>OY728160.1:2075720402-2076970402 GCA_963277665.1 Viscum album | reverse complement strand
ATTTTAAATAAAGTGTTCCATTGAAAAGAGATAGATATGTATTTAGACAAAAAGGATCATTTTTTAAGAATAAAATTGGAATTATTTTTATATCATATCTAATAAAATGGGATAAATTATATTCAATGATTTATATATATATTATTAATATAATCTCGGAAGAGTTATTTGTTTATTTTTTTGGTCTTAAAAACATTTTTGTTTATTTAAATAGTTTTTAAAAAAATATTTCTTTTTTAAATTCAAAACGGTTTTACATGTGTAAACCATACATCTATAATTAATTTAATCCAATTCATATTATCTATTCTAAAAGATAGGTTATAATTATATTGATTAAATATATATAATAATAAAATGATACCTCATAGAAACTTAGTGTGGCGTGTAATGTGAGCTAAGACGGTGTTGCATGTAGCAAACTCTTGACATGGTGTAACATACAAAGCAGGGTATCAATGAAATAAGAAAAAATCTTTCCTAAAAATCGTAGTGTTTTACATTCTATTCCCTAAAATATTAATTTCATCCTCTAAATTATGATAGGTTGTCAATGGTATAATAATTTAAAGATTCATTTATAGATACCCACATCATAAAAATTAATAATAAATCTCCCTTTAAAAAGTTACGGTTAGAAACATAAAGGTTACACAAAGTAAACCATAAAAAGAATTAAACGTAGGATATCATAGGTTGAAGGTGAAAAAATGGAAATAGAAGAGAAATATAACTATAATGTTAAGATAGAGAGTGATATAGAACATAATCAGGATAATGTTAATAATCCCAATGTCATAAACCAATTATGATCTAAGGAACCATTTGATTCAGAAAAGAGACAGTACTAGGATAAAATATTTGGTTCAAAGGTATATTCCCTAGATTTTGGTAATTTTAATTATAAAAAATATCTACATTATTTCATTACATTTCATAAGAACAGCATCTTCCTTTTTTTGTGCCTTGATCGATTTCCAATTCATCTCTTATTACAAGAAATGAAGGTAAATTGGTCATTCTTGAACCATTATAAGATCATGAGATCGACAAATAAAATGATAGGTCATTCCATATATCTTTATTTAACATCAAAAAAAATATATCAACACAACTTATCTAATATGCGTAAATACTAATATGGAGAGATTGTACCTTAATATCTATAAAATCATCCAAAAAGCTTCATAAATGGTTACCTTTATGATCTTTCCAAATGATTAAAAACCAAAACATTCAAAACAAGGACATTTACATTCAAAAATCAACTCAACATTAACCCCACAAACAACATGATGTACCTTCTAATTTTCACATAGCAATGATTTAAATATCATTATCATGTATTCTTTTAAAACATAGTAATAACAAGAATTACCCTAAAACCATAGTGAAAATAGGAATTCTTTCAAAAAATAAATCTTTCCACATACCATAAGTACTAAAATTCTACAAACTCAAAAGATATATTGTAAACCACATTTTCAATTATCATCCTCATGTTCATCAATATTATCAAATTTATTTTATCATAATAAAATAAATCTGTATTTAATTATCCCAAAATCAACCAAATATTTAGGGTTATCCCACCCATAATAATGTGTTTTCCAACAATATAACCTTACCACCTCATTTTCATGGTTAACAATACTATTCCCCATATTCTATTAAATCCTTATAGAAAAAATACAGTGTACCAATACTTAGATATTTCTATATTCAATAATACCATAAAAGTACTTATAAAACATTATTTTAGACAATAAATCATTCCACAACATCATTATCATTCTCTGCATCATCAATAGTGATAACATGATTTTTACCTTTATCATTTCATTTAAGATATTTATTGTGTAGTTCATCATAGATACCCATTTTATTAGGGAGTTGGTTAGGATAATGCACATTTTACTTTCACATGAAACATTGATTCGTGGGAGGTGAATTCTATAAAGCCTTTTCTATATCCACATCATTATTTATCTTTTTTACCATCACTTCAGTAGTCAAATGCATTATGACCTTGATTACCACACATAAAAAATTTTCCAGTCCACTTATGAAAATTTCCTTCATCTTTCCGTCCACACTTAGAGTACAAAGGAAAGCTTATATTCATTTCTCCCTCATTTATATATTTTTCATTAATCTCCACATTATATTTGTTTTCCAAACCATTAGATTGATATTATTATATACCATTAATTTACAACTTGATAACACAACACACAATCTATTCATATATACTAAAGTATTTTATGGATAACACCCTTATAAAATATGGATATAAGACACTAAATAAACTATCAACATTACCATTAGGTTGGATTATAATACCAGAAATGTACCTTAAATGTTTTTTAAAATTATACTTGTTGTTAACAACAGACTCATCATCCATTCACTTTAAATCAAGAAACTATTTCTCCATATTCATATGAAGAAGAGGAGGAATATAATTTATTGATGAATAAGTTATTGAAATTATCCCATTCCATAGATTCAATTTCATATTTATGCATTATATTTTTAATTGGAGTCCACCACTTGTCCGATTCTCCTTATAAGCAAAAACAACCAAAATAAATTTTTCTTGTTCCTCACACTGATGGACGGAAAAAATATTTTCAGTGGTACTGATGAACTTTTTAGAAACAAATTCATCTGAAGACCCAATAAATGAAGGTGGATGTTTCCTCCTCATTGATTCAACATATTTTTTTCCTTTCTCTTATTAGTTATATGTTTATAATAATTAATATCTTGTATAAGTATAGAGATATTATTTTTCAATCTATCTCCCACAATAGAAGATTTTTCTAGATATCAACCATTTCATTTACCATTTCATTCATCATTAGCATAGTTATTTTAGGTTCTAACCATGGATTAAAACTAGTAATCAAAGTGTGAGAAACACTAATCATAGTGTTAGAACTCCATAATAAAGTTAAATTTCTTATTATATTTAAATTTATGCCACATTAGGCTTAATCCTAGGTTATTTGTGATTTTTACAAAAACTATAGTATAATAACATATACTCAGACTTATCCATAGAGATATTCCTATAAATATCTATAGAAACATCTATAGGGATATCACTAAAGTTTTATAATATTAATTTAAAATTGTTTAGAAATACATTGCTATGATAACAACTATAATGACCTAGTCTTTTCATACATGGATCTTACATTATTTTAGATTAATATTCAATACATTACATAATCTCAAGTCCGAGGAATATAATAGTTTAGTGCCCTTGAAATCAAGGAAAACATTCTTCTAATTTGGTGAAATATCATCAACATTTAATATAAAGATATCCAACTCTATTACTCATACTTAAAACCTTTACTTATAAATAAGGGATTAAAATCATAAGAAAATGTGATCTCATATTCTCATTAAGGGTAATCATGGAAGATATATTAGCATATCATGAGAATAAGGATACTAAAATAGGATAATAACATTGAAAATAAAACCCTATATTTCAAATATCATAACATAGAATAAATTAATTAATCATTGGAATTTCAATAGACGTGAATCATATGGGAATCAATAACATAATTCATGAAAGAATAACATAAGATTAAGACATGAAATTATCAAAGACACATGATCATATAAATTGATTTCCATAGTACTCAAGGCATCACTAAAAAGAACATATTAGTGTTATGGGTTAATTACCCCTACCATCTTGGTCATAATTATTAACTCACATTATTATCATAGTATGCAAGATTCACTCTGAATACCATCATAGAGGAAAAACTTCATTACAAAGCCTATTTAAAATTTTTTCCCACTCATGTCTATCTCATGAGATATAAATGATTACCAAATCCATTGGATGGATATAGAGTTTCCAACTATCACATAATTAAAACAATACATATGTGTTACACATGAATATAAATCATTAAACATATCAGAACCCAAGGAATGAAATTGGTTTCATAAACATAAGCCTTTCATAACATAAACAATGGAAAATAAGATGTTTTATCATATATCATTCCATAATAAATATAAAATAACCAGAGGAATAATTTGGAAAGTATCTCTTGAAAATTATTTTGGAGGAAAGTATTTTTTAGGCATTAGAAACGATTTCATTTCCTAAAATGATGAATTTTTTTTAAAAAGAAATCATTTTATTTGGAAAGAAACTTATAATACATTAAATGAAGCTTCAAATAATTAAGGAAATATTAAAATCAAATTTGAAAATATTTTCCGAAAATCAGGAAATGGAAGACAAATATTCAACAACAGTGATTTAAAGTGAAATAATCCCTATTAATGATGAAATTGTTAAATAATCATTTCTCACTTTATAATCATTTGAATAGTATGAACCTTGAAAGATAAAAAATTATATGGATGTGAAAAAACCATAATAGTAATAATAATAATAATAAAATACATTCATGTGTGGTATATACACCACACAAAAGAAATAAGTATTGTATAGGGAATGGGACCCACTGAAATAAAAGGGAGACAAAAATCTCTTACATTATGTCTTGAATCACATCATACCCATAAAAAATTCATGTATAAAAAATATAAGTTTATTATAAATCTATTAGAGAAAAATATTATTGCATATAATACCATATATTATTTCTTTGTGAATTTATATTGCCAGTTTATTAACGATTTATTGTTAATGTTACTCTTTAGACTACTAAAATATTATTTTCAAACCATTTTAAAAAAATTTAAAAATGGAAAAAAGTAAATTTAAATATTTATAGGGAAATATTAAAATCAAATTTGAAAATATTTTCAGAAAATCTGGAGATGGAAGATAAATATTCAACAATATGGATTTAAAGTGAAATAATCCCTATTAATGATGAGATTGTCAAATAATCATTTATCACTTTATAATAAATTGGATCGTATGCCCCTTGAAAGAAAAAAATATATTGATGTTAAAAAACCATAATATTAATAATAATAATGTTAAAATACATTCATGTGTGGTATATACACCACACAAAAGAAATAAGTTGTGTATAGGGAATGGGTCCCACTGAAATAAAAGGGAGTCAAAAATATTTTACCTTATGTCTTGAATCTCATCATACCCATACAAACATCCTGTAGAAAAAAAATAATTTTATTATAAATCTATTAGAGAAAAATATTATTGTATATAATACCATATATGATTTCTTTCTGAATTTATATTACTAGTTTTTTAACAATTTCTTGTTAATGTTACACTTCAGACTACTACTACTTTGTTTTTTTTCATGTTCTTTGATTAGTTATATTTTTTTCATCTTAATTATATCATGATTTAGTTATCTCAATAATGATAAAAATGATATAAATATAATATATATTCATTATATATATAACTATAATAATATTTAAAAGATATAATTAAAACATAAAATACACCGTTCATGGAGACGGTAGATTATAGATACGCATTAACAATGCTTCCATTTTCCTACTATGTTGACAGAAACAAAGTAAATGATATATATGTATATATATATATATATAATTCCAATATAATTATTATATAATATATATCATATAAATTCACTAAACCCATCCTTAATGCATTCCATGTAAACTGTGAACTCATCAGATCGCCTTGAGGTAGTGGTAGTCCACACGTGCACAAATAAAATTATCATATTTCCACTAAATAGAAATCATGAAGGTATGTGTTATATAATAATTATGGAATAATAAATATATCATAAATATTATAAAATAATATATATTCCATCATTATTTCCATTGTTTAATGGTCTAAATGGAATAACGAACAACATCAGTTCACGAGGTAGTTGGCTCTTGTACACAAGAATAATCATTATGTATCCCATTTGATGGAAGTGTGTGTGAGGGTATGCTTAATTATTAATATAAAAAACTCATTATATTTTGTATAATTTTGTTATTATAAAATTATTAAATAAAAACAATTTAATGGGTTTAAGTAAGAAATAAAACAAAATCATTCATTGATGAACGTTGCCTATTATTTAGGTATATCCTTTTGATTTTCACAAAAGGACTATTTTGGTTTAATTTATTCAAAAATTATGGATTAAATGATTAATGTAGATGTATTTATAGGATATTTTGATATATTTTCTTAGAACAAAATAGTTTTTTAATTTTAAATAAATTCGAAGAATATGTACACTTTTATAAGAGAAGGAATAAACACTTTTGGAATTTCTCAAATGATTAATTTATAATAAATTAAATATTATTTCAAATACATCCAAATGGATATTTATTTGAAGATAATTTTATATAGGGTGATCATACCATCAACCAATATATTTTATAATGTTTTTTTATTTTTAAAACATAAATTTTTTTAATATCCCTTAGTTTACCAATTTTAATTTTAACTCTGGTAATAACATTATCGATATTAAAAGATTTATAGTTTTAATTTTTAAATGTAAATTGAATCATAAATGTTAAATTGGTTATAATTTAGAACATAATTTATCCGGTTTTTTCTTCTTTAAATTTTTAATTCTTTTATATAATTTCATAAAATGCTATTTTTGTAAAATATATTTAGTGCCAATTTTGAAACTATTCATAACAATAACTATAAAGAAAAGAATAAAGAAATGTATCTTCAAAATGATTAAATTAATACACCACTAACATGTAATATTGAGATATAAAATTAATGTATCACATTAATTAATTCAAATTATATTTATTTTAATATTTATATTATCATTTAATTAAATGTTTCATCAATTAAATAATTACTACATCAATATTTTGAAATTATATAAGAAAAAATATTATTTACTAAATTATAATAATAAAATACCAATATGTAGATACAATTTTTATATTTTTGTATAAAATATATAGTTGATAATATCTTTTATTTATCCCCAAATTAAAAATATTATACTTATTAAAAGGATGAGTTTGATGTTTTGTTACTTCCAATGATTTTAATAATATCTAATTAATTTTTAAGAAATAGTGTCCATTAAGTTATTCAATTTAGAAAATAATATGTTATGGGTCCAATTACCATCATCAAATAATATTTTGGAAGGTGTTACTATATTTTTATAATATTTATAAAATTATTTTTACCCTTAATTGCATGATTTACCCTTAATCATGGTAATAAAAATTTCTAATGATACAATTCATATTTTCCAAAATGTAAAAGTAACTAATTAATAATTTTGGTCTTTATTATTAAAAATATTCAATCTATATTTATAAATTCAATACAAATATTATCCATAAATTATTTAAAAATTAATACCACAGATGAGATGAAACATTGGGTTTTTAAAGTAATAAATGACAAAAAGTTTGGAATGTTTTTATATCTTATTTCAATGTAAAATTGATTAAAATGACCTAAATTAGATTATATGATATAAAATTGACATAATTGTACTTTAAAACCAATAAAAAAATATTTTCACACTATATATAATTTAGACAAAACAACTACATTCAATTAAAATCCATTATTTTCCTCCATTAAACAAAACATGAAACTTTTCCGAAAAATACAAAAAAAACAAAACAAAGAAAATATTTACATACCTATAAAAAATCATAATTTTTTTTTAAAAAAAATTAATTTTTAAATGTTTTAAAAATTGGTTTTAAAATAAGTGCGGCATTGAAAATTAATAAAACTACTTTTATAAAACAAAACAGAGTTGTCAAGAAAAAAATTGTAGTTATTTTTATATCATGTCTAGAAAACACATAGGATTATTTTTTTGAATAATTTCTATATAATTTATATTAATATAGTACAATAGTATTTATTTTTTTATTTTATTGGTATAAAATAAACTTGTGTTCATTTAAGTTGTTTTTAGAAAAATATTTCCTTTTAATTTCAAAAGGGATTAACATGTGAAACTAATAATTTCATAATTCTGTTAATAATGTTCATATCCTCTATTCTAATATCTAGATCATCATCTTCCAATATAAATAATTTCAATTATAAAATGGTGTTTTGTATAATCTCAGTGTTTCGTGTCACACAAGCTAATCTAGTGTTTCATGTAAAGAAAGATTAACCTAGTATTGCATGTAATGTAAGGTATCAATGAAATTAGAAAATATATTTCATAAATATCATGGGTTGTTATACGTGGTTATCCTAATTTACATATTCTAATGGACGGATGGATACAGAAATTTATGAACATGAAATGTATAGCATAAACATAAGTAGCTATCTTTTTATACTAAACATCAGGTTATGAGGGTAGTTTTGGTAAAAAATTGGTTTGAGGCACTACTAGGTGTGTTTCCACCTCATCATCATGGGTTTAGTAGATTATTGAATCAAAATATGACTTATTAATTAGATATACCAATATGTTTAATTTTTTATTCGAATTATGATAATTTTTTTAAAATGGTTAAAATGATAAAATGGTTGGATTTTGAAAATAGAATTTTCAATTCTTCTTTATAATTATGATTTTAAATGTTTTAAAACTTAATTTTATAGTGGGAAGTTATAATGTGATGCTTATTTCTTGTTATAACAAAGGAACCAGCTAGATTTTATAGAACATTAAAAATGTGGCCATGGAAAACTCGGATCTAGAAAATCCAGAGGTGAAACAACAACTTGTCGAGAGAATCATTTATGTTTTTCTAGTAGTAGATAGATAAAGTCATAATGATGACACTCAAGAAGTGGATCACTATATACAGTTTTAGAAATATAAATCACCCATCATTCAATGGGATTGATAACCTGAAAAATTATGGGAATGGATGTATAGAATAAATGAAATATTATTATTCCTCAGTAAACAAGCTGATCTAATGTTCAAGATAAAGATGTATATGTTGGAGGATATTACCTTACAGAGTTAGGATTTAGCTATCCAAGATAAAATTTTCCATGTTATTATGTGGGAGGGATTTTAAAAATTGGTTTAAATATAATTATATCCTCCATCATTCAATATTTCAGTAATAGAATATTTCTTTAGCCTGAAGCAAGACAATCTATACATGACATATTATGCAAGTATGTTTATGAACATAGTCGTCTTTCCTATAGAAGTCGTTGTTTCCGCATCCCTAAAGAAACACATATTTGAGTATATGGTATGATTGGAGATTCGTTTTATGATATTGTTTCGCTGTATCATGGATTAAATGCATATAGTAAATCAGGAAATGATGGAAAGAAGTTTAATTTATAGAAATATGGTAAGGGGATGTTTGTTTATCCATAAAATAATTGGTGGGAACTCAAATATTCATATTAAGAGTAAGGGGGACACCTACCTCCAACATGTTGGAGAACCTAATGATCAAACCATAGGGTAGATTAATTTTACAGCCTAAAAAAGAATAATTATTGGTTTTTATAATGTGGTTCACTTGAGTATTTCAAGAGATATTGTATGAAACTACCCAGAACATGTCATAATTATAACTATATGGGTCAACTTTAGTGATTTATCAAAGTAATCCAAATTCTAGCTATACAAATTATTCCCATGTCTCTCGAACATCATATGCTTTAATGAGTAATTCTTATCATAATAACCCTCATCCTCGTAGTTGAGAAAGATGAAGTGATTCTAGGAACACCCTAAATCCTAAAGTAAAACAATTTCAATAGGGAATTAATAAAAAAGGGTGAGTGAGTAAGAAATTTTATAGTGATAAGAAGTTAGTCACAAAGGATCATTTAGACACTTAAATTGTCTATGGTACGATTCTTTTGAATTATACACTAATTTAACACTTTTTTTATATGGGTGGAACATATTATTTTATTTCTTCTCATGTTATTCATCATATGGGTTTACATATTGTGATAATCCATTCTCTTTTTAAACTTAAAAAACCTTTAGGACAATGAGATTGTTGATAATTTATGTGTGAAATGTGTACCAAAACAATTTATGGTATTGAATTAATTTAGGTTTTCCCAATTATTAATATTGATATATATGACCTATTTATGGGAATATATTGGTTGATATCATTGGAAGTCCACACTGACTGTTAAGCCCATTATTTTAGCTTCACAACTTTTGATGGCATTGAAAAACTCATAAATGGATAATGGGATGTGAATGTAATGAGATCATGTATTTGGGTACTAGTGGTAAGTGATACCTTTTATCAATTGGTAGTTATTTCATTGTAATCTAATGATGAAATTAAACTTAGTAATTTTCCAACCCTAATTTAACAATTTCTTGATTCTTTTTCTGACATTTTCTCTCAGTTTCCACCCAAAAATGAATTGGAGTTTCTGATTGATCTCTTTTTGGGGACATTCCTTATTTCACATCTGTAATATACGATTTAACTAACAAAATTAAGGTAATTTACGGTCCTTCTGGAATAATTTGAAAGAATATGATCCATTTTACTATACATGTCCCTATGGGAAACGTCAGTTATTTTTTTAAAGAATCGAGATGGAATTATTAGATTTTGTGTGGATTATTATATGATCAACCAAGTTACAGTAAATAATTTCTATAATCATTGCTAAATTTATGATATCTTTGATCAATTTAGGGTTGTAACATGGTTAATGAAGATTTATTTATCATCCGGGTATCATAAATTTCTACTTTTCAAGGATGTTATTTAAAAATATTTTTCTACAGTCACTATGGGTATTTTTTGTATGTGTTGAGGCCTTTTTTTCTTATAAATTTACCAAATGAATGTACAGGCTTGATGAATTTATTTTTTTAGGATTATATAGACTCCTTTGTAGTGGTGTTCAAAAATTATATTTTGGTGTATTCTCAAATTAATTCTGATAATAATGAACAATTATTCATAATATTGGATAAATTATGGGATAATCACCTTTATTATAAGCTTTAGAATTGTGTATTTTAGATACATGAGTTTTTCTTTCATGGCCATTTCAATTCGGAAAAAATAATTTTCATAAAATCTTGAAAAGGTATAGGTTGTTATCTCCTTGAAACCACTAAAGATTTTATAGAGATATGTAATTTCCTTGGCCTATTAGGATATAATAAATAATTATTTTTTTAATTATAATGAGTTTTATGACCAATAGTAATGTTTAGAAGGAATATTGTTCATAGAAATTAAGTGATATGTGCAAAAAATATTTTTAAGAGCATAAGGATATCATTTCAATTGAATTTATTCTTATGTTTCTAGAGTCCAGAAAATGCCATGTGGTCTATTATGTTGTATCAGATTCTTGGTTGGGAAGTTCTATCATTCAGGAAGACCATGTTTTATCTTATAGATTCTAACAGTTACGGTTCATGAGAAAAACCACTGAACACATTTTTTAGAATTATCTGTTATAGTCCATGATTTGTATACTTGGATTTATTCTCATTCTGGTGAGAAATTTATAGTGTCTACATATCCAAACTTCGTAAAACACATCTTCTTAAAAAATGATTTAATACTAAGGCAATGAAGATGGATAAAGGATCTTCATATGTTTGATATCAACATGTAGTAAAGCCTAGGTAAAGGGAATTATGTGGTTTTTTCATTGAGTATGATGTCCTATAATAAATTGGATAAAGAGGCTTCAAATCATTGGATGTTTATGTCAATCATAAATAATATGCATCTAGAATGTATTGATCAAGTTGAATATATTATTGTTTACATTTTATTTTGGTCTTGATTTGGTTTCACATATAGGGGATTCTTAGAAATCTAATCCAGAATATCTATCCATGAGGTCAAAAATAAATTATAGGGAGTTCATTGAGGGATCGATACTAGATGAGAGATCTATGAAACATTTTAAAGATCATATTTTGGTTCTTATAGATTTTCACAAATAATTCCTTCATTTATATCACTATTTGAGGTGGTTTTTTCATCCTAGTATTGAAAATATTTATAAGGTTTTGAGATAAAAAATTTTGTGGGCTGGTATGATGTGTAAAATCTAGAGTCTGTCTCAAAATTCCAATAATTTTCTCAATTAATTGTCGAGAAATAATGAAAAGATAGAATGTTTCACTCATTTATTATTCCCAGTAGATGATGGGGGAAATGTTGTTTGGAGTTTATCATAGGTTTGCCAAAAATGATTTGTAAACATGATTTTATAGGGGTGATAATCGATAGACTCATGATGTGAGATGACTATATTTGAATTCATAAAACCAATTCAGTGGAATAATTTTAAAAAATCAATATATGGTAAATAGTAAAGATTCATGAAATACTAGTATTGATTATGTCAGAACGGGACCCCCGGTTTGCATCTATTTTTAGATGTACTTATAGTAAGAAATTGTAAATCATTTGATAATAAACACAAATTATCAACCTCAATATGGATGGGAAATACAATCCTTTTAAAAAAATTATCAGAAATGGTTAGAGCTTGAACTATTGAATTTGTTGGCTCATTGGATAAGTAAATACTGTTATCAGGGTTCTCATACAACAACAGTTACCAGGTCTCAAAATATATGGATCATTTTGATGAACTGTACGGTCTACCTTGTCATTATATAATTTTTTGGGAGGAAGAATGTATGACTCTACTTATCCACCATATCCTTCTATTTGAGACAATAAAAAATATTCATATGATCAAAAAAATAATAGTGGGAACTCTAAGTCATTATAAATCATACATGGATCACTACGGATGATAATTATCATTTGATATGAGTGTCGATGTCTTATTGATAATCTTTCTAAGGATATGGCAACATCAATTTGTTAAGAACAAAGAGTTTTCACCTTGGTAAATTGTGTAAAAACCTGAACCACGACATCCATTCATCAGATTCTTAAGTTGGCCCACTATATAACCAAGGAGAGTCCCTGGTCCCATTGGGATGATGACTCACAACATGGGTATCATGCACAAATATTTGGGAATATTTCACCCTTATTGAAAAAAATAAAAATCTCTAAACAAGGAATAATAGTACTGTGAAAAGATAAAATCTAAAAAACATCTCATATAACTGAAAAACCGATCATAGATACAAAAATAAAATAGAATCTAAAAGTAATTAATGATAAAATATGTGGATACAAAGCTCTTGCCAACCAGTTCCATGTAATATAATGTCTAATCACCAACATCATTTGACTCACTATTCAACACCATTTCCCAAACAACACCCACTCCCCAAGGAAGATAGAACTATATCCCAAATGAAATCCAAAACCAGGAATAAATTCCATAATACATGAAGACTACATACCCACCCATGTGAGTATGTAGGGTTTGATCTAGAGCTATTATGTTTCCACCATGATTCCAATTCATTCCTTTTAATAAATATACCAAGTTTTATAGTCTCAGAATAATAGGAAAAATTAGTATTCATTCTCCTTGTCATATATAAGAAAACCCAATAAGGAAAATCCCTTTCTACAATGAAAAAAATTTACAAAAAATGCCATTATATAGTTTTTAAAATGTGAACTACATCATTGATCTCCTTTTATAAAATCCTTCAAAAATTTGTGATTTTATAAAACTAATACATTTCAAAAGAAATCGATACATTTTCCCCAAAACATCATGCCTTATATTTTAACTAACCCCAAGGATAAAATTCTTCAAATTTTTTCTAATATAAAGTACTTTTTAAAAAAACATTCTATTTTTCATTTTAAATCTTAGATAGACAAGCAAATTGTGGTGAAAATGAATTAATGGTTGATAATCAATATCAACAATCTATATAAATCGATGGAATGACACTATATAAAAACATTGATAAACCAGAAAAGGACGAACAGAAAAATATATATATAAAAGAAATAAATAATTAACTAGAAAATAAAAATTTCTAGTTGTGTCTCTTTTAAAATAGCATACTTTGAAATAATCATCCCACACATGGTTTAACTAAAACGCCCCGAAATTTCTAAATGAGTATCTTTTATACGATATTGTGTATGGAATGAAACACCAAGCACATAATGTAATATAATATCCCAATAGATTACAATATACATACTATTTCTAATATATTATATATATTCCAATTCCAAAAAACACTATTCTATATATCTTTACACGAAATAATGACATTGTTTGATATCTTATGTTACAAACAAGACACTATTTTACCAAACAACAAAACACTATTAAAAATATTATTATTTATTATAATAAATACAACCTATAAATTAAATTAGTGGTTATGAATATTGAAAACTAAATTATGAAAATAAGTGGTTAACACAAATATAAAATGATTTCATTAAAAATAAATTTATTATAAACGAATATAATAACCAATTGAATATAAAATAAATGTTTTCATCGACACCAGAGTGTATTATCCAATTAAATTAAATTTTATAAAATTATTTAATTATATTAATGAAATATATATATATATATATTATAATCATTGGGGTTTTTTATATCTACCCAATTGGTTTCAAAGGCATAAGATAAGAAAGATCTCAATTTTACCCTTCAAACACCATATATTCCTAAAGATAACATTACCATCTATTAATCGAGAAACTACATTAAATATAATTTTTGGAACCTTTATATATATTCTATTTTAAAATAAACAAAAAAAATTTAAATTTTAATGTTAAAACTATCTTGCATTGAATTTTAGGAATTTTTCTGAGTTTCATTTTTATCATGAATAGTGAAAAATAATGAATTTTAATTAAAAACTTATTTTTTTATAATTTATATATAAATTTAAACTATATTTAAAATAATATTTTAAGTAAAATTATTTCAATTATATATGAATTAATAATATTTATTTCATTATAATGAATTTTTCCTTGAAATTGGGTATAAAAACATTACAATATTTTTAACATTTTCACTTTAAAAAACGGATTTGACGTCCCATCACCCAGATTAAATTTAAATTAACTTCTATGAATTTTTTATTTTAATATGGGAATATTTATTCCATATTTGTAATCATAATAATTTATAATTCATAATATGATAAAATTAGTTTTAATTAATAATAATAGTGAAATTAATCAAAATTAATTACAACTATTAAGAGGAAAAAAGATTAATAAGGGACTAATCCTTAAACTTAAGAGGAAAAATTTACAATAATCATATAAAAAATCCATTTTATGGAAATATTTTTATCTTATATAACCATTTATATAATGTTTTCCACTATGAGATCCACTTTTCATATAAACAATTTTTGTGGAATTTTGTTTTCATGAATTTAAAAGAATGTCTCTCCTCCACTTAAAAAGGCACTCACCCCTCACACATATTCACACATATTATTCAATTTTTTATCAACCAAAATATACTAAAATAAGCTAAAAATATCCCTTAATATATCCTATAAGACTATAATTTGGTAGAAATTCATCCATTAAAGACTTTTGGTGAAAACCAAAAGAAGTTAACCAAATAAAGGGAAACATCCTTCTTCGATATCTTTTGTTTTATTTACATTCCCAATCCCATAAAATATATATATTACATAATTAAAAAATAAAATAATTTTCCTTAATATACTTTTATATTGTTATATTATTATTTCTACTTATAATTACACATAGACTTCCATCTAATTGGTAAAGAATATACGGATTCATGTATGATGATCTACATCCTCGTGAAATGATGATTCTTCATTCATCATTTACCACCTATAATGGGGTGAATTATGATGGGAAAGCATTATATATATTATATCTATGATTTTTTATGTATTTATTCTTTATTAATTTTTATATAACAAATAAATTTACGAAAATCATTTTATGGGAATAATATGGAATCGTTTATTGATGTTTGGACTACCGCCTCTTCAAAGTGTTGTGATTCGTTCATGCTATACATAGAACACATAAAAGATTGTTTTAATAAAAACATGTGAAACATGTGAAAAATATATGATTATATAATTATAATATAAATATATATCAATTCTTTTCTTTGAAATTAGACGATGAAATAGAATTATTCTTCCTATATACATATGGAATACTGTCTTCATGAATGGTGAATTTAATTTATTATCTCAAAACAAAATATATTATTAGAAATAAATTTATAATTGTTATATATTATATTTAAATAAATATTTAAAATCATTGAATAGATAAATCAGGATCTAATTAATACGGAAAAAATAACTACTTAAATCATACCCTATATAAAATAAAAATAACACACAAAGTAGTGAAAAAGATGATTGATTATTAACAAATGGGTAATAAGATATTAAAATAAATCATCCTAGGTCTCATGTAATGATAAAAATAATTTAAGTCAATTTTCAAATCATTTATAAGCATGGTTGGATCACCTCAAGGGTATCTAGTAGGCATTTAAAAATCCATTTGAAACAAAATGATTTCATGGAATAATTCCACTTTTTAATTTATTAATTGCGGTGCACACAATGATGGTGAAATCATAATATATCACAATCATGGAAATTATCAAACCATAGGGTTAAGATTTAGGCTCACTACCATTAAATGGGGATTCAAAAATGCCTCCAATAACAAATTATCATGGGGAAGAAGGTTCATATTCTTGAAAAGAGTTTCCATGATCAAAACCAACAATGTAATTATTCAATGGATTTCACCACAATGGTTGGATTAGAAGGAAGAGAAGGAAGAAACAAAACTGAAATGTCTTAATAGGGATTTCTCACAAAACAACGATCGTCTAGAAGGGAATTTGGAACCGAAAAATCACCTGGAGAAATCCTAAGGGTTGGTAGGAGATTAGTGGTAGCAAGAATAATGAGAAATAATCCGCACAATATGTTTAAAACAATAGTTTGGGAATTTAAATGGTGTGTAATGTTATTACACATTGTGTAATTTTTTTTAATAGAATGTTCTGAAAAACATGTCATCTTATATTTTTTAAAAACCCTCAATAAATTACATGACATTAATCCCTTTACACAATGTTTAAATGTTCTATAAAAGATTTTTCAGCTCATTTTCATTTTAAACAGAATGAACATCTTTTAATGTTTCTCTACTCACCAATAACCCATGAAACACATTTCCCAATTATAACTGGACTCCATTAATTTAAATTAGCATAAACCCCAAAATATTAATTCATTTTTTCCAATAATATTTTCTCATGGTTACTCTTCAGTCCTTCTCATGTTTCCATGAAACCCTAGAAACCATTTATTCAAACAACATGCTTTCATAATAAAAACAGAATTGAAATAAAATATTAATGAAAAACTCAGAGAGTGATGTACCTTAATAAAGATATGATCTTTCAACATCCCCACCATATAATAGATTGTCCTCCAGATGGTCCAAGAATCAATGTGAGGTATCAAAAAAAGCGCAAACATTGTATTCCCTTATAAGACTCCCTCAACATGGTCTCCTCATAAACTCACCCATTCTTCTAATATCCCTGAACCAATGGTATATTACTATCCCTATGATATTTCACACTACGATCCATAACCCGTATCGGATTCACCTAAACGTATGCATCGGATAAAAGTACGATTTATAATTTTCATATCACATGGGAAGGTTTTGGATGATATCCCTTTAGTTGTGCCATGTGGAACACATCGTGTATGGTGTTTTAGAGATGTGGAATGGCTAAATGGTACCCCACGAGACCGACCATTTCCACTATTTAAAATGCCTCGAAAAACCTAGGTGATATCTTTCCATGTTTCCTAACAAAACATTTCCACATCCTAGGGGACACCATAATGAAAACACATTGACCAACCTTGAATTACAAAGGTAATATTTGATGTTCATAATATGATTTTAGCCTGCAGTGCACGATCCCCAACCGCTATCTGATCAAACAAAACTATTCATATGTCTGTTATATGACACTAGACCAAACAAGTGTGGACTAACCTACCTCTATAAAATAAAGAGGTGAATGGAATGGCCTACCAAAAAAAATTTCAAAAGGTTCCATCTGGATCGATTCCTAGAATCTATTATCCTATGAAAACTCCATAAGTACAATATGGTCCTCCCATGAACAACCAAAATCCAAAACATAGTCTCATAAAATATCCTCCAGATCCTGTATAGTCTACTCAAACTAATTATAATTCTATGGATGATACCATGTGCATAAAATAACTCACTATCCAATGTATTTCTCAATAAACTTACAAAAATGATATTTGAAATGATCATCTTTGAATGAAATGATACTTTTCAGAAAATAGTGCAACTGAACAACCTCATGCATGTAAATATTTCACATATCATCACCTATAAAGGTTTCACTAATTGGTAATAAGTGGTTTAACTTAGTCATTGGACACAAAACAACCCATACTACATCATTTTTACGAGGTTTCCAGGGTAGTTCGGTCACAAAAATCCATTGTGAAATCATCCCATTTGTACTTTGAAGTGGTTAATGGCTAAAAACCCCATATGGCCTCTGCTGCTCGAATTTCAACTACTGAAAAGTGAAGCACTTGGCCAAAAAAAATTCCACATCCTTCTTCATACCAAACCACCATTACTGTCTATGGAGATCATAATACCTCTTTGTTAAACCTGGATGCACTACCCATCGATAATCATGAAACTCCTTTATCAGATCCACATGCAATCTCGTACGAACCCAGACTCAACCATGGAAAATTAGATAATTAAGTAGTCGAGAGACCACTATTATATAGTCTCCCCACCACATAATTTTTCTCTAATAACAAATCCATCCAGATGAGACAACTACTCAGTCTTAATCTGGTCCAAAATCACAAGTATAAGACATATCAAATTCAAGGCTACCCACCCATATGATTATTGAACATCCCTATGCATGTCTGTAAAGAGTTATATTATCCTCCATTTGTCAAAAGAATCCCATAATTCCTTTATCTATGTCTTTCACCTCAATGCATCGACAATGATGTTTCCCTTTCCTATTGTATAATCCAATTTAATGTCGAAAGACTGTAGTTACTCTCCCCACATCTTATATTGATGGTTCATGTATCTCTAAGAAAATATTTACATTAGGGTCTTTGAATCCATGTATAAAACAATCCTCTCACTCATGTGATAATTTCTCTATCATCTCAGGGCATGTACTAGTTATTATAACTCTTGATCATGAGTATGGTAATTAATCTCATGTGACCTCAGCTACCTAAATCCATAAGAAACCACTCAATCCTCCTTAATTATAATCTCTCTATGAATAAATCTAGATTCCTCATAGTACACAATATATTATTTACCCAGAATAGGTAATGTGGGGACTGGTGATGAGGCCAACCAAACTTTCAACACTTCAAAAGCTCTTTCATATGCATCAGACCAAATAAAATTCAACCATTTCATGGTCATCCTAAACTTGTGTGTTGCCAAATGGTAGAAATCATGGATAAAACGCCAATAATAACTTTTTAAAATCATAAATCTATAAATTTAAAAGATGTTATAGGGATTTCATGTAGATATCAGGGCTTGGACTATATGTGGGTTCACTGACATGCCTTCCTTTAAGATGACATGAATCAAGAAGTGGACATCATTAATGTGGAAACTACATTTGGTTAGCTTGGAAATATACTCAAGATGATGTCAAGATGTATGGTAGGATTGTTGGAAGACTGGGAGTAAACTAACCTATTTTCAAGAAAAATACCACAGACTAATCTATAAAAGGATGAATGATACAATTCATTATGTCCCGGAATACAGTATACACATTAGTCAACCCAAACGACATCACTATGAATTCATGCAATGATAACTACTCCTAACAGTATTCTAATGTATGTCCAATATTCTCACCCATAATATATGATATCATAATCTCCTTTAAATCATAGATAAGATATTACCACCTCTCAATGAATCGAAAATATCATTCATGTGTAGAAGATATTACCATTTCATGATTTTCAGCTGGTTTAACTTCCAATAATCCATACATAAGTATAAGGGTCCATCATCCTTTTTTTAGAATATAACTAGGAAAACACAAAGAGATATACAAGGTCGTATAAAGCCTTTAGATTCTAGATCATCCCATTTAACTTTCAACTCCAAAAGGTCTTTCAGTGCAATTTGGTAAGGCAATATAGAAACTATCTCTTCTCCCTACACCAACTCATTCGGGAACTTGATGTCTCACTCATGCTGTAATCCCTAGATCTCATTAGGAATGACATCCTAATAAGAATCATCCACTATAAGAAAATAGTCCTACTACATTAAACCACTATCAAGATAAATATCAGGTATCTAATCCTTGAAAAAAATCCAATATTCCCTTAATTAGTCCATCGTGGCCTTCATAATGATCCCACTCAGCTGAGTAAAAACAACTACAACCTTACAGAGAAAGAAATGTAACACTCCAACTTTTATAGTTGATATGAGCCTATTATTGAAATAACCAATCCATACCAAGAATCAATTAAAATCCTATCATTTATAGCATGAAATTTTTTTAAAATAAATAGTGATCACTAATCTCCAGAAGACATTCCATGCAAAGTTTGATATTCTCTAACTAGACTCCCAATGGTGTGTCGAAGGTTAAATAACTATCCATGAATTCCACATCCAAGGAAAAACTATTTAAAAAAAGATAATATAGAAAATAATTTGGTACTCATGTATAAAAAAATCACAAGATAAGTAAGATGATACAAGAATCATACCTCTGATGGTTAATGATCTAGCATCCACACTAGCTGGAGTAGTTTGCAATATGTGAAACTAGATTGCCCCTATACCTTGGGATCTTGTCTAACTACCATGAGCTATTTCCATTTCCTAGTACTTCTGGTCATGCAATAGGGTACCATGTCCTCTGCCTCAGTCTAAATGGCAAGTGGTACTTCAGCTACTGGCCCAATGAGGGGTAAATAATCCCCTTTCTCGACTCAGGTGCATGTCATGATCCTCTTCCACAAGTTTTCTATGTAAAATTCTCACAAAACCCATAAAGATAACCCATACTAATATAGATATGAATATTGACTAAAGGGTATGGAAATTTTGGGAACTTATTTCCAAACATTCCACACTGATACCACTAGAATATACTCTATCATGAGATGGTTTTCCACTACCCTAACTGGTCTTCCAACTATAACTATGGTGGAAATTTTTATAACAACGCTTTTTACCATTTGAAGAAGAACTCCATGATCTACCTTCTGAAATAAAATTTCCACTACTGGGGGCCTATCTCAAATCTCATGCTTTGATGTGTTCTTGATTGATCACAACTTCAATTATTCTTTAACAAAAAAAACTTTTACATGTGACCTGATCTCATAAGGAATAATTTCTCAGAAACATCACTCCTGGTAGATCTCATCCGCTACCAAGGATAGTGAAATTCATTTTCAGTTAGTGAAATATCTAGTATAATCTATTATAAACTAACACGCATGCATTAGATTCATGAAATCACATGATTTATCACCCCTCACGGTCTCCGGATATAAATTTCTTAGGAAATGTTTCTCGAAGTCCATCCAAGATAGCTCATCATACTTTCTAGCTTCATCCAGAATATCCCACCAAAAAATGCTAGGTCCAAGAAGTATAAACCCAGCAAGATTCACCCCCTATATATGGGTGTCTCGAGATTCCTAAAGATCTTCTAGACTAATGCATTCCTGAAATCAGCTACCTAGGGCCCCCTTACCTAGTAAACATATGTGGATGTGGTAGCTGAAACTCTCTTGATAGCTTGGACATCAATGGAATGATATATAACATTATCCATTTCCATGGATCATAGAACCATTAAAAAATATCTCATGATTCTTAAAATACATATTCTCTTCAATAACTATGTTATGCTCTAGATCTTATACATTTGGAGTGTGCAAATTTCCACTATCCTGTCACTCGAGCAAAAGAAGACAAGGAGGAATTTTCTCTACAAGATAAACGCACACCATAGAGAACTGGCTAGCAATAAGGTTAACCCCAACATGTGATTAGAACTGAGAACCACTAACTCATGTTATCTCTATATAATTTTTACTTGTAATTGAGCATGACATAACAACTTATTTAAATTATCCAGTGAAATATAAATCTCATATTATTGTTTTATGGGCATGTATATGTCATATGAAAAAATAGATACTCCCCTATCATAAACAATGCATGTAAATATTTCCATATGTGAATATTATGATTCATTTATTCTCATATCATTCCATACCAGTTCATGATTAAAAATCTCAAGAAATTGTATGATCATAAAACAACCACCTAACAAAACATGTGAATCACCCATGGTGAAATAACATATACTATAACAAGAAAAAAAGTACAATAGCAATCCCACCCATAAGAACTTATATATTCCCCCATACAAGGGTTGGATACTCACATGAATGTGCTCATTACCATGTTATGACACATCCTAGTCTCCCTACTACTTTTCCCAGATAGTAATGTAGATTAAAAGAAAATAGGCTTCTTTGATACCACATTGTAACATACCCTAATCTAGAGCACTCTCATGTGACCGAAAAGGGTTGGTTAGGAGAACTCAAGTGTTCCTACTCATATGCTAGAGAATGTTAACTAGTAGAGGGGGTGTGAAATTTATTATTGGGAAAATATATCCCCTTGTATGAATTTTCATAGAAGTAGAATCAAATCACAATATAACAAAAATAATCAAAGTAAATACATAGTGGAAGAAACTAAGAAGAGACAACTAAATAATACAATAAATAATAAGACATAATGTAATAATATGATGGAATATAACTAGATATAATTCTATAAAAATAAAATAAAATTACTAACACACTCAAAAAAAGAGTAAAGGTTTTAGCTCCCAAAACCCATGTCAAATGCATCTCCAAAATCCATCCTTTTCGAAGACAAACAATCAACATCATGGTCCTCTTCCCTTATCCAAACATGTAGCCATAAAATATTATTGGGTACCAAATGGAATCCCAAATAAGGTTTGAGTATAACTCAGGATGTTGACACCACCATGTCTAAACAAATCCAGTATGATAAGAAGTGCATACAATAAATTTATTTCAGGTGTATTAATTAATTTAACAATTAATAAAATCAAAAACTACATCTTTTGACTCCATCCTGGAAAATCAACGAGAATGTATTATGAAAATGATAAACAAAACCATATAACTAATGAAAATAACCTTCTTTGGTGCTATGATATAATATATTTGACCACGTTTTTCGACCATGCCAACCAGAACCATATAACCAAGATAAAATAACATGCTTTAGTATCATGTGAAAAATATCTATAAACACGTCTTAGGACCAAGACAACCACAACTATATAACCATGGTATATTCAAAATATTCTAGTTAAAATCCCTATAATCATTAAAGAATCTAGGACAAAGCCATATAAGCATTACAATAAGGGGAAAGGAATAGACTGTTCTCTATAAGCATTACAACATTGGACTAGGGTGATCCCACACAATATCAACATTACATCATATAAGTGTGCACGTTCCAAGACTGAGATCAATATATAATAATTACATCATGGAAGATAATAAATAACATATACCATGGATTTCACAATATCACATCAACAATATGATTGGTTAATTATGAAAATTACTATTATTATTTCATATGACACCCAAAATTTAATTCAAAATTGATTAAAAATTATATCAATAAGAAATAAATCAAAATTTATGGATTATGTAATAAGAAATCACCTTTGGTCACATGTCATGAAAAATATATTTTATGTTGTTTTCTATTTCAATTACAATAATGGTTTTCTCACCCCATGGGCATTTATGAGGAAATTAGAAATTCATTTGAATGAAAATAACATAAAGGAATAATTACTTTAGTTTTTTTAATTAATTTTGGAGCACAAAATTATAGCACAATTATGATGTTGCATAAACATGAAAATTATCAAACCACGGGGTTAAGAGTTAGACCCCTTACCTTTAACAGATGATCCAACAACAATTCCAATGGCCAATGTTCACTAGGAAGAAGGTGTAGATGATTTAAAAGAGGTTCCTATATCAATACTGATCATGTTAAAAACTAACAATGCAATTGGTCAAAGGATTTCACCATGATAGATGGGAAAAAGGAAGAGAAGGTATAAAAATTACAGAAAACACTTACCAAATATTTATCATAAAAAACAACATCCATAAGAAAATTTGGCCCCTCAAAATAACTTAGAGAGATCCCTAGGTTTGAGAAAGGAATGGTTTCATCCTAAACAATGAAAAATCTGCTGATAAACATGATTAACATAGGAGGTCTCGAATTTACATGGTGTGTAAAGTTATTAAGCATCATGTAAATGGGTATAATAAAATACTCTAAATAACCCATAACCTAAAATTTATTTTATTAAAACCATTAAACAATTACATGATGTATAATCACTTTACATGGTGTGTAAATATTCCATAGTTTTTTTTCATCCCATTTTCCTTTTAAACAATATGATCCTCCTAAAATTTCTCAAATCACAAAGAATACATTAAACACTTAACCTATTTATATCCATACACCTCTAATTAGAAAAATCATAAATTTTTTAACATTAAGTAATTTTCTCAAAAAAAATCTTTCCTTGTGGTTACTCTTCAGTCCATCTGTAATTTCTTTCAACCCAAGACTGTGTTTATTCAAAGAACATAATTTCATGATGAAAACATAAAAAAAATGAAAATATTAAATAATAACTAAAAGAGTGACATAAATAATAAAATATGGGGTCTTAAACATTCAATTAAAATTGTCTCCATGAAAAATGAGACTATGAAATAATCCAAATGTACATCCAATAATCCTTAATAATGAATTCCCTTCCCATAAAATATTACAGTGATTGTACTATTTTGGTATGTAACATATAAAAGATAGAAATCGTATCATAGAAATATTTGAAATGGAAATTATGAATTTAAACTAGGGAATCAAGATCTCCCCTAGTGAAAGTAATGCGACAGGGTAAATTGTTAGATGGTGATGGGAAATTGTGGTCCTTGTAAAACATTTACAATAAAAAGATCCCTTCAATCGATAAACCATTAGTATATATGGTTTAATAAATATGTTTTTAAAAAATAGTTAGGTACCCACAGTAACCATTAGTATAAAAAATTTAAGATAAATGCATTAATTTTCTGAAATGTACTCGTGGAAGACAGGTGAACATAAAATGATAAAAAATAAAAAAAAAGGTCCTAAGAAACTGGTAGAAGACATAGTAAAAACAATTTGGGCTCCCAACCATAATGATCCAACAATGAAAACATCAGCAAGATAGATGGACAATAGATAAGATTTATTTTAAATAAATGACACACCCTTTTTGGAATGGTTCATGAAATATTTTTATACATTGTTCATTTTTTAAAAAGGACTGTCATTCACCTTATTGAATTTAAATTTTCCCATTGGGGAAAATATTGAAAAATTTAAAAGGAACTGACCATCATGATTAAATCTTCAAAGGAAATAGTTTTAGTTAGTAATTAAAAACTATAACTTTATCCCCTTGTGTCAAGATTCATCACATGATTCATAGGACATGCCAATTCATGATTTTTTTCCTTTATAAATATAATAATTTTCATATTTTTCCCATATAATTTCATCCTTCTCATCCCTTTGTAGCATTCTGCATTACCTAAAATTTTGATCAACCTAGTTTAGTTTCTTAATTTCCCAATAAGGGTGATTCTCTAATTCAACCAGAAATAGACATTAATTCCCATAAAAATGGAGGATAGATTTGTTTCGATGGGTGTTTTATATTCTTTTTGATGTGGAAAATGTGTGTCAGCCAATTTGAGACTCTAAACCTTTCAACTTTTACTTTCTATATTTTCTAATTAAATTACTCTCCATATTATACAATTTAACTTTACCACTTATCTATGAGCGGTAGGAAGTTCCATTTTTTAATAGATTCAATATTTTTTATCAATACATTCACATAATTATTGGAAAATAGAATACCAAGATCACTAATTAGTAATTGGGGGAATAAAATTATATAAAGTAAATAATTCATAAAAAATTTCATATAGACCTTTCCTATATAAAGGGTGGTTCTTTTGGCATCTACCCACATCAAGACATATTCCACCAACACTAGGATATAAAATATCCCATAAAAATATTATAATGGACCTATAAAATCAATTCTATATCAATGAATTATTTCGACTTCTAGAATGGTATTTTAGGGAATTTCATTTCCATTTCAAATGGTGTAGATTTTTTTGGCACCAATTATAGATTTGAACAAAACTCCTCACATCCCAATGGAGTGGGGTCAAGAATATTATGATTTATAGGATCTTAGCCATGTTGCATTCAGTTCTATGATTTCCTCCAGCTAGTGATTAGTGACACAACTCGATTAATCCTGAGACTTTTTCTTCTAGGATGAAGCATTACATCAAACCATCACCAAAACCCTTAAATAGTAGTGGCTCATCTAAAAAACAGTGTGAGGTGTCGATATATAATTTATTCCATAGTTTGTAAGAAAAGTTTGGGTAAAGTGTTTCATTGGAGAGATTGTTTGAAATATTATAAATCTAATGTTGTGATTGTGTACTTATATTAAAAAGTGTTTCACAATGAAATTACTACATAATGTTAACATTTTCAACCCCTTGATTTCGAGGAAGTTGAATTCTAGATAAGTGATCAGGAAGGACCTTTTCAGTCCCTTTTGAATCCATAATAACTATTTCTAATTCATGAATTTGTAAAATCCATCGTACTACCCATGGTTTGGTGTCCTTTTTTAATATGTAGGTATTTCAGTATCACTTGATCCTTATAATACACTACTTTAAAAAGAAAATTTTGTGAACAGAAGTTGTGAATAGTATAGATGACTGCAAATAAAATTTTTTTATAATATAATTGACCTGAGCTTCATACACTATATAGATGGAACAACACAATGGAATAATATATTTCCAACTCATTATCCAAGAACAACGTCCATTGTAAAGTCACTAGAATCATATATTATATCAAAATATTTATCCCAGTTTGTGATATAATGATAGGTGTGGCCACAAGGATATTCTTTAGAGTGTTGAACGCCCTCCAAAACCCTTTGGTGAAGTTGAAAGGAATTTACTTTGATAAAATTTGTGTAAGTGGGTAGTATATTATTGAATTTTCTAGTATGAAGTGAAAATGAAATCCCATGTGGCCCAAATAATTCCTAATACCATTCACCTTCATGGGTTCAGGTAAGTTTTCAATCACTATGATCATTATAGGATCAACTTCCATGCCATGATATTATGTCTAGTTTATGTGTAATATTCCTCCATGTATAATAAAATGAAACGTTTCCTAGTTTGGTACTAGGAACATCTCTTAATATCAGTTCAAAACTAGCTACATATTACTTAAAAACAATTCAAAGGAACTTCTATACAATGAGAAATCATCCATAATGATCTCAAGGAATTCCTCTGCTATATCCTGAAACAACTATGTAATAGACCCTTAAAATACATTTTTTGTGTTTAAAGTTTTTAATGACATACTTCTAAATGAAAAGGTTATGAAACAAAAATATGAATATGGATATAGATTAATAAGTTTGGTCAACATGAATTTTATTGTATTAAACAAATCCATCTAGAAAACAATAAAATTCATACCCTGCTAATCACTCCCAGATTTTATCCTTGAAGATGAGAATAAAATGTAGTTTTCATGTTACCATGTCAAGATTTATATAATCAAATCATAATCACCAACTAGTAATGGTTCGAGTTGATATTAACACATATTTGTCATTTTTAATAACAGATAATCCACGTTTCGTAGATATGAATTACAGTGGGCTCACTCATTCACTCTCAGTGATGGAAAATATTATACCATCATTGAGATGCTTTAGTACATCATTTATGAATACCTATTTCATCATTGGATAATGTCTCATCTAGGGTTGAGTTTTTATTTTATCACAATCTTGAAACAAAATTATGTGGGTGCATAGTCTGGGGAAAATCCCTTTAATATCCCCCACACCCCATGCAATTGAGTGATTGTGCCTTTTTAGGAATTAAATTAATTTTTCTCATTAATTTGAAACAGTTCTGAACTAATTATTACTAAAAATGTTTTCCAATTTCTAATAATGAATACTTTAGTGGTCTTGTTATTCATTTTATTTTTACTATCCATTGCTTTATGATTGAGGGTATGAATGGTTGGAAAGTATCCCTCATCAGATATTTAGTGTAATATACCTGATCATAATAATTTAATTCATCATTATCATCCTGATACATGGTCTATTTGTCATCCTCATTGGCCATATAATCATCTTTGTCAACATTAAGAAATATATATTGAAAATCTAATGACTCGCCTCTTTGCAGGGAATATTTCACTAAGTCAAATACTACATGTTCTTCTCTAACTCTGAAGACAACATTCCTTTGTTCACATCAATCAATTCCTTCATATGGTGAGAAATGGTCTCCCTAGAATGATGGGTACATCTCTTCCCTCATCCATTTCTAGATATGGAAAATAAATGTAACTATGTACTTACTAACCTAAACTAAAATGTCCTTAAGAATTCTATGGAAGTATTTGATTGATCGTTCATCCTGATGAAGTCAAACTTTCATTATTTTCATATATTTGAGACATAATTTCAGAAATACACGCATAGGTTGGAAATTTATGCTTTCACCAAGATGACACAAGGCTCTTCTAAAATTTATTGTCCCTATAGTGCATAGAATCCAGAAGAATCTAGGTTCTTGTATCATTGATGGGATCTTCGACTGAATAACTATAGACCACTCTTCATTCAAGGAGATAAATTTTAGTTCTTCCATTATGCTTTTTTTCTAGATAAAATATTTTAGAAAAATGGAATAATTAGATATCTGGGTGAGTGATATTTCAAAGGGGATATTGACGTGTAATTTCTTAAACATATCTAAAATTGATTTTTATTGTCCCTCAATTTTTTCTTGTATAATCCTCATTGGAATGGATATATGTGGTTTTTATATTTTTGGGTCCCCATAGACATCATAGTTTTCATTATTCTCTTGTATATGATATTTTTTATTTGGTTCTATTTTTTGATTTTGTTCCTGACCAGATTTATGGATGATATCATTCCTATCATTGAAGATGATTGAATCATGTTTTTATAGATATTTGATCTTATTTTTCTCAATTATTTATGGTTTAGTAGAAATAAAATGTTATTATAATACTGAGGACCACATTTTAGCCACTTATGTCATATTTGTATCATTATTACTAGGAAATGTACCTATTAATCGATCTGAGATAGAATTTTATATCTTTCCCACTTAGTGCTTAAGGTTACTTAAGGATTCCCTTTTGTTTCTCATTCTAGTTTCTTGGGTAGTCTTCCACTAATCCTGTATTAAAAATAACACAATAACTATATTTTCCACATTTTATTATAGTGGTTGGGATTACTGTTATAGCAATGGTGGATCTTGATGAGATTGTTGTTGCTAAGTGGGTGTAACTTTTTGATCATTATAGGGAAAAGTTTGTTGATGAAATTTTTTTATGGTCATGGAGTTAGATTCTATGGTGGGTACCCATGTGGTCCCTGATTTTTAGTGGTTCTTAACTAATCATCTATTGGTAGTAACCTTGCATTAATTTTTATGACTAATGATTTCATCTCTAATGATAATACAATTGTTGGTATTTTTTAGGTTGTTGAAACTATTGATTTTGTTGAACTAATTTACGTAATTACAATCCTAAATTTGAGTTTATTCAATTCCCAATCTACTATCCTAATATGGGTGCATCCCTCTACCAATTTGAAATTATTTTATATCTACAAAAGGGGAAAGTGGTGATTGGAGTGCTTGATCTTGTAACTAAATGGTTTTAGGAATTTAATGATGGATTCATCATGGGCTGTCAAGTAGGTATTCTCTTCCCCCTAATAGATTCTACTCTAGGATGGTACATGATTTCTCTTTCATAGACTGGATTTTTCGAAAATAAAATCTAATAGTGCTCTTCCAACTTATAATGTTCCGAGAATTAGTCTTCCATCAGTGGTGGAATCAAGAACCATGCTGGAATCCGGTTAGAGTCCCTAAAAAAAGTATGTAGTCGTAATCACACATCAGGTCTATGATGTGTAAGCTTTCAGGTCATCACCTCTATGTGAACCTAGTCATTCTAAGCTGGTTCTCCATCTTCATATATAAATTTATTGATCTATTTCCATTGAATATATGTTCTTATTTTTGGGAAGTATTTATTTAATAATTTCTTTTCTAAACCATCCTAAGTCGTGATAGACATGGAATATTGGGTTTTGATCCAATCCATGGCTATGTTGTGAAATGAGAAGTTAGAGACATGAAGTCTCTTAGGATCATACAATAAAAATTGATTGAAAAATGTGTCATATAATTGTAATAAATTTGATATATTTTCATGGGGATCATAGCTCTGATATCCACTAAAATGACCAATGTTTTGCACTATATAGATGAGTCTTGGTTTAATTTCAAATCTATACAGATGTATAGGAGGGAGTTTGATTATAGACACAAAACTACTTATTTATTGTAATCCATATTCTATAATAGTGATCTCATATAGCACTAGTAATTTTCCTAAAGGTTCTAGTGGTGACTATTGGATGTTTTGGGGGTTAAAAATAGCAATGTGATTGTATTTATCCATATTTTAGGATAACTGTGTTGCCGGATATATTTCAATCTAGTGTTTAATGCAAGATGTTCTTGAGCATCAAGAATCCGTGAGTAAGTCAGAGAGCCTGGATAAATTCACTATGCAAAATAGGAGAGGAAATGGTATATATTATGTATAAAAAATAGTATATAAAAAGGGTTAAAGGAAGCGGTGAGTCTGTTTTAGGTTTACACTAAAGGTCGCTATTCCTAAGTAATAGTTATCCATATTGACGACGCTAAAATTTGACCATCATGTGCATGGTTTTTTATTCTGCCCAATTTTTTATCATATTAGAAATTATATTATACCATACTATACTATTCTAAAAAGATATAGAACGATGTAAGTCTGGGGGTCAAACCCACATGTACAAGTTGGGTGGTTGGAAACCAATTGGTGAGAACCTTATGAAAGGATTCCTCAAAATATATCTTTGGTTTTGTTTTATAAAACTTATATATCTTAGGAATAAATATTGAATGTGAAAAGGAATATGGGTTAATTTTAGTGTTTTGTTAAAAGATTAATACTAAATATATAATGGGATATAACGGTGGATTAATTTGTGAAGTGTGAAAAGGTCACTAATGGTCAATCCTATTGGATTTTCCTAAAGTATAACTACTCCTTGGTCTAGAGATAATATAAACCATAGATGAATTACTCTTAGCTTCAACGGAATAATGTATCCTAAGATACTAATTCTATCTTTCTTAACTCGAACTAGGTTGTGGTATTTTTATTACACTTCTCTTGATCATTGTTATACAAAAGATTTAAAAGAAGAAATTTTTAATCTAATTACAATATATAGGATTTATAAATTTCAATTTATAGATTCAATACGTTTAAACATAGCCTTAATATAAATCCCTAACCCTGATTTGATTTTCTATACCTGAAGGAATTAATAAAAAGAAAAAAAAAATTGGTACCATGCTTGAGAAAACAATTAAACAATTTAAATAATTTAAATCTATAATATAAACCATATAAATTCAATAAAATTCTCACTTGAATAAATTTATATTTAATAAAAAATAAATGGACGGAGTTTAATGGATAAATATTTGAAATTGGAATGTTGGTATGGATAATAAACAACCTATAGTCATAGGATGGTAAAAAGTAGAAAAGGATTGATAAAAATAGAAAATAAAAGAAATAAAACTATGTTGAAAAGAAAATATAGAATATATTAAATGGGAATGAAAGGGGCTTGAAGAATTCCAAGTCTCTCATCTGTGTTTGGGTATTTACATAAATATAGAATCAAACATCTCACATTATGTAAATAATTCATGTCATGAGAGTGGTTTAAGTGAATTATTCTTCAACAATTACACGATATTTAAAAGGGATTCACATCATGTAATTCAGATCTACAAAGATCTCAGAGGATTTGGGATCTTCCATATTTCTTTTCTTCTTTCTTTAATGGGATTGTTGTTTCTAAATATTCATGTTATGTACAATGTTCACACAATATATTTGGTTCACATATTTTAATTTGTTTCATGTATTTTAAATTGGTTGGAAGAATTTATTATTATTTAATAGATATTTCAAACATATTTCAAGGTGTGTAATGTCTTACATTTCTATTTTTTTAGTATCTTTATATCTGAGTCTTGAGTTCATTATCCATAATAAAACAAAAAAACACAATTTATTATTGAATAATGAATGATTAATTTGTAAATAAATTCTTCTTATATATATATATAAATTTATCTTATCAATTATTCATAATTTTCAATCCCCATTTAGTTAATTATTCTATAACAAAATCAATATTCCGAGTGTTAAAATTTTCATTTTATGCTTGTTTCAATTTTTAATTCCAATACTTGAACCATGTTAATGGTTTGATTATCTAAAAAATTCTAAATATTTCAAAACTATCATATTTATTCATTATATACACGTTTAAAAAAATTGGCACTGATGAAAAATGAATTACTTCATGTCATATAGGCAGTAGTCTGCACAAACGCACATGTGATCCTTTAATTTTTCAATGAATGTGCATAAGGTATGAAAATAATTATTTATCATTAAAAATTAATAATTATATCATAAATATCATATATATTCATTAAATATACCAACATAACCATTCATTTGTGTAGGTGATAGAAAATGTAACCCATGGCTTTATTTAGATAGTTGTGTGTAGGTAGGCGTGAGTAACACTATCATTTTCAATTGGATGTAAAGGAGAAAAAAAATTCATAAAATAAAAATAACATAATAAATAAATATTTATTATAAGTATTTAATTATATAATGTTATTTTTAAAAGGTTTTGAGGAGTTAGATAAATAAATAAACCAAAAATAGATTGGTAATGATAATTGTCACTACTTTGAATTTATTCCTATGGATTTCACCTTACGACTTATAAGCGGCTATTTTTGTTAGAAAAATACCTCTAATACATGGGGAGGAATGTTCGAAACATATTATAGTAGGTATTATATGTTCTAGAGTTCTCAATGTGTGTAAAAATATTTAGGAGACGAGGTTCCATTTTATAATTTTGGGGATTGGAAGCCCTGTAAATGTTCATTATTTTAAAATAATATAAAGTAAGTTTCATGGGAAGGAAACAAAAAATTGAAAGAAAAAAAATCAATATTATATAAGGGAGGGTTTAAATCCACTAAACTAATAATATTTTGAAATATATAATTTGAGATAATTAATGTCTTATATCTTAGTTTATCTCCATTGTTACCCCTTTTAACACTTGTTGTAGTGACATGATTTTTACCATGAAAACCATTAATTAGGGGTAGTAATTAAATTTACCTTATTACCTATTATTTTGTAAGATCATTAAAAATATGGAATCCATATTATAAATTTTATTTCTTAGTTTATTCAAAAAATATTTCTAATATCCATGCATAAAACATGTAAAAACTAGTTTCAGAAAGAATATATTTTTATATAAATAAATTATTTAATTATTATGAAAATACTAGTAAAATATTAATGAATTCAAATTTTTTTGGTTGAATATTTTTTAAAAATGTTTCATTTAAATATTTTATAAACATTTATAAATATAATTAATTAACATAAAAACTCATTTCATATATAAAAATAGTTTTATTGAAAATTCATTTTTTACCTTCAAATGATTTTATCTTCATTTTTACTCATATATTAATATGTGAATGAATGATAATTTACTTTTATTCAAGTGAGACCAATATTATTCTATAGTTTTAATAGTCAAAATATGATAAAAAATATTTTTAAAATATATATATATATATATATATAACTATGTTTGTAAAAATAATATTTCCCTTTAGCCAGGAATTGTTTGATTAATATTTTTTATTATTACATAATTATTTTCTGAATTCCATTAATTGATTTTATTAATTGAACTTTATTGATAATTAATATTTAAAAAATTCCTTAAATGTTTTTAATTTATAAAAAAGTATAATTTAACAAAACATGTCATAACATTTTCTCTATGATTAATCATATTTCTCTAAGAGACTTTGACCCTTTTTACAAAATCAATTATTCTATCAATTTAATTTAACTACATTTAAATTTATTTTTTATTTATTGTTTTATAATACAATATTAAAAAAAATTCTTACATCATAGTCACATAAAAGTTATTATAGATAAATATATTGAAAAATATCAGGGTGTTACACCCTGGGCATGTAGGCCTTTTAATTTTAATTTTTATTATTATAAACCAAATTTTAACTAGGTTGAGAAAGAACCCATACATGTCCAAATGAACTAGATTTGAAAAGGACCATAAGATTAAATTGACTAATTTCTGAGTGGTAAAAACCCTAAACTATAAGGGCCCCTAAAGTAGGCTTCTCAATAAACTCTTCTAGCTCACTGCATCTACATCCCTGACACTGCCTTCATACACCCATTGGATGATATGTAAGACTATTAACTACTATTAATTATCAATCCCACTCCAGATGCACCTTCAATTGAATTTACATATTCGGAATCACTATACCTTCATTTTTTATACTAAAACATCACCTCCTCCCATGGTTTTGAGGCCCTATAGCTCGAAATCCCTTTGATAGACTAGAGGCCCTATGGCTCAAAAGTTCACTTTTGTGGCTTGATATACAATTTCATTTGAATAGTATCATTGTAATAGTACATGTTATAGTACCAACTAGAAGAGAGTGCTACATTACTAAAAGAGAACCCTGGAAATTTATTTAATAATGTATATAATTTTATTGGTATAGTTTAACACTTTTAACTAAAGTATACATACATTCATAATATAAAAATTATTTTAATGAATAATGAAAGGAATAAAATATATTAATAAATAATTTATATATTTAAACCATATATAAACAATTTATGCAAATTATATAATCTAGAAAATTATGAAAACTTTTAAATAAAATAATTGCATTGCTGAAATTCTATAATTAGATAAATATAAACACTTTAAATTTATTTCCATTATGAAATCCATTATATTATCCTTTAATACAAAATTATACTTAAATTTTTTAATTTTATATGATGAATTAATAATATATATTCCTATTCTATTATTTAAAATGTTCCAATTACTAAATTATCAAATATTTAATATTATTTAAACCCTATTCATATCAATTATAAAAAAATACTTTTTCATGGTCTAAATAATTTTTAAAATAAGGTATTTGAATTTTAAAATTAAAATTAAACAATTCTGAACAATTCATAATTATATATATAAACCCCATTATATTTATCTATTTTTAATTTTTATGAAATCATTATTAATGACCTTCTAATTTTAATATAAACTGATTATATCCAAATAATAAGTCATGTGATATTAATTAAAGTTATTAAATAGAAACCTTAAATATTACAAATATTTATTTAATAAATTTTTTATAGACTTTTAATTTGATAACTGAAAACATTTTATAACTAAATAATTCATAAAAAACATTATTAATAAAATAAATATCTGAAAATAACTTTTCTATAATTTTTAATCATTTTATATGTATTATAATTCAATTAAAAATGGTAGTTTTGATAAATTAAATTTTCTATACCTTTTGTATTTGATGACATTAAGGGAATCATAATCCACTATTTAGTTAAAATCTAAATAATGGATTTTGACAGATATCACAACAAATAATATCTTCTTAAACCATAATCTATTTTATTGTATAATAGATAATATGTGGGTATGATAACCCTTAGGTTCTACAGATTTTCTAAAATATAATATGTATAATATCACAAATATGATACAATACTATGTTTTGTTGAACATATATTTTTTATTACATAACTATCATCACCTATGATAGAACAATATCATATAATGTGATATGATGAAACAAATGAAAATGCACCGCACTTTCATCTATGATATAATACATTATATAGGGAGATCATGTCATTTGTTATGATGTTTTATATTGTAATGCACACTAGAAAAGAAAATGTATGTCTTATTTAATGATAAGAAATATGTTTTCAATATTTCTCTAGAAATCATATTTTGATTTCAATGATTAAAAAATTATTTCCATGGTTTCAATATTCTAAACATGATTTATAGATTCAATAATCATTGTAAGGATCTAATACAATTGATGGGTTTATATGGATTAAACATCACTAGTTCAAAATACTATATGACTGTTGAAACTCCATTCCAAAGATCACCAAGCTATGTACTACCAAAATAGCGTATAAAAACTATAAACTTGTACCTTACATTGAACATGGTTGATTTTCGTGTCTTTTATCAGTTATTAATAAGGATCATTTGGAATATATAAAATACTCGTTCTACCATTTTGTATCAATGGGATGATCAGAATTACTTGATTACCAATATATACACTCATCCTAATGATATTATTCTTGTTACTTGTGTTTTGAAGGATTAAGGAGTGGGAAACTATGGTAGGGAAATAAACAAGAGGTAAGGGAAATCACCAATGAAGACCACCATAGTGTCTTAGACACCATACATAAATCTATTGGTACTCTTGATCCATCCTTAGAATTTAATTGAATATAAAAATATTTATTCACACTCAAATTTACCCAAAAGAAGAAGGTAGGATGGTCCTTGTAGTCTAGCTTGGTTTGAAAAATCCTCAGAGACCTAAAAAAAACCTATAGACACGTACATTCTATGGACTATTTTTGGCTATGAAGTGGCCAACTTGAGTTGATTTTAGATGGGTTTAATGAACTCTATGATATTTAAGTTAATTCAATTTAAAATAATGAGTTGATCCTAGGTTATCACTTGGGGTGGATTGGAGGTATTCCCTTTTCAATTATTTCAATTTCTTATATTTGAGTTGAGTTAATTTAAGGAGATCAAACAACTTCATCACTTACTGATTTTATACCAAAAAACCATAATACTAATCACCGATACACTTGAAGGATCAATGTTTTGAGAACATCCAGGTAAAGGTTCATATTAGCACTTGAATAGTGTGACATTAAATTCAACAAAGACGATAGAGTTTAAAAATAATCAAATAAAAATCTCAATTAAAGAAGTTATTAGACATTAATGGGTTGATAATTAACATCCAATACAGCCCCTTTCTACTCCCTTGGATCAACACATTAGTGGGTTATCCCTCTATTGATTCTATGGTTTCAATGGAAGCGGAATGTAGACTCATGAGGGAGGAGATGGAGAAGTAAAAAAACACAATAAAATAACAATCACTCCACCGTTGGGTGATAATCTCACAAGGTTTGGAATGAAAAAGTTCACACCTTGAATCAAATGTATCAAAGTGATAAGGAGAAGAACATAATAATAAGATAAGAATAACTTTTATTAAGAAACAAGGATGAACGTAAACAACTTACATGTGGAAGACAAATTTGAGACAACAAAACCGCAGCATAACATTACAATGAAAGAAAGCTCAAAGATGATAAAACTACTCCACCACCACTACCTTAAATAGGCATTTTGGAAGCCTTTGGTCGATCCTCAAACAGTACAAAGCATCCCCATTGATTATGGTAGGCCTAGGGTGGTGTAAAGCGTGTGGAACTTGGACTTTTCCACATTTGACCCGAGGCGGAAGCCAGCTTTAATCCACCGAACAGATGCGCTTGTAAGACCTTCTATATTGCCAAATCAGAGTGGGCCATAGCAGAAAAAAATATATCACCTGATTTTTCCAAACCTCCTATAAAATTTGGGCGCTTTTGGCGTTGTATATTAGGATATATGATTAGATTAGTGGGATGTTTTTTTGTGCCATAGAATCTGGCCCAGAATTTTATCTCTAACTTGGGCCACCTAAATGACCATAATGGAGGCCTAATTATCACTGTATCCTGCAGAATTTTTTGTTCCTATATATTTCTTCTATCCTCCCACAAAATTTGGGCTTCATTGGATTTGTAATGTGGGTCCCACATTTTAATCAGTGGGCTAGTGTCCAATCTTCCATCTCAAGAATTGCTTCCATTCATCTCCAAATATCTCCATCATACTTTATGAATCCTCCATTGATCCCTAAATGAAAATGTTCATATTTAAGTTTATAAACCGTTCCCAAAATATGAAATTATAATATGGATAATTACATTCCTTAAAATTATATTAATTATTGGGTACTTTAAATGATGTTCAAAAATGTTCCACATAATAGTGAATTTTAAGAAGGAATTACAATCATAAAGTGAAATGATGTTCAAAGTGTAAAATGCACTAAAATAGTGTTTATGAATAATAAATCACATGAATATTATATATATTAATAAGGAATATTAGCCTTATTTAGTGGCTAATCACACCCCCCAACTTGAGTTTTTCTATTCCCAAGAAAAATGTATCTCAACAATATGGAATTCAAATTATCTTTTCCAAAAACATTTTAATACACAATGATCACCAAAAACCTTTATACAAAAAAATCATAAAAACCATCAAAATATTTTAATTCAAGATTGTTTCACAAGCAGATCCCAATCCCATTCTCCTTCCTTTGTTCAAATTCATTTCCATATTTCATCCAATATCAATTAAGTATGAGGATGTGTTGTGCATCACAATAGATATGGGAGTTCATATTTATTCAAGAGGGAAATGACAGAAGCTCTAGGTGGAATCATATTTCAATATTAATATGAGTATTCAAAAAAATTATATATTTTTTGTTTTTTTTTGTTTTTGCAATTTTTTCATGGTAATTGAATTTGCACTCAAAATATTCAACCCCTGTAGCGAGACATTACCAATGACTCCCAGGATCAATGTCCATAGGGAAACAGGTTAAGCCCACACACTCAGGCATCACCTTGAGTTACCTCAGTCAAAAACAAATTCAACTTACCAAAAATAGAGATAAAATTACTAACTCTGGGCCAGACAACTATGGAGTCATGATCCCCAAGTGCTGAAAGCCGTGCATTAGGTCATTTCATTTCTCTACGCGCAAATTTATTATTATTATTTTTATTGAATACTCATATTAAAACTAAAATGATCACCAAACCAATTCTATTTATTTGGCGGACCCCATTAACTCAAACTAATACCCCACTATCCAAAGGACGTGCATTGTGATATTTTTTTATTTGGATGAAAATATAAACGGTGAAATATCACATTAGGCAGCCACACTTTCCAAAATCTATGCTCAAGAAATTATACAAGGATTAAAATCATAATTAGGGCATGCTAAATTATTTGATATTTAGTTTCAAAGTGTGCAATTTGTATTACCATGTTCAAGGATAAAGGAATTTTTCCTTCCATTTTCAATTTTTTTTTTCAAATCATTCATTTTTTGTGACACAAAAGAATTTTTTATTTTATCTCCCCCCCAACTTAAAATAACATTGTCCCCACTGTTTAATGAAAATAAAATTTAGAAGGAGTAAAGGCAGATAAGGGAAGTTCAAAAAATTGAAATATGAGGATCATGGAATGAAGTCACCTGGTGGTTGAAGATGAAGTTCTTGCTGCTCCCTTTTAATCCTTTGATATCCATGTCACTTGTAGAGTTCCCTTGTTTAAAAAGGAAAAACAAAAGAAACAAAAAAAAAATAATATATATATATATAATAAATAAAGTAAAATATAAGTATATATATATAAATTATAGAATAAGGAAGCACAAAAAAAGCCGTAGGTCTGTCGTAAGCGGGCGCCCCTGTCTCCCTTCAGTCCCAGGTTCGAATACCCATAGATTTTCTTGTTGTGACGGGGTTTGACCCATGACCCACGATGTGTCCCTTATTATTATTATATTTTTATTTATTTATTTTTTGTATTTTTATTTTAACCTACAAAAACATTAAAATAAAACAAACTGATGATATATTGTCTACTTTTTAAATTTCTGGGTAAGGCATTACTCCAGGATCACACCACATGACACATATGAATATGGTTCTCCCCTTTCATACCCATCCATAATCATAATAGATTAATAGGTCAACAGTATATTTTTTAAAATATAAAAATGAATAATTAAAATATAAATTTCATTAAAACAACAAAATGATTGAAAACATGAAAACCATGGGTTGCCTCCCATGCAACTCTTTGTTTAATTTCGTAGCATGACATTAATACCCCCAACTTACCCAATACCAACTTTCAGAATCATAATAACCCCATGTTTCACCACTTCGTCTTGGTTGTGATTCATTCTATGTTTATAAATTTTTTCATGCACAAACCTATGTTCTAAAATGAGTGGTAAAATCAAAGGAATATCAGAAATGGGGGATTCAATTTCTTTTTTAGTATTTTTAAATACATTATGAATCATTACCTCCTTATTGGTTTCAAGATAAGAAATTGTGAAGAATGGATGTTTTTTGATATCCCCAATTAATGGAAACTTAAAAGCGGATGGAAAATCCTTTCGTTGAAGTTTAGGTAGGCTAACACTTTTAGACATAGGTTGGGACATTGAATCAAACTCAATTTCATTTTCAAAATTTCTCAACAGAATTTGTTCCTTTTGAATAGAATATTCAACCAAAAAATTGGAAAGATCAATTTTAGGAATGGCTATGGACTCAATGTTTGTGATTTCTCTCGATGGTTTAATGGTTGGTGTTTTTGAAATTTTTTCAACGAATTTATACTTAGGAGACTCAATCCATGATGTCAAATTCTCCACTTTTGAATACAAAAAGTAAATTCCCTCTTAATTTAAATACCCTTTTACAATTATTTGTTCCTTTTCATCTATCCCAAATCCAAAGGTTGGTTCTTCAATAAATTTATGAGAGGTTTGTGGGAGAAAAGAGTCTTCTATCAATGAAGAGGAAGGGATAGCATGAGTGGGAATGGGTTCCATAACCTTATCAAAATTTTGAAATTCTAATCTCAAAGATGAAACATCAAAATTTATTTTCTCCATTTTTTCACACAATTTTTCATGTAATAGTTGTGGATCATGATGGGAAAGGGGTTGAGATATATGGTCTATTATAGGTGGATAATTAAGTTGTTGGAATTGCACATGAGGGTGTGCACATTGGATTTGTGGGGATTTAAACACATTATATGTTGGGATGTTTTTTGGATAATAGGAGTAAAAACATTGTGGTTTATTAGGTTTTTGATGATCCCACATGTAGAAATTAGGATGGTCATTGTACATCACACATGGGGTTGGGTGATCAAAGTAGGGATAAGTTTACCACGTTTGGGCTTGTTCAAAATTGATGTCCATAGGAGTGAGGGGGTGAGAATATAGAATAGGGCTTAAAAAAGGATGATAGTGTCTAAGATAACATAATTAGGTCCCCATAAATGGTGACAAAATCTGATTCACACTCAAATTTACCCAAAATAAGAAGGTAGTACAGTCCTTGTAGTCTAGCTTGGGTTGTCGAATGTACAGTCCTTGTACATTCTATGGACTGTTTTTGATATGAAGTGGAAAACATGAGTTGATTTTAGATTTGTTTAAAGGAACTCTAAGAGACTTAAGTGAATTCAATTTAAAATAATGAGTTGATCCTAGGTTATCACTTGGGGTGGATTGGATGTATTCCCTTTTCAATTATTTCAGTTTCTTATATTTGAGTTGAGTTAATTTAGGTAGATCAAACAACTTCATCACTTACTGATTTTATAACAACACACCATAATACTAATCAACTATAAAATTGAAGGATCATAGTTTTTAGCACTTCAAGGTAATGGTTCGTATTAGCAATTGAATTGTGTGGCCTTAAATTCAACAAGGACGATGGAGTTTAAAAATCATCAAATAAAAAACTCAATTAAAAAAGTCATTATACATTAATGGTGTGATAAGTAACATCCAATACATCCCGTTTATACTCCCTTGGATCAACCCGTAAGTGGGTTAGCCATCTATTGATTCTATGGTTTCAATGGAAGTTGAAAGTAGACTCGTGAGGGAGAAAATGGAGAATTAAAAAAACATAATAAAATAACAATCACCCCACCGTTGGGTGATAATATCACAAGGTTTGGTATGAAAAAGTTCACACCTTGAACCAATGGTATCAAAGAGATAAGGAAAAGTACTGAATAATAAGATAGTAATAACTTTTATTAATATACAAGGATGAATTAAAACAACTTACATGTGGAAGACCAATTTGAGACAACAAACCCACAGCATAACATTACAATTAAAGAAGGCTCAAAGATGATAAAACTACTCCACAACCACTACCTTAAATAGCTATTTTGGAAGCCTTGGGTCGAGCCTCAAATAGTACAAATCATTCCATTTGATTATGGTAGGCCCAGGGTGGTGTAAAGCTTGTGGAACTAGGACTTTTCCACATTTGACCCGAGGTGGCAGCCAACTTTCATCCACCGAATAGACTCGATTGAAAGGCATTATAGATGGCCCATTCAGAGTGGGCCATAGAATAATAAAATGGAGCACCAGATGTCTCATAACCTCCTATAATATTTGGGCCCATTTAGAGTTGTATATTAGTGGATATGATTATATTAGTGGGCTGTTTTTCTGGGTCACAGAATCTGGCCCAGAATTTTATCTCTAACTTGGGCCGCCTAAATGACCACAATGGAGGCCGAATTATCACTGGCTCCTACGGAATGATATGTTCCTATATATTTCTTCTAGTCTCCCACCAAATTTGGGCTTCATTGTATTTTTAATGTGGGTCCCACATTCTCATCAGTGGGCTGGTGTCCAATCTTCCTTCTCTATAATTACTTCCATTCATCTCCAAATATCTCCATCATACTTTATGAATCCTCCATTGATCCCTGAATGAAAAATGTTCATATTTAAGTTTAGAAACAATTACCAAAATATAAAATTATAAAATGTATAATTACATTCCTTATAATCAAATGAATTATTGGGTACTTTAAAGGATGTTAGAAAATGTTCCACATAATAGTGCATTTTAAGAAGGAATTACAATCATAAAGTGAAATGATGTTCAAAGTGTAAAATGAACTACAATGGTGTTAATGAATAATAAATCACATGAATATTATATATATTAATAATGAATATAAGCCTCATTTAGTGGCTAATCAGATATTTTTGATTAATTTCATCCAATAAAAAAATAAACATTTACCGAATCATGCATGCATTTATCATATAAATTCATTTATTCTCCACAAATTTCATCATAAGAAATATATATTAAATATGGTAGAATTATGTGGATGGGATACCAAATACTTGGTTAATATTAATTATGTATTAAAATCATGGGTTATTAAGTTAATTATTGAATATTATTGTAATTTATCATGATATCAATATATCATTATTATTATTATCCAAATTTGAAATTCCATGAGATATTTTGATATCATATGAAATTATTTACAAAGACATCATGTCATATAAATGGATATAATTCCATTAAAATCCTGAATTCATAACCTATGATATAGATAATATAAATCATATATAAATATTATTTAGGGAATATATTCCAAAAATTCTCCATGTCCACCCCTCCATGCCTCATTCTAGGGAATAATGAGACTCAACCATGAAAATCATAGATATAATCAATTATTATTTTATACTCTAACAATATATTCTATTAACCATTGTTCTATATTGTCTTTCACATGTTTATGGTTGGATCATTATTCTTTTCGATATACATTTTAATATTTTCATATCTTCATAGAAACTTCTGTAAATTTATTCATATAAATTAATTTTAAATTTAAATTTCACATGATAGTTATTTATTCATAATTATAATCTAAATTTTTTCTTTTTAGTTCAATCACACATGTAAGGATTTTCAATGTAAAATATAGATTCATGTCTTTAGACCCTATGGAACTAGTCTACATCTTAGATATACCCCAAGGTATGTATGTATCCTTATATTTTCTAAATCTCTTCTGTAGTTTTGGTTGAAGAAATCATTCATAAATGTGGATCACGACATAGGTGAGAGACTATAAATTTTGGGGCAAGTTAATTATTTTTGAGTTACATGGAGTTTTTTAGATGTTTCTTTTCATCGTGTAAAATATTATATTTCACTCTTTTACTATTTTAATGATTATATTTTATTATATTGTATCGATTATGTTATTATTATTTTTAGTTTGTTAATTGGATTTGGTTTGTTTTGTTTATAAATTATTTATTATAAAGGTTAAATAACTTATAATTTTGGGATAATCCCCTTGTAAATAGATGTCTTCCCATAGTGAATTGATTTATACTTTAAGATTTGAGGCATGAAAATTTGAGCATAGTGGATAGATATTAGTGTTGGAATGTTATAATATTTTACATTAGTTTATCATATTTTATAGTTAAAAACAATATCATTATAATTTTTTCTCATCATAATGTTTAATTTCTAAAATCACCATTATTATGCATCTATCCTCAAATAACAATGTATAATAAAACGACCCGAACTTTTATGAATAAAATTTTCCATTATGATTTAATTAAATGTTTTATGGTTATAGAAACACATTCACTTATTGTATTTTATCCAATTAGATTTAAATGACCCGTGATAATATAGTCATTGAATAGTGATCACATGACTAGTATAAATATAGGGTTTTTATCAGGTCCTTTCCAACTAGACAAAGGATATGATAGCCTCAACCAGTAGGATTATACCCTATGAAGCCCATTTATCTGATATTATTATAGAAATAACAATTTTGGGCCTTTAACTAGACCAATACCACGCTTATATATAACAACTTAAGTATGATAAATCCCATTTAATAGAGAAGTACAAGCTCATTGAGATCATAGACCAAACAATGTTCACTGAACAGCCCCATGAAAGTCCCTCCACTGAACAACACACTCTTAGAGAGTATGCATGTGTATTAATGGGATATGTATCATGACCCTAGAAATTGGAATATGTACATTATTTTTTATCAAATAATGAATATATTTTCATCCTATTATTGTTACTTTGAAAATGATTTTTAACGAACAAATTTTATATTTGGTTAATATTCCGATTCAATTAATGGTTTTATGAATAAATGTTTTTTTTGAAATAAATAAAATTTTATAAAATATTAATATTAAATAATTTTTTTAATATAAATGATCATATAATTTTTATGCAGATGAATGTAATTTTTATTAGGGTTCAAAAACAGTTATTGTTAAAAAAAGCCTCTCAATTTTCAAAAAAATGTCACTTTTTATTTTCAAATAAAAAATTCACATATTTAGAAAATTATTTAGATAAAATTAATATTTTTTCAAATCAGGAATTTTAAATTATCCATAGGAAAATTTCTCATTATTTTCTGAGATAGTTGAATTGTTTGGTAAAAACAAAATATAGTATAAATATACCTTAGATTTTATGACATCACAAAGACTATAGAGTGAAGTAATAAGAATTATAAATATTATAAATAACCAAATATTTATTTTAACATTAAATTAATGTGATTTTTTGTTTATTTTATTTATTTTTTAAATCCATTATTAATCCTTAAATCCTGGTAATATATTATATGATTTTAAACCCATTTCTTTAAGAGTGTGACTCACCTTCACATCCCCAATGGTAATATTCAAATAATTCATGCCATTTTACTTATAGAATATTGTATAACACATCAAATTTGTTGAAAACATGGGAAAAAACCATGGTATGTTTTATTGTTTTGGGTATTTTATTATGCAGAGTCCAAAACCTAAACAATAATGAAATTCCCCTCCTTCCCTATATAAACCCACCCAAGTTGACATTTCCCATCACTAAAACTCCTGAGATAAATTCCAAATTTTGTCCCAAAATCTATATAATCCTCACAAGGTGCCATAATCAATCAAGAATCCCCTCTCAAGCCTTTGGAGTCACACATTCAGTTAAGGGAGTTTTCTATACTTTTTTCAAATTCATGCAACTTATTTGAAATTAGTTCTTGTAATTATAAATGGTTATAATTTCATTAATTTATAATCATTATCTTATTGTCCATTTTATGTTATGTTAACCAAATATAATTTATAATCTTTTATTTTGACACTTACCTAAGATGTTACTATGCCGAAATTCGGTAAGGAATCTTCCTCTCATGTCTTTTATCAAGAACTCCTTTTAATGATTTGTATTTTAATTTCCATTTTTTTATATTGGTATATGTCATTACATATCCCCATTAAATTTAATATTATTTATAAATGGATAAATCCATTTTCACTCTCATTTACCCTCCTATTAACCATTATGAACACCTCTAACCATGCTAAAATTTTGTAAGGGTTCTTTTCTTTCTACTATTTCTTCAAGTTTATTTATTATGATATTCCTTATGTATCCAATTAATTATTTTGGGTAATGTATTTACATATCCCCTTTCTATAAATTTCATTTATAAAATAGGATATACCACTTTCTCTCTAATAAAAACATTTTTTTAATTTTTATGTGACACGTTATACTGCAAAAATTACACCGTGATTTTCTATTCCAAAACAATTGTGCAGTGAATAACATAACAATTTTTCTATCAAGGTTATTCACGTTTTTGAACATATAATTATTGATTTTATAATTAAATTCGTGTATTCCAAATTCCTTGATCATGTAATAAATTATTATGTTGAATGAATCCATGTTACATGATCTATTTGGAACAATTAAGCCTAAAAATGAAATCATTATGAAGGGTGTGCCCTAATAGTGTTCCAATTCATTGGGTAATGGTTAGTATCATGGTTGATCATGTTGGGACATTGGTTTTACCTGATTAAATTATTGGACTTTTTCCACCATGATTTTTGGTGGGATAAGCCTTGACCTATGTTTATGATGATGTTTTTATGTTGTTTCCTGAGTTCCCAGGTTATAATTGTGATGTTATATCATGCCATATTATTCATGTTCCTTTTATGCTCCATGGATGTTCCTATTGTCAAAATTTTTTTTCTTCCTCATGTTATGTCTCATTTATTTTCTTATTGGGCCTTATAGCTCACCCCTTCATTTGTTATATCCTTAGGTTATCTCAAGCACTATTAATTAATTTGAAACATTTTGGTATTGTTAAAGTTGTTTTCAATAATGAATTTTCTTTTCATGATTTATGTTTTTTGTAATTTACCTAATTTCCCAAACAAAAAAGTCCACTCTATCATCTAGATTGTATTAAGTGTAATTTTATGTAATAAAACCTGTTTAAATTTGAAATAATGTTTAGGGGTTTTATAGTTAGTATCGGAGGATAAGTTTAGTTATTTATGGGATTATGATTAGAAAACTATAGATAAATCCTTATGATTAGGGAACTCTAGAGAATTAACTAGGTATAAGATTAGGAAATTATAAAATTCGTAAATTTTGGTAAGTATAGAGTATGTGGTTTATCATGAAAATACTTCCATGTCCAGATAATACCATTGGACAAGGTTATGGAACATATGTACCTAGGGGTAACAAATCTAACAATATGTTATAGGCCATACTTGGGGTAATCTAGTACACGAAAATAGTCTTAAATTCACACTAGGTTTGACACCTCTGAGTAATATGTTTTGGTTAATTCATAATCTCATTATGAAGCATTATTTAGGGAAAAATTCACATAAAAATATATCTTAGGAAGTAGATTTCAGATTACATTTACTTGATCCTATAAATTAAAACATTAAAGTGATAAATTTAATTTAAAAGTTATCCCTTTATTTTCATTGGATTCCCCCTTTATGTGTTTAATAGTTTAAAAAACACATCCCTAGTTTTCCCTTTATTCTATCCAATTGATGATAATAGGAGGAATCAGGTTAACACCTGATGTGAAGGGCATTGTGATGACTGCACTAATGAGATTCCCAATCTGATGGGAGCAAGAATCACTAAAATTTTCATGATACTCTCTCAGCTAAATAATGTTCTAAAAAGAAACATTGATTTAGTGAAGAGACCAAAACCCTTTAAGAGAGAACAAATCATAATCGAGTGCATTATGTGACAAAGGGCTTCTTTTTTCAATAGATCATTTGATCCCTTAATCGAGGAACAAGAGATTAACTCTATTGAGAAGAACATCCCCATACATAAATTTTTTAATTAAAGAAGTTTCTTCTAGATATTTATCTTATGGATAAAGAAGCTGATCAGTGGGGGAAATTGATCAAGAATATGAATCTATAGTAAGATATACATATCGTAGAGTGGAAGGAATTCTAAATTTTATTTGATAAATATTTTCCGCACACTCTACATATTAAAATGGAAATGGATTTTATATCCATCAGCCAAAAAGACAAAAAATATATTGATGTACATGAAAAAATCATCACAAGACTTTCGTGATATGCCTCTGGTCTGGTCATTTCCCATGAATACATGGTTGACTACATATTTGGTGGGCTAAATCCTAGTATAAAAAAATATTTGGTGATCCTTCACTTTGATAGCTACAAGAATATTGTTCAATGTTCCCTCAACATCAAAATAGAGATCATAGAATCCCAAGGGTATTATTGGGGTAGGAAGTGTAAAGTGGAGTTTAATTCTACTGGTCTGATGGATTAATCCAATGGTGCTATGAGATTTCAACATCACACTTGTCAATGGTGTGGAAAGAAGCACCCCATAAATTGACCTAGAGAAAAAAGGAAATTATTTAGGTGCATAAGAGAAGGGATCCTAGAAAATGATTGATGGCATGAGAAACACACCAATCTGTAAGAGGAAATAATTTCTCTAGTCAACCCTAAACGAATTGTTCACAGTGTCAACTATGAAGAACAAGGGAACTTTGTAAACCAGTGCACTAAACCAATGCTTTTGGAGGTAACCAACAACCTCCAATGTAGTTAGGGTGTGATTTTACATCACTATCACCAAGGTGAAGCCAAATAATGGATTGGTGAAAGGTACTCTAGTTATACATTAAATAATAGTAAAAGTACTCATAGATTATTGTTCTACCCATTTCATAATATAATGAATGTTTAGTATAAATATCCAAACATCACCAAAAATCATGGAAGTAGAAATATAAATGAAATGTAAAATAGGTAAATTATTTTATCTCATGTATATAACTCCACCCATGTCAATGTTTGTGGAGTAAACTTCTTAGAGAACATTTTAATACTCCCTCCAGTGGAATTTGATGCAATTCTAGGCATGGATTGGTTTTATCTATATAGAGCCAACATAAATTTCTATGTGAAATAAATCACTCTCCATATGGAGAATCAACCACTAATTCTATACAATTTTAAGGAGGAGGATATATATTCTTTAACACCATCATCTAAAGCAAGGATATTGTTACCCTAGGAGCACATATGTCTAGCATAAATTATTGAGTTTAAGTAAAGGATCATCTTTCAAGACATGACTATTTTGATTTAATACACTAACATGTTTCAAAAAAAATCTATGGCCTTCCTCTTAGATGATAGGTTGAATTTTCAATTTGAGCAAAAAAATAGGGCATTACTATTATCCAAGACTCTGTATAGGATGGCTGTTATGGAACTTGAGGATCTAAAGAAAAAACTACATGAGAATATCGATAAAAGATTTATACACCTAATTTCCTCACCATGGGGTTCACTAGGCCTCTTCATGAAGGATATGGATGGGTCAATGAACATTTTCATTTATTTTCATGAGCTAATAAAGATCACGATTAAGAAAAATTATCTTTTTACATAGATTAATGAATGGTTTGATCAACTACGTGAAGGAAAATATTGCTCCAATGGGGATCTAAGATTGTGATATTACTGAGTAAGAGTGACGAAGGAGAATATCCACAATACTTCTTTTCATATGACATATGGGCACTATTTGTCCATAGTAACACCATTTATACTCAACAATACTCCATTAATCGTTGTGGACATGATGAATATATTCTTTAAAGAATATCTAAAAAATTCTTGGTAGTCATTATAGATGATATTCTAATATATTTAAAAACTAAGTTGGACCATTATGAGCATTTGAGCACTATGCTAAAGAAATTGTGAAAGGAGAAGATCTATTCCATGTACAATAAGGGTGAATTTTGTTAGAAATAAGTCTTATTATTATGGAATATCATCACAAGAAATATAATATCAATGGATCCTTCAAAGACAAATACAATTTATGGATGGATGAGGTCAAAATCTATGACATAAATATATAGCTTCCTTAGGTTAGTTAGATATTATTGTCAATTTGTTAGAAATTTCTAATGATTTTTAAACCCACTTTCCAATATAACTTTGAATAGAGTCAAAATTTCTCAGAATGATGAATGAGAAGAAGGCTTAATGGAGTTTAAAAGGAGGTTATCACTACCCCTATACTCACACTTCCCACAAGTGGGGCACGTTTTTTAATTTTTAGTGATGCTTTGAAGAAGGGATAAGGTCGTATGTTGACACAAAATGAAACATTCATACCCTATACTTCAATGAAGTTGAAAATTCATGAGATAAATATCCTGCATATGTTCTTTATTTGGTGGAGAAGATATTCTCTTTGAAAGTTTTGCGGCATTGTCTCTTTTAGGAGAATTTCCAAATATATACTTGTCACAAAAGTATTAAATATATATTTACATAGAAAGATATTAATATACACCTATAAATATTGTTAGAGTTAATCTGTGATTATGAATTCTCAATCCACTAAAATCCTAGGAAATAATAAAATGTGACGAATTTTCTAAGTAGAAAGGATCTAACAATTCTAACATCACTTAGAATTGTGATGGATCTAATCTTAATAGATTCAAAGAGGATGGTCAAGGGAATCATTTTGGAAGGAACATCAATAATAGTTACGCAAATTATTTTTCAACAACCTTTTATTTTAATATTAAATGATGCTCAAAAATATGATGTGGGAATTCAAAAGAATGTGGAAACATTATCAAATGGGAAATTCTTATATTTTAATTCTAATGAAGAAATAATTGTGGGATTTGGGTCAAGACTGTATGTTCCAACAGATCCTAGGTTAAATAAGGAAGTATTAGATGATGAAAATAGTTCAACTCTATCCTTTAACATAGGAAACACAATGATGGATCAAGATCTTCAAGAGCAGTATTGGGGGACAACATGAAGAAAGAGATCTTTGATTATATATTAATGTGCCTGTTATTTCAATAAGTGAAGTCTTAAATAAAAAAGTCAAGGGGGATGATTTAACCATTACACATACCAACATGGAAATGGGAACAAATCACCATGAACTTTATCGCTAGACTTCCCATGAAATCCTATAAAATTAATACAATATAGGTTGTCATGGATCTTCTAATAAAGACACCATACTTCATTATAATTTGAGAAGATTTCTCACTAGATCCACTAGTATAGATATAAATCAAATAAGTTTTGAGACTGCATGGAGTACCACTATCGATTATATCTGATCAATATCAAAGATTTACCTCCATGTTTTGGAAAATTCTATGTCATCCTCTAAAAACAGTGCTGAATTTTAGTGTGACTTAGCACCCTCAAACTATTGACCGAACTAAGTAGACTATATAGAAACATGAGGACATATTGATAGTATTATCATTTGACTTCAAAGGCGGATGAGACCAAAATATTCCCCTAGTTTTTTTCTATTACAACAATGGTTTCCACTTGAGCATCCAACTATATCTCTATGAAGCACTTTATGGAAAGACTGCAGAACACCAGCATGTTGGGGTGAAATTGGGGAATGAAAACTTATAGATCATTAAATGGTCAAAAAAAGGTGGATAAGGTTAAGTCTATTTAGAAGGAAATCAAAGCTATCCACAGTTGACCAAAGAGCTATACCGACTATAATCGACATTACCTATAGTTTGAGGTTGGATACTTGGTATTCCTCTGCATATCTCTATGAAAGAGAGTGATGATATTTGGGAATAGGGGAAATATTAGTTCAAGGTAAACCATCCCTTTTCATATCCTTAATAGTATCAGTGCAGTGGCATATCAAATAGCACTCCCACTAAACCTGTCTCATATACATGATGTGTTCCATGTCTCTCTATTATGAATGTACATACCAGAACCATCACATGTACTCAATCCAGATTTCATACCATTAAGGAATTACTTTTTGTGTGAGGATAATCTGGTGAATATCATGCACCATATATAAAATGACCATTGAAATAATAAAATTCCCCTATTCAAATTATTGTTGAGAAACAAAATGTTTGATGAAGAGATATGGGAACTAAAATAAGTGATAATGAAAAATACCCTCTTCTATTTTATTATTGGAAAAATAATTTTGATGGTGAAATATATAAATTGTGGAGGATTGTAACAACCCACAATGTTATGAACAAAAATAACCTTTTTGATTTAATTCAATGTATTATGATTATAGAAAATACATGCCCTTATTTTTTTATCCAATTATATTTAAATGAAAATTCTTAATAGAGTTGTTGAATAGTGATCACATGACTAGTACAAATATAGGGTTTCTTAGAAGGGAATTTTTTCATCGAAAAAAAAATGTGATGTCCCCAACTTGGAGAATTATACCCAACAAGGGACAATTATCATAAATTCCAAGTGAGATATTATTTATGGGATTTTCCCTAGACCAATCCTGAGATTGGATCAAATAACTTAAGTAAGAGACAAACTCTTTGTGGGAGTTGTTCAAGCTCATTGAGATCGAAGCCCAAACCATGTTCACTGAATGGCCCCAGGAAATTCCCTCCACCACGAACCTAACTCATAGTTCTTATGCTGGTGTACTAAAGGGATGTGTATCAAGAACATTTAAATATGAATATTTAAATTATTTTTTAAAAAATAATGAATATATTTTCATCATGTTATTGTTTCTTTGTAAAAGAGTTTTAAAGAATGAATTGTATTTTTGGTTAATATTCAAATTAAATTAATGAATTGATGATTTTATTTATTTTTTAAATAAACAAAATTTTAGACAAATAATACTATTAAATAACTTTTATTAAATATAAATAATCATATAATTTTTATTAAGTCAAATGTGATTTTTGATAGAGTTTGAAAAATGTTACTCTAAAAAAAAGTTGACAATTTTTAATAAATGATGGGTTTTATATTAAAAGTGTAAATTCACATATATAAAAATTATTTAGATGAAAGAAATATTTTTTTTAATCGGAGGTCTAAATTATCCAATAGTGATTTTTTGGTAAGTTTTGGAGATTGTCAAATTATCGGGTAAAAGTTAAATACCGTATAAATATACCATATGTTTTATGAAATCACAATGACCCAAAAGTTATGTAATATGTAATATAAAAAAAATACATGCCCAAATATATGTTTTTCCTTTAAAAAATTTTGATTTAATTTTATTTTATTTATTTTTTAAATCCATTATGAATCCTCCATAACATATAATATATTTTAAGATTTCAAAATCATTTCTTTAATAATGTGACTCACCTCCACATCACCAATAGAAATATTTTAATAATTTAGGACCTTTTACATATAAAATAATTTATACCAATCCAATTTTTTAGAATCCATAGGTATAAACTGTTGGATGGTTTGTGGTTTTCGATATTTTTTTATGTAGATTCCAAATCCTAAATAATAAATAAACCTCTATATAGTCCTATATAAACCCACCCAAGACCCCATTATTATCCACTCAAACTCCTTAAAGCATGTCAAAACTTTTTAACCCACTCCCTAGAGTCCTTCCAAGGCTCCCCCAAGCCCTCGAGAAGCCCCAACCAAGCCTCTTGAGTCACACATTCAAGTAAAATAATTTCCTATCCTCTTTTCAAATTCTAGAAACTTATTTTTAATTAATTATTATAATTTCAAGTAATTATATTGTCATTTATTTATAATAATTACTTTATAGTAGGTTTTTTTATTTTAATGATTAATAATTTATACTCCCTCATTTGGACCCTTACCTAAGCTATTACTACGCCAAAATTTTGAAAGGGGTCTTTCATTCTCCTATTTTATCAATAAGTCCTATTAATGCTTTGTCTTTTAATTTCTATTTGATTCTGTTGGGATATTTTATTATATATTCCTAATTATATAATTTTTTTTGTATAAATGATCAAATCCCCTTTTAACCTCGTTTATCCCTCCAATTAACCATTATGAACACCAGTTACCAAGCCAGTGTTTTGTAAGAGTTCATTCATTTATCATATTTCTTCATGTTTTTTTATTATGTTATTCCTTCTATATAAAATTATTTGTGTTAGGAAATGTGTTTCCATGTACCCATTACCTTAAAAATAATTTGTGAATAATTAGAGATCATTTTCTCTCTCATCAACCAATTTTATGAATTTTTGTGAGATGCCATTATGTTGTCAAAATTTCACCACAATTTTCCATTAAAAATAAATTGTGTAGTGAATACTATAACAATTTTTGTATAAAGGGTATTCAACTTTATGCACATATACTTATTTATTACTAAATTAAATGTATGTATTCCACATTCCATGATTGTGGAATAAATTATTGTGTTGATGGAATCCATGTTATATGATCTATGTGTCACACTTAAACAAGAGAATGAAATGATTATGAAGGGTTCCCCATGATAGTGATCCAATGCATTGGGTAATGGTTAGTATCACGATATGTCACAATGGGACATGGGTTTTACCAGATTCCTTTACTGTACTTTTCCACCATGAAGTCTTGTAGGGTTTATACTTAACCGATGTTTATAATGGTGTGTTTTAATTTTTCTCTACATTTCCCATGTTATGATTATCATGAAATATCAAGCATTATTATAAATGATCCTTTTGTTATCTACTGATAATAATATTTTCATTAATGTATTTCATTACTCATTTTATGAATTGTTTATTCCATTACTGGGATTCATAGATCACCCCTTGCTTGTCCATATCCATAGGATGTCCCATGAAGTTTTATGTTTGAAGGATCTTTTTGGTCATGTTAATGAAGTTTTCAACAAATATGTTTATTTTCATGATTTAAGTTGTTATGTAATATACCTAATTTCCCAAAGACACAATATATATCTATCATATGGGTTGTATTAAGTTTAATTTTAAATAATAAATCTTTTTAAAATTTGAAATAATGATATGGGGTGTTATAATAACATAACACATGTTATAAAATATATAAGTGGAACTAAAAAGGAAACTCTTAATAGTTTAAAGTCTCATCCCTAATATATATTATCTTTTTAATAACCCTCTCTCATAACCACACAATATATATCCTAATAAGTTTACATGTATATCTAATTTCTTTTATGTACGATCCATAACATCTTATGGGGTGATAGAGGGAATAAAAAGGTTTCTATCTTCTCTAATTTCTCATTTTGTGAATTATAGGTCACTCTTGAGAAATAATCCATTGACTACATTTTTTATTGCTAATGTTACTTCCATAATTTAAATTTAAATATATATTTTATGTAATTACTAAAATAATCTCACTTCTATAAATATTCTTTAATTTATATCATCAGCATATAATCCATGTATTGATCATTATCATCTACCAGGAGTTCAATTATCAACAAAATTAACCCATCATCTTAATAATATTTATCATCATACAATATACACCATCACTATGTATATCTCATAATATAAGGCTCTCTAAGGAAATAATTTACTATCAATAAATATAATCAAAAACATCATGACCTAATGTCATTCATATATAAATAATATTATCACTAATATATATTAGGTAGGGTGTAATTCATGAAATATCATAGAACCATATTCCAGAAACACTTCCCTTCTATAATATAGAGTGATATAGATATATGAATATCATAATTTGCTATGTGATATCATAACACAACACCTAAAAATGAATGTATAACTCATAAAACCACACACATAAACATCACATTATCAACATTACAAAATCATAATCTTCAACATGTAAATCCCACATGATCACCATGAGATGCTCACATTAGTAATACAAAAATAGAAAATGTATTGTAGAATTATACTCCATGAAACAAACCTAACTAAAAAATTTCATTCTCAATATTAATGTGTCATATTTTTTATAGGGTGTTGCATACACCACAAAATAAACACTATTTTATTTCATTAACATTTAAATTATATTTTAATGATATATACACATCCTTAATTTTAAAAAATTAATTTGGGATTATTTGAACAAATAATGTTATTTTTCAAATTTTATTCCCTATAGGGTCATTTCCACCTAGAATAATCATATCGAAAAATGAATGAATTTATGATGAAATATTTTTAATGAATAAAAATGAAATTAAATTTTAAAATAATGTATTTAAAAAATTATGAATTAAATTTTTCAAAGCAAAAAAAAATAATTTCCAATCACTAAATTATATTCTATTCTAATAAAAAATTATTTTTGTTGTCATATATTTTAATTTAATATACTAGTGGGACCATTAAATTCCAAAAATGTTTAAATATCAAGAAAATAAATTTGTTCTTATAAAAAACAATTATTATTTATAATAACTATATTTATTCATAAAATTGAGTAAAAATAATAATTTAATTTATATATTATGTAAAAATTCACCTCTCCTTCAAAATTTAATATTGCATTCCTCCACCCATTTCTATTCATGTGAAAAAATATGACACGTCCAATTATTAAAAAATACCTATAAAACCCATACTGAAACTATTTTGGGAAAACTTGGTCTAATAAAAAGGTGATTCCTAGAATTTTTAAATAAAATACTAAATGTAGAATATAAAAGATAAATCCATGACTCCCAAAATTTAAATGATTCTATTTTATTTCTATTATAACTATATATATCTTAGTTATCATTTTAAAATTGTATAAAAATTATATTAATACTTTTCATTATTTATGACAGTGAAATTTTGATTAAAATTTATTTTCTTTTATACTCTCTTAGAAGAACATAATTCACTCATGGTAGGTTTATACGATGCAACTGAATGAAGATGTATTATTCATGCATATTTATTTGATGGTTATTTCATAAAAATACGAATGATTTGTTTATATCTTAATAAAAATAATTTAATTTAATTATTATGATTCTATGATGACAGAATTTTCAGACTATTAGTAATATTAAAAATAAACTATAATTGGTTGGTCAAATCACACAAAAACTTACATACCGAGAAATATATCAAAAATTATAACTATTTTACAGTATCTACAATGCTATTTAAATAATATACACCTATAGTTTCTTTAAACACTATCTTGAAACTTCTTGAACTTATGCATCTATGGGACTATCACTATTGACCTCCATGCTTATAAAAAACGGATTTTTTTATCTTTCAGTGGAACAACCCCAAACCATTTACATGAACTGGATGATTCCATACAAGTTATAATATATACCATTAAATAAGTGTTAATACATTAAATAAACATTAATATAATTCAAATTTTTTAATTAATATTTGTAATGAAAATATTTATGAGGCAAGATATGTATCTAAAGTGAATGTGACATTTAGGTAGTGGAACACTTAAACATTCCCACTTCTATTAGATTATAAACTCTCATTATATATATATTACTAATTATCATATTCATTATTTATATTATTAATTTATTTAAAATTATTCTTTCTTCTTTCCAATCAAATGTATTTTCGATTTCATTATAATTATTTCTTATATTTAAACTTTGTGAAGTATATTAGGACAACCTGTCCATTTCTTATTCTTCAACTCAATTATTCTAATGTTTTTTCCTCATCTATATTATACTTTCTATGTACCATAATAATTTATTAATTTTTTTGTTACATACTTTAAATGTATAATGTGGTGTATTATGTTTTTAATTTATTTATTTACATTTTTCCACAACTTATTATGTCTTTTATAAGAATTAAACTAATTCATTCTCCTTGATTAATTTCATTTATATGATTTATATGTGTATATTTTATATTTAGAATCAATGTTCATTGCATTTAATAAATATATAAGATATATTTGTATTATAAAACGCCCAATCGATTAGGTATTGACTATATATTATGAGATACTATGCATGGTGTATATGCAGTAATCCAAGAATATTTTCTTATATTTTATTAGTAGTGATCTAATGGTTATGTTTTTCATGACAAGTGTATTTTTTGTTCCATATTATAAATTTTAACAAATTTATATGTTTTATTAAGTCATTACTTTTATTCAATTTTAATTTGTTTTTATTTAATATCTTATTCTTTTATAATCTTATTCTATGATTATTTTCACATGATTATCATCCCTAAATTTATTATCTCATTAGAGTGATTTTCCCACACTACTATTTTATGTATATCCCCAAGATATCCAGTTCAGTGGTAGATATAAGATGAGATATATAATAATATTATGAACATTATAAAAATAGATGATGTTTCTTATATTTATGATAATGTAATTCTATATCTAATCACACAAAGTCACTAGAAATATCAATTTTTATGATTAATTATAGTTATGTATTTTAAAAATTATGTAAAATTATGATTTTATGATGTATGTTTTTATAGTTGAAATTAGATAATCTTAATGTTATTTGTGGGGATTTTTATAGAGAACCAATTTCAAAATACACCATAAATATCTTATATTAAGGAATATGAATCCTAGTAAGATATTTATGAATTATTTATTGTATGTTTATATTTATTGTTTTATATTATTATTAATTAGTGTATTATCATCATTAATTTTACATTATCTTAAAAATGAATGAAATTTCATGAATTATATCATTAATAAATCATATATGAGGTGTTAAAATTTCTAAAATGAGATGGATAATATGACGGGAGTAGTAAGACATAGGAAACTAATTTTTTAATTAACTCAAGTAATAAAAAATAACTAGAACAATGTGAAGCACCCTATATCTCCCATGATGGGATAAGTTGATATTGATCATATTATTTGAAAAAGACCACTACATTTTGGTGGTTATTTTTTCCCTTAATCATAAAGTCGTAGATTAAATCTATTAGAAATTTATTTTATCTCCTCTATTTTTTAGTGTAAGGGAATTTTATATTTTGTGTTTATCACTTGGAAGGAGTTTATTAGTGGTTGAAACTGATCTAGATGGAAAATACCAAATAAGAAATAAACTGAAGGGAATAATATGAATTCAAAGAATCAATTGACATTTTAATTTCACCATACTCTCTATTTTAAAGGAAGTGTTAATTTCTGGGACAAAATAAATAAGGGGTTAAATAAATTGTGTACTATGATGAAAAATTCGCAATAATTTCAATGTACACATCTATATTTTTCCGTATCCTCATAATAAAGTTGATTATTTAATTAAAATATATAAAATGAGTCATTAAAAATATTTTTATATTTTTTACATTGATATTTTTAGAAATAGTGAAATATTCCATTAAGGGGACAATAGATACTGGCGATTCATAATGGGATATTTGGGGTAGAGATAAAAATTAAATAATGGAGTTTAATTATAGAAGATCTACTAAATAATATTATGGGGGAAAGAATATTTAACTCCCATGATGATAAAATTTTGGGAATATACACCTTAAGAATTTCATAAATGGATTTTTTTAATGCATAAATTGTGAAAAAATAATTGAATAATGATCAACACTTCCAATGAGATGTAAATAAAATAATCAATATAATGGAAAAAAGTAATTTTCTACTCAATAATCCTCACATGGTATTATATTGTAACTCCAAGTAACATGGATATTATATATGTCAAATATCCCTTCCAAGGATCGTTGAAGATAATCAATGGAATAATCCTCTAAAACTAGGTGAACGGTGACAAGATTATTTTACTAACATTTCAAAGATGGATCATAAAAATGAATTGGCAATAGGAACACATTTTAATCATTCTATAATAGGTAATATATTATCAAATTATACTTCCATGAATTTTTTCATATCATATAAGTAATTTTAAAATATCATAACACCACCTACATTCATGGAGATGAAGTTATCATTTAGAACACCATTTGTTTTAATCATTACATCTCAAGTAATTAACTCCCCTATAATTAAAATTCATGAGGAATATTCTCTAAAATAATGTTATAATCCCTTAGATATAATTTAGTTATATAATGGGTATGTATTATATTTCCTTATATATTTAAAATATAAGCTTTCAAGATATGTATATCAATTCCTATATCTCAAAAAATCCACAGATTCTATACATGTTTCAGGATAATTATGAATCACCTTTAAATCTACATGTCAAGTATAGATATTATTTTTTTATTAGTAAGAATATGTAGCTAATATTATTGATATAAAATTAAATAATATCATGTAATTCATGCACATTGTGAGGGAATATGGTCATGTATTCAATAAAGAGTTTTATTTTGTTCCTTTAGACCGAGAGGTTGAGTTCATGTTAAAACAAACTCCGAGAGTTATTCCCCTATCAAATATTACCAAAATAATGGAACCATGTTTATTATAAGATTTTAATAAAAAACTAAAATAAATGGGGGAAAAGGGATTTATACACCCTAGTTCTTACCAAGGGGTTTGGTAGTCTTATTTTTTATGAAAAAAATATATGTCAATGTGTATATTAACTAGATATCATGAGTATAAAAAATCATGATATTGAACACATATCATCAACCATTGATTAATTAATTATTTGAAAATTTACATGAGGATAAATATTTATTAATTTATTATATATGATCTAGAAATTATTAATCAATGTTAAATTGAGAGGATATTCGAAAGGATTCATTTCATATAGGATATATGCACTATCACTTTATAATTATCCTTTTTGGAACAAAATATTCTCTAAACATATTCTTGGAAATAAAAAATAGTCATTGGAAACAACCTCAAAAAATTAATGGTGGTTTTAAAATATAATATTCTCAAATACGCTTCATGAATATAAGAACATGTAGGGAATTTGAGTGCAATGAAAAAAATTATAAAAATAAGAGGTTTTAGAAATGTGTGGTAAAAGTATCTTCTATAATAAGTATGTTAGATTTTGTGTAATGTAATTAGAAATAGATTTATATCTCTAGATCTTTCAATGAAAAATAAAATTAATTAATGGCCTATAAATACATCTATAAATCATATCCATGGTTTTATAGGATTAACTTTGTACAATAAATGTTTTGTGAGAAACTTACTAATATTTTAAAGCCCGCTAAAATGATGACATGGAATGAAATAAATTCTATCTTTAGAGATTAATTTTAAGATAGCTTCATAGAGTTTAACAAAATGATATTAACAACACCTATAAACACACTATCCTCATGTGTTGATGGGTTCATGAAATATTGTGATTCTTAATATAAGTACTTGTGTTATATACGAAATATATTTAATGAATTTATAGCCTATTCCTTGAAATATTTGAAGGTACAAGAGTTAAATTACCCAATAATTGTTTTTTATTTTGTGGAAATAATTGTAACATTGAATATTTTAAGGAAATATCTCTATTGATAATATAGTGTCATATATACATAATATAAATATGTAATGTATATATTCACATAAATGGATCTCAATATAAACTAATGGATATTTTTAAATTTATTCATAGACTATCAATAATAAATCCATTACCCCAATATAAATGAGAATAAAGTGTATGATTAACTTAATAGAAGATATCTTAAAATAATATCATTTATGAGGATGAAATGGATCTAATCTTCTTAGACAATCAAGGGATGGAAAAGGGAATAATTAAGTGTTGTAAAACACTCAACCTCTCCTAAATGATTTTCAATCTTATATTATAGAAAATATTAAATAAGATTAATGTGTTGGTGTAGAGATTTAAAATGATGTGGAAACAAATAGAGGGTGGGAAATATCTAATTTCAGAATGGATAAATATTGATTTCTCGGATTTGGGATACAAGTAATTATACCATCAGATATTGAGATAAAGAAACTGTTACTAGATTATGCCCATATATCAAAATTATCTATCCACTAAGAGATTATAAAAATGTGTAGAGATATCTATTTTTACATCATGTGAGAAAATATGAATAAGGGTGTTGTTAAATATTCCTCAATGTTCATGGAATTCTAGAAAGCTATGGAAGAATAGTTAAATACTATGATTATGATCCAACCACTACCTACACCATTATGGAAATGGGAAGATCAATATATTTTTTCACTAGAATTATAAAGAGATCTAAGTAAAACAATTTCAAATTGTTTATGATGGATAAAATTATAAAGAACCCTCAATTTATAATCTGAAAAAAAGACCCCTTACTTAGTTAACTTATAATGATATATGAATATATCATATCACTGGTTGGGTTTCAATGAACCCCACTATTTATTGAATTTTATTTGGATAATATGTTCAATTCATTATTATATAAGAGTATTGAAAAGAAATTGAATATAAATTATATCATAAATACGGTATGTAATCCTTATAAAATAATTAAATCTAAAACTATCAATCAAAATTTGAATTAAATGATCAAATTGTACTCAATGTACATAAAATTATGTGGGAATCAATATCTTCTACTAATCATGTTCACATAAAACAATAATTTAAACTAAACAATTCAAATGGTTTCTTATAAGGATTCTTATAGGAATGTTAGACTCCATTATTCAGTTCTAAATATGTATAATGTATGTTATATGGCCTATAATTTGTGTAACACGTGATAGAGAAGTTCTAAACTACTTAGAAACACATCATAGGAATACTATGTTTATAGAAGATATACAGTACAATAAATAATCGGTCTTGGAGTTTGAGTATATAGATACTATATTCCATTAAATATCTCTTTGTAATGGTCTTTCTGATTTTTATTATGTAGATAAAGAAATTTCCCAAATACTTTTTCCTATTTGATATTCTTTATTACATTAAGGTTTGATCCTATCAATAAGAATTTCCAAAGAACCAGTCTAAAGTATGTAACGTGTCCCATATTGTCCACTTCAGGAAGTGTATTCTTGATCCCTTGAATTCAATGAATTCATAAATGGTGTAGTTTGAACATTATTATTTTAAATTTTGAAAAAAGCAATAATTATCAGGAAAAAATTCACTATTAGTTATAAACCTATGATATCTCCAATAGGAGTTTTCTAAAAAGAATTATCACTTGTTGGTCAGGATAAATGGTTTGGTTTTTTAGATAGTTTTTATTTTAAATCTAAATAGGGATATAAATTATTTAATATGAAAATAACTATAAAGAAATGGTGATTTATATAGAGTAATATTAACCTATTAAAATTTAATCATAGTTTCTATGTTGTCTATTCTTATTCTGGTAAACTAATAAGAGAGAGAATCCTAAATAACTTCTTTTGTCTCCCTTGAGTAAAGGGTAATTCTAATAATAAACCTAACTAATTTATCATATTATTATATCATCCATTCTATCTATGAATGTGTTTTTGTGGACCCTCATAGTTCAATATAGAAATTAACGATCAGATATTTTATGTAACACCCCAAGATTTTTGCAAATAAATTTAATATTTAATTCAGAAAACATTGATTCTCTAAAAACCACCACCTTTTTTATAACCAGACCATTAAACATAATTCTTTACCCCTGATATTTGAATTTTGAAAAAATGAGATATACAGTTGCGTTCATTAAGGTATTTAGAGTCTAATAAGGCAAACCTAATTTTTTTGAATAGTAATATACCATTATGAATAGTAATATGAGTATTAATATGAAACTAAAGAATATTAAATCATTTTATTATTTTATTGTCTTAAGGTTATAAGATAATGAGATTTTGATTGATTTTTCAAGGTGATGTAAAAGGAATTATAGTTTTAATATTTTTGTTTTTTTGAATAAAATATGATTTTGTTTAAAAATTATATTAATAAAATTTAGAATGTTATTTTAAAAAATGGAGTTAATTTTTTAATTCTACAAGTCGAAAATGGCATGGGTGAATTTTGGGATTTCTCTAAAATACTAGAATTTTTTATGAATAGTAAAACTAGATAATTTACTATATATAAATACATTATCAATTAAATACACTATTCACAATATCTTCGCTGATTTAATAACATGTAGTTCAAACTAACGTGCACATATTACTATTCGTGGACACAAGAATCTATAGTATTGATTGTCTTTAGAAAATTAATAAAATAACGATTAAAATAATGGGAAAACCCTCCTCCTCTCCACTATAACCCCCTCACTCCCTCTACTCTTTACACTTATCAAGCCTTGCTAATTGTATAAATTATTCTAAAATATTCCCCCAAGATCCTCCCCCACATAAATCATCCCTTAGTTTCCTAAAAAGACCACCACCACTCCCCTAAGGAGGCTCTCATGGAAGTTTACTGCAAGAGTTAAATTCCTCTTTTCATTCTTCATTCCTCACCAACATTAATCCAAATGATATGATGACTCTAGTACCTTACATGTACTATAATTTTGTTATGCTAAATGATTAATTCTTCAACATCTCACATTTTCCCTTCTTTTAAGCTAGAAATGAAAACACCACTGAGATATGTTAATCTATCACAATCTAGGATGATGGGTTTTCAATTTCTATTATTGTCCAAAACTCTGGTCATGAAAATATTTTTATAGTTCAACCATACTATAATTTATGTATTTTTACTTATTTAAGGTTATTGAATCCTTTTCTACACATGATATTAAAATATAAATCAAAATGATTTCATTGTGATCAAAAAACACCAATTAACCAAAATAATTATCATTAATGTTTTATTTGAAGATTTATTTTAACTCGCAATAAACAAATGAATTTTTTGACCAAAAAATATTTTTTTTCACTAATAACAATAAAAATCTATTCTTGACAAACATTCACATTCTACATGTTTATCCACATAATAATATAAGTAAACCGATCATAAAAACCAAGGAAGGAAACGCTCCCAAACAATGCAATTAAATCTCTTAACCCATATAAAGGCCATGAATAAACCTAATAAGGTTATAATAAATCTATTTCATATATTATAGGTTATGAAATAATTAATTTATAAACCTAAATTTTATTATTTAGGTCATTAATATCAAGTGATGAACACCTACAGATTTAATATAAGGGTTTCCCACCTAAACCACCAATTTCATTCGGGTTTATTTTATTATCTACTTACCTAAATAAAATTCTTATTCATTAATATGTACTAGTCATAAATTTTTTGTGAATGTTCAACATATGTGTACCAACCATAGTACTACCTTCATTTATGGGTAATTATATTTTTTATAATGATCTTTCAAAAACATCTTCCCTAAATACAAGCCCAACCCAAGGGAATTTCATTAATTCTTACAAATTATCAAGGGCACTCTACAATATGATTTTAGTAACCATTTTCTTTCAAAAATATCAAATTTTATTATGAAAATACTATCTTACTTCATTTATATTTTTATAAAAACAATTTTCAAAAGTAAATCTTCTTTTCAAAATAAAAGAGTATTTATCTCAAGAATTAATCGATGATTTTATACGAGTATCTTTATAAATTTCTACACTCCGATTGATTATTATGTATTATATGGATTAATATTTTGGATATAATCTACCCAATTTAATTGAATGGTTAGTTTGATTTTGGATGTGCTATCTTAAAACTATTCCCTTATTTACTCTGAATGGTTAGTGTTTAAGCTTAATGTTAGCGGAATGTTATTTATGTTTTACATGATAGTTTCAATATGAATGTACATGTTTTCTTGACTAACCCCATTCATATGAGGAATGAATTTGAATTACTATGTTATAGGTGGGCCCACTATATCTCCTAGAGGAATCATTAGGTCTCACTAGACAAATAGATATGGACTTCTTTGTAGCCTTGTCCATTTTTAGATATTGTTTTGGAAGAGGACTTAATCATTTTTAAATGTCTTGACCGAGGCCTTGATGGAATGTTTCGGAATTTTTGGCATATGCATTTCCTTCATTATGAAACTCGAAATTGAAAGTTTATGAGGTTATTTGACAAGTATAATTCCCATGATTATCCTTTATTATGTAATTATTTATTCAACTCTTATTCCTTCCATAATGTGTTCAAGTTAATTATTAAAGGCATGTGTTTTTAATTATTCACCATACCTAATAAAAAATATATATTCCACCATATTTCATACTCTTACTGATAATTTGGGCTCACCCCTATCTTATTACTCATTTTTCCTAGACATGAAGAGGTATATTATGACTGACTTGCAGGTTTAATCATAGAGTAGTGGATGTTCCCAATGGAACTTATTTTTTGTTTCTAAATTTAGGTTATAATGTTGAACTTATGTACATATCTGTATTTTCAAAAAAATTGAACTATTTTTCCCTTCAGGATATGAATTTCATGTAAATATTCCAATGTAATATAATATGGCATCAGATCTGGGCAATTGGGGTCAGGTATTTACAGTTAGTATTAGAGCAAGTTTAGTTAGAAAAAATGGAAACTAGATTTAGAAAACGTAGATTAGGGAACAATCTCCTTAGATATTCTTTGAGGATAAACATACAATAACATCTAGAAATTTTTATAAGGTATATATTATGTGTATATTGTTAACAAATACATCCCTGACTGGATACTACAAGTGAACATGGTTCTGGCACAAATGTACCTAGGAGTGAAAACACTAAAACGTTGTTTCGGGCCTAACCTAGGGTATCTTGGTATATGAAAACATGCCTTATTGTGCACCTTATTTTACACTCCTAGAGGATATGCTTAGGATAATTCACATTTTCTTTAGAATCTGTTATGAAGGATTTAAATTTAAATTTTTCCTCAAAGAAACCAGGTTAATAATTACGGGATTAGTAATAAATAAGATTTAAAATTATGTTAACTATTTTTTTATAAGTTGTGATAGTACATTATGATTCATGACCAAATCTAGTGTATGAAATTATTTGAAATTATTCTTAGTGGAAGGAATGGAAACAACATGAACGTGTGTATCCCATGTAGAAATTTCCCTCCTATGCAAGATAATGATGTTGGCTCTGGAGATGAAACTAGTATAGAAAAAATTATAACTATATTGGGACAACTTACTCAAGTTATGAATAATAACCTTATTCGTTTAGAGAATTCAGATCAACAACATGGAGGAGCTATGTTAGATCAATTTATGAAACAATATCCTCCATAATTTAATGGGACTAAAAACCCATTCGTAGCAGAGCAGTAGATCAGTTCCTTAGATAATATATTTCATGCCCTAGAAAGTGACGAAATGGATAAAGTTTTCAAGGCAGTTTATCGTCCGTCCAAAGATTCTGATAAATGATGGTCACTAATTCAAAACAAAAATAATTATTAAGAGATAAAAAATTGAAATCTAGTTAATTTAATGAACTTTTATTAGATAAATACTTTCCTTGTTAACAGTGAGCAGATATGGAATGATGGTTTCTGAATTTGAGGCAAAAGGAAGATGAAAATGTTGCAGACTATGAAGCTAGCTTCACAAGGATACAAAGGCATGTCATGTAAAATCTACGAAATCCTAGTAGAAATATTAATTGATTAATTGAAGGATTAAATACCTTCCTTAAAAGAGAAAATGTCTACCAAACAATTTCATCATACGATGATATAGACTCATTTGTTATCAAGATAGAATAGTAGTTCTCTGGGTCTTATGAATTTAAAAAAACCAGAGATGAAGAGGGTTTTTGATAAATATGGAAAAGGAAATAAGGAAATGTGGAAGAATAGAAGACCTGACCATCTACCCATTGAAAATTGTGGATGTAATCATCCTAGTGCCTGATTAAATGGAAAAGTGGTGTTCTACAAGTGTCCAAAAAGGCCATTATTCTGGTATTTTCAAAGGGAAATAAAAAAGCTATTAAGGTTCAATGATATAATTGTAGGGAGGTGGAACACTATTCTAATGATTGTCTGAGGCATCAAGTAAGCATGCTTCAGAAAAGGGCAATGTTGTAGGAGAAATATTGTGCGATCAATACTGTAGATATTGAAGTTCCTAATGACGTGCGGGTAGGTACTTCAATCATTTCCTCAAACATATCCAATGATTTATTTGAAATTTGATCATCAAATTCTTTCCTATATTCCTTGTGTAATATGAAAATTATATATTTCTAGTTTGACTTTATAAGGGTGTTTTCAGTCAAAAATCCTAAGTGATGTACCATTGCAACAAACTTGTTTTAGGGAGTCACCATTATGGAATATAAATGCTCTTTAACTACTGATTTTATTATCATTCCAATGATTGACTTTGATATAATCCTCAGTATTTATTTCCTTTTGGACAATGATGTTAAAATTTATTTCTAGAATTTGGAGGTTCCAATTTTTTAGGATGATGTAGAATGCCTTATCTTTAGGGTAGAAACATCATAGTTTGATTCTAATCTAGATCCACCCCCTAAAGCTCTACTAAATTTAGTTATTTGAGAGGAAGGGAATACACTTACTATGGGTGAGGAAAGGAATATTCAAATAGAGGATATACCTATTGTTCAATAATATATTGATTTTTTTTCTATAGGATTTAGTTGGAGATCCTCCAAAGTGGAAAATTTAGTTTTCCATTGACTTATTTCATGATTCAAGTCCCATATCAATGACCCCATGTGGAATGGACATTGTGTAATTAGTGGAACTGAGAAAAACAACTAGAGGAATTGAGTGATAAAGGATTTATTCAACCTATTATTTCTCTAGGTGGAGCCCATGTTCTTTTCATTATGAAAAATGATGGATCTATGAGGTTGTGCATTGAATATAGGGAGATCATTCCTATAACAATAAAGATCAAGTATCTACTACCTAAAATTAATGATTTATTTGATCAAATTCTTGGCGCCCAATATTTTTTTAAGATTGATCTTTGATATGGATCTCATCAGTTGCGTGTGAGTAAGGAGTATATTCCAAAGACATCATTTTGAACCAGATATGGACATTATGAGTTTAAAATAATTCCTTTTGGAATGAATAATGCACCCTCTATCATCATTGATCTAATGAATATAGTTTTCAAGTAATATCTCAATGAATTCTTGGTCGTATTTAACAAGTTTGAATTTTGGATTCAATCATCTTCCATTCATGGACAAATTGTCTATAATGATGTAATGTATGTTGATCATGTGGGGAAAAATGATCTGTAGGAATGGCCTACACTAATGAACATAACTGAGGTACATAGTTTTATTGGTTTAGTAGTTCATTATCGACATTTTTTTCAGATCATCGCATGTTTATCCAACCTAATGACCATGATTACTTGTAAAGGGGTTAAGTACATATGGACAAAAGAATTTGAGAACTTTTTTGGGAATTTGAGGAGGAAATTAGTGACTACTCTGATCCTAACTCTACCATTAGGGAATGATGGGTTTTTGATCTACAGTGATGTATTAATGAAAGTACTTGGTTGTGTCCTTATGTATAATGATAGAGTTATTTCCTATGCATCTTATAAGTTTAAAATGAATGAACAAAACTATCCTTTTCAAGATCTTTCTTAGCAGCAGAAATTCTTTCTCTGATGATATTGAGACATTATCCCTATGGTGAAAAATGTGAGTAATATAAATATTATAAGAGTTTAAAATATATCTTCTCATAGAATGAACTCAACATTACGCAAAGGTGAGGACTTGAACTACTCATGTAATATGATTGTTCGATAAAATACTACCCAATAAGGGAAAAAATAAAGTTCATGAATTGAGAAAGAATAATCATGGAGTTCTAAAAAATGAGTATTGATAATAATCATTTGTACATGGATCTAGTGAGGATGGATATGGGAATTACCAAAGAATGTGAAACATGCCTAGTTTTTAAAAGGGTTTCCAATAATATTTATTTGATGGAATTAAAGACTCACAATTTGATGATAAGAATATTCAAATTAAAATTGATGTTGTGAAAGATGGGAAGTTGCATGTCTTCATGTGTGGTTATGGAATTATGATATTTGGGAAGAGGATATGGGTTTCCTCTATACCTGAGCTGAAAAAGGATTAATTGGATGATACTCACAGATCAAATTTCTCTATACACCCTGGTAGAAATAAAATATATAGATCTTTGAAAGAACATTTCTGGTGGGATAACATGAAGAGTGGAATTATTGATTATGTATCAAGATGATTAGTATGTCAGCAGGTGAAGGGTGAATGAAAAAATCCTAGAGAATTCATTGAACCTATACCAATTTCTATATGGAAATGGAGCACCTCTCACACTTGTTTCTGATTGTGATCCATGGTTTACATTGAAATTTTGGAAAATACTTTAGAAATAATTGGATACTAACCTTTTATTGAGTACTAATTATCACCCACAAACTATTTGGTAGTCAGAAAGGACGATCCATACCAAAGAGGACCTATTGAGATCATGTTTACATGACTTTCTAGGTATGTTGGATCAATATTTACCTCTACAAGAGTTCTCCTAAAATAATAGTTTCCATTCAATAATTCAAGTGGCACCATAAGAACCATTGTAAATAATAAGATATCATTCACCAACTTGTTGGGATGTAGTTGGAGAAAGAAAGCTTGTGGGAATAGAGCATGTAGAGGAAACAATAGCGAAGGTAGTTACTATTTAAGGCCATATCAGAGCTTCTCAAAGAAGAAAAAAAACTATGATGATAATCGAAGAAAGGTTTAGGATTTTTATGTGGGAGATCGTGTTTTCTTAAATGTATATCCATGAAATGGTGTTATAAGATTTGGGAAGAAAGGGAAACTGAATACTCGTACATATTCCCTATATAAATTTTGGATAGAATTTGAGTTGTTGAATATCATTTGACTAAGCCACCTAGCCTGTCCAAAGTACACAATGTGCTCCAGTTAACATTTCTATGAAAGTACATGCCTAAACCAGCGCATGTCCTCACTTCTGAAGGTATAGAATTGGATCCTGACGTATCTTACTTGGAAGATCTTCTCCGGATTTTGGAAACTAGAGATCTAGTGTTGAGGAATTTGATGACTCGATTGGTAAAGATACATTGGAAAAAAAAATAAAATCATGGGGGAAACATGGGAGCATGTGGATCTTATGATGAATAAATACCGAAATCTTTTTTTGAGGTAACATTCTGGTAATTTCACGGATGGAATTTTTTTTGGGAGGGGATAATGTAACACCCCATGATTTTGAAAATAAATTTATTATTTAATTCATGAAATAATAAGTCTCTACAAAACACAACATTTTTATAACCTAGCTAGTAAACACAATTTTTCCACCTCTATCATTTGAATTTCTAAAAAATTACAAACACGGTTGCATTTAGTTTTATATTTAATGTCTAATAAGACATACTTAATTTTTTGTGAATAGTAAAATATCATTATGAATAGTAATATTAATAGTAATATGACCCTTACAAATAGTAAATGATATTATTATTTTATTTTCTAGAGGTTATAAGATAATGAGATCTTGATTAATTTTTTGAGGTGATATAAAATGAATTACAGTTTTAAAAATGTTATTTTTTTGAATAATTTATGATTTTTTATAAAAAGTAAATTGATAATATTTAGAAATTATATTTGTAAAATGGATTTCTTTTTTGAATTTTTTACATTAAAAATAGTTAGGTTGAATTTTTGGCATTTTTTTGAAATAGTTGAATTTTTAATGAATAGTAAAATACGATAATTTACCGAATATATATACATTATCAGTTAAATTCACTATTCCTATCATCATAGATGATGTAATTACACTTGGTTCGAGAACACATACACATATTACTATTCTTGGTTATGATAATCAATACTATTTTTGTCTTTTGCAAAATAATAAAATAATGAGTAAAATAATGGGAAAACCCTCTTCTCCTCCATTATAACCCCCTTCCTCACTCCCTCTAATCATCACTCCTCCAAAGCCTTATTATATTTCTAAATTATGTTCAAATATCCTCTCAATATCCTCCTCCATGACCATCATTCCTTGGTCTCATAAAAATTCCAAAACCTCTCACCTAAAGAGGCTCTCAAGGAAGATTACTTCAAGAGGTAAATTCAAATTTTCATGTATTTTATTTCAAATTATTTTCTTTTAAATTTATTTTTTCACCTCCATTCATACTAATATAGTGATGAATCTCGTGCCTTATATTTACTATAATATTTTCATAATAAATGAATAATTCATCATTATCTCATATTTCCCCTTCTATTATACTAGAAATGAAAACACCATCTGAGATGTGTTAATTTATAACATTCAAGGATTACGGGTTTTCAATTTCTATTACTATCTTAAATTATGGAAATGAAATAATTTTTTTGGTTGAATCAGACTATAATATTTTTATTATAAATTATTTATGTTTTTGTAATACTTTTTTACACTTGATATTAATTTATAAATCAAAATGAGTTTGTTGTCTTCACAACCTGTCAATTAACCCATATAATTATCAGTAAAGAATTATATAATTATTCATCCTCACTCCCAATAACCAAATTAATTTTATAACCTTGTAATCTTCTGGTTGTTCAATAATAATATACAACCTTTATTCTGGTCAACCAATCTCATTGTATATGTTTATCCACATAGGAATATATGTAAACCGATAAAGACAACCAAGGTAGGAAATGCACCCAAACAAAGAAATTGAATCTATTAACCCATAAAAAGGACATGAATGAACCTAATAATGTTATAATAAATCAATTAAATTTATATTAGTTTCTAGAATAATTATTTTATGACCTTAAATATTATTATTTAGGTCATTATGAACAAGTGAGGAACACCTTCAAACTTAAGGTAATGGTTTTCCACTTGAACCTCCATTTTCATTCGGGTTACTTTTATTATCTACATAAGTCCATTAAATTTTTATATATTAAGATGTAATACACATAAATTCTATGTGCATTAAACATATAAGTGTTTAATCATAAATCCTACCTTTATTTATGGGTAATTATATGTTTTAAAAGGATTTTTCAAAAAAATCATTCCAAAATACAAGCCCGACTCAAGGGAATTTCTCATGTTCTTCCCAATTTTCAAAGGTACTCTAGAATCTGTTTTTAGAAATCATTATCTTTCTATAATCAATCATTTTATTATGAAAATGCTATCTTACTTCATTTTTTAATACAGACACTTTTCTAAAAGAACACTTCTTATCAAAATAAAATAGTATTTATCTCATGATTTACGCAATGAATTTATAAGAGTATCTTTATCTATTTCAACACTCCTATTGATTATTATGTATTATTGGGATTAATATTTATGATATAATCTACCATATTTAATATAATGGTTATTTTTTTTTGGATGTGCTATCTTAAATCCATTCACCAATTTACTCTAAATTTTTAGTGTTTAATATTTTTGGTAGGGGAGAGGTATTTTTGTTTCGTATGCTAGTTTCAATATGAATGTATATGTTGTTTTGGTTTACCCCCATTCATATCTGTAATGCATTGGACTTGTTATATGTTTTTTGGGGCCCTCTAGATCACCCTGATGCATCATATGGTCTGATGCATGAAATAGATATGGACTTCGTCGAGGCCTTTCCCATTTTTTTATATGGTTTTGGCCAAGGTCTTAATAATTTTTAGATTTCTTGATCAAGGAATTTCCAAAATGTTTTAGAATGTCCAGAATATTCATTTACCTCATTATTAAAATATAAATTTAATGTTCACTAGGTTATTTTACTAGTAAAATACATCTAATTATGAATAATATGGCATTATTTATTCAGCTATCATTCCTTCCGTAATGTGTTCAAGTTCATTTTCAAAGGCATGTGTTTTTTTGTTATTCACCATGCCTAACTGGGGTTGGGACGTTAAACATGGTATCAGAGTATGTTTATATAAAACATGGAAAATAGATTTAGAAAAAATAGATTAGGGAACAAAACCCTATTATAGTCATTGAGGGTAAACATTCAAGAACATCTTGTAATTTTGGTAGGGTATAGATTATATGGATCATTCTAGCAAATACATCTTTGTCTGGATACGAAAAGTAGATGTGGTTCTGGAACAGATGTACCTAGGAGTGAAAACTCCAATAAATAGTTTTGGGTATGACCTGGGGTATCCTAGTACCTGACAACGGTCCTTACTGCACACCTGGTTTTACACTCTCGTGGGATATTCTTAGGATAATAAACATTTTATTTACAAACCATTTTGAAGGATTTAAAAGTAATTTTTCCTCAAAAAACCATGTTTATGATTCTGGGATTAGCCCTACATAAAATTTCAATTTATGTTAAGTATTTATTTTTTTACATTGAGAGAGAAAATTATGATTAATAACCTAATCTAATGTATTCCATTATTTAGAAATGGTACCTACAGGAAGGAATGGAAATCGCATGAATGCATGTCTCTCTTGTAGGGATTTCCCTCTTATAGATGATAATGATGTTGTATTTGGAGATGCGACTGTTGAGAGTAACTTATAACTATATTGGGTCAACTTAATCAATTTATTAATAATAACCATACCCGTTTTGTGCATCTATATCCACAATGTGGATGAGCTATGCTAGATCTCTTTTTGTGAAAACAGCCTCCATTATTTAATGGGACTACAAAACTGTTTGTTTCTGATTAGTGGATAAGTTCATTAGAGAAGAAATTTCTTGCCTTGGGATGTGAAGAAAGGGTGAAGGTTTTCATAGTAGTTTATCATCTATCAAGATATATTGATCAATGGTGGTAACTAATTCAAAACGCAAAGGAAGAGTAATGTATAGAAAACATGGAATGGAGTGAATTTAAAGAACATTTCATAGAGAAATACTTTCCTCATGAACAAAAACCCATTATGGAAAGGAGGTTTCTGAATTTGAGGCAAAAGGAAGATAAAAATGTTGCAAAGTATGAAGCTAACCTCACAAGGTCAGCAAGTCATGTTTTGGACTATATATGCAATCCATAGAGCTAGATTGATCGATTATTTTATGGCCTAAAGTCATTCCTTCGACAAGCGTTGGTATGCCAAACTTTCTCATCATAGGAAGATATAGTCTCATGTGCTATCTTTATAGAAAATGAGTTATCTATGTCTAATTACTTTAAAGGAAAGCAAGAGAAGTATAGGGGTGCTGAAAACTCTGGAAAAGGAAATAATGAAATGGGGTCAATGGGAAGAGTTGACTTTCCATCCTGTGAAAATTATGGAAGGCAGCATCTCGGTGCCTGCATAAGAGGAAACTTGGTGTGCTGCAAGTGTGGCTAGAAAGTCCATCATGACAGTGTTTTCAAGGGGATGAAATAATCTGTTAATTCTAAATGCTAAAATTGTATGGAGAAGGTAAGCTATGCTAATGATTTTCCAAATAGTCATGGAAACATGCCTCAAAAAAGGCCTAGGGAGAAGGGACAAGCTTATGCGATCACAAATGATGATATTAAAGTTTCTAATGACATGTTGGAAGGTACTTTATTCATTTCCACAATCTTAGCCAATGATTTATTTGATTCGTTATCATCACATTCTTTCATATCTTCCCATTATCCTAAGAAAACTTGATATTTCTAGTTTGATTTAATAATGGAGTTTTTAGTCAAAACCCTTCAAGGGAAGTATCATTGCAACAATGTTTTGTTAGGCATTTTCAATTATGGCTTATAAATGTTCTTTATCTGCTGATTTTATTTCCATAAATATCATTGAATTTGATATAATCCTCATTATGGATTTTATTTCAAACCATGAAGTGAAAATTTATTGCATGAAGAAGGTGGTTACAGTTTTTTAGGATGATGTGGAATCCCTTATCACTAGGGATGAAAAACCATAGTCTTATTCTCATATTGATCCATCCCTAGAAGCTCTACTGAATTAAATTATTAGGGTTGAAAGGTATATAATAACTATGGGTAAAGAAAGGATTTTTCAAATTGAGTAATTACCTATTTTGAAAGAATATACTGATGTGTTTTCAAAGGATTTACATGTGTAGTTCCTAGTGATGATCCGAGTATCATAGAGAGGGGGAGGGGTTGAGTCCATGATATCAATTTTCTTTTTATATTTACATCATCATGAAATGACCATTCCCTCATGTTAAAGAGTTTATTCCCTTCTAAACAAGCACAACTACAGGAACACAATATTTACAAGGTTCACTACTCAACAAGAGTAGCTATGTCCTTGGTATGGTACAAAAACAATCCATTACCAAACAATCCTCTAGAAAACAATCCATTTATGTGAAATACAATGAGTAGGATACACCCTTACACTCATGTAGCACTTTTAATACTATCCAATAGTGTGTGTGCTCCCTCTAGCCCAAATAGGGTAATATAATGTTTTTGTGCTTCTTAATTATCTTTCAAAATTAAAGTCTTTCAAAAAAATTCTTCCCTTTCAAACCCTAAAGCTGGTAATAATCTCCCAGTGCAAACATCTTGGGCCCCACTCCCTACTTGTTCTCCTCTCTACTTTCATGCTGCCCTACTTGCACAGATTCCTACTTTTGCACCAAAAACTACTTGTTCTCAACTATTGTGGACAAGTAACAGTTTTTCCACCACTTCAATTATAATCACAAAACACTTCTTTCACACAACTCGCTACTTATGTGAAACTTATCACTTGTGTGCCACTTTTACTTGCACGCCACTTTTGTACATAAAATGCAACTTGTGCAATACTTCAACTTCTGCATCACATTATACCACTTGCACGATCAGAGATCAAATTTTCTCTTAAGTGTTGAGCATACCAAAATGAGGAGGTTAACCATCTATTTAAAGTCATTTTTGTGACTTTCCCACCACACGCACTTTAACGCCATTCCTACCTGTGCACTACTCCATCACTAGCATGTCGCTCCATCAATTGTGTACCGCTCCATCACTTGCATGCCTCTCCACCACTTGTGTTCCACTTTCTTTAATTTTGAATATTTTGATGTGTAGATGTTGAAATATGAAATGTGTGAAAAATACACTTTCACGCCGCCTGTACTTGTGCGCCACTTCCTAATTGTGTGAAAATATTTAACTTGAGTGTCACTTTCTTCCCTTTGACATATTTTGATGTGTTGATCTGGAAATATGACTTGCATGCAACACATACTTGTGTGCCATTTATACATGCATGCCACACATGCACACTACATATCCTTGCACACAATTTTCTTTACATTTTCATATTTTGATATGTTGATCTTGAAATATTGATTGCATGCAACATATACATTTGTTCCATTTATACTTGCGTTCCACACATGCGCCCCACGTATACTTCTGTGCCACATTCTTTCCTTTTCCAAAAACACTTATTTACTTTCAATCCTTCGTAAGGCTTGCATCACAAGTTATTCAAACTTATGATATTTGTGAAATACAAATCAGAAAAGCATCATCGTAGTTGGCATGGGAAGTGTTTTATCTTCCCTATCTTCTGTCAACCACATATACAACGTGAAATGATTTCCTTTCTTCTCTAACTTCCTTGACAAAAAAAAGACAATACCTGAAAATGATATTCTTCATAATAAGATTTTTGCTCACAATCTACCACATTGTATTTTTTTCAACCAAGATTCATAAATCATTGAACATTATAATCTCAATCAATGAATCACAGATAAAAAATTCTCAGACTACATGGGCTAACTCATTGTACAAAAAACGAGAATTATATACTAAAAAACCATGCTATCCAAAATTAGTGATAATGAATCATCTACAGCATTCTTCTCCAGCCTTCTCCAAAACATACTCATCTTCTTTCTCTCCAAACCATCATCCACAGCATCAAAACCTAGTAGAAAAAAAACAATTTTTTTCCTAGAAATAGTCCCAAAAAATGTTAGAATAGTTAACACACTTACATGTTGAATTTACATCTTACCCACAACTCCCCCTCAATGAATGCAAACATAAGGATGGATTTATAAAAAAATTACCCCCCTTGAAAAAACTATCCAAATGTAAGAAGGGAGAGGGTATAGACATGCATACCTTAACCTTGATGAAAACGAGGTTAGACACCCATGTTCAACCACATTTTAGAAAATGTTTCCTTTGGAAAAGGTTTTGTGAATATATCAACAACTTGTTCTATTGTAGGAATGTACTACTGCTTAAATTAATTCATCTTCACCTGCTCTTTGATGAATTGGTACTTTATGTCGATGTTTTTTGAATGATAATTTTGTTTCAGATTCCGTATAAGATACATTGCACTCTGATTTTCATATCCCAAGAGTTAGGGTAGCTGCACTTCAACAAGTAGATCTTCCAACTGAGTCATCATCCATATAAGCTGGGTAGAAAATTGAGTGGCAATAACATACTCAGATTTAGTCATGCAAAGAGTTACTGAATTCTATTTCTGTGTAGGGCAACTAACATAGATTTTCCCAAAAAAGAAAACACCACCAGATGTGGATCTTCTATCATCAACATTTCCTACCTAATAAGAAACTGAATACTAGAAAAAATAAATATTTTCAGTGACGTCATACCTGATTCCAAAATTTATTGTGCATTTGATATATTTGAAAATTTTCTTTCTGGAAATTAAATTGTATTCTTTAGGAGAACTCTGAAACCTTTCACATAAGGTAACAACATAGACAATGTCGGGTCATAAGGCATTCAAATATAATAAACTTCAGATCATTGTTTGAAACTCTTTCGGATCAAATTACTTTCCTTCTCCATCTTTAACCAACTTGGTTCCCACTAAAATTGGTGTAGAAACTGGTTCTAAATTTTCCATGCTAAACTTCTTCATATGTTCCTTAGTATACATATCCAGAGAAAGAAAAATGTGGTTCTTCTTCTATTAGATTTGTAACCCAGGAAAGTATCACATTTCTCCCATCATGGACATCTCAAACAACTTCTTCATCTCTTCATCAAATATTTCACAAGATCTTTCATCATTTCACACAAAGATAATGTCATAAATATAAACAAATATAGTGAGATAAGACTCTTGACAATTTTTGATGTAAAGATTATTATAAACTCTTACTTTCTTGAAACTCATCTTTCGTAAAAAAAAGTATCCAGTTTGGAATAACACGCCCTTGGATCTTGTTTTAGCCCATACAAGGATTTATTCAGCTTACACACAGAAATTTCATCTTTCACAATAACAAATACAGAAGGTTGTTCAATGTAAACTTCTTCATCTAGATTTACATTAAGAAATTTTGACTTCACATCCTTTTGGAAAATTTTGTAACCTCGTTGTGCAGTAGTAGCAAAAAATATTCTGATTGTTTACAATATTTCCATTGGAACAAAAGTCCCATCAAAATAAACACCTTAAATTTTTGAGTAACATTTTCACACTAATCAAGCCGTATTCCTTAACACTTCACCTTTTTCATTCATATTTTTTCGAAAAAACCATTTTGACCAGTAACATATTTGTCATCCGCCATGGGTATGAGTTCCCAAGTATCAATCTTTTCTATCTGATCAATCTCTTCATTCATAGCCTGAACCCATTATGGATTCTCAAAATATTCATTAACATCATTTGTATCCACTTTTGAATTAAAATAGGTATGTGTAACAACATTTTTTGTTGTTATTGTTTGATCCCTCTTATGTTGATCACCAATAATGTTCTGAGCCTCTACTTTCTTCATCAACCTCAGATGAGCTGTTCGAATTTCATCCTCATCACATCAAATTGATGAGTCTAATTATTCTTCATGAGTAGGATTACCACTATTGGTAGCATTATCGAAATTGTTAAAAAGTCTTTCCTTATCCTTCTCAACATCTATATCGGCAAATGTTTGCTTTTCTTTCTCAACATTTTCAAAAACATTCACATCAGTAGAATCGAAGATTCTTCCTATTTATTTTTTGAAGCATCTGTATCCTCTCCCTTCTATATCATAGATCAGAAAAAAAATCTATCGTATCCTCTTTGTTCAAATATTCCATGGTTTACACTCTTTTTCATAGGATGAATAGACTCTGAAAAACTCTAAAGTGTTTCAAACATGGAGTTTTTTCATAAAACATTTTATATGGAGTCCTATCTAAATGTGGCATGTAGAAACATTAGTTATGAATACACACTATAGTACTCATGGCATGCTTCTAATAATAATGAGAGAGTCCATGTTCAAGTAACATAGTTATAACCATCTCAACCAGACTTCTATTATACCTTTTAGTAACCCCATTTTGTTGAGGTGTGTATGGTGAACTGAACTCATACCGAATTCCCTTCTTCTCATGGTTACATTCAAACTATTCATTCTTATACTCTCCACCATTAATAGTTCTCAACTTCATCAATGAATACTCGCATTCCTTCTCTGTATTCCTCCTTAATGTATTAAACATTTTCAAAGCATCTGACTTATGTCTCATGTACATAACAGAAGTAATGTGAGTAAAGTAATCAATAAAAGTAATAATGTAATTATTTCCATTTGTGATTTCTTGATCATTGGTCCCAAAATATCAGAATGTATATGTTACATGGTTTGTTTTGAAATAATTTAAAATCTCTTATGAATGAATTTTTTAATCTTCCCTTCTTCATGAATAGTGTGTCACTCAAATATTTTTCTTTACAAATCAGGCATATCTCAGACACTGTCTCACATTGATAACTTCCATGTTTCTCTGACACATATTTCCCAGCCTTTTATTCCATAACTGATTTTCATCCACCATGCCCATGTAACAAGATTTATGTAATTCAACAACTTGGAACAAGTTCCCTTTTGTATGTTGGCCTCTTGTAACTACCTTTCCATCATTTTTACTTTCCATAACAAACCCATCCTTTATTAAGATAACTTTTTTACCCTCATCACAGAGTTTCGAAACACTCAGCAGATTATGTTTAAACCCATCAACATATAATGTTTTCCTAGATTTCATTTTTCTTTCCCAATGTTGGTTGATCAAACACATTTTATCCACATTGATTCTTCATTTCCAAATGTAATTGTTCCTTCTTTGAAGTATTTTACATTATTCAGAAACATTAATTCTCCTTTCATAGGAGAAGAACACCAACTATCAAGGATCCATGGATGTTCTCCCATTGTATCTTTCAAGGTGGTTTCAACAACAAGAACTTCTTGTGATTCCTTTTAATTCTTCACCTCCAAATATTGAGGTTTGTTATGAACCTTTTGATATTATTGAAACAAAACAATACATATCCAAGTATGATGTCCTAGTTGTTCACTTCTTTCACAAATAGTTTCCAATGGTTGGAACCTATTTTCAACAACAACACTAGCCTTTTTAGATTTCTTATGAACATCCTTATCATACTTCCCTTTTTGATAGGATTGAATCCCCATCAATACTTGTCTTCCATAACTTGTGGAATAGTAGTAATGTTGTTGTTTTAACCAACACATGTTTTTAGTGTGTCTGAATCCGCCACAATACTAGTAGTAACCACTGAATGAAAATTTCCTTCTAAAACTTCCATACTGACCGGAGTTGTTAACAATCTTCTCAATATCCTTCTTAATTGAACTCTTATTACCATCAACCTTCCAATGTTCAATCTTAACTTTCTTCTTTAGCACATATTTATATTTAGACTTGTTAGTACAAAAAAATTTGAAATCTTTCTGAACTTGATATTTTTATGTACTTCTGATTTTTTTGAATTTTTAACTTTGGACACATACATAGCCTTTATAGCTTTGTTCTTATCAAATCCAGTTGCATCTTTCCTCTCAACCATTGAAGGTAACTTGCATGGATCCTTCATTGGTTAATTATTACTATAAATTTCACCAAAATCATAGATAGATTGTTTTAAACTGATATTTATTTCTTATGATTTAGAAATTTTATGTTGGAAATGTTCCAACTCTTCTTCTTTTTCATTCATCTTTACTTCATGATGATCATTACAATTCCTTCCATTCTCAAGATAACTATTCAGATTATAAATCGCTTTTTACATTTTTATTTTAGCATCATGAAAATATTATTGATTTTTTAATGTAGAAATTTCATTTATCAACATCTTGTTTTACATCCCAAGCCTTATCATCTTCCTAAAACATTATTTTAACTAATATTTCAGATGATATTCAAGTTGAGTTTCTTCTTCTTAAGAACTGTTGCTCCCATAATCTTAATTATTCACTATTGCAATAAATATATTCTCTCTAACTTTATAAAAAAATGATTTCTTAGATTTAGATTCAATATCTTCTTCATATTCATATTTAGATAAAAATATTATTTTTTTAATTTAAAGAACTTTTTATCCTTCTGCATTAAAAAATATTTATCTTTGTTAACTTGTTTCTTCCATGACCTTCTTGGCCTTCTTTCATCATCATGATTGTCTTATTCTTTATACTTTTAAGGACAGTTAGCTGCAAAGTGACCAACTTCTTCACACTGAAAATATTTTGAGGAAATTTTACACCTTTATTTTCTTATACCTATTTCATACTCTTCGAAAAAAAGAATAAAATTTCATCAAAATTTTTACGTACCTCATTTTAGAATTGGATTCACCGTCATCATCTTCAAAATTAGTCTTCTTTTACTTCTCTCCCTTTTCAACCTTGAATGAAATTTCTCCAACATGCTTTGTTTTTCTCTTCATAGTCTTCTCCCTTATTATTTCATAATTAATGAGAGTGCTATGAAAATTATCAATCGATAATGTTTCAGGCCTCTATATTTTAATTAAGACACTTTAGAACCAAACCTATTGAGAAGAATTCTTAAGATCTTTTCAACAAATTTATAATCCCCCAAATTTTCACCAAGTGATCTGATTGTATTGACAATGTCATTTATCATGGTAAAGAAGTCGCCAATAGATTCAGATTCCCTCGTTTTCAATTCTTCATACATTAGCCTCAAAATTTGTAGGTTTCATTCTTCATTTTTTTTATTTCCTTCATAGATGTTCTTCAATTTATCCCATATAGATTTAGTTGTAGTGACACATTTCACTCTTAAAAACTCAATCTCAGAAAGAGATGAAATTAATGAATTTTTATCTCTTTCATCATTCTCAATATTCTTCTTATCGGTAGGTGTAAGAGGATCCTTGTCATAAATAGGAGGAAATCCATCAATTGTAGTTTCAATAACTTAATAAGCAAGAGAAATAAGATAAATCCTTATTATATCTTTCTAGATATGATAATTCTTTCAAAAAAATATAAGAATCCCCTAACTATTCACGAAATTCAGATTTTCCATCACAACTTCTCTTCAAAACTTTAGTAAAGAACAAATGAAGGTAACTTCCCTCTGACACAAATTTTAGGACCCTATCAGGATCTAAGTATTGCTGATATTGGGAGGGGTGAATCAGTGTTATAAATTTTATTTTTTAGGTTTACTTGTTTTTTAAACAATATTCCCCTCCTATAAAAGAGTTTATTCCTTACTGAACACACCCAACCATATAAGCACATGATTTACAAGGTTCACTACTCAATAAGAGTAGCTACGTCCTTGGTATAGTACCAAAACAATCCAGTTTCACACACTCTACTAGAAAACAATCCTTTTATGTGGAATATAATAAGTAGGATATGCCCTTACACTCATGTAGCACTTTGAAAACTATCCCATAGTGTGTGAGCTCCGTCCTAGCACAAATAGTTTAATGTAATGTTTTCATACATCTTAATGAAAATTCACAAGCCAAGTATTTCAAAACAATTCTTAACTTTCCTAATGAGATTTTGTTAACAACCTCCTAGTGAAAACAGCTTGTGCGCCACTCCCAGCTTGTGTTCCTCTCTACTGGCATGCCACTCTACTTTCATGCCTCCCTACTTGAGTGCCTCTCTGATTGCATGCCTTACTTCTTGTGCACCAAAAACTACTTGTGTTCCACTATAGTGCCATTCCTACTTGGACGCCACTCCATCAATTGCATGCCGCTCCATCACATGCACACTGGTCCATCACTTGTACGATGCTCTAGCACTTCTATGTTGCTCCACCACTTCCACATCACTTTCTTTCATTGGGAATATTTTGATATTTTGATGTTGAAATATGACTTACATGCAACATACACTAACATGCCACTTATACCTGCACGCCACTTCTTACACGCATTCCAATATTTAACTTGCATGCCACATTCATTCCTTGGTCCTTTTTTGATGTGTTGAACTTGAAATATGACTTGTGCACAACATATAATTGTGCACCATTTATAATATCTTTCCACACTTGTGCGACACATATACTTTTTCACTACAATATTTCCATTTCCAAAAACATATCTTTACTGCCCTATCCTTCATATGGATTGCACCACAAGTTCTACAAACATATAATATTTGTGAAATAAAAATCAGTAAAGAATCTTCATAGTTACATGGAATGTATTGTATCTTCCCTATATTCCATCAACCACATATACAATGTGATGTTATTTCCCTTATACTCAAACATCCTTTATAGTAAAATAAAATTCCTGAAAATGATATTCTTCATTATCATTTGGGTCCTAACAACCTAGACATCCTCCAGAGTGGGATATTTAGTTTTTCATCAACATAATTCCTGATTCAAGGCCCATATAAAATACCCCTTATAGAATAGAGATTATGGAATTAGTTTAACTAAAAAAACTAAAATAATTGAGTTATAAAGGATTTATTCACCCAAGTCTTTCTCCAGGGGACCAATAATTTTAATCAATAAAATTGATGGATCTATGATGCAGTGCATTGACTATAGGGAGATCAATGTTATATCAATAAATAACTAGTATTCCCTACCTCACATTGATGATTTATTTGATCAAATTCATAAATTCCAATATTTTTTGAAGATTGATCTGTGATCTGGATATCATAAGTTGTGTGTGAGTATGGAACATATTCCACTAACAACATTTCAAACCTGGTACAGGCATTAAGAGTTTACAGTATTGCCTTTTGGACTAACTAATTCACCCTCTATTTTCAAGGATTTAATGACTATAGTTTTCAAAGAATATCTTGATTACTTTGTGGTTATATTTTTTTATGATATCTATGAATAATCCAAAAGCTTCGAAGATCATGAAAATCCCATACACAATATAGTAAAGACTCTTAGAAAAAATAACTTATATGAGACGTTTAGCATGTTTGATTTTTCTCTTCAATAAGATTCCTTTCTTGGCCATGTTTTACCTAAGGATGGAATATATTTTGATCCAAGGAATATTTAGGATGTGCATGAATATCCTACTATAATGCACATAAACTAGATATGTAGTTTTATTGGTTTAGTGGTTTATTATTGGAATTTTGTTTTGTACTTCACCTGTTTAGCCAACCCAATGAACAATATTATACGTAAGGGGGTGTTGATTGTATGGAAAAAAGGATGTGAGGAATGTTTTGAAGAATTGAAGAGGATATTTGTGAATTCTCCGATCCTAACTCTACCATTGGGGAATGATGGGTTTGTGATACATAGTGATGCATCAAAAAAGGACTTTTTTATATTCTTATATATTATGATGTTGTTATTTACTATGCCTCAAGGAAGATAATATTTCATGAACAGAACATTCCTAATCAGAATCTTGAGTTAGCAGTGGTAATATATTCTCTGAATATATGGAGACATTATAACTATAGGAAAAAATGTGAGATATATACTGATCATAAGAGTTTAAAATATATGTTCTCATAGAAAGAACTCAAGATGAGGAAAAGGCGGTGGCTCAAACTACATAAGGATTATGATTATTCCATACACTACAACCCATGAAGGGAAAATAAGGTAGATTATGGATTTAGTGGGAAGGATCATGGAGTTCTCAACAAAATAATGATTGAAAAGAATCCTTTGTACATGGATATAGTGTGGATGGATATGGAAATTATCAAAAAATGTGAAACATCACTACTTTTTCAAATGGTTACATAATCGTCTTTATTGGAATGAATTAATGATTCATAGTCTGATGATGAGAATCTTAAAAAAAATTAATGCAGTGAAATATGAAAAGTTGGAGGACTTAATGTATTAAGATGGAACTGTATAATTTTGAAATAGGCTATATGTTCCTTCTTAGCATGAGCCGAGAACGGAGTTATTGGATGATTATCATAGCTCCAATTTCTTTATAAACCCAGGTAGCACTAAAATGTATAGGGATTTGAATGATATTTTTTAGTGGGATAACATGAAGAGGGAAATTGCTGATTATGTATTAACAAGTTTAGTCTATCAACATGTGAAGTCTAAATGACAACATCATAGAGGAGTCATGAAACCTCGACCTATTCCTACATGGAAATGGGATGACATAACCATTGATTTTTCAAATGGATTGCCCAAAACACTAATAAATTATTATGAAATATTGGTAATTGTTGATTGAATTGCGAAATCTACACATTTCCTCACTATAAGGGAGGATTTTCCACTAGAGAACCTAGCACGACTCTATACCAATGAAGTTGTGAGACTTCATGGAGAACCTATATCAATTGTTTCTAATCGTGATCCATGATTTATATAAAAATTCTTGAAAAGTAATCATAAATCATTGGATAATGAGAATTTATTGGGTACTTCTTATCACCCACAAATTGATAGGAAATCATAAAGGATGATCTAATCCATTGAGGACATGTTGAGATAATGTTCACTAAATATTCACGGTATATGGGATAAATATTTACCTTTAGTAAATTTTTCCTATAATAATAGTTTCCATTCAAGTATTAAAATAGAAGCATATTAATCATTTTATAGAAAGATATTTGGTACACCAACTTGTTGGGATGGAGTTGGAGAAAGAATGTCTATTGGGCCACCACATGTAGAAGAAACAACATTGAAGGTAAAGACTATTCAAGGTCATATCAAAGTATCTCAAAGAAGACATAAATTCATTAGAGATAACTGGAGGAAGGATTTATAGTTCCAAGTACGAGATCATGCTTTCTTAAAAGTATCTCCATGGAAGGGTGTCATAAGATTTAGGAATAAATGGAAATTGAGCCCTATGTACATGGGCCCTTTTGAAATTCTAGAAAGAATTGGAGCTATTTCATATAGTTTGGATTTTCCTCCTAGCCAATCTAAAGTTCAAAATATGTTCCATGTCTCATTGTTGAGAATGTACATGCCAGAACTGTCACATTTCCTCAATTCTGAAGGTATAGAATTGGAACCTAGCCTATTTTGCTATGAAGAGCCTGTCTGGATTTTGGACACTAAAGAACACGTGTTGAGGAATCGAACGACTAAACTGGTAAAGATAATTTGGAAAACTCATAAAATTGATGAGGAAAAATGGGACCTTGAAGAGCTTATGATGAATAAGTACACAAATATTTTTTCGAGGTAACATTCTAGTAATTTTGAGGAAGAAATTTTTGTAAGGAGGGGATAATGTTGCACCCCAAGATTTTTCAAATAAATTTTATATTGAATGCATGAAACACAAAGCCTCTACTAAAAACCACATTTTTATAACCTAGCCTGTAAATATAATGTTTCCACCTATTTAATTTGAATTTCGTAAAACTGACATACACTGTTGCGTTCAGTATGATATTTAGAGTCTGATAAGACAAAATTAATTTTTGGTAAATAGTAACATACACATATGAGTACTGATATGGATATTATGAAAAGTATGTCATATTATTATTTTAATTTCATATGGTTATAAGATAGCGAGTTCTTTATTAATTTTTCAAGGTGATATAAAATCAATTATAGTTTTAAAACTGTTATTTATTTAAATAAATTATGATTTTATTTAAAAATGAAAATTAATATTTTTTAGATTTTTTTTTCAAAAAATGGAGTAAATTTTTTATTTATAAACATCAAAAAATAGATAGGGTGAATTTTTGGGATTTTTCTGAAATACTCAAATTTTTTATGAATAGTAAAATACAATAATTTGGAGTATATATACATTATCAGTTAAATTCACTTTTCCTAGTTGCATGGATAATGTAAGCATGATTGATTTAAAATCACATACACATATTACTATTCTTGTTCACAAGAATTAATACTATTAGTTTTATTTGGAAAAATAATAAAATAACGAGTAAAATAATGGGGAAACCCTTCTCTCTCCACAATAACACCCCCCCCCCATCTCCTTCTTATCTTAACCCATATCAAGCCTTGTTCCATGTATTATTATACTAAAATATCCTCCCAAGATCCTCACCCACGTCTATCAGCCCTTGGTCTCCTATAAAGTCAAAAAACTCTCCCCTAAAGAGGCTCTCAAGGAAGATTACTTCAAGAGGTAAATTCCAGTTTTCATTTCTTTTATTTCAAGTTCCTTTCTTTTCCTTTTCTTTCCTCACCTCCTTTCATCCAAATATTTTTATGACTAAAATAACCTTCATGTACTATAATTTTATTATGATAATGGAATAATTCTTCATCATCTCCCCTTTCCCCTTCTTTTATAATAGAAATGAAAAAACTATCTGAGATGTGTTAATTGATCACATTCTAGGACAGTTTGTTTTCAATTTCTGTTACCGTCTTAAATTATGGTCATGAAATAATTTTTATGGTTGAACCGGACTATTATATATGTATTATAACTTATTTTAGGTTCTTGTTATCCTTTTTTATATATTATTTTAACTTATTAATCAAAATGAGTTCGTTGTGATAAAAATAAAGCATATTAACCCTAAAAATTGTCATTAAAGTTTACTATAATGATTCATATTTACATCCAATAAAAAAATTAATTTTATAACCATGTAATAAGATTTTTTTTCACTAATAACATACATATTTTATTCTGGATAATCATTTTCATTCTAAAAGTTTATCCACACATGAATGTAAGTAAACCGATCAAGAAACCCAAGGAAGGAAACACTCCCAAACAATGAAATTGAATATCTTAACCCATCAAAAGGACATGAATGAACCTAAAAAGGTAATAATAAATCAATTAGGTGTATAAGAGGTTTTTAATCATTAATTTATGAACCTAAATTTGATTATTCAGGTCATTAAGATCATGTGAGGAACACCTTCAGACTAATGGTAAGGGCTTTCCACCCAATCCTTCATTTTCATTCGAGTTACTTTTATTATCTACTTACCACAATTAAATACATATTAATTAATATGTACTTCTTATAAATTCTATTTTAATGTTATATATATTTGTACCAATAGGAATCCAACCTTCATTTATGGGTAATTATATGTTTTTAAAAGATAATTCATAAAAAGATTCCCGAAATACAGGCCCAACACAAGGGAATTTCCCAAATTATTACCTATTTTTTAGGGCACATTGTACTGTGTTTGTAGAAACAATTATCTTTCTAAAATAAAAAATTCTATTATTAAAATAATATCTTACTTTATTTATGTCTTTTTTCAAACACCATTCCAAAATAACTATTCTTTTAAAAATAATGGTGTATTTATCCCAAGAATTACATGATGATTTTATAAGAGTATATTTATCTATTTCAACACTCCTAGTGATTATTATGTATTATTGGGATTAATATTTATGATATATTATACCATATTTAATTGATTTTTTATTTTTACTACGGATGTGCTGTCTTAAAACCATTCATCAATTTATTCAGATTACTTTGTTTTTAAGCTTAATGTTCAAGGGAAGATATTTACATTTCATATGTTAGACTGAATATGAATGTGTATATTGTTTTTTATTAACCCTATACATATGATTAATGAATTGGAAGTATTATATGATGTGTGGTGTCCTCTATATACCCTCTATTCATCGGTAGGTCTCATGAGACAAATAGATATGGACTTGGTTGTGGCCTTCCCCACTTTTAGATATGGTTTTGGATGAGGCCATATTAATATTTATTTGTCTTGGATGAGGCCATGAAATAATGTTACAGAGTGTCTATCATATGCATTTCAATCATTAGAAAAATAGAAATTAAATGTTTATAAGGTGATTTGACTAGTAGAATACCCATGATTTTTCTTTATTATAAAATTATTTATTCTGCTCGTATTGCTTACATAATGTGTTCAAGTTCATTTTAAAGGCATTTCTTTTTAGTTATTCACTATGCCTAATGTTTATAATATCTTCTGTATTATTTCTTACCCTTACTAAGTATTTGAGATTACCCCTTTGTTATGTTTCATTTTCCCAGGACATGAAGAGGTATTTTATGATTTCCTTATTAGGATAATCATAAAGTGGTGGATGTTCCAAATGGAACTTATTTTCTATTTTTCATTTATGTTTGTAATGTTGAACTTATGTATGCATCTGTATTTCCATATATAATAAAAAATTTGATCCTTTCAGATACGTATTTCTTGTAATCAATCCAACTTAATGTAATAAAGCCCCAGCTCCGGGTAATTGGGGCCGAGTCTTTTCATTGTTCTCCAAAAATAGCCATGAGATCCCACTATGACATTCACATGTGTTGATAATCACATAGAACATCTCCTACTAACTCTATCATGTTCTATTTTACACAAATGATAACAATTTGATGAGATATTAATTTCATTTTCCAAGGAAATTATCTATATACAAAATTCAAAATCTAAATATGATCTCACTTAATAATAAACATAATTAATGGAATATAGAAACCAATTTTTTAAAAAAAATCCATGAAATGCACTAACTCACATATTTCAAAATGGGTTAAAATTACCTTCATTAACCACTCATACTTTTACCCATCCATATGAAGGGTAACATATATGAGAGATGAATATAAATTGATTATAACTATTATAGGGGAATTAAAAAGAGAAAATAAATGTAGCACTAATACCTCTAGAAATAAACCATGAATAAGTCAATGTTGATTGAAGAAATATATCCTTTCCCTTGGCCTCATCCCTCTATAGTTGTATAGTCTCATCCTTCTATTCTTCCCTTCAACCCTCTAAAAATTTCATCCTATAACATTTATAAATTCCACATCTTTAATGTTTCTCCTAGAAATTTAGGATTTACTTCATTTCTTATGGTCGATATATTCATCATATTTAGATCCAATTACATCCTAATGAATAATTAAACCTGTGGTTAAATTGTTTTCCAAAGCATTTTTATAAAGTATATGCGATTTTCATTAAACCTACACAAGATCTTTCATAAATCTATTTTTTTTTAAATTCATGGAATGACCATGAGGTTCAACATAATGGATTGATTTTTTAGGATCAAGTGTTCATATGGCATATAAGAAACCATGTCGTTGATTAATTATTGTGTTTACTAGATTGTTTCATGGTAACTATTTGGATTTTTATAATTTTTTATCACGGTCAATACCGAAAGGTATGGTCGATCATTTTTTTTCCTATGGTTGATATTTACATGGTCCTTTTATTTCTTCATGGTTGATTAGATGGTTGGGTGGTCAATTAATAAATGTGATGTAAGCTATTGTAGTGGTAGGTAAAATCAATGTGTGATGGTTTTACTAAATCATGTTAAATTGATAAAATAAATTAATCTCTTATTATGGCACATTGATTGACCACATACAAAAAACTGGTTCTGATGTAAAGAAAAAGTGAAAACATATAGCCATTATAGAATATTTATTTAATGATAGAATTACAATGATTTATTCATAATATATTTCATCCATCTAAAATAATTAGAAATAAAAAATATTTTGTATATTATTTATACTAAAAATACTTAAAGATCAAAATAAAAATTAATGATAATGATTTAAGCCATTTTATCATTAATGAAGAAATAATTATAAATTAAAAAAGTGTAAAAATGACATAGTAAATGATAAAATAGTAATATTAAAACCATTTAAATTGTCAATGAAATATATAAATGTACTGGAACTAACCATTACCCACACATAATCCTTAAAATCATGATAAGTGATTTTGAAAAATATTATAGAAGATAAATTCAAAAGGCTGGCCAATTTGAGTTTTTTTAATCAGCGTGTTCCTCATTATTATCTTGACTCACTGTAGATCGTGATTCCATTATATTCATATAGAACATTCAATAAATTATAAATTCTATCATATTCTCATATACACATATACCTACCTTCCAAGAATATTTCACTCAAAACTCTTTATGATTTTAAAGTAAGGTTTTTTTCATTTCATGTCTATAAAAGTATCACCATATGATTTGTGAATTTATTCAACTACAACCATTGAGTAAAGAAAATTTTAAATATCATAAGGTATTAATTAGATTTTTTATCTTAATATTAGGTAGGAATTAAATGTTAAACAATTTAGTCAGAATGATGGATCTAAGTTCACACTTAACGCATAGTTTTTTATTTCCTCTAAGAATGGATTCTCCCTCATCTACCACTTACATAAACTTCAATTAACTTGTTTAAATTATCCAAATATATCCCAACATTTTTTTGAATTCACATGTATTCAATATTCCTCTTACTATTTCATAATATAGATTTCACTATATTTTTTCCTTCTCTGGAAGGATGAGAGTGACTTCAAGATTTCCCTTTTTATAGGAATGGGATCATACCATTAGGTGGGTAGTATTTTCCTTCCTTCATATATATTCTAATGCTCTAATTCAACCTCCAAAAATAACACTTTATTTAAAACATCTTTTAAATATATACTTAACATATTCCAATACTTCTCAGTCATGTTTCAGTTCCATCTATCCTAAAAAAATTCATCATACTCATGGATAGACCAATCACATTAAAAATTCAACATCATCATAAATTTCCTCCACCTTTACTTATTTTTCATTTTAATTGTTTTATAATTTTAAAATTGATAATTTCTCTTAATATTCATATATTTTAGTTATATAGAGAGAAATTTTCCCTTCAAAATTGTATGGAACTTTCATGGCTAACCATGGATGAAATCAATAACATTATTTTATTCATACCATCATGAATTTTATCCATAAATATTATCAAAAACGTTACATAAAATTATTCTTTAAATTCACATATATTCTATAAAAAATGAAAACTACTTTTCTTCCTTCCCCATCTCTTGAATTAAACATAAATCGGAAATAAGATTCATGATCATGATAGATAGATATTTTATTCCTGTAATGTGGATTCTTAACTAAATAAATCACATATTATAAGAGATATAGTGAATAAATATCAATATAGGAATGAAAAATTAAGGTTCACTAAAAAGGGGTGTTAAAATCAAAATAATGATTAACTCAATTAAAGAAAAAATCCCTTCAATGATCCAAGATTTTCAATAGATTACATAGAATGATTTTGATACTAACGAATGTATTACTTCTCTCAACAAATATGGTGTTGTAAAGGAGATGTACACATCAGTTTATAATCATCTCATATAAGTGATTTAAAATAAATGATATCATTCTGTGGAATGAAATTAAAAAATCATTAGATTTTTTATGAATTTCATTTACATAGATTTTGAAAAATGGTTTATTCTGATATTCATTTAATTTGAGTGAATGGGTCAAATCAGTGTCTCAAAATTAGAATAAATTTAATATTTCCAAGGTTCTTCTAGCTAATCTCATAGGCTTAAAAAAATTATAAAAATAACAAATTAAATAAACACAAAAGGTTTTAAAATGAAACAAAAAAATGCTCTAAAAATTCTAAAAACTACATGGTTCATTCCCCGACACTAAAATGATGTAGTGTATTCAATTTATAGGAGTAGATTTAATGAGTTTTAATATTTTAATTATAATCCAAACAGAATATATGTTTTCAAAATATGTAAAACATGATGGTCTTTGGTGATAAAAAAGTTAGAGGAATGTAATCTATTCCACTTTCTCACACAACAAGTATCAATTGAATTTATACAATATGATCCAATTAATAGTGAATATATTCAAAATATAAACATCAATAAGAGGATATACATAAGTAATAAAGATAATTTCCCATATAGAATCAATTTTAATCTGTATCATCTTGTTTATATAGTTCTATAGTAGCATTGTGTCTCTAGGATGGATATTCTTTTTTTGAAATAACTCATCATGAGACACTATTTTGATTTCATTATAAATTATAGAATTTAAAATTTTTTATTTCCAAATATCATTACTATTTTATAGATTAAATCATGAAAAAAACAAACTTTTTTAGATGGAATTTCTTTTTGAATGAATAAGTTTCTTATTAAGAAATGAAGATATAGGAAAGTCATTAAAAACATTGGTTATTTTCGACCATTATATCATGTCGAGATGAAAATAAAATTAAGAATCATATTCATTGATAATATTGATGTTTTAAAGTAATCTCAATTATTATTATTATATATTTAGGGATTCGATAAATTATAATTGGAAAAAATGAAACAATCAATTTCCTTAGCTAGTAGGATTATAGAGACCCTCACTTTTTCATACATATACATTACATATATTTTGTGTAATACATAAAATATTATACAAATAGATGCCCAAATACATTACTAGTCTATTTCTTTCAGAAAGAAGAAAACATAAACACTGGTACATAAATGAGATACACCATCTCCAACTAGGTTCTTCTTGAATATGACCCTTATCATAAGCATCAAACATAACACATAACTTCTTAACCTGTGGGAACGAAACATCAAAAGTGGTGAGCTCAAATGCTTAGTTATGGTAAACAAGAGAGATATGTAAGCATAATCAGGGGCATAAGGGTATTAGAACATGATCTTGAATACAGAATATCACACCCATAATATCAAAGAATACAAACCTGAATCATAGCATTAATCATGGAATCTTATAAGATAAGATTCATATGGAAATAAATAACATAATATATGAAAGCATAACATGGGAATAAAAAATGGGAATATAGTAGACACAAAAGCATATATAATGATTTCTATAGTAATCTAGGCATTTCTACTGAGACCATATTAGTGTAAAATGTCCTTTAATGAACCATTTCACACATCATTCCAGCCATGTATTATAAAATAGAGTATACTCCTCATTCCAACCTTGTAATACCGAACCGAGTACATTTATCATTACAGTCTTGTAATACTAAACTGAGTTCATTTCTAATTCCAGCCCTGTAATACTTAACTAAGTTCATTTCTCATTCCATCCATGTCTATATCATGAGATATAAATCTTTACACAATGCATTGGAGGGAGATAAAGGTCCCACACATCTCATAATGAAATCATTCATAATTGCAACACAAAATCTTAAACAAACAATGTAGAACTGATGAAATGAAATTGGAATCATAAATTTGTAATCATATCATTACTTTTGAAACAAGATAATGGTTTCATAATAGTTTCATCAAAATCATAACCTCTGAAAGAGATACAGAGCTCATAAACATATAACCCATGAAAGGGAAATATATTTCAAAAAGACCCTGAAATTAAGAATCACTCATTATGTGAAATAAAATAAATGAAACCTTTAGATCCTTTCTCACAAATGCATGATTAACATCAATGAATTTGAATTTTAGATTGAAAATAATTTTGAAAGATCATTCAAAAACATTTTTTTTAAATAAACATTATTTATTTGAAAATGTATTTATAATGCATAAAATCCTTTGAAACTATTTTTCATATAAAATACCATAAAACATATAAATAATACTTGAAATCATATTGAAAAATATTCTCTTTGAAATCTTATAGAATACGCTTCACAAAAATTTTAAAAACTTTTTTTTGAAAATAGATTGAAAAATCGAAAATAATGGTTGAAAACATTATGAAAACCATTTCTTTGAAAATACTTTGAAAAAATATAAATTAATCTTGAAAATTTTTTTAAAACCAATTTTAATGAAAATGGATATATGAATCTTTAAAGAGTTTTGAAAATAATTTCTCTAAAATTACCTTGAATACTTATATATAAATATTGAAATCATTTTGAAAAAATATTTCCATGAAATTTACATTCAAAAATATTTTCATAAAAATTAACCTTTTAATAAAAATTGAAAGGATGCTTCAGTGAAATGATTGTGGGTAAATCCATACATGTCATACGAGGTAAAAAGAACATTTATTTCCCCTGGTAAAAAGGTTGGAAAAAATTCCCTTGTCTGAAACTAATAATAATATTCCTTTGAATGTATTGGTAAAGTAAAAAATGGATATAATTTATTTTAATGGTTATAGAATAATGGTACAATATTCATGGAAACCCTTTTTATAAAAAATGGATTTGAAGGAACATAGAATTCTGACTGAGAAGAGGTTAATGTCAGGATTTATAAAAAACACATTATTAATAATATTATGTACCAATGAGTATAAAAATGGAACCAAGACATAAAGATATCATGAATAACCATATGATAATAATATTAGTGAATTTTCTTGTGATATGGGTAATAATATTTCCTCAAAGAAGCCTAATCATTAACAATCTCAAAAAGTAACGAGATTGTTTCAATAAACTCAAACGACTTGTTTATTTGGGATCATACTCCCCATGTAATAAAAGGAGATTAAATTAATCTTTAATATAAATAAAATAATGGTACTTGTGATATAAAATGTAAAATGGAATTACATACACCTAAAAATTAATTTTGGGGAATTAAAAACATGACTTTCAAAGAAGGTGAATTGAGACAAAACTGTTTTACCGATTTGGTACCTTTTGAAAGCTAAACCCCCTGAAATAATGATCATAAAATAGCTATTTAAATACACATAAATTTATGTATAAGAATAATTGAATATGTCCATGGTCATTATACACACCACACAAAAGTAATGGGTGGTGAATAAAGCATGTATCTCTCAGAAATGAAAATTGAGATGAAATCCCCATATATTGTTCCTTGAATCTTAACGTACTCATTCAAACCTCATGTATAATAAATATAAATTTATTATAAATATATCATAGAACCATATTCTTACTTATAATACCATATTGTTTTCTATTATTCTTTTATATTACCCACTTCATAAAAATTCCATGTTATGGTTTCACTTCAGGTAATATCCGCTTTGTTTTTCACATGTGTCTTAATTTGTTATATCGTTGGTCCTTATAAATATATCTTGATATCCATAATTTAAAAAATGATTTAAATATAATTTATTTTCATTATATGTTTAATAAAACAATCCATATAATATATAAGTATGGAATGGAATACACCATTCATAGAGACGGTAAGTCGTACATACGCATGAATGATATTTCCGTTTAATTGTCATGTTGAATGAATGAAAGTAAAAGATATGAATGTATATATGTATGTATGTATGTATGTATTGGTATAATAATTATATTAAATTTATTATATCATATATATATATATATTATATATTCACTAAACCCATCCTTATTACATTCCATGTAGTGTATGAACGAATCACATCACTTTGAGGTGGCGGTAGTCCACACTTCCTCAAAAAAAATTATCATATTAACACAAAATGGAATTTATAAACACATGTTTTGAAAAATAATTACATAATATTAAATAAATAATAAATATAACATATAAAATATATAAATATAGTTTCTGTCATAATTTTCACCATGAGAGGCGATAGAAAATGAACAATCATCGTTTTCTGATATGATAGTTTAACGTACACGTAAACCATATATTCATTACCCATTTTATGGAGGTGTGTAATTGTAGGATAAAAACTTAGATTAAAAATATCATATTATATTTATGATAAATTTTTTTATACAATCATTTAACAAAGATAATGGAGGAGGTGGAGAAACGAAATTAAAGAAAGGAGCTTGAGAGAAGACGTTACCTCTAAATCGGGTAACTCCTATTAGTTTGTGCCAAAAGGCTTGCATGGATTTCTAATGACTAACGTAAAGCCTCTAGATGTATGGGACGATTTTTGGTAAGATATTTCAAAAAATATTTTATGATCCTTTGTGGTCTTATCTATGTAAAGAAGAGGTAGAGGTGGTGTCCTTTTATAAAGATGGAAAATGACACACATGTCATTTTTTAAAATAAGTTATTTTTACCCACGTTTTTACCTAAACAAAGTAATTAGAAACCCAAAAAACTCATTAATAGAAGGTTAATGGTAGAATAATGGACCTAAAATTTTATTTTTATAAGTTTCTATGTCATTTTGGTTCTTAAATTTAAGGTTTATTACATTATTAACATAATTTTTCTCTTAACTTTTGTACTTAAATTTAATCACATTAACTAATATTTCTGGTAAAAACCAAATGTTACCATTTTAAAAATTATAAATTATGTGTATTATAAATATGTAAACCATTTTTCCAAATTATAATCCCATTATTTAGAAAATTTAATTTAGAATTAATCCCAAAGTTGGGTTAACAAAGCAGGTTTTTAAAGAAAAAACATCCTAAAGGTTGCTATGTTTTTATAATCAATTTCAATGTGAAATTAGTTCAAATGTCATAAATTGTATTAACTAATAAAAATATTATCAATTTAATATTTTAAACAAATTTATAATATAATTTAATCTTATAAATAAATCATATTAAAAAGCAGTTTTGAAATTAAATTTGGTATTTTTCACTATTCAACAAAGAATTATGTTTCTTTGAAAAATACCAAAAAATATTATCTAAGATAATTTTGATATTATAAATTAAATAATTAGGTTTTTTTAATAAAACTAAATATCTAAATATGTGTAAAATTAAGTTTATTATTTTTCACATAAGAAAATGAAAAACAATTCATTTTAGAAAATAGTATTCTTAAACATATAAGGAATTTACCAAAAATTATGTCTTTCATCATCAATAAATTTTATTTATATAAAAAAATTATATAAAATATTTAAAAATTAGTTATAATTATTCATATTTCTAATTTTAAGAGTTATATTATAATTATATCATTTAAATAATTTTCACAATAAAAATATATTTCTTAGAAACTCAGTGTTGTGTGTAATGTATATAAAGTGAATGTTACATATCGAATATGCCAAGTCAGTGTTGAGTGTAACATATTCAAAGTTGCAGGCTACCATTAGTGTTTCTTGTAGATCATACTAAAATTTATATTGGGTGTAGTGAATGATTAACTTGGCGTTGTGTAAAATGCAAGAGAAACATAGTGCTTTAATAAAAAAAATAAACTATCTTTCATGTTACATGATATGAGAAATATAAAAAATGTTAAATTTACTCGAAACAAGTAACAAAATATTAGGGTGTTACATTCTACCCCCTTAAAATTAATTTCTTCATCAAAATTATTCTGGTTTATCAACTGTTTAAAACATGAAAGTATCATTCATAGAAACATACATCATAAAATGGATTCTAAAATATCCATTAAAATTGAAAGTAAGAACAATAATATTTTCCCAAAGAAACATATAACATGGATTAAAAATAAGAGAACATTGGTCAGTAATGAATATTGTAGATAGAAGGAAAGCATAAATATTTATAGATCATGATTGTGGTCATCAATCAAAAAACTAGTTAATGATCAAAGAAATTTTATGGCGATCAAAGTCATAAATATATAATGATTGAAAATGCCAGAGGTTCCACAAAATTAAGGTATTAGGATAACACATTTTCTTTTAATCATTATTCTAATGTGGAGTAATTATTTTATTTACTAATAATATAAGAAATATACTTATAAAATATATTTCAATAAACAAAATTTAATTTTATAGATTTAATTTTATCAATTTCTAATTCACTCATTAATCCATTTAGTGGAGGTCCATAAATTAACTCTGATGTTTCAAATGCTAAAATAAACTTTTAACATATCTTGAGGAACATAAAAGAATGAAATGTATAAGTATTTATCTGTAAGTATTATAAAAATAATTATGGTTATGTCATAAATCTATAAACATAACAATTAACACTACTATTTCATCATAAATAATAATTCATAAAAAATAATTATACATTAATTTTGACATCATGTACAATAGTTGTACACATGAAGCCCTTATCATCCTTCAATTATGGGTTCAAGACCTAGGACCGTCCTTGACTTGATTGGTTGTCACCCGAAAAATATTATGTTCTTTTCTAAAACCATTAAAATATAATTTCAAAAACAAATAAGATGGAAATCATTGAAATGAGGGTAATCAATAAGTGTCCTTTTAACCAATGTTTTCAATACAAAATTAATCCATAAATAATTCCCCCAATGTTTAACTTAAAATTTTCATGAATGATTAACCTTATAAACCTTTTGAAAGATAAAAACCCCAAACATTAGAAATAAATCCATAAAATCATCTTTACTTTAATTCCCACATTTATCACAATGTAGATATTTGTTGTCACATTACAAACATGTGAATACCCCCATTATATATTCTCATAAAATAAGGTAATAACTGGAATTACCATAAATCCTTATTGAAAATATGAACCCTTCCTAATTAAAAGTATATTGGAGTTATTCGATCAATCCTAAAATGTTGTAAAATTCGTCAATGATAGCTTTAAAAACCTATCAAACAAGTCCTTAAACAGTTCATAGGTAATAAGTACCTTCATGTTTACTTATTCATATCCCACACATATTTATCCAAATTTCATTACCATAACATAAGGAACATATTAAGGTTTATTTTTTTTAATCATGTGTTTTCCATGGAAATCACTTTTCCATAATATCACTTTTTTATTCCATCAGAAGCATTCAACATGTTCTTGATAATCCATAGAAAAAAACATAAACTGAACAACACATATATATTTCACCTTTTGTGTTATATAATTCTTGAATCCAAATATATAAAACCTTAATTATTACACTTAATACTTATTCCATTGTAAATTATAACTCATCCTATTACACAATATATCTTTCCTTTCACATTTCATCTATAGTATCTCCATCATCTGTATTATAACAATTAGTCATACAAATTTTCAGATCCTCTTCAGGAGATTTCTCCTTGGGACAATGAATTTCATAATGACTATTTATTACACACATAAAACACTTAACCATCAATGATTCCTTAGGGATGAAAATATTCCCATCCATTTCATTAATTGAACTCATTATTTATTCCTTTTAGTCACTTTCTCTATGTCCTTTTTTCCCACAGTCAAAACATCTTCTTGTTCCTCTAATACATTCACTTAGGTTATTTTATCCACATTCTTGACACAAAGGAATCTAAATCTTCTTTCCTACATGGTCTCCATTACCCTATCTTCCAGAAAACTCCATATTTCTCTTTATTGGTAAGTCCAAGAGTTATATTAGGTACACATTCTCAATCATGTTCTGTGAAAACTCATTATTAATGTTCACAACATCTTTCACCCTATTTATCATCTCACATAAATACTCATCAAAAAATCATACATAATATTCAAAGTTAATATTGTTTCTTTTGGTTACCGCCATTAACTATAACCAAAATAAGAATGCGGGCATTACTTCTCATAGTATAAAACCACATTTTCATGAAAATAATTACTTATATGACGTCTAAATAATGACACCTTCCTTAATATATGACACCCTAGGTTCATCATTGGTTATTCCTAGACAACATATATTTAAATCCATTCTGATAGTTCATGAAGAGATTCTGAATTCCCAAAGCATATCACCTAGGAGTGTCAGACTAGGTGTGCAGCAGGGACCATTTTCATGTACCCGATTACCCTGATTCAACCTCGAAACATAGTTTTATTGTTGTTCCCCTAGGTACATCTAGTCTAGATACACATCCACTTATAGTATTCAGAAATGGATGTAATTCTAGGATACCCCTATCTATATTTGTTACCAAAATTCTAGGATATTTTCTAATACTTTTCTTTATCTTTAGACTTATCCTTAGACACATACTTAGGGATCTCAATACGTTCTTCCCATCATATGTCCCAAAGGTTAAGAAAACCTTTTCTCTGATACAGTCTATATTTAACCTCTCTATTCATACATATAAATTAAATAACTTTTCAGTAATACTAGAAACATTATACAAATAGATTCCCAAATACCATATTAGTTTATTGCCTTTGGAAACATGGAAACAAAAACACTTGTAAATGAAGGAGATACATCATCTCCCACTATATTATTCTTGACTAGCACTTGTTGTTGACACATCAAACATAATAAATATCTTCATAACCTTGTGGAAGGAAACATAGAGAGGGGTGAACTCAAATTCTTAGTAAGGGTAAATAAGAGTGATACATAAGTATAATCAGGAGAATATAACATTATCATGAAAACAGAATATCATACACCACACATCAATGAACACAAAGATGAACCATGACATAAATCATGGCAGTTCATGAGAAATGAATAGTGAGAAATAAAGAACACGATCCATAAAATATGGGATTATCTTAGACACATAGGCATATATAATGATTTATATAGTAGTCAACGTATTACTACTAAGACCATATTAGTGGAAAAATCCCTTTATTGAACCAGGTTAACACCTCATTCCAGCCCTATATTACTGAACTATGTTCACTCCTTATTCCTGTCCTATAATACTGAATGGCATTTATTTATCATTGAAGCCTTGTAATATTGAACTTGGTACATTTATCTATCAATACTTATAATACTGAACTATGTTCGTTTATCATTCCATCTATTTCTATCTCATGAGATATAACACATTATCCAATGCATTAGTGGAAGATATTGGTCCCTCCAATCTCAAAATGAAATCATACATTCATGTCCCAAAACTCATAAACAATCATATCGTAAGCCATGATATGAAATTGGTATCTTTAAAATATAATCATATCACAACTCATGGAAAAAGGTACACATTTCATAATGATTTAATCGAAACCATAACCCATAAAACGAAATGGATTTCCTAAAAATATAACCCCTAAAAAGGAAACAGATTTCATAAAGACAATTACATTAATCACAAAGTGTGAAAAAGAATGAATATGAATGGAACCTTTAGCTCATTTCCTAGAAAGGCATGAGTGACATCAACAGATGTCATCTAAGATTGAAAATAATTTTGATATATCATTCCAAAATATTTTTTTTGGAAAGTATTATTTTTTTTATGGAAAAATATTTGTAATGTAATAATTATTTTAGAAATAATTTTCATAGGAAATATCTTGAAAATTTATATAGAATACTTGAAATAATTTTTAAAACCTTTTTTCTTGAAAGATTATAAAATAATATTAAAAACATTTTAAACCACTTTTTCATTGAAACCACATTATAACATTGTAACAAAACTTTGAAAACATTATGAAACCCATTTCTTTGAAAACACTTTGAAAACCTATAAATAAATCTTAAAAACATTTTGAAAGCAATTTTACTTGAAAACATATGAAAGAATATTGAAAATTAATTAATAGCTTTTTACTTAAACACAAATAAAATAAGCTTTGAAATGTTTTGAGAATAGATTCTTTGAAAATACATTAAAAACTTATAAATAAGGCTTCAAAACATTTTGAATACATATTTAATTAAAAATTACTTTAAAAAATATTTTCCTAAAAAACAACTTTTTAAAAACTGTAAATGAAGCTTCAATGAGATGATGGTGGGTAATGATGTAAATGTAATATGAGGTAATAAGAACATTCCTTTTGCATTGTAAAAAGGTCTCAAAAATTCCTTGTTTAGAAAGAAACAAAAAGATTCATTTAAAGAGATTATTTAAAGAAATAAAGGATAAGAAGTAATTTTAATTATTATTTTATAATGGTACAATATTCTCATAACCCCATTTTAGAAAATTGGGTTTTGAAGAAACTTATATTTCTATCCGAAAAGAGGGTAAAGTAGGGATATCATAAAAACACGTTCTTAATTAAATTTTGTACCAAAGTGTAGAAAAATGATACCAATAATTGAATTTATAATGAATAAACTATGTATAAGAAAATTCAAAAAAATTTATGGGTTATGGGTCATAAGATATCATTAATGAAGCATAATCATTAACAATATCAAAAAGTGATGAGATTGTTTCATTAAACTCCTACCACACGGTTACATGGAATAAAAATCTCCATGTAAGAAATGGAAATTAAATGAAGCCTAAAATATCATGAAAATAATTATATTCCCAAAATTATATGTAATATATAATTATAAACACCACAGAAAATAATTTATGTGCTTAACAAAACATTAGTCTCAAGGAAGGAAACATGAGAGAAAACTATTTTACCAATTTGGTAACATTTAAAACCTAAACCCTATGAAATAAAGATCATTAAATAGATCATTAAATACCAATAAATTAGATTTTAATTAAAATTTAATACAAACATGGGAATTATACACACCAAAAAAAAGTAATAGGTGGTGAATAAGTCATGTATCTCATGGAAATAAAAAGTGAGATGAAATCCCCTTACCTTGTGTCTTGACTCTCATCATACTCATCCAAACATATTTAATAATAAATATAAATTTATTATAAATATAACACAGAACCATATTATTACATATAATACAACTTATGGTTTGATTATGGCCCTATATTACCTTCTTGTTAACAATTCTATGTTAAGGTTTCACTTTGGGTAATATCTACTTCATTTTTCCCATGTGTCTTAATTTGTCACATCCTTGGTCCTTATAATTATATAATTATTTCAAGATTTTAAAACATTATTTAAATATAATTTATATTAATTATATGTGTATTATGATAGTTTATATAATATATAATTATGAAATGGGATACATCGTTCATGGATATGGTAAGTTGTACGTACGCATGAACGTTATTTCCATTTAATTGTATTGATCAATGAAATAAAGTAAAATGCCTATATGTATATTTATATTTGTATATATATATAATGATTAAATTAGATTTATTATATCATAGATATATCATATATATTAACTAAACCCATCCTTAACACATTCCATGTAGTTTATGAATGAATCACATCTCTTTGAGTGGGTGGTAGTCCACAATTCCTCAAACGAATTATCATATTTACACAACATAGAACGAATAAAAACATGTGTTGTAAAATAATTAAATAATAATAAATAAATAATAAATATAATATATAAATTATTTAAAAATAGTTTCCATCATAATGATAACCATGAGAGGTTGTAAAGTAAAAAAATGAACAATTGTCATTTCGTGAGGTGGTAGTTCGTCAAACACGTAAAGAGTATGTTTATTTCCCATTAAATGGAGGTGTGTGTGTAAGTATAGGTAAAATAAATAGCATAAAAAATACTATTATATTTAATATAATGGTTTTTATATAATACCATGAAACAAATATAGTGGAGGGTGGATAAATAAAATAAAAAAAGGAGCATGAGAGAGGAAGTTACCTCTAAACTAGGTAACTCCTTTTGGTTTGTGCCAAAAGTATTACATGGATATCTCTATGCCCAATAGAAGTCTTTTAAGAGTAAGGGAGGGTTTTTTGGAGGAAAAATCATCATAACATGGCAAATAATAATTGGTTTTAGAGGTTTAAATAAGGGTTATAGGTGGTGGTTTTTTATAGGGAAGGGAAATGACACACTTAACATTTTTAAAACAAGTTAGTTGTACACACGTTTTTACAAAAAAAAGACATAAAAATCCAAACACTCAATAATGGAAGTTTAATTTCTTTAATAATGGATAAGAAATGGGTTTTGAACAATTTTATTGGTCTTTCTGGGTCTTAAATTCTAGGTTTTGTACTTTATTAACATAGTTTTTCTCTTAATTAGTGTAATTAATTTTAATCACTCTCACTAAAGTTTTTGTTCAAGAACAAAGTTGAAGTTTTAATAATTAGAAATTATTATTATTCCTAATATATAATAAATTTTTATAAATTCAAATAAAATTAGTTGAGGTAATCAATTTAAAATTAATCACGTAGTAAGGTCGACAATGAGGGTTTTTAAAGTAAAAACATTTAAATGTTTGCAATGTTTTTTAAATCCAATATTAATAAGAAATTAGTTATAATTACCTAAATTATATTAATTTATATTAATATTATCTATTTAAACTTTTAACAAAATTCTAAATATCATTTATCCTTATAAATAAATTATATGAAAAAATATTTCTATATTATAATCTAGTATTTTCACTATTCATCCAAAAAAGATGTTTCTCAGAAAAATACCAAAACATTTCCCTAAGATAATTTGGACATTATAAATTCAAAAAGGAATTTTATTTTATCACATTAAATTTATTATTTTGTGTAAAACTAATATTAATATTTTTTACAAAATCACATTAAAAGAAGCTCATTTTAGAGAAAACGTTTTAAAACATATAAGGACTTTACCAAAATATATATCTTTCGTCATCAATATGTTTTATTTATATAAAAACATTACAAAAAATATATTTAAAAGTATTTATAAATATTTATATTACGCTTTTTAATTATAAAATTATTATTATATCATTTAAATAATATTAATGAGAAAAATACATTTTGAACAAACTCAGTGGTTCGGGTTACGTACAGCAAGTGGGTGGTGTATGTTGTGTAAGCCAAGTTAGTGTTGAGTATAAGGTATGTCGTGTTTCAATATATCCTTGGTGTTCCATGTGGATAATGATAAAATTTATATAGCGTGTAGTTCATTATTATCTTGGTGTTTCAAATAACTCAATTCAATCATTTTTCTTTAATATAAAATAAAAAAATTAGTGTCAGGTGAAAAAAAATATCACAACTGTTTACTTAATTTAAAAAAATCAAAAAATCTCAGGGTGTTACAAGGATAATTCTTTATTAAGGCCATTTATGTGAGATTTTGAGGGACTTGACATCACTGGGATTTTGCCATTACCAATCCCAATCTCAGGTTGAAGAAAAAAAATGTTGAACAAAACACTTTATATGAGACATTAAATCTTTTTGAGATATTGGCCCAACCCAAATTTTTTGGACAACCCCAAGAAAGTTTCACTATGGAAAACCTTACTCTTAAGTAGAACACGTTAGTAATTTAGGTATATTAATCTAGAACCTAACAATAAAAATTTGTATATTATAATTTTTCATAAAATAATTATTCTATTTATCCTTTTTATCATTAAATTATATATGTATAAATAACAAGTTTTATGAAAATTAGATTTTTATGTGATGAAACAAGAATTTTTTTTTGGGAAATATATATTTTTATTAAAGAGACTTTTTTTAATTCAATAATTTTTGAAATTGATATTATTTTTATAAATATTATTATCAAATAATACTAAATTAAATTTTAATGATAATTTAATATTATAATACCAAATGTAATTTTTATCAAGGTTAGAAAACTTTTATCTTTATAAAAACATGAATTTTCCAATATTTTATAATTTTTTATTTAAAATTGTAAATTTTCTTAATTAAAAACATTATTTTTATAAAATAATTATTATTTTTAAAATCATAATGTCAAAATTATCCAAGGGTGAATTTTTTTGTAATTTTCAGAGGTAGTCGAATTTTTTGGTAAGAATTAAATTCGGTATAGAAATATGATATATATTATGATGTCATAAAATCCTTAAAGTTATGTAGAAAGTACTATAAAGAGTATCAACGACTGAAATTATATTTCCCCATTATAATAATTTTTCTTTAATTTATTTTACAAATTTTATAAACCCTTAATGAATCATCCAAAACATATATTATATTTTTTAGGTTTTAAAATTAATTCTTTATGGAGGAGGATGGGCCTATAAGGGGCTCTCCGTAGCTAGGGTTTCCCCATCACCACTTCCTCCCCTTCCATAATAGGTCGGCTCGGACATCCTCGGTGCTTGAACGGAAAGCTCGCGGTAGTGTCCTCCTTCTACAGCAATGTCATGCAACCTTGTGGGATCGGCCGCCTCAACATTTCTCTCCAGTGATGGCCGTATTCTAACCTCACTCCACCTATGCTGTTTAGGGTTTTCAAAGGTATCTTGGTGATGTTCTATGGCCAATATCCAGTTTCTACATACGAGGGTTGCTTCCACTTCTCCCATGAGTGTGGTGGGTGGTCCGTTGTAGTCTCTGAGGCGTTCAGATGCGGTGACAGGATTTGGGTGTGGGATTGTGGTAGGTTCCGGTGAGATATGTGTTCGGATGGTCATAGATGAGGTGATGGTCTCTTCATCATTCATTTCTAATTTCTCTATTTGTTTTGGATGGATCTTTTTTCGTGTTTTGGTTTTGGTGGAATCGGCGTTCGAGATATTGCTTCGGGATAATTTGTGGTGTTTGGGTTAGCTATTGTGCTCAAGTTGTTCATGTCTCTGGTGTCCTATGCCGGTTCTGATTTTGGATTCTGTTCATGGATGGGGATTTCATTGCAACTGATTTTTTTATGCTGATTCTGAGTTGTTGATGGTTCAGGAGTTGAACTTATTGGCTCTGTGAAGGTCCTATGGATGTACTTTCAATGAAGGTTGGGAGAAATATCGTAGGTCTGATCTGATGTTTTTTATTTTTGGGTTGAATGCTATGAATTGGTGGAGGTGTTGTGTGAATGCATTGAATTGGTGACATGATCATTATGGCATTCTAGTTCTAGGTTGAGGGTCACTACATTTTTTGTTACATGGTCTTGATCCAGATGGGGTTTTGAGAAGTTGGTTTTCATCTGGTCTTCTCTTCAAAATCAGATGTTTGAGAGGGTATGGTTTTCTCATCGGTTCTAGGCCCGTGTACTTATGCACAAGAAAATAGCCAGCAGTGAGGAGTAGAAGGAAGCTAATCTTATTGTTTATGTTGCTGGGTGGGGCTCTTCTATATAGGATTGGTTTTGTTTGGCCTTAAACGTTTTTTTGACAGTGTTTTGATTGTCCTAAGTCATGAATTCATGTATGGTTTTTCACTTTTCCCTCAAAAGTGTTTTAATATTAAAAATTTAATTTTTAGTCAAAATTAATTCTATATGATCATGACTCACTTCCATAACACAAAGGGTATTATTTTAATGAGATAAGTTCATATAATTAGGAAATGGTTAAAAATAATCCTCTTTGGAAGAAACCATGAGAAAAAACAATGGAATTATTTTTTATTTTGATTGAAATATCATATAGATTCTAAAACCTAAGTTTTAAAATTAACAAATAATTCACCACAATTTTTCGATAAAAACCCACAAAACATCCCATTCCACTTCACCCATAACCCATATATCAAAAATTTAATACACCTTTTTCTATATATATATAACTTCCTTGATGTCCCTAGTCTCTTTATAATCTCCTCCCAATCTTCTATAGGTTCCCTCTCAAGGTAAGGAATCCCCTCATACTCTTTATTCATAATCCTAATTTATATTATTCATTTTGGTTTCAAATTGTTCAAGTTGGAATATTTTTCAGATATACATATTAATATCATTATTATTTCTATATGAATATATACCTCTTTCAATCTCATTAAATCCTCCCATGAATCTTTATATACCACTATTATGCTGCTAAAATTATCGAGTGATTTTGCAAACCAGACATTTAGGTAGTGAAAACCAATCCCCATTTCCACTCAAGGGTATTCACCTAGATGTAACTGTCCTTAATTTATTAGGAAATTCAACTTATTTTATGAACAATTTATTATCATGTGATTAAAAATGATGAAATTCATCATTTTGTTGTATGATTTATGTGGAAGAATTATGAATTTAAATGAAATGAAATTGACGGGTGGGCCACAAATTATATAGCCATCCAATGCATTGGGAAAAGTTTTTAGATCATGAAATACCATGTATGGTTCTTGGTAAGTTATCCTAAACACAATATTTTATGATTTCTTATCATATGACCTTGATATATGATTATGATTTCATGTTTATGTTTGTGGAAACATTCCTATGCTTCCTTGAGGCTATTGTGTTTTATCGAGCCTTTTTCTTCGTGATTATTGTTATCATCCCATTTATGTCATCTTGGCATACCTCTTTACTCTCATATATTACACTCATCAGGTTATTCATTGATTATTCTTTTATTAGGCTTTATAGCTCACCCCTTTCTTATGTATATCCGTAGGTTATCCCATGCAGTTTTTGAATGGAAAACTAATTTTAAAGGAGTTTTATAGATATTTAGTTTATATAATGGTATTTATGTTTCCCTTTATTATTAAATATGCCAAATTACCTAATAAAAATTGGACCCACAATCTTTTGGGTTTTAATTATGAGAAAATTTATGTAATAAATAATGAATTGAGGTGTATTAACATACGGTTTTTCATAATTGGAATTAGTGGAAAGTCATGTCATTTTTGGGATTAAGATTAGAAAACCCTAGTGCAAGCCTTAGGGATAATATGAAACATTGTAAAACATCCATAAATTTTAGTAAAGTATATAGAACGTGGTTCCTAATAAAATATATCCATGTGTAGTTAATATAAGTGGATTGGGATTTAGTACAGATGTACCTAGTGGTAATAACCCTAAAACTGGAACATTAGGATTTGACTTGATCATCACCTGGTGCACGAAAATGGCCATTGGTAAACCCTTGCTATGACCCTCTCGGGGGGTTTTTTTAATTCAAAACCTATTTGTCAATCATTATTAAGGGAAAACGATTATATAATATTTTATATTAGGGAATATACCATGGATAACTTATATTGAAACCCAGAAATTCTTAGGTAATGGAATATATGTAATTTATGAGTTATTCCTTCAATTTTTATTCTTTTCCTTTTATGTGTCTAATAGTTTAAATATTATCATCCATAATTTATCCATTATATTAATCAATGGATGGAAATATGAGGAACAAAGTCACTAACCAATGTGATGGGAAATGTGATTATTTACCAATTGAGATACCCAACCTGATGGGAGCAGGATTCACAAATATTTTGAAAATAATTTGTCAATTGACTCAAGTATTAAGTTGAAAAATAAATCCATAGGAATTATAAAATCCACTCAAATGAATAGAATGTTTTAATTTAGATAATAATGTAAAAAAGGCCTCTAAAATTCACCTGTTCTTTATCATCCCTAAATCGTAGAGAAATTGATCCACTCTATTGAAAATATAGTATATGTCCTTCAATGTTATAAGGAAGAAAAGGTCTGGTTGGTTGTTTATCATATTGGGGAGAAGTTAATCAATAGTGTAATTTGATTAAAAAATAAAATTCTCATGGAGGATGTTGAAGTGATAGAGTGGATGTAATTCTATAAAGATTTTTTTATAAAAAAAATTTCATCCCACTTTCTGACATAAAATTGAGTGGGATTTCACTAGCCTAAATCAAAAGGATGAAGATTCCTTCGGGGTTTATGAGGTGAACTTCACATTACCAACACGATATGCCTCTGAATTTTTCATTGGACACTAAATTAATTTTGAACACTTATTTGGAAGGTTAAATCCATGTCTATGGAAAGCACTGGCCATTTGATACATGACAGTTATGAAGAAATTTTCCAATATTACAAAAATGTCGAAATAGATATCGATCAATCTCATGGGTCTCATGGGTATTGTGATAAGAAGTGGATACTGGATTTTAATTTCTATTTGTGTGATAGAAAAATCACATGGGTTTATGAAAGTCTAGTATTTCACTTATCAAAAGTTTGGGAGGAAGAATCCAAAAAATATCATAAAGGGAAAAAGGAAATGCCTTAGGTTTGGGAAATAAGGGAACCTTACAAATGAATGATGTGGGGAGAAACCCACTAATGTGATATAAATAATGAATACTCTAATCCCCCCTCATTTTTTTTCCAATTTTTAAATAGTTAAAATCATGGACACTGGGTGAATCCATTCCCTAAGTCTGGGGTTTCGATTATAACAAATGAAAACCACCACCAAGGCCTTGAGATAAAGGGAAATTAGATGTCATAACAACTACTAATATGTATCCCAGAAATGAAGTGGTGACAGGTGATCTAGGTATTCATTTAATAATAGTGAATAAACTATTTTATTTTGGTTATATGCATTCTTTTACATCATCAATGTTTCAAATCACTATTCAAACACGACCTCAAAATATGGGAGTAGAGATATTAGTGAAAATGGAAAATGATTAATCTATTACATCCAATGTATATAATTTCTCCCTTTACCGTATTTATGGTTTAATCTTCCCAACGAGCATTTTGATACTCCCATTAGTGTAATTTTATTAAATTATATTTATGGATTGACTTTACTTGTATAGAGACAACATTAATTACTAAGATAAGGAAATATCAATAGGTATCGTGAATCACCCTCTGATGATATACAAGTTCAAGGTGGAGGATGAATCTCTATTAGTATAATCATATAAAACATATAAATTATTTTTTAATGAGAAATTTTATCCAGATAAAATGATTGATAATATGGAATAGATCATCCTTGAGGGAATTCTCATTATAAGGGAATATGCAGATATGTTTCATGAACAATATTCTTGTCTTCCTCCAATCTATGAGGATGAGTTATTAAAAAATATTATACAATTAGATTTAATAATATCTAATACTCCATATAAAATGGTTTTTGTTTAACTAGAATAGATGAAGAAGAAAGTATAGGAGAATCTAGATAAAGGGTTTATATGACCAAGTGCTTCATCATGAGGTGTGTTAATTCTCTTCATCCAGAAAAAGTATGGATCAATTTCCCTATGAATAGATTATTAGGATCTCAAAAATATCATGATAAATAGAATGTATCATATACCATGGATAGAATAATTGTTTTATTTTCAATGTGGATCCTGATACTTCTCTAAGGTGGGTTTTTGGTCAGGATATTACCATGTAAAGGTGACAAACGAATATATACCCAAGACTTATTTTCATACAAGTTATAGTCACTATGAGTTCATATTGCATATATTTGGACTCACTAATTATCCAAAAAATTTAATGGAATTGTTGAATATATTTTTTAGGGATTACCAAAAATATTGGTTGTCATTAAAGATGATATTCATATCTACTTCAAAAGAAAATAGGAACATGATGAGCTTATGAATTTCGTACTAAAGACTATTTGAAAGGAATGTGATTTTCAAAGTACATTAAATGTGAGTTTTGGATGGACAAAGTAACTTTTTCGTGGAATTTTATCACTGAAAAATGGATATATATGGATCATTGAACAGCTAAGGCAATTGAAGGATCAAATATACTAACATTTAAGATGGAAATTTATACTCACATTACATTAACTAGGTACTATCATTGATTTGTGAGAAACTACTGGTGATTTTCAATCCCAGTAATCAATCTAACTCAAAATTGTATCAATTTTTATTCATTGAACAATTTGAGGAGAAATTTAATTATTTAAATAAGATTCTAATCACAACACATGTTCCCCATTACCAACTAGTGTGATGGATTTTTGATCTATAGTGATGTGTCCAAAATGGATTGGGTTGTATACTAAAAAAAATTAAAAACTAGTATCCTATAACTCCATCCAATTTTGGACCCACATGTATAAATATCAAACTCATAGTATAAAATTGGATGTGGTGATCTTTCCAATTCAAATTTTGGGACATTATCTCTATTAGGATAATTTTTACATATATATACAGATCATAAAATTCCCAAGTAAATATTCATACAAAACAATATCAATATATTCACAATAAGTTAGTTAGAGTTGATCAATTATTATGATTGTGCAATACATTACCATCTTAGGTAATCAAATAAAGTACCAGATGATCGGAGTAAAATGGTTATTTTAACCTTATATATGAAGACGATTTCAAGGTATCCAATATTCTAAAACATGCAAAGTATGGACATGGAAATATTAAAAAAAATTATTTTTCCTTGATCAAATAACTTATCAACCATCCATTCGTGATAGGAACATTGAGGCCTATAATGATGATGTGGTGCTACATAAAAATTTTGTGAATATTCATGAATACAACATTCTTAAATATGGAGTTATAAGGTTTGGAAAAAATATATGTGTCCCACAAAAACTAGAAATAGAAAGGAAACTTATGGATTATGTACATAGTTTATCCTTATATATTTGACTATAAAGTCCAAAGTTGTATAAAGATTTAATATAAAACAATGGGTAGGATAACATGATTTAGGAGATTGAAAATTTTGTATCTCAATGATTGGTATGCCAACAAGTGGATGTAAAATGAAAGAAGATTATGGTTATGATTAAACCATTTCCCAAACTAATTTTTAATTGAGATAACAACACCAGAGATTTCATCAGAGGAATCCCAATGAAATTTAAAGCAATAACACTATATAGGTGGTATTTGATATCCTTCCAAAGTTTTTACATTTCATATCATTAATGAATGATTTATCTCATTAATAACTCACTAATATATATATAAGGGAAGTGGTAAGGATATGTCAAGTTCCACTCTCAATTATATCTGATCAGGATCCATTGTATACATAAAGGTTATGGAGAAGACTTTAGTAATCATTGGATGAAAAACTGACTTTCAAAACTACTTATAAACCCTAAATAGATGGATTGTATGAAAGTACCATTCAAACTCTATAGGATATGCAGATATATTGATCAATGGATTTTCAATGATGTTTAGATCAACACCTTACCCTAGTGGAGTCCTCATATAACAATAGTTTCCATTCTATAATTAAAATGGCATATTATGAGGCTCTATATGGGAAGTGGTGTCAGATTAAATCATGTTGGAATGATGTTGGAGAGTGTATACTGATGGGACTAGATCATATAAAAGATATTACATATAAGGTTCAAACCATTCAATTTCAAATAAAATCCACATAAAGCTAACAGAATACCTATTAAGATAAGCATCAATGTGATCTATTATTAAAGGTCAAAGATAAATAGTTTCTTCATGTATATTCATGGATAAAATTTATAATTTTTTGGGGGAAGAGAAATATTACTCAAATATACATCAATTCTGTTGAGATACTTGATCGCATCAGAGCTATTCCCTATTCACTAGTACTTCAACCAAACCTATCTCTAATACATAATGTGTTACAGGTATACCTCTTGTGGAAAAACATACTAGACCCCTCACTTGTACTGAATCCATAGGTGGTACCATTGGAGGATGATATTTCATATATGGAGTGTCTAGTGAAGATATTAGATCATAGAGATAATTTTCTTTGAAAAAATACAACTCATATTGTCAAAGTGTTGTGGTGGAACCAAATGTTTGGGGAATGATCATTGGGACTGGAAAACAAGATCAAATATAAGTAACACCAATTATATTAATATAGGAAATTTAATTTAAAGGGTGAATTATCTAAAGTGTGGGAGAATGTAATGACCCAAAATTTTATAAATAAATTTCCCATTTAAATGAATAAATACATTTTCATGATATGAAGATATAGAAAACACAATCACTACATCAGGTAATATGGACTACTATATCTTATCATATTTAAAATATAATTCCACGTCATAACACTATATAATATAAAAATTTTATAGTGACCATTATGATTATCATATATTAAGGGTTGTGATAAAGACCAATTAACATAGATGAAAGAAGTGATGGCCTTGACCAGTAGTCTCTTACCCTATGAACCCAGTTTTTTATGATTATAAGGGAGATAGAATCACTAGAATTTTTCCTTGACCATTCTAAGTTCTAGATTCAACAACTAAATCAATAGATAAACCATTTATAGTAGAAGTTCATGTTTATCGAGATCACATCCAAAACTATGTTCACCAAACCACCCTATGAAAGTGTCACCATCACGAACCTTACCCTTAGTGTATATTCTAATCCAACAAAAGGTTATATATATAGGCCCTATGAGTATTAATTTTTATATTATTATTTTTAATAAATTCAAGAGTCTATTTATCCCTTTTTATTGTTAACTTATAAAATATTGAATTTTGATTTTGATAAGAAAATAGTTTTTTATACGATGAAACTTGAATTATATTTTTAGTAAATATATAGTTTCAATCAGGAGGATCTTTTTGATGAATTCGATAATTTGTAAAATAAATATTGTTTAAATAAATTAATCTTATTAAATAATATTTAATTAAATATATTTGATAATATAAATTTATTACTTCAAATGTAATTTTTATAAGGGTCAGAAAACTATTCTCATTAGAAAAACAAGTGTTTTCAATAAATGGAGACTTTTGATTTAAAATTGTACTTTCTCTTATTTATAGAATTATATGGATAAAAAATAATATTTATTAAATACTCATTTTGAAATTATCCAATGATTAATATTTCTTAATTTTCAGATATACTAGAATTTTTGAATAAAAACTAAATATGTTATAAATATATAGTCATTATTATTATTTCATAAGATTCCAAAAGTGATGTAATAAAAAAATAAATAGTATACATAACCCAAATTATGTTACCCTTTAAAATACTGTGTTTTTAGGTTTTTTTACTATCTTCATAATCCCTATAAATCCTCTAAACCATGTATTGTGTTTTGTGGTTTTAATATTTATTCTTTATAAACATGACTCACTTCCACATCACCAATAGTATTATTTTACATATTTTGGTTTTTAAAAATACAATGTAATTAAACCCACTCTTATTTGAAGTAAACTATTGGAAAAACAATGTGAAGTTTGTTTTGAATACATTATCATATAGTGTCCCAAAACTAATTTTTGAAATTAATAAATAATCCCCAACCCTTTTTCTATAAAACCCCACCCAACCAACCTTTCATATTCAGTCAAAACCCATGGAGTAAAAAATTAATCTTACATAACCATGGTATATAAATACCTAGGTGTCTCCATTATCTTAAGATGCACTTTCCAATATTTTAGAAGCACCCACTCAAGGTAAGGGATCCTCTTGTTCTAGCCTTTTTTCAAGAAAATAATTTATATTATTCAATTTTATATTAAATTGTTTATATCATAATATATTTCTATGTATCCCATTTTTTGTATTTATAATTTTCATATGATTATAGAAATATTTTGAATCTCATTAAACCCTCCAATGAATCTTTATGTACCCTCATTATGCTGCCAACATTATCATAAATTTTTTATGCTAAAAACTTTGGTAGTGAATACCCATAGCCATTTCCACTCAAATGTATTAACAGAGATATACATATCCATAATTTTTTGAGGACATTAATTTATGTGACCCACACTCATTTATCATTATATTAAAACTATTGAAATAAATACTTATGTGGTTTGATCTATGTTTCATGCTTATGCATGTACAATAAATGAATGTGATAGGTGTGATTGGAATTAAATATCCATACAATACATTGTGTAAAGTTTTTATCTCATGATATACCATGTATATTGAATGATAGTTTATCCTAAACACACAAATTTATGATTTCATGGTGGTTATCATTGACTTAAATTTATGATATCATGTTTTATTTTGTTTAAACATTTATATGTTGTCTTTATGTTATCATGTTATATTATGTCTCACTATTAAGTATTTTAATTTTCACACATTTATGAATTCGATATATTCCTATTTTCTCTAAAGTACTACTTTCACCATGTTATCCATTGATAATTTACATACTAGACTTTATAGATAACCCCATTCTTATGTATGTCCCTGTGTTATCCCTTGCAATTGTAAAATATTAATGAAATATTGAGGGATTTTATAGAAATTTTGTTTATATATTTGTATTTCTGTTGAAATTTTTTATTCTATATAAATAATTACCCATATACACTAGGCCCCATGATCTTATGGGTTTTAATTATGTGACCATTTATGTAATAAATTATTAGTTAAGGTGTACTAAAAAATGGGTTGTCATAAATCTCCTATTTATTTTAAATTTTTGAAGTCTGAATTTATCTCTCTTATCAGATAATAGAATTTCTGTCTTGATTACATAGATAGTGGGAGGATTTTCCAATAAATCAGCTAGTATGGAATCTTTACTGTATAGGTTTTGTAGGATATACTATAATTCCATGAAGTTTCTTCCAACCTTTAGCTCAAATTCTTCTGTTTTGGTTTTTTAGTCCTTTCTAAAATTTAATTAATTTATATTTTGTTCACTTTAGATAAAAATGTTATTTGTTGATGCTAGGGTGTTGATATTTTTGGATGATGCCCATATTTTATCATCCAATGATCTATCATATTTTTTTAAAAAAAGTGATTCCCTTGATCACATGTGATGGATTTTGGAACTGTAAACAAATAATATATGTTATCCTGGATAAAATAACACAAAACATGGGCATCATCAATTTTTTTTATATTAGGTTTACACTCATTTTCACAAATTATCAACTATATATAAAATTTAATCATTACAAAATGACATTGTAGAAGTTTTTATAATATTATTTAAACAAACATGAAGTATTTCATAAAATCCAATGTGTAATTTTTTCATTTCATTTATAAATATTTTGATAAAATTGATAGTTTTCTCATTTTTTACAAAATTTGGGTGCGTATATAAATAAGGTGGGATAAAAAATTCTAAATAAATAAAAATATTGATTTATATTGACTTACATATTTTCTAATAAAATATAGATAGTGACCAATCTCAAAAATAGATTTAATTTCAATTTTAGTAGAGTATCATCTTTTTAATTGAGAGTTTTAAATTTTCTAAAGAAATAGATATTCTCAAATTGAAAATCATGATTGTATTTTTGTTTTTTAATTTTGTGGGGATTTAAATGTTTTGTGTATCTCTATGATACCAAATAATTTAATTTTTCAGCATACCATGGAACATCACATTCATCAAAGTAGATATATTCCCTTGGAATGAGGGTTAATACTAGTTTGTGGGATGGAATCCTCACATCAGGCATGTTAGGAAATCTACTCCAGCTACTGACCAATTGGATCAAAACTCCCTTATTGAGATTGATTTTAAATTTTAACTCATAAAGTAGTAGATTATATCTCACATGAAGTTTATCAGTATCTACCTTCTTCATCAAATATTTACTGGTTGTCTGGTTTGAACAAAAAACATTATCTCTAAGAAAATAGGGAGATAATATGTTCAAGGTAAAGATAACAGTAATAATCTCCTTCTTAGTGGATATATATTTAAATTGAGTATCATATAAGTCTCATTGGACATTAGAATTGAATTTTGGTCTACCTATAATCCTCTAAAAATGATTTCACTGAATCCAAGGCCCAAAGCATCATAAGTAGCTTGAATGGTTGTCATAAATCAGTGGATATATCACTAGTTGAGTTATGAATCTTATATTAATCTCATCAAAGGATATAATAGAATAATAATTAAATTAAAAAATTATTATAATTCCAAAATTTTATATAGTGTGGGATGAATCATACAAAAATCCTTGATAAACTACATATAGAATCTTATATGTCTTAAAAATGATCAAACATGTTTCATATAAGTTGGGTAAGGAAAAGAATTTATCACTTAAATTATTGATTTAAATTCTTCAATATGATTTTGTGAAATAATACTTCCTAGGAAAATTCCTCTATCCACCATGAATTCACATTTATAAAAAGTCAAAATAATATATTTTTTGGAAATGCACCTTCTCATGAAATTTTTAAGATTTTTCAAACAATTGTCCAAAGAATTTACAAAAACTATGCAATTATATAATAATGGAACCATGAAATGACCAATATTATCCAAAATACAATTTACATAATTATTTCAAATGTACATAGGGAATTACATAATCTATGTGGAATCCTACAATAATAAAATTTTCTATTAAGATATGTAAATGTGGTCTTATTTTGGTTCTATGGATCAATGGACACTTGAAAATGGACTAAAATCTATCAAATAAGTAATAATGAGTTACCCATCCCAATATATATAATATATTTTCAATTAATGGAATGGTGAAATGAGATATATTTTTTACCCAATTTTACATCATATAGTGTATCTATACTTTACAACTATTTTATGTTCTCCTAGGGATTAATTCATTCTTTTCATTTATTAAAATAGATAGGTTAGTTGTCATAAGAACTAGATTAATGGTGTTGGCCTATTGTGAATATGAAATGTAATATATTATCCTTGATTATATGACCGTTTTTATCTCCTTCCTCGCTCCCTCCATCATGGAGGGATTTATCCTCTAGGATTCCTAACAAGTTTGGAATCTCTCGGAAGTAGAACCCTTTTGTGAGCATATTTTTGGGATTATTCTGGAGATATAACATAAGCCAATCCTATTTCGTATAAATTAATTCTTAAAAATTCAATCAGATTGCATTATTTGTTTTGTTGATAGATTATTGAAAATTATCACAAGTAATGTTTCTCTATCCATGATGTATACATATTATAATATAGTTAGAAGTGTCCCTTATTCATGATTTTGGGGTTATTCAACAGATACAAAAAAAAATTGGTTCCCCAATAAACAATATTTAATTTACTACAAAATAAATAAAATATATCACCTTCATCTCCTGAAAATAAAACAACAGATTCATCGAGAAATTACATTGTCACTTCTTCCTCCAATCTGAAGAGTACATTTCTAGAATTATAGACATCCTAATATTACACGGGATTTAAAATAACAACTGATTTACTAGGGGTATAAATTTGTGTAATGTAACCAAATATTCAATGGTCTTAGCCTATTTATAGTGGGAAATGTTAAATAGCGAATGGTCATCTTAAGGGTGTCACATAGTGTCAAAAATATAAAATTTCTCATTTTTAACTCAAAAATACATAGGTATTGTTCTTTCATGGTCAATAATGATGGTATTGACCATATTCAAGAATGGTATCCTAAAAAGATGGCTTAGTGGAATTTTTATCAATCCACCTCAATTTTTAACACATAGAATTCTATTGAAAATATCAATCCTTGTACTCCAGCTAATACATCTTCAAAACACTTTCTAAAACACCACGGATCTACATGAGAGATATAACACCACTCCTATGTAATTAAAATACACTATATTTAAAATAAGTAATAATTATGCAAGGAAATATATTAATAAAATAACCTAGATCATACAAAGAATTATAAAATGTTAAAAATATGATAGTGCAATGAATATAAAATTTCCCTCGATTATGTCACTTGGTGAGTATCATGGGTTTAAACAAACCATGGAATATTATTACAAGGAATATACTATAATACCATTAAATAATTATTTTCATGGAGAAAAATTACTCTAGAAACATATCATATGTTTATAATATATTTTAAGGCTTCAGTAATGTGTTTTTTATTTCAACTTTCTGGAAAGCTAATAGAATTAATTTCTGAATATAATATACTTGAATGTAATTTTTTTTATTTTTATTGGTAATGGGTTTGGTTTGCGTAAAAATATTGGAAAAGTGTCATAGCCAAATTCTTCTTACTAAAAATCAATACTGGAACTGATTAGGATATGTTCATCATTAGTTTTTTTTAAAATTTATATAGATGAAAGACCTTTAAAAAAATTCATACCCTATACTTCATCACACTATTAATTGAAATGGATTGGTGATGAGGATAAACCACATAACATTTTTGTGATTTTTTACTAATTTTTTCAGATCCATATATCTCACCAAGATTGTTATCTCTTTGATTTTATTTTATAATAAATTTAATAGATCAAAAGTTCTTATCTCATTAATGATGATTTTTTCAGTTCTTATTTTACCAAAATGATGTCAATTCTATACAATCTTGTTTAATCGGATAATTTTCTACTACTAGTGAATTGTCTATCAAGGATTTTTTATTTAATCCATATGATAATTTTATGTTAGTTTCCTTTGGTACATGGTAAAATAAAATAATTATGTTTTGATCCTCTATTTTATAATATGGGAAGCTGGAATAGAAAATTTTAAATAACTCTCAGTATTAATAGAGAGTATCTCTTTTAAATTTTCTGATTCAATACAACTCGTTTAAAATTATAATTATTATAAAGGTTAAGAAGATTCATTTATGGAAATATCTATGTGTGTCACCAATTAATAAGATCTCTTTAGGTTGTAATTTTTAATATCATTTCTTAGTTTCTCCTTCATGTGAGAAGGTAGACACCCAACAATTGATATCATCCTTAGTTATTCCCCCCACCTTCAATGTGGTGTTGGCATGTTTGGCCCCTAGATATATATAATTGGATATTCTCCTGCCAAGATATGGAATTTTGGATGTACATAAACTATCCCAATATTAATTTTATATTCATTTTAATGATCATGAATTAAAATTTGGTTTCATTGATTAAAAATTTTACATTCACAAAATTCTATATGGGTGTTTTTCAGATTGTTGGTCATAATGGATAGCTCATTGAAAATTTTTTCAGTGTTAATTAAGTCAAAAGTAGTTAATTATAAAAAAATATATGTGAAAATTAATGTTCATAGGTCTAGTCGGTAGGGTTCATTAAATTTCAAGAGTTAAGGGGAGAAGATCTATGATAAAAATATTATTTATCCATATTATGAGTTAGATTACTAGAACCTCCTCCCAAATAATATCATAAGTATTTGATATTTTTTATATTAAAGGGAATTTCAAAAGAGATGATTTCCAGGATAAAGTTATTTATTAGAGGTAACCCTAGGTTTTCTCCCTAGAGTAGTATTCTAAAATCTATTATCACCTATTTGTTATAAAATGTGGTTTAATGATTCAGTTTTTTGGGATTTTAAAGCTATGTAATATTATTAAATGGTGAATTGGAAAACAACTATGATTAAATGGTGATTAATTTAGGGTTTACATAACCAATTACTATGCCGTTTTAGTTTCAAAGTTATCCATTATTATTCTATAAATATATAAAGATAGAGAATCCACACTGTATTTCTCTTCCATATTCATACAAATGTGGCTGGTGGAAATAACCATAACTAATATCTCATTATATTCTACCCTCAATTAAATGTGTGAAGTTATTATAGTATACCCTAATTTTATAATTTTTAATTCCCAATATGGTCTTGTTATTAATAAATAATCAAGAATTATCTCTACCACTTCCACACATGTTGACAATCAATGAGAACATCCTTTCCTAGATATAGCAGGTTCTATCCTTTATAAAAATATATGGAGGTATATTAAGATCAAGGATGAATGAAATAACCAATAGAAAAAAAATTTGAAAACCAAATATGACTATAATTTATAAAATTAAATTTTAAAAGAATATAGAAATTCCAATAATATAAGGGATATATATTGTTACTCAACAAATCACATAATCACATGAACTACAAAAATAATTAACCTTCACTTCCCTAATCACTTATAGTTTTACCTTCCCTGGTATGGGTAATATAGATGATATGAGATGAATAAGTAATTACCAATATTAAATTGAAATTAAAATGTTAAAATAAATATAGTACTATTTCCTTTAATAATCACACATGGGAATACCCATGAATGACAAAAAAATCCCTCCCCTATCCTTAGACTCATTACTTTCTAGATGAAAGGTCTCATCCTTCTAATAAGTTGGTAAACACTAAAAATATCATAATTATAAATTTATAAATTCTACTTCTTTTTCAAGGATTCAAATCATTATCATGATTTGATCTATTAAAAAACACATCTATTTCCTTCTTTTCTTATTGTCAATAATTTTTTCATGTTTATATTCATGTGTATTACATTTTAAACAATTAAAAATCATATTTAGTGGTTATATTACAATTTTGGTATATAATACAAGAATTATTATAGGAAACAACAACTTATTAGTATTTCTGAACAACATAAGTACATATTTTTCACATGAAACATGAGAACATCAATTATAGAATAAATACTTTAAGAAAATATTATAATAAATTCTAAAAGATACTTGAAAACTGACCATATTTATCTTTTAGGTTTATTTATGAAAGGTAAAAAATAAGGTTGATCAGAGATTATTAGTAAGGAGTAGATAAAAATGGATGTAATACTAACATAATAATGGCATAAATAGTATAGAAAAAAATTATATGATCAAAAGAATTATATAATTTAATAAAAATGGGGTAATACTATATATTTGGGAATAAATAATGACATGGATAATAATTACTAATCTTATATTGATGGAATGAATAATTCCAGACAACATAAACCTAAAAAATGTATTTTCCAAGACATCATACTTAAATGGGAAAGGAATATTCTATTACCCTTACTAGTTTTTCTTGTGATAATATCCCATGTATGAAGGTCATATCTATATTAGGAAAAATGCGTCAATAATTAATTCGAATTCAATTTTCATATGAGTTAAAAATGTATTTCATAACATTCCTTAGGGAAATTATTACTTAATAATGGAAAATAGAAAAATAGATACTTGTATGATGGAAATATTGAAAAAAAATATTTCTCAATTCAATGGAATAATTTGAGTATCTAAGAGATAACTCCAAAAATAAAAATTGAAACAATGTGGTACTCTCATTATAATTATATGATTCATTTTCAATGAAATAGAGATATAGTGGTGGTTATGGTAATTTAAATGTTTTTGGTTATCAGTAAAAAATAGTAATTGAATTTCGTAGTTATAAATGGAAGGATACAAAATAAATGGTACAAAAATCCTTCATAAATGTTTCTAAATATCATATCAATTATCCAAATAATATTCTCTATGAGTTTCTAGTCTAGCGTGCCGCATTTGGCCCACTCATCATGTATAGAGTGAATATGCATTAGATACTATACTATCCTTCTTAAAGGTGATTACCCAAAGGAAAATTTTTCCCATACGTTCATTCAATTCCTATTATACAAAAAATGATGTAATTTCTTGGAAAATGAAAAACACTTTATCTTCAAAAAATTATTATTTTTGAACATTAAGACTGCTTAGGTAACATCTCAATAAAATCCCTTTAAAGAATATAATTTAAACTATAAAATCAATTACCATGAATAATGAATGAATAATGATATAAAATATCAAAGAGTTAGTGATCACACTAAAAAATAAATAACATGGTGTACAGTATGTCATGTCTAAAGGAATTGAAATTTGAGATAAAGAATCCTTACCTTTATTTCCACTTTGCTGAATGTGATATAAATTCCTATATAACTAAAAAAATTTAATAAAATACTTTGAAAACATATTTATACCTATAAACCTTTTTCAAATTCATTTATAACGATTAACTTATTGTATATTAGTTAATTATTCTATATTTTTAATATGTGTTGTGGGTAATCTAGATTGTTTTGAAAGAGATTCATAAAAGAGAGGTTGTTATGCATTCTTATCTAGAATTTCATCATTATATTATCATAAAAGTTACTATATTTTAATTTTTCTAAAAATTAAAATTTTATAATTTCATTTTGTAGGAGTATTGGTCACAATCGTTAATGATGAAATCGATGATTAGCATGTTTTGGTGTTTTTCAACAAATGGACATTGGTATTTTAACTAATGCTTTAACTAGTAATTTTACTATCATAGAACTAAAATAATACCATTATTTTCTTATTTCTATCATATATTACCAAAAGGTAAATTCCCATATTCATCCATAATATAAATTTATAGCATTACTCAAGGGGGTGGTTAAACAGACCCAAACAAGATTGTATCATAACTAATGGATGATTATGAAGCGATTTAGTTGTAATGTCCCTATAAAATAAAAATAATGTACTTATTTAACAATTATTATCATTTTATATAACGATTTTAAATAATTATAATAATAATATAACGTATATGATGTTATTTCATAGTATTTATAAATCATTATTTTTCATAGAAGGATATTCTGGATTGCTAAATTTAACACAAATGTTTATCAATATTACCATTAATCGGATTTTTAGTTTATATTTACATAACCTTAATGGATTCAAAAAATAATAAATATCGATTAAAACAATTCACACTACCTTCTATGTAAGGTGGTGACAAAATGAAAAATAGAAACCCATCATTCTATAGAGGGGGTAGTCCACATGTACTCATGGTTGATGATTTCATTATCCAATTACTATGAGATATTTATAATAAGTTTTATCATTTCATAATCTAAAATATCTTATGGATACCATACTTATTTTTCAAGTTCAATAATATTGCTAGTTCTGTAGGTGGTTATAGATAATAAGATATGTCCCTCTGTCAAGGCGTTTGTCCATATACACACAAGAATATCCTTGTTTCTTTTCCATATGAGAAAAGGGAAATGTGGTTAATATTTATTCCCTTTTAATAAGATCATTAAGTATATAAAAAATAATATTTTCCATATATAGTAATGGGAAAAATATTTTTGGAAAAATAATATTAAAATGAAAATAAATTAGGGAAAATTATTAATCACATAAAGGACATGGGCATCCCATTGGATCTATACATAGAAAGAGAGAGTGTAGGATGATTTCATTATCTATAAATATTAAGAGGGTGAAATATGATTATAGTTGAAGGATTAATGGAATAATTTCAATAGCATACAATATTGTTTTCTTGGCAATGTAGGGGTGGGGAGAGGCCCCTTTTATAAGTGCTAGGGAATGAAATTTTGTAAATATTTCAACCTAATATAAAGAGGGAATAAGTTTTACAATCCAAGTGGATCAAAATATAGAAATTAATTGAGTTAATAATTATATAAGGTCATAAATATCTCAAAAACTCAATTGAAACGAATTTTTACCTTTTTCTGAAGCTCCTTACTCCAAGAATTATTATTTTTAGCATTTTCAGTTTCACCATGGTAACATGTTTTTTTACCCATGAAAATCCTTTTTTATTAAGAAAATTAAAATAGATATTATTAAATTATTTACAACCTTATAATTATAAATATTAAATCCATTTTTTCTGATATAGTTTCTATAAGCAATAATATTCAATTTTAACATCATCACATGTAACACATAAAAACTCATTCTAAAAAAGATAATTCTTAGGTATAAATTTTATATCTATGGTTAAATTATTAAAATATTTGATTTTAATGATATGAATTGTTTTATTAAAAAATTTATGTTTGCTTAAAATAAATAAACAGTTAAATATTTCAAATATAATATCTAATTAATGGAAAAAATTAAAAAAATTATTTGAAAATGTTACTTAAGTATTTAAAATGTTAATCATAGGTTTTAAAAAATATTGGTAGTGTCTTTAAAATATATAGTTTTTGAATATAAATATATTTTAAAAATTAAATAGTTTTAAACATTTATATATGTTTCTTATAAATTCATAAAATTTAGTGTTTTGGTAGAAACTATTTTTTTCAATATTCAACGAATAATAAATTATTTTACAAAAATACCAAAACTTATTCATATAATAATATTAACATTAAAAATATATAAAATTTGTTAAATTAGTCAATTTCAAATTAAATTTTATTTCCAAAATAAATTCATGAATAATGGTTCTTTACATTACACTTTTTGTAGTGGTTTTGGGTTTTAGTGTTTTCCATCTATAATAAGGTCATGAGTATGAATTCAACACTTTTAAATAATTTCATCCTTGAAAATAGTTACACGTCAGCTACTGAACAACTGTGGGTATTCTACGCCCATATCTTAATCAATAACCCACATTAATTCCTGTGGTTTTTATTTTTTATAAAGTACTTTCACCAACCAAGATTCATGATTCCACAACACATTATCTTTAGTTTTATAAATATGAACGTAGTTCATTATAAGAAAATTTAGGTTCCCAATTTATTCCAACATATGTGAGTATATTCATTGGATCTGATTTTAATTTTCTTATTAATTAAACAAGAAATATGTCATATATTTTAAGAATGTTAAAGGGAATATATAATTGGTATGATATAGATCCAATTATCTTTAAAATTTAAAAAGTCCCAATATATATAGTTCTTAACATCCCATTTTACCAAATCTGTATACTCATTTCCATAGTGAAATCCTTTGGAATACATAATCCCGAGTAGAAATTCCATTTAATTCCTTGAATTATAATCGTAAATCATTTTTATTATTTGAGATACTTTGATATGATCCTAGATAATACATTGTTTAATAGTTGTCCCCTCCAAAATATTTAGGCCTAATAACTTCATTTCTATAACTTCTACCCAATTAGTTGGTGTACTATATTTCTTCCCATGCAATTCCTCATACACTATTATCTAGACACAAAAATGGAAACGGTTATTCAATATAAATTTTACTATATGAGTATATTTATACCATTCACCTTGTAAATCAAGATAATCTAACCTCTTAATATATTCTATTGGTTGGATAGTCCTTCTAGACTACCCATTAGTCTGGGGTTGATAGACAGTGGTTAAATGTACATTAGTGCAAGATCCTTTTGAATAATCCTTCTTAAGTTCAATATAAAGAAGGGGTTTTGATTAGATAATGTTGATATAGGTTCCCCGTCAAGTCTCACAATTTCCCTGATATAGATTCGTGTAAGGCAATAAAAGGGTAGGTGAAAAATGTATATAATTGTTAAGGAAATCAACAATGAATCATATAACATCATCCTTCCTTAGGGTTTTTGGAAGTCCATTGTAATACTGTCCTAATTCCATATGTGTATAGTTATAGGTTTCATGATGCACTTAAGATTTTTTTTCATCCTTTACATACTTTCATACTATGAATCTAGACATATGATCTACAATTTCCTACTCCAAGACATCCCATCATTAATTCTCTAATAAATCAGCATATATCTTTTTGCTACCATGGTGTATAGTTAAATATCATATATGTGAATCTTCCATTATCTCCCTCTTCAGTTTAGGTATGGATAAAGTACATAACATTTTTCCAAACGTCAACACTTAATATTTGTAAATGATGTTTATTAATTTCAAATCATTCACTACTTTATTCGTATTTTTTATATCATTATCATCCTACTAGGCCATTTTTATTTTTTTCCAATAAATTTTGTTCAGGAATTTCACTGAAAATGAATGAAGGCTCCCCTTTCCTAAAAATTAAAATAACCATATTTACTAGATATTTTAATATAGGATACATAAAAATATACATCATTATTAGTACTCCATGGTCCCTCCTAATCAATGTATCAACCACCATTCATTCCTTCCATAAGAAGTAGTGTATTAAGTAATCATAGTTATCAAGGATCACTAACCATCTTAATTACCTCATGTTGAGATCTTTATGATAAGAAATGTACTAAAAAAAATTATGGTCCATATATTTTTCATGTTTTTCTCCATTCATATAGTGTGAATATATCTTCAAGTAAACAATTGAAACTTCAAAATAATGTTTGTAAGTGTGATATTTATCTTCATGGATATTCAATATTAGTGATACATAAGTTTCCACTCTATAATTTTACATAAGGATACAACCTCTTACTTTATGGTATGCATCAGCCTATATTATTAATCCGTCATTTCTAGAGAGTAAAGTCAAAACTAGTGAATAAATCAATTTCATCTTAAAAAATTCAAAACATTAACCACATTCAATGGGCCATGTGAATTTGACCACCTTATGTGTTAACTTGGTAAATGTGTTGTCCAATTGGGAATTTGTTTATCAAGACACTAATAGTAACCTAATATGACATGGATACCATATATCTAAATTTTATTCATTGGTGTAGGCCATTATTTGACTACATTTCTTATGGATTAAAAAATATTACATCTTTAGAGATAATATAGACAAGAAAAAAACATCATTGATCCAAAATTCAATCCTCTCAAATTTCTTATATAATAACTTTTCATTGAGGGTCTCAAGAATTATTCATAGATGGTTCTCTTAAAAATAATAACAATTTGATTATATCAAGATATCATTAATTAATTGTAGTAACCCTGACCCCAATATCCCAAATTCGGTGTCTGTATTTTTAAATTGTCATAAGATACTATAAATTCTATCTTGAAGGACCAAATAGTATACTAGTCGTGGTAAAATAGATACATACATGAGTCATGTATTAAATTTAAAAATTAAAATTTAAAAAAAATGATAATATCATTATAACATTTATCATATCCATGCATATCATTCATAGTGAACTGAATTGAATACTGTGGAAGGAAATATAATAAGAGTGATATCAAGTTCTTAGTAAGGATTAAGTATAGTGGAAGCAATCATTAATCAGATAAAATAATCGATATGTAAAAGTAAATAACTGAACACATATCCAATTTAAATAAATTTATTAATAATAATCAATATCTAAAGGTCACTACTATAAAGAACATCCCATTTAATCAGAGAACTAAAAATGAAATTCACCCACAGATAATACCATTTTTAAAATATCATGGATAATAATAATTGAATTCTCATTGAATGAAATTGAAAATTATTAGATGTCAAATTTCAAGTACATAAAAATTTATACATTCAAGGTATATTATAGAGATATTTTAAAAAATAATTGTTAAAAACTGATTAGATTTGGACAAATATATCTATACTATCAAGACATTTCACATGAATGTTGAAAAATTATAGGTACAAACTCATAGAGGTTGGGAAAATAATTTTTCTCATGAAACATATCAATTCATTTAGGTGATATGTATATCATTTCCCCACCTATGTTTTCTTGTCCAAATAATTCCTCATATATTTAATAATTGATTTAATTTATGAAAAAGAAGACTTATCATCAAATATCCTTATTGCGCAAAGTATATATGTTTATCATTATTTCCACAGTTAATCATATAAAATTCGAAGAGAAAACTATATGTAAAATGTTATATGGTTTAAGAAAAAATAATATCCATCATGAAATAATATCATTATTTAAGATAAGGATAATAATAAAAAAAATTAAGTGATATTATACAATAGCTTTTACTGTATGATAATTTTCAAGTAAAATACCCTTGGATGAAATGATTCAAATATAATGTTAAAATACCATAAATCATGAATCATTCATGACATTAAAATTAAAATGTGTATTATATTAACCAAATAAAAGTGAATTGGTTCATAATAACAAATAAGTTTCAACTAAATATAAATTGTAATGAAATCCCTTACCTAAGAATTTTCTTAAGTTGAATGTGATTTAACCAAAAGTGTAATTGTTTTATGAATGTTATTATTTTTCACCGAAACTATATTCATATTTATAATATCATATATGATCCTATTATAAAATTTTACCACATTTATGTTTATAATATTTCATTGTTTTCAATATTTCGAGTGTTAATTGTCCCATTTTTTCATGTGTGTTTTTTCATGAAAATTATTGATTATTTTCATATAATATATATCCATCATCTATAGAATGATATTATGGTTATAAATATCATATTTAATCATGGAATCATTATTATAACCATTTATGAATGTTGAACATGGAAAACTAATTACATCTTATCATGGAGATGGTAGATCCCCCACCCACCACAAAGTAATTTTTATTAAGAACAATAAGGCCACATGAACCGAAAAAACAGCATGGGCCCCAAGGGACCTAGGTAGGCCTAATTTAATGAAGTCCAAGGGAATATTCCCTAATCATATTGACCCCATCTGGGGTCAAAATATACAGATTATGAAGAAAGAATGAATCTGGACTAGGAACTTCAATAGATGCAAGGTTGTTAGAAACTCGGTTTCCCTCACACTATGTATGAGAAACTATGATGTTATAACCAATAATAACCTATATTTGTTTGATGATATTGTATATTGAACACTGAGAGGGTCCCATGCCATGAATGGCATTATGGAGCAACATTGAATCTGTTTAAACTGAAACAACTCAATCATCTTTGGGTGACATAACCAGAGAGCAAGAAGCATCGACTTAGACTCTGCTTGAAGAGAAGAATCGAGGCCCAATCATCAAGAAAAGGAAATAAAGACTGAGCCATCACGATCACATGTGATCCCACATCCTTGAAGAATCCCCATCTTGAAAGATCCATCCATAATCTACTTTAGGCTCGAGGATGGGGGGACCAGGAGACCCATTAGCAGCTTCTGTTTCTGCTGCTAGAGAGGGAAACAGGGATGGAAGCTTGATGTTTATGGAGTGAGTGAGCCTCTCTCAAGTTGGGGAGAAGTCAGAGTATGTCAAGGGGAAGATTCATTGATCTGATTACAATTGGTCTACATGATGGTTGACCTTCTTCATGCTTGCACATGTTCCTCACTGGCCAATTTCACTAGAAACCCACGAGAAAAATCAACGTGTGAGATAGACTCTCTATGCCCTTATTAAACACACCATGAAACCATATCCCAAGGAAGGATGTATTATCCATGTTCAGATATTGAAGGGTGTTAAATTCACTGAAATACTTTCAGAGTGTACCTACCCATTCTCTCTCAAAAAAAGAGGAGTCAAACTCTCCTCCTTGTGATGACTATATCACAATCATCGTGAAGCGAGAAGGATGATGCAACCTTTGATATTGTCATCTGTTGGTACAAGATTATTTATAATCATCCAGACAAGGAAATTGTACTTCTCTGGAATGGGACAAGGCCATAGAGTCTCACCCCAACTATCCATCGGAACATTCTTCACCCTGAAGCGGCAAAAATCCTTGGAAGTGAAGTCCCCTGAGGAAGATGAAATGAATGCACATATATTTTAATAGGAGGTGAGGTCGATGAGATTAAAAGTTTACTATTGGTCTTTATATATAATAGCCTTAATGAACGGAGGATAGAGGCTCTCCTCCCTGAAAAAAAAATAGAGGTGATAGGAAAACCTGGAATGCCAAGGGAGTACCCAATCCAATTGTGATTCCAGAAGATGATATCACCCTTCCTGAAGATCCACTAATACTAGGGTTGGATAATGTTTAATAGCATGGAAATATCATACCAGAATGGGGAGATATGAGTCTCAACTGGGTCCAGGATAATGGGGAAAGGGTTGTGTATGGTAATTCCTCAGAGCATGCGTTGTTCAAAAACATCCCAAGACAACTTGCCTTTCATGCAGGTAAGGGTATCTATGAGGCTTTAGAAATTGATCCTACCATCCCTCACAGGTCTTTCCCCCTTACTCCAGGAATTCCAGTGATGTTTTCCTTCTATGGTAGGATCCCAAATGAACATGGACATAATCCTATCAATCCTATTGATAAATCCCTTGGGAACATTGATAACTAAGAGTGCATGAACATGGGAGGCTATAATGACACTATTAACTAGTTTTATTCTGCCCCCGAAGGATAGGTATATATTATTTTAGTTGAGGATTCAGTCCATGATTCTACAGATTGAGAAGTCAAAGTCCCTAATCTGATGCTGACTTGAGGAAAAAAGATCCCCCATGTACACCATTGTAAAGGTCCCAATTTGTATATTGAGTCTCTACTGGACTATGGTTATCCGGTTGGTCATGCACCTATTAAAGATAAAGAAATATCTTTTGGACTTGTTGATCCCTTGTCTGCTCAAAAGGAAGTACAATTTTATCATCTTATTGAAAGATCTAATATATCATTTGTTAGAATTCATGAAAATGAATGTATCATATGCAAACACAAGATAGGGGATGGAAGGAGACCTCTTACACCTATGAAAAGGCATGATCTCTCACTTGCTAATGTTTCTATTAACGAGACGGCTGAGGAAATCCTAATAGAGGATAAAAAGGCTTGGAGAGACTGGATCACCTTTCCGGAGGCCATGAGTGGACTTGAAAAACCATAAAACTTACCCATGAATGTGACAGCCATCCATGAGGAACAGAAACATCTAAATAGGAGATCATTGTTCCAAAGAGAAAAACCCATACATTCCATCACCTTATTGATGAATCCCCACTCAACACGATCAAAATATTTTCTCATGTGTAGATTTATGGATAGGTTGGAGCTATGAGTCTTGAAATTGATGTCTCAAATCATTTCATTATCAAAAGAAATGCCCCCCAGAATCGAGCACCCCTTCACAAAACTGTGCTGCTCCATTGAAATATAGCGGTGGTGAAGGGAGATCCTGGAATTGAGAATGCAGGCCAGAATATTATAAGAAATGTTACACAGACTCACTGGTTGATAATGCATCATGTTTTAAGGATTAATAATTTTAGGGAAGATCACAATGGTGTTAGCACTCACAACACGGGGAAGGGCACCCCCACTGATGAAATCCTAAATGACCGAAATAATATCAGCTTTAACCACATCCCACGAGGATATATAAATAGAACCTATGAACCCATCTGGTCTCGGGGCACTTTCAGGATCCAAGCTCATAATAGCACCATGTATCTCTTTCTCATCTGGAATCGACCCAAGGGCATCATTTCCCTGTTGTGAGAGTTGAAGGGGGATCACATCCAAGAGAGCACCATTCCACCCCGGGTACCCATCCAGTATATAAGGATTTGGGCCAGCAAGGAGATCCCTAAAGAACGATCATGCCAATCTTCTCACCATGTCCATTTCATACGTAAAAGTTCCATTATCCTGTATAATATTTGGTTTTACTAACCTTTCCTTTCATTGATACACTCATGGAAGAAGGTTGAATTCATGTCCCCCTGTTTTAATCATTTGATTCTCAATTTATTTCATGTCAGATGCTCTTTTCTGAGTAACATATCTGATAGGGCTTCTTTCTTTTGAGAGAAAGACTCAAAAATCTGTTCATCCCAAGCTTCCTCTAGTTCATGCTCTAGACCCACCACCTCTTTCATAGAAGTTTTGATGACTCCATCTAGGGAAGGAATCCATTTTACCCACATATGAAATTTAATTTTATCATTTCTTAGTTTATTATGGATTCCCACCGACGAATGCCCCAGTGGGAGACCATTTTAGACTTCACTCACCAGGTCATGAAACCCCAGGGAGCTGGTCCGAAATTGGGAAAACTGTAATCTATCTTGGATATTGCACACCATAGATAGAGAGACCAGAAGAGAGGGGTGGTATAAGAGCATGTAGACTAGATGGAACACCATGGTGATGGGGAAAAACACGAGGTCCTGAAGGTTATCCAAACAGCGGTCGAAGAGACTCTATGATCTATGAGACCCCCTTTTATTGTTGCACCAGGTGAATTGGTCAGCATAGAAGCCTAGGTCACTGGGGCCCTTTTCTTCCATGAACATCAATAAGTCTAGACTAGATTTTCTATTGAAGGGACCCCTACCTTTCTACTCCTCTAGATTGACAATGGCATTGAAATCACCCCCAACGATCCATGGATGGTTAACATGGTCAAAGGAGTTATGGTCATGCGAGAGAGATTATATTTGAAGGGTATCATAGCTCCTATATATGAAGGAAATGAAGACTAAATAGTCAAACTACGACACCTTCATCTGGATAAATTGGCCACTGGATTCAACCAAATCAACCACGGTGTCCCTATTCCAGAAAATCTATATGTGCTTATTGATGTGGTCTTCATGCATATAGCCATGCAACTTGATTTTCCCTAGGAAATAATTTATCTTATTTGGGTTTTTATTGTGATAAGGATAGTAACAATAGAGGTTTTTTGTTTCCTGACATTGGTGGTAAGTAAATATTCCTTGAACCAGGCACTTAGACTCTGAGCATTCCATATGATTAGAGAAATCATTGGGTGAGACTAGTTCTGGCATTTGCTCCAGAACTCTAGGCCATTTTGAGGAGGGAGGATGAAGACTCCATATGGTTCTTTGATTCTGATCGGCTTCACATACCACTATATTTGAAATAAACACTAGTATCCTGAAGTAAGGGTCCTGGGGGGATGAAGGAGAAATGCTTCAATCTCGAGGGGAGGAGTTGGGGGGCCATTCTATGACCCTGGGACTAGAGCTCGGGGAACTCCCCAGTGGCCTTCTGGGAGAAACCGGGATAGGGGTGGAGGTAAACCCACCTGTGGAAGCAATGTGAGTGAGAGGGCCCTAACCTGTAGGACTTGGATTGTGTATATTCCCAATACCAGGAAAAGATGAAGGTGGGGACAAGGTAAACTGTCCAAAAAGAATAGGGATGTAGAATTACAAGAGCACCTCTAGGTGGCTCTTCTGAAACACTGGGGAGTATAAAAGGGGAGGGGGCTCCAGACCTGCCTTAGAATGGGGAAACATAATGGAGGGGGGCACGAATAGTATCTCTACAATGATGTGGGTTAAATGCGGGTAAAGGAAAAGGAAAACTATGGGGCAGGAGAATCCGGGCCGGCTAGGGATACCTCAAGATCATCTCATGCACCCTAAAACTTTACCAAGGGGGGGGATTAAAGGGAGCTATCACCATACTACCTCAGGCATAGACATACTTGGGGGGATCGACTATATAGCGACACTTATTCATATAGTCTTGTAAGGAATGACCTTGAAGCATGTTGTGAGAACAATATCTAGGGAAAAGTGGGTAGGCGAAAACATAAACCCACAAAAGCATATCCTACACACTGAGTAAGATGAGATCCATTGGGGGAGAGAAATTTATATCTCCACACAAAGGTGGGCTGATGACGCATCCAAACAGCCTCTATTATTTTCATCTGAGTAGATAAAATAGCCAAGGGGGTCTCTGATTACTTTAAGTAAACTATCGTTCTGAAAAGGGAGAGGTAGCCTAGGGAGAGAGATCCAAACTACAGCGATCAGTCATTCCATGCCCCTGTGGGACTACATGGACCAGCTGGAAAGATGGAAGCACCATCGGCCCAAGGAATGGGGGGATCTACACCATGAGTGAATGAAGTCTTCCATTGAGGCGAAGATGAGGCAAAAGGAATTCCAGTAGACCGGCAAAATCCGAGGTGGTCCCCAAATCCCCTAGGAGGAGACGAAAAGATAGAAGACCCCAAGAACAGATATTGCCACCCACAAACAAGCCACCAAAGACCACTTTAGACACTCTTCCACCTCCTCAATGGCTGACATAGTGAAATCCAGAGAGATGCATCCACCAACACATAAATATTTCAGAGCATCCAAAACAACCTCCACGAATCACACATTTTCTGCGCCACCCAACGAGCCCCAAATAATGTATTTGAAGGATCCAAGCAAGGGGGGATCTACGGAGAGGTGGGGGAAGCCATCTTAGTCCTAACAGAGGTAGAGGAATACTCTATATGTGGTGATTTTGACAGAGCTACCGATATTTGGGGGCCTGAACAGCATGGGGGAAAATCGAAGGGTCAGGGAGTGGAGCAGTCGAACAAGATCAGGGATCAAAGATTGATGGATCGGACTGTGGCCAGGCATACATGGATATAGCAGGCTGAAAATTTGAAAACCCTGACAGCGCATCGAGCACGTTTGAGAGATCCAATGATATACCATATCTTATGGTAGACCGTATATATGCACGAGCAATGATCTCATTCAATTAATGAGTGAAAGGGTAAGGGATTGAGTGATATATTGAATTTCCATATTCAATATAATCTCATATATATCACATATATTCATTAATTTTATACTTATTAGATTCAATGTAAACAATAATTGTAGGAAAAATGACATCGCTTTACGAGGCGGTAGTCCTCTGTACACGCGAGCGACATTATCTTAATTGAAATGACATGGAATGTCAAATGGTGTATGTGATATTAAAATAAAATATGTGCAATAATATCATAAATATAAAATAATATTTCAAAATAAATCATTATATCCATTTTTTAGAGGTGGTAATTGAAGAAATGACATCGGTTCGTGATACAATAGTCTAGTGTACACACGAATGATGACTTCATAACCAATTTGATGGAAGTGAATATGGATACTTATTATGACATAAAAATAATAAATTATCATTATATTGGATTTACAAGTGTTGATATATTGTATTTATAAATAAATAATTTAAGGATTAAGTCCGAGAAAAATAATGATTGATCATTTTTGAGATAATGACCTTTCTAAGAGAAACCTTCTTTGGATCTCCACTTAAAGACCCTAGGGATGGTATTTTTGTAGGAAAATTAGCTCTATAATGTTACACAAGATTCTGGGGAGAGAACTTTTCCAGGTTTTATTTATCCAAATGGATTGTAATTTTTAAATAAGTGAGGAGAGAGAGTTTAGTTTTATAAGTTGGGAAAAGGAACCCTCTTGGAAATTACATGGATATTTCCCAAAAGAATCCAAAATTTTAAATTCATTAAAATAGAAAATTATTAAAAAATGGTATTATATTATACACTTGGGAGGATAATATAGAACTATTTCCAACCAAAATTATTTTTACATAAAATTATTTCATTCTAAATCTTTTTCTTTTAGTTTAACCCGGTAGTAAATTATTTTTTACTTTTACCATGGTAAATAAGTTTTATTATTTCCACACTTCATTTTTCTCAAACATTAAGGTAAAATATTATATAACATAAATTATTCTGATTCCAAATATAGAATCCAGTTTTATATATTCAATAAAATGAAGTGTAAAATTTTACAATAAATTTAATCTCATAGACATAGTGAGAAAGTTGGTTACAAAGAGAAAGCATTCAAAACATTATAGTGATTTTATATCAAAATTAAGTATGGAAATTATTCCAATAACCTAAATTAGAATCATGGATATAAATAACCTAATTTTACTTTATAACCAATTCAAAATATAATATATCATTATAAATTATTTCAATGGAAAATCAATTTTCCATAAAAATTCAGTATTTTTCACTATTCATAAAAAATGATACTTTTTAGAGAAAACCAGAAATATTCACCCAAAGATAATTTTCATATTATTATTTCAAAATGAAGGTCTATTATTCAAAATAATTATTTTAAAATAGGTAAAAACTAATTTTAAATTATATTCATGAAGCCCTACTAAATGATCTTTTGGAAAAAATATAGTTCTTTAGAAAAAATTTCATTTTCATTTAAATTATTCTTATTTTATTTATAATCAATAGATAACCATATTTTTAATATTTCAGTTTGTACTATTTAAACTCACCATTTCAATAGCTAAATGATAAATATTTTTTTAAATATTAATATTTTAATAATACATCATGTTTCATTTAATCTCGGTGTCACATGTAACGCAAGATAAAATAAATATTTTTTGTAATGAAATATATTGAAGATATTTAATTTTTAAGAAAATAAATAAATAATAAATTATTAGTTTTTTATTTTGTCTTCTAAGATTTGTGTTGAGTGTCATATTCACTAACGAATAAAATGTTCTTATTTTAGAGTTTCAAAAGTTGGATTCTCTCCACTATAAATGAATTTAATCATCGCAATTTAAACATGATCACAAAAATAAGTGTATTCATATATGGGAATTATTTGTTTGAAAACCCACATCATAAAAATATTTTACAAAAAATCCTTTAAATAATAGATAAATTTAATTACCATCATCATATGGAATAAAACATAACATGGTTTGTAAGTAGGAGAATATTGGTGGCATGTGAAGATATTGACATAGAATAAAAGAATAAATAATAATAGAGTGATTGAGGTCATTGATAACAAGCTATCGAATGATAAATCGAATGTTAAGGGACTCAAAACCATAAATCTAAGATTAATTAAATGTACTGAAAGATTATTCGATATGAATGTAATAGGAAAAAGTTTTTTTTTCAATGTATTTTTGTTAAATTTTTGAAATTATTTTACTTTATTTGAAAATAAGGAAATATATTTAGTTGATACATTTCAATTTCAAAAGCCCAATTTCATCCTTTTTTCTTTTATTGAATTATAATTCATCCGTTAATTCAAGAAATAACTATCCTAGCATATATTTTTTTTCCATGAAGTAATAAAATTATTTTTTAATAGATCTTATGATCCATAAAAGAGTGACAACTCCTTCTATCTATCTACAAATATTTTCCAAAACAAATATGGTTAACATAAGTTATAAAATATACATAAATCTCCATATAGTGAAGTAATATATTTATTTCTAAAACCACTTCCAAATTTCAACTAAATCCATTTCTTAAAAGTTTAACTATAAGGACATTATGAAAGATTAAGATTTATAAATTTAAAAATAGGCTCACTTAATTTTTAAAATGATCTTAGCAATATTCCCAAAAACAACATGAAGTAGCTCTTAATCTTCACATACCAAATATGTGAATAGCTTCTACCTATATTCTCTTAAAACATGATAAAAACCTAAATTACCATAAAACCATGTTGAAAAAAAATATTATTCATTATTATTTAAGTAAAAAATAGATTATTTTATGTATTCATTAAATTGAAAAATGTTGTAAGCTCCAATAATCATAAACCAAATTGTAAAAAAATAATTAATTAGTTCCAATTTAGTCAATAATATCTAATTTACATTACCCATATCAATAATCTCTAAATCCCAACATCATTATCATAACATCAAGAACATATTAAGGGTTTCCATAAATCATTTTTGTTTCTTAAATTTCAACTTTCCACTGCATCATTATTTTGTCACTAGTACTATTCAATACATTCTTTCATGTCCATAATGAAAAAGTATTGCAATATAATCTTTGTACATTTCATGATTCTTAAAACAAGGATATAATTGTTAAAATAGTAAAATGGAATAATTCTTGAATCCAAACACAACAAAATTAATCATTACACTTCATATATTTTCATAGAATAAGTTTGAACATGATTATTTTTCTTCTTTTGAGGTATATTCCACTGACACTTGAAACATTGATTTGTGTAGTTCCCCATTTCTTTGTAATTTAATCATTGTAAAGTGGAAACTTTTTTATTACCCTTACAATCAAAAGAATATTGTCATTTATATCAACACTTATAGTAAACTCCAATTCCTTTTTAATAAGTAGCAATTTTTTTGTTTATAGAGTTATCAGATTTGAAAAAATACACATTTCTGTTATTCCCTTTATCTTATTTTTTTCAACCGTCCTCGTATTCACATGCTTCCCTATGAAGCCATAATATTTAAAAAAAATTGTTCTCTATATTTTTAGCACATGATACTATGTCGTTATATGATTAGAATGTTTGGTATACTGGTTCCTTTCAAAATATTGTCTTAAAACTGTCAAATAAATGATCATTTTCACTCTTTGGTTTTGTGGATATATATAGTTATCATTCCTTATACAAGGATTATAGAGACCTAAACATTCATTATTGATAATTCCTCTTGGTCTAATTAAATGTTTTATTATGTAAAATGGTTATATAAAATATTCACTTCCTTGGTTTTATGTTTTTGGATTTCAAAATACCGTTAAGAATTTTTATTGTTTCTAATATATTTGTTGAAGAGTGATCACATGATTAGTATAAATATAGGTCTTTAACAAATCCAATTTACTCAGATAAAGGAACTAATCTCCTAATCCATTAGAATTTATCCATAAGAATCCCATTTTTCGGAGCTCGGAAAAATGTGACGTCCTTGGGCTTCGCTCTTGACCTATCCCAATCTAAGCTTCAACACATTAATCTCAAATAGAACCACCTACGTGAGAAGTGGAAGTTGATAGAGATTACCACTTAGGAGATGTTATCTGAGCCACCCTAATAGTCTGACACCATTTCACACCTTACTCTTCAGTCTTATATGGGTGTTATAAGGGGTTATCTTAAAAGTCATTATCATTATGATTATGTTCATTATTTTTGTATATAATAATGAAATTGCATTCATTTTATTATTGATACATTTTAAATTGTTTTTAAAACAAAATTATTATTTTTAGTTAATATTCATTTAACAAGTCAATTTTAATGAATTAATGTATATTTAAATTAAATAATAATATAATATTATCACTAAATTTATTTTTATTAAATATAAATGATGGTATTATTTTTAGGAATACAATTGTAATTTTAATTAAGGTTTGAATGTCGTTTTTGTCCAAACCCATGAATTTTTTATAAATGTTGGTTTTTATTTTATAGGTAAAAATTCATATGTTTAGAAAATTATTTTCATAAAATGAATATTATTTTTTGAATCAGGATTTTGTAATTATCCAATAGTAAATTCTTTATAATTTTCGGAGAAAGTTGAATTTTTGGGTAAAAATTAAATAATGTTTTAATATATATTGAGTTTTATTAAATCATAATGACACAATAGTGATGTAATAAAATATTATAAATGGGATTTTCGTCAAATATATCTTTTACAATTAAAATAATATGATATTTGGTTTGTCTAATTTATTTTACAAAGCTTTAGTGGACCTTCCAAGGCTTATAAAATATTTTAACCTTTTAGAATGTTTTCCTAGAATGTGTGACTCACCTCCACATAAGAAAGACAAATATTTTAAGAAGTTATTCAATTGGACTTCTAAAATAATGTTTTTCAATCCTCTTTGGAAGAAAATTTGGGCAAAAACCATGTGTTGGTTTGTGGTTTTGATTAGATTAATGTGTGGTGTCCAAAACCAAAATAATAACGAATTCCCTTTCTTTTCCTATGTAAACCACCCAAGCTCCCACTTTATCATAACTCAAATCTTTTGGAGCTAGAAAAACATCTTCTATAAACTTTCTATAATCATCCCAAGTAACCCCAAGCACCCAGTAATCCTCTCTCAAGCCTCTCCCAACCCTTTGGGATCACACTTCCTCATAATGGATTTCCTCATTTCCCATTTTAGTCCAAATTTCTTTATGTTGTTATGCCCTCTTATTTTCAATTAAAAACATTTGGGTATGATTTTTCACCTCCCATATCCTTCCATAATTATTTTTTAATGATGATATACCCCTTTATCTCTCATTAATGCCTCCCATGTACACTCATTACTATGCTGAAATTTCGTAAGGAATTTATCTCTTGTCATTTAAATTCAAAAAGTTATTTTGTATTATGAATATAAAGTCCATTACATTAGTTGGGACATGTATCTATATTATCTCCCTTACTTTCCATCTCAGGTACATATAATTAGAACCAATTTCTCTCTCATAAACCATTTTTATGAATTCTTATGTCACGTCGTTATGCTGCCAAAATTGCACCGTGATTTTCCAACACAAAGTCATTGTGTTGTGAATACCATTCCCATTTCTCTATCAAGGGTATTCACCTTTATTCCAATTTACATATTGATTATAGAGTTTCATTCATTAATTCTGCATTCCTTTATCTTGGAATAAATGTGTATGTTTAATGAATCCATGTAATGTGATCCATGTGGAAAACTTATGAATTAAAAGATATGATTAAGAAGGGTGTTCCCTGATAGCACTCCAATTAATTGGGTAAAGAATAGTATCATGATACATCAAGTGAAGTGAGGGTTTACTCATGATAATTCATGTTCAATTAGGGTTTACTCAATCTCCATGTGCAATGATCCTTGGATCATGCTAAAATCATGTTAAATGATGATGCCACATTTCCATGTTATGATAATCACGTTATATCATGCCTTTATATTCATGTTTCTCTCATGATACATTGATATTTCTATTTCCTAAAATATACTTAATTCTTCATTTTATTCCTTTTTTACTCCATTATTGGTCTTTATATCTCACTCTTTTCTTATGTATGTCCTCAGGTTATCTCATGAAATGCTAAGTAAGAACGAATGTTATGGTATTGTAAAAGAAGTTTTCAATAAAGATGTTGTGCTTTATATTATGAGTTATTATGTAATTTTCCTAACCACCAAATACACTTGACCTCTTGATATTATTTTTTGTATCAGTTGAATGTTTTATGTAACAAATTATGTTTATGTGTGAAATAAAGAGCAGGGTTGTTATAGTTGGTATCAGAGGATAGGTTTAGTAATTTTTTTGTTATGATTGGATAACCCTAGTGAAATCCTAAGCGATAAGAATAAGATTAATAAAAGAATCCATAAATTTTGGGGATTATTGAGTTAGTGTATTATTAGAAAAATAAATCCCCTTCGGGATACAAATATGTATAGGCGGCTCTGGCACAGATGTATCCTAGGTGTAAACCCCGAAAACACCACTTTGTGAAATACTTTAATGGGAACTGGTGAACAACAACGACCCATGATGCACTCATTAATACAACACTCCCGGGGGATATGCTTTTGTAAATTCATAAGCGTAGTTTGAAACATTATTAAAGGAAAAAAAATTCCCATCAGAATATAGGTTTGGAAGTTGATCATGGATAACATATATTATAGCCTATAAATTCATAAGTTAAGGATGCAAAATTAATTTATAAGTAAATGGGTTTTGTATTTGGATGACCCTTTATATGTTACCCCTAACTTTCCTTTTATTCTATCCAATGGCTGATAATAGGAGAACTTGGGATAACTACTGATGTGAATATCAATGTTATGATTGTTCTAAGGAGATTCCCAATTTGATGGGAGTGGGAATCACGAACTTTGTCATGATACAGTCTTAGTTAACTTAGGTTTTGAATAGAAACATGGGTCAAGATGAAAATTCACCCCCCCCCCAAGAAAGAACATGTCGTAATCGAGATCTTCCTGAGACAAAGGCCACTTACTTTTAATGGATCATCTTATCCCTCAATCACTGAACAATGGATTCACTCCATTGAGAAGATCTTCTCCATCCATCAATATTCTGAACAAGAGAAGGTACTTATGTATGCTTATCATTTGGAGGGTGATGTTAAAAAATAGTGGACATTGATTAATAATATGAAGCCTAATGAGGATATCGATCCCTTGGAATAGAAGGATTTCTGAAAAATGTTTTTAGAAAAATATTTTCCTTTCACCATCTTACATAATATGGAAAGGGTCCTCCATTCCCTCAAGAAAAATGACAATGAATCCATCAAAGAATACGAGGAAAACTTTACAAGGCTTTCATGATGCACCTCCAACTTTTTTGATACCCCCAAATGCAAGGATGACTACTAATTTGGTGGGATAAAACCTAGCCTATGGAAATCCCTAGAAATCCATGACTTCGAGAGCTGTGAGGAAATTGTTCGATGTTCCCTCAAAGTAGAAATGGAGATCAGATAGTCTCAGTGGTATCATGGGGATAAGAAGCATAAGGTGAACTTCAATTCAGGTGGTCTAAGGGATAAATCCCATAGTGCTAAGAAAATCATGCACCCCACTTTAAAAAGGTGTAGAAAGAAGCACCCTAGAAAATTCTTAAAGGGGATGAGGAAATGCTTTGGTGTGGAAGAGCAGGACACCTTTCCATTAACTACCGACAAGAAAAACTAGAGAATGTGATAGAGGAAAGGAACACATTGTTCGATGCTCAATGCATTGTTCATTGCTTTAAATACAAAGAAATTTGGTTTTTTTCAAAACATTTGCCTAAGGCAAGGGTTTTCGGATGCAACCAATAACCTCAACTGAAGCAAGGGAATGATCTTTCCATCACTACCACTGAAGTGAGCCATGACAACAAAGTGGTGATAGGTTCAATAGTTATTAATTAATTAATATAAAACATACTTTCTTTTCTACATATACACATTATTTTATATTCTGAAAGTTTATTAGAATAATCCCAACACCACCACAAGTTATATAAGTAAGGTTATCAGTGAGAATGAAAAATAGGGCAATCATTGCATCCTAGGAATATAACTCCTCCCCTATCATAATTTATGGATTTAAAATCTTGGTGAACCACATCATATTCCCTTTGATGGAATTTTTTGCAATTACTGGAATTAATTAGATTTACATATATAGATCCAACATAAATTTCAATGAGAGTAAAATCACTCTCCATATGGATATTCGACCCCCAATTATATTAAACTACAAAGAGGAGGACGAATCTTCTTTATCAGTATCATCTCAAGCGTGGATATTAATGTCCTATGATCACACGTATGTGGATCAATTGATTTAATCTAAGTAAGAAACCATACTTTATTACATGCCTATTATGAGGGAATTTGATGAAGTGTTTCCTAGGGAATTTCATTGTCTTACTCCTAGAAGAGATGTTGAATTCTCAATTGATCTTATACCTGGGGTGTTTCCAATATCCGAGACTCCATATAGAATGGCTGTTTTGGATCTTGAGGAGTTGAAGAAACAACTACATGAGAATTTGGATAATGGGTTTATACGCCTAAGTGCTTCACTATGGGGTGCACTAGTCTTATTCGTCAAGAAGAAGGATGGGTCAATGTGTCATTGTATTGATTACCGTGAGCTCAAAAAAAACATGATAAAGAATAAGTCTCCTCTCCCCCGAATTGATGACTTGTTCAATTAGCTTATTTTAGCACAACACATCTCCAAGGTGGATTTACGGTCAATATATTTCCATGTAAGTATGAAGAAGGATAATATCCCTAAGACTGCTTTCCATACAAGATAAGGGCACTATGAATTCACAGTAATGCCTTTCAGACTCACTAATTCTCCCGAAATAGTCTTGGACTTGATTAATAGAGTCTTTAGAGAATACTTATTAAAATTTATAGTAGTATTTATAGATGATATTCAAATATACTCCAAAAACAAGGAGGAGCATTAGGTGAATCTAAGAGTTATACTAGAGTACTTTCGAAAGTATAAGCTCTATGAAAAGTACATCTAGTGTGAGTTTTGGTTTAAGGAGGTCTCATTCTTGGGGCATATCATTACAAGAAATGGGATATATGTGGATCCCTCCAAGACAACTGCAATATAGGGATGGATGAGACCAACATAATTAATGGATATACATAGCATCCTAGGGTTAGATGGATATTATCGATGATTTGTGAGAAATTTATCATGATTTTGCAACCCTCGTACCCAGCTAACCCGGAAGAGAGTAATGTTTTCTTGGAGTGATGAATACAAAGAGAGCTTCAAGGAGTTGAAAAGGTGGATTATCATTGTGCTCATGCTCACACTACCCACAAGTGGAAACTTTTAATGTTATTTAGTGATGCTTTGTAGAAGGGAATGGGTTTGTGTAGATGTGAAATGACAAATTCATTAACTATGCTTCATGGAAATTGAAATTTCATGAGAAAAATTGTCCAACACATGATCTAGAGTTTGATTCAGTAATCTTCACTTTAAAATTTTGGCAGTATTACCTCTTTAGAGAGAAGTGTGAAATATAAATGGATCACAAAAGCCTCACGTATATATTCCATGAGAAAGAGTTGAATATACACCAACAAAGATGGTTAGAGCTAATCAAAGACTATGGCTACTCAATCCATTACCACCAAGGGAAAGCGAAAAATGTGGTGCATTTTCCAAGTAGAAAGGTCCCAATAATTCTATCATTGATGATAATTTAAAAGAATCCAATATTTTTAGATTTTATGAATATCGACATGGGAATCATAAAGAAGGGAACATCATCAATAATTTCACAAATGATTTCTCAATAGTCTCTATTGGAAAGTTTAAAGTATGTTCCAAAGGATGATGTGGGAATTCAGAAGAAAGTGGAAACTATCAAAAAAGGGAAATCATTGGAGTTCAATGTTAATGAATGAGGAATTGTGAGATTTGGGACAAGACTATGTGTTCCATAAAGTCCGAAGTTAAAGAAAGAACTATTGATTGATGCACATCGTGTGAATTTTTCCATTCACATAGGAAAAAAGATGTATCGAGATATCTGAGAGAATTATTGGTGGGATAATAGGAAGAGGGAGATGCTGAGTATACATCAAAGTTCCTGGTATGTCAGAAAGTTAGGGATGAGAGGAAGATGTATAATGGGATGATGCACCCATTACCCATAGTAGTATGGAAATGGGAGAACATCACCGTGTACTTTGTCACCAGACATTTGAAGAAATCCCAAGGAAACAATTCTATCTAGGTTGTTGTGGATTTTCTTACAAAGACTGAACAATTCATTGCAATTTGGGAGGATTTCTTATTGGATCAACTGGAACAGATATACATCATAGATTTGGTAAGGCTGTATCGAGTACCACTATCTACTGTATTTGATCAAGATCCAAGATTCAACTCTATGTTTTGGAAGAGATATCAACATGCTCTGATTATTTAGCTAAACAATAGTACATCTTATTATCCTCAAACTGATGGTCAATATTAGCGGGCTATCCATACACTTGAGGATATGTTGATAGCATGATTAATGGACTTAAAAATATGATGTTATCAATATCTTCATTTAGTTGAGTTCTATTACAATAATTGTTTCCACTCAAGAATCAAAATGGCTCGTTATGATTCCCTTTACGGGAAGAGGTTCAGAACACTGGCATGTTGGGATGATGTTGGGGAGCGAAAACTCATAGGTCCAGAAATGGTTGAACAAATTATAGAGTATGTTTATACCATCCAGTAGCACATTAATTCTACTCATAGTCAACAAAAGAGCAATGCTAATAATCATCAAGGAGACCTAGAGTTTGATTTCGGATACATAGTATTCCTCTGCATATCATCGTGGAAGAGAGTTATGTGATTTGGGAAGAAGGTAAATCTTATTCAATGGTACATCAGCCATTTTGATATCCTTGATCGTGTTGAAGAAGTGGCATGTTGACTAGAACTCTGACCAAACCTATCTCAAGTACATGATGTATTCCATGTATCACTTTGAGGAATTACATACCTAACCCATCGCATGTACAGAATCCAGAGTCGATACCAGTGGTGAATGGACTCTCCTATGAAGATAATCATGTGAAGAACATAGATTATAGAGAAAAGGTTATACGAAATAATACAATGCCCCTTTCCAATGTGTTATGGTGAAACTAAATTTCTGAAAAGGAAATGTGGGAGTCAGAGGAAGTGATGAAGCATATTTACCCTAAAATGTTTTAGTGTGAGAAAAGGAAATTTCGAGGGTGAAATTTTCCATGTGGGGAAGATTGTAATGACCCAAACTTTTATTAATGAAAATTCCTCTTGATATAATTAAATTTATTATTATTTAAAATGGTTATATAAAATATGCACTTCCTTGGTTTTATGTTTTTATATTTTAAAATACCATTTGGAATTTTTACCATTTCTAATCTAGTTGTTGAATAGTGATCACATGATTAGTATAAATATAAGGCTTTAACAAATCCAATTTACTCAGGCAATGGATGTAATGGCCACTTCTAGTAGGATTTCTTCATATGAAGCCCATTTTTTGGATCTTGGAAAGGAGGTGTCATAATTGTGCTTCACTCTTGACCAACTCCAAGCCAATCTTGAACACGCTGAGCTCGTACAGAACATCCTACGGGAGAAGTGGAAGTTGATATAGATTACTACTTGAGTGATGATATCTGAGCCACCCCAAGAGTTTATTACCATCGCACACCATACCCTTCTATCTTATACTAGTTTTATAAGGGGTTATGAAAAAAGACCATAGCACTATGATTATGTGCACTATTTTTTAATATAATGAATAATATAAATTCGTTTTTTATTATTACTTTGTAAATAGTTTTTAAAACAAAAGTATGATTTTTAGTTAATATTTAATAAAGAAATATATTTTGATGAATTAATAAATTTTTGAATTAAATAATAGTTTAATATTATCACTAAATTACTTTATATTAAAAATAATTGATTGTATAATTTTTAGGAATACAACTGTAATTTTTATTAATGTTTGAGAGCTGTTTTTCTCAAAACCCATGAATTTTTTATAAATGTCAGTTTTTATTTTAAAAGTAAACAAATTTCATGTTTAGAAAATTATTTATAAAAATGAATATTCTTTTTTGAAATAGGATGTTGAAATTATCCAATAGTGAATTTTTTAAGATTTTTTGAGACTGTTGAATGTTTTGGAGAAAATTAAATATCGTTTTAATATATAATGTGTTTTATAACATCATATTGACCCAATAGTGATCTAATAAAATTATATAAATGGTATGTTCAGAGAAAATGAATTTTACCATTTAAATAATGTGATTTTAGGTTTCTTTAATTTATTTTAAAAATAATTAGTGGACCCACCAAGGCTTATAAAATATTTTAACCTTTTAAAATGTTTTCCATCAATGTTTGACTCACCTCTAAAACATAAAGCCAAATATTTTAGAAAGGTTTGACATTGTACTTATAAAATAATGTTTTCCACTCCAATTTATAAAAAAACAGGGGGAAACCATGGTTTGTATTGTGGTTTTGATTAGTTTAATGTCTGGTGTCCAAAACATAAATAATGGAGAATTCCCTTTCTTTTCCTATATAAACTGACCCATGCTCCCACATCCTCTTCACTAAAAGCCTTTGGATATAGAAACACCTATTCCCTCTTCTCTCTTAAATCCTCCAAAGTCACCCTTAGCTCCTAATAATCCTCTCTCAATCCTCTCCCAAGCATTTGGTATCACACTTCCATATAAGGGATTTTTTCCATTCTCATTTTTTTCAAAACTTTTTTTGTTTTTTTCCCTCTTATTTTCAGTTAAAAATGTTGTGGTATGATTTTTCACCTCTCCAATACTTCCTTCATTATTTTTGAATGGTGATATACCCATTTCTCTTTCATTAATGCCTCCCATGTACACCTGTTACTATGCAGAAATTCTGTAAGGAATTTATCTCTTCTCATTTATATTCAAGAAATTATTTTGTTTTAAGAATCTAACATACACTAATATTGTTCTAAGTGGATAATCAAGAGGGGGTTAATTGAGTTCCAATAAAAAATTTGTTAAAAAACTTATGATTAAAATCCCCAAAATTAAATAAAAATTAAATTGTAGTGAATTTATAAATATTGTACATTTTCAATTAGATTCTAAAGAGATTTATTATTTCTCACTTAACTCGATATGAGGATTGATTAAATTTTGAAACTAACTTACTGGCTAACAAAAGTAATAAACACTTTCTAGTTTAACTATCATAGTTACCGTAAAATTGATTTATATTTAAAGTACTTAGCTGTGGAATAGAAAATAACTTAAACTAAAAAATAATATGCACAATAGATATAACCAAGAGGTTTAGTCTCAAGATGATACTTAGTCCTCTAAAAAAATTTATATAAACTTTGATCCACACCCTGGATCAGGGTAAACAATAGTACACATACTGTCCAGGTACTAAGACCTCTACCACCGTTCTTCGTGGAAAAAATAAACTATAACACACAGGCTATCCAGGTCACAGTTGACCTCTACCACTATCCAAAGTGGGATACTAAAGAGTAAGGGAATTATTGAGTGAGGAATTATAAATCCTCCAGTTTATCATAGGAGAGAGTGTGTGCCTAAAAATACAGAGCACACACAATTCTCAAAATGTAAATATATGAAACAAAATAGAGCTAAACAAATAGAGATGAGTTTAGAATGATCTATGTGTTTTGAGTGAAGCTTTATACTCCTTGGATTGATGAAGATGAAGCTTTGAGACCTTCTCTGGTATTTGCTAATAAATAGAGTGTCGTTTTTGTATTTGACTTCCAGGTTCAGGTTGATCAGTCTGATCAGCTAGAGTGCAGTTGAAATCATTGAAGCTCTTTAAACCCTGAATGTTCACGATATACAGATTCAGAATATATTATTTCTTCTTCTTCTATGTATGTATGTCCTTGATTATCTTCATAAGATTGTCTCGTATGTGCATGGAAAAACTGGTTGAATCCCTGTCTTGTGTTATATCTTTAATTTATTTTGAGGTTCTCCTTTATATTCCTTCAGCTCCGGTAATGGGAATTATTACATTTTTACAGGTACAAGGTACGGTTTCTTGACATGCCAACAACTATCATTAATTAATATCATATGCATTAAAAACATCAAATATGACCGTTGATAAATAAATAAATAGAAATAGAGTTTAGAGAAACTGTGACTGGTTTCCATCGATAGCTCATGGTATCGGTGAGCTTGTAACGGTGGACTTGAGTCAGTATGTCTTTATCAGTAGTTGTTACTCTTTATAACAGTAGCTCTCTGTATCGGTAGCTCTTTCCACCAGTAGATCCTTTTATCGGTAGCTCTTTTTTACTTGTGCAATTATTGTATCGGTAGACTCTGTAGTGGTAGTTGTTTGTCTGTATCAGCAGACTTGTATCGGTGGCTGTTTTATATTGGTAACTCACCTATATCGTTAGTTGTTCTTATCAGTAGCTATCTATCTATATCGGTGTACTTTGTCTATCTATATCGGTGGACTTCTTCTATCTATATCGGTGGACTTCATATCGGTAGTTGTATGTCTGTCTGTTTGTATCGGTAGCTTGTATCGGTAACTATGTATATACCAGTGGACATACTCTATCAGTAGGTCTGTATCAGTCCACTTGTGCATACCGGTATATTTATTCTACCGGTATCTCAGGTGTAACGGTGACTATCTGCATACTGGTGACCTTATCCATATCGGTAGACTTTTGTACCGGTGTACTTGGCCTTACCAGTAGCTGTTTTTCATACCGGTGGACTTACTCTATCAGTAGTTATTCTATACAAAACATATCTATATTGAGTTAGAATTATTTCAAAGTTTGTATAAACATAGATAAACATTGATTTAGCAAATTCCAATGATCATTTTCATATTTTATCAACATAATAATATGATGATTATAGATTTAAAGAATAATTAATATAAGGATAAACATTATTTTTTGATTGTCAAAGTATATTGAAACATAATTGAGATTATCAAAATAGGTGAGATCTACAATCTCCTCCTTTTTTAAAATCACAAATTATGATATTATAATCCGAAATAATCACTAATGTATCAGTATAAGATAAAATGGATTTTATTTTCTCAGTGTGAGTAATGACATTTTAAAATGTGAGATTTTAAATGTATCATATGATATTGTATTAAATGAAATTGTATCATTGGTAACAAAAAAATAAAAAAAATGTACAACAATTATAATAAAAATGTATCAGAGGTAAAATATAATGGTTCTGCATATCATAATTCTCCCCCTTTTTCCTTTTACTATATTTCTCCCTATCATTTCCATATTATTTCTCATATTTCTCTCCCTTATATAAATTATGCTCTATTATGCACATTTATTTATCCCCTGTATATATTATTTCTCCCCCTTTGTTATTAGAAAAAAAAGGAAACAAAGGATGATAAAAGGAACAGAAAGTAAGAGAGAATGAAATCATTTATATAGTACTTGAGGCAAAAAAATACATAGAATTATATAATTGAACCAAAAATAATACAAGTGAATCCTATCAAATTGCTTAGACTCTATTCAATCCACCTCCTGAATGTCCACTTTGGATTTGGATTTGGGTTCGGAGGTAGACTTAGGCTGGGTAGCTTCAGTAGAAGGAATGGGAATTCAAGAAAACACTACTGGAAGTTGAGCAACAGAGACTGTTCCTGGACTGTAGTGGGTATCTCTATGTGAGATCATATGAGTGAGGCTCTGGATTTCTTAGACTGGAGTCATCTGAGGAATGGAGGCACACTGAGTAGAGGCAGGTAGAGCCTGAGGTACAATGATAGGGGTACTGTCTACATGAAAAAATTCCAGTAACAGATTCCTAAAGTCCATAATGATTCCTCCTCCTCTTTCCATAGCAGAGACAAATTCATCCTTATTCTCCCTAAATTTATCTAGAGTAACAGTCAACTCTCTGATCTTGCTGACTTGTTCTTTGAAAGATTGAGTGACTGGGGGTAGCTTCAGGTTTTCTAACAGAAGCTTGAAGGGATTGTTCAACTGATGCTTAGTGTATGACCTTTGGAAGTTAAAATCCACTTTTTCTTTGACCACTTTTTTAGAATTAGTGTCCTCTCTCATAAAATTCTGAACAATTTTCTCTATATACCTAGTGGTAGTCACCACCTGGGTCAAATCATCAGAGTCTACAGAGTCACTGGTAGAAGACTGTCCAATCTCTTCTAGCATCACAGCTCGAATCTGATCAATATCCAAAGAAGGCCTAGTAGTACTCAGAGGTGCAATAGCGAAGTCAACTATTTCCTTAAAGGATATAGTCATCCCACTTATGAGATTTTTCACAAGAGATTCCTGGGTGTTGACATGTTGTTCCATGGATGTCTTAAATTCCTCAAAAATAGATTCCATTTGGCCAACTACACTTTTCAAAAAATCTAAGTCTTTGTCTACATGAGATTTAGTGCTCATATAAGACTCCATAGAGACAATTGAATTCATTATAGATTCAATATCCTCTTCCAAGAATTAGATTTGATTCTGGTAGGTCTTGAATTCATCCAAAACACTAGATACATATTTCTTCGTCACAGAATGAATAGAAGATATTAAAGAGGTGTCCATTCTTTTCATTTCTTCCACAAAACTGGCATGGAGATCATAAATCAACTAGTTTAAATCATTTTTTCTTACTTTGTCCTCAAGTAATGTTTTAGAAAGGAGATTATAAGATACATGAGGTCTATTGATAGGTGTCTCATCTTCAGAATTAGGATATTCCAACCCAAACACTACAAAACCTGGGTCTTCAGCCCAGTCTTCAATCTCATGAGAAACTAAAACAGTACCATGTCTGGTAGGATGCTCCCCCATCAATCTTTTCATTCTCCTATACATGTACATTAATATCAGCCTCATCAGGAAGTTATTCCTCATAACAATCCTCCACAACTATTTCTAATTCAATAGAAGGAGGCTCCTCAAGAATAGGTGCAGGTCTGTCTACTTAAACAATTTCCTCAGTAGGCATTAAAGAGTTCCCAATCAGTGGACTGAGACTCAAGCAGGCATAAACAGATTCATCAGCTTCAGATTCCTCTTCTTCCTCATTCTATGGATTAGGATATTCTTCCTCATGAATAGGGGCTTCCTCATTACTTACTCCCAACACTTTTTACTTTCCAGATGATTCAACTTCAGCAATAGGACTTGGAGGCAAGTCCGGATCCCTGTCATCAGCTAGAGAGGTATCCTCTTCATCAGTATCATCACTATTCTAATATTCCTCTTCATCTGGTCCTAGACCAGGATCCCTCACATACTTAGACCTAGAAGGATGATCCACAAGATTAAACTTATCATACAGCTTCCCTTCATCAATAACCCATTCTCTTCTCCATGGATTTCAACTAGTCTTCATGTATTTACAGACAATGCTTGTGATTCAAAAAAATTTCCTTACCACCATTATCTCATCTTGAAACTCAGCTACTCCCTTCACTTTGATCCTAACCAAAATTAGATTTTCAAAGAATATAGCACTAGTTTTTGACTTTAGCCTGGTCATATCTTCAATTGGAATCATCCAAAGCCTACGCAAATTTACCTTGACACCATGCCTCATCAAATGCAACAAATATATATCTTGGTACTTCAAATTTTCAAAGTACCCTCTTCTAGGACTTAGTACATGTTGGATGAACTTGAACAGAAACCGGTTCTCTCCATAAATTTCTATAGCAACTACTTTTCTTGGTGTTCCATCTCCTGTTAATTCTTCCAAGGAAGCTTCATATTCAAAGATGTTACTAGTAGGAGGTCTTGATTTTGAGAAATACCCAAACTCTCCTTTATGTGGAACTATTAGGCACTCAGCCCACTCAATAGAAGAAAAAGATATTGTCTTTCCATTCACTACTGATATCATCCTATTCTCAACTTGTGATTTCTCAAAATGAACAAACTCATAGAATTATTTTACCATCTTTGGATAATATGAGTCATTGTTATTTGAGAATCACTCTACCCATTTCTGATCTTCCAGCACTTCTAGAACTAAAGACTAACTAATCATCAACCATTCAGTGTAATGCTCTTTCTCAATTACTATTTCCCTTTGAACTAGGTGCGGATTTGAAGGTTTATTCACTTCACTTCCACTACTAGAATCTCCTTTGATTATCTTGGAATTCGGCTCATCATCCTTTTCACTGACTGATGGTCTTTTAACTCTTTCCATTCTACGAATCGCGAGTCTTAGGGTTTGAGAAAAATGACGGTTTAGAAGCTAAGGCTTGAAGGTAAAGGTTTGAGGTGGATTGATAGAGGTCAAGACTTATGTCTTATCATTTAGGAATCACAAAATAAATAAATAATGCATAATAAGTATAATACAAATGATACAGATTCCGGCAGCTAAAGATATGAAGTTTAAAAATAGCATAAACTAACATTAAGATGTACCGGTGAGGTATATCGGTGAGGTTCACTAATAGTGATGTATATGGGTGAGGTTAACTAATAGTGACTTATATCGGTGAGGTTCACTAACAGTGGGGTTTGGCTAACAGTGAGGATTTGGCTAACGGTGAGGATTTGGATAACAGTGAGGGTTCTAACCGAAAACGTCTATCATTCCTAACTCATGTTTAATGTAACTTAACCTATATGAACATAATGGTTTGGTGAATATGCCAGTTAATTGATGTTCAGTACCTATAAATTCAAGAGTAATATCACCCTTTTGGTAATGATTTCTCATAAAGTGGTGTCTTATACCAATGTTTTTGGTCCTAGAGTAAGACATGGGATTCTTAGAGATGTTAATCGCACCAATGTTATCATAGTTTATAGATACATGTCTAAGATGATATCCGTAGTCCAATAATGTATGTTTCATCCACAGAATTTGTTCATAGCAACTACCAGCAGCAATATATTCTACTTCAGGAGTAGAAAATGCAACAGAGTTCTTCTTTTTACTACACCAAGATACTGAGGACTTACATAGAATATGAAAAGTTCCAGACGTTCTCTTTCTTTCTTACTTGAAACTAGCAAATTCATCATCTGAATAACTTATTAAATCTAACAATTTTCCTTTTGGATAAAATAATCCTATGTTAGAAGTATGTTTACAATATTTGAAAATTCTTTTAACAGCAAGAAAGTGTGACTCTTTCGGATTAGCTTGAAATCTTCCACACATACGCACACTAAACATAATATCTGGTCAACTAGCAGTAAGGTAGAGTAGGCTCCCAATCATACCTCTATTGTTTTTTTTAATCCACTGGTTTTCCAGTTTCATCAACCTCCAACTTACAACTAGTACTCATAGGTGTATCACATTCCTTAATAAAATCTAAACCAAAACGTTTTAAAAGTTCCTTTGTATATTTACTTTGATTTATGATAATACTATTTTCATTTTGAAAAACATGAAATCCAAGAAAATATCTGAGTTCTCTCAATAAACACATTTCAAATTCAATTTTCATACTCTTTGAAAAATCAATACACAAATTATTTTTAGAAGATTCAAAAATAATATCATCAACATAGATTTTCACTATCAAAACATCTTTGGAAATTATTTTAATAAAGAGATTTGGATTAGAAATTCCTTTAGAAAAAACTTTAGAAATAATTAAACTACTAAGTCTATCACACCAAGCTCATGGGGATTGTTTTAAACCATATAAAGATTTATAGAGCTTAAAAATTGATTTGGAAAATGAGGATTAGTAAATCTATGTGGTTGTTAAACAAAAACATCTTCAAATATAAAACCATTTAGAAAATCACTTTTAACATCCATTTGTTATAACATGAAATTATGAGGAGCATCATAGGCAAGTAGAATCCTAATAGCGTCTAATCTAGCTACATGTGCAAAGGTTTCCTCAGATTCTATTCCTTCCACTTGATTATACCCTTATGCAACTTGCCTTGCTTTATTTCTAATGATATTTCATGATTCATCAACTTTGTTTCTAAAAACCCATTTAGTGCCTATGGTCAAAGTTTCTTAGGTCTGTCAACTAATTCCCAAACTTTATTTCTTTCAAATTTATTTAATTCTTCTAGCATAGAAATTACCCAAAATTCATCATTGATAGAATCATTGATATTTTTAGGTTCTAATTGTGAAAGAAAGGCTTTATGTTCAACCTGGTTTCTTAGAGAAGTTCTAGTTTTTTTCCCTCTATCAAGATTACCTACAACAACATCTAAAGGATGATTCTTTAGAATCCTAGTTGATCTGGTAAAGGTAGCACTAGAAATTTCAAGTTCTTCCCTATGCTCGGGTTCACCAGATGCAGATTCTGGAATATTTCCAGTATTGCTTGGATTTACAACATGTTCACTGATTTTATCATTAAGGTCGAGAACAGATAGATCTTCTTCAAGATTTTCAAGAGAAGACTTAGGTTCATGCAGATTAGTTTCATCAAATTTGACAGGTACTTATTCTTCTACACATTTGGTTTTTTTATTGAAGACTCTATAAAACATATCAGTTATATAGTAACATATAAAGATTCCCTCATCACTTTTAGAAGAAAATTTGTCAAGAGTATCCTTAGTATTGAGAATAAAGACTTTGCAACCAAAAACTCTGAAGTAACACACTTTAAGTTTCCTATTATTCCACAGTTCATAAGGGGTCTTCTTAAGAACAGGTCTAATCAAGACACTATTTATAATATAACAAGATCTATTCACAGATTCATCCCAGAAGTAAACAGGTAGGTCGTACTCATTAAGCATAGTTATTGAAATTTCTTTAAGGGTTCTATTCCTTCTTTCTACTACACTATTCATTTGAAGTGTCCTAGGGATAGAAAAGTTGTGACTATAGCTGTTGTGTGAGTAGTATGATTCAATATCATGATTTTCAAACTCATGACCACGTTCACTTCTCTAGGTTTTAATCTTAAGTCAACTAAGGATTTCTATAGACTTCGAGTATTTCATAAAGTAAATTCGTGAGATAAAAAGTATACCCAAGTATATCTAGAAAAGTTGTCTTCTAAGATATAGACATAGTGCTTCTAATTTAAACAAAAAACTCTGGAAGGTCCAAACAAGTCCATGTGAACCAACTCAAGAGGTTGAGAAGTTGAAACTTCATTCTTTGATTTGAATGAAACATTATGTTGCTTTCCCTTTTGACAGGGAGTACAAACATTTTCCAATGGGAATTTTAATTGAGGTAGGTCTCTAAGTAAATTTTTCTTAGTCAGTTTCTTAAGTCAATGAACATTTCCGTGTCCTAATCTTTTGTTCCATAGCCAGGATTTTCTAAGAAAAACATTTAAACAAGTAACCATTTTTTGCTATGAAATTTAAATCTACTGCATAAAAATTTTCATTTCTGAAGGCAGAAAATACTAAATCATTTTTAGAATTAAAAACATTACAAGTATCATTTTTAAATTTTACATTGAAACCGTCACCACAAAACTAATAAATTCTTAATAGGTTTTATTTTAATCCATAAAAAATAATACTTTATAAATTAAAATTAAATCAATGTTACCAAGCTGGCATAAGATGATTATTTTTCCTTTTTAATTATCACCAAAGGTGACATTCCCTCCATCAACCTTGATTAAGCTCTTGAAACATGAGTAATCTCCAGTCATATGCCTTGAACATCTAATGTCCATGAACCATATCTTCTAATATGGACTCTTCAAGAAAGTATCCTACAAAACATGTTTAAACAAAAAATGATTTTGGTAGCCAGATTTTCTTGGGTCCACACAGGTTATCAAGCAAGATTTTTGGTACCCAGATTTCTCTAATGGGTCTCATACAATCAATGGATTCGAAATATTTTGAGAGATAAACAATATATAATATTTAACTATGTGAATTGATGGTTGATATAAAAGAGTTTCCAAAACTGTAAAAAGTAGTATACTGTCCATATTTGGGAATAAATATATTTTTAACAAGCTGTCTCCATACATGTTAATAGCCTAAACAAGTAGTATACTTTAGTGCAACTTGTCTACCTAGAATTTGTGTAAGAGTGTTCTTTCCATTAGTGAACTTCTCCATGTCTTTACTAAGTTGATCATTGGATAATTTAAGTTCATTATTCTCCTTTTACAGTTGAGCATTCTTTTCCTTTTCCACTTCTAATGCATATTTGAGAGTGCTAGTTAAAGCATACTATTTCTTTAAGGTTTTATACTTATCCTTCAGCTTATTGCAAGTATCTTCTGACATATTATAGTATTAAAATATTTCATCTTTAGACATATTAGCATCACTATTTGAATCACTTTCATTCTCAGAATAATAATCTTTCAGCATAGGGGAAACAGGCACCTCATAAGTATTAGTCATGAAACACATGTTGTCATGATTCTTTTTAGAATCAGAAACCTCAGACTCACTTGTGATGTCTTCTAAATCACTCTATGTTACCTTCATATTTTTCATTTATATTTTTTCCTTATTATCATATTTCTTCTTATACATCAAATTTGGATAGTGATCCTTAATGTGTCCTTTACAATTTCATTCATAACACATTATCTCATCATCCCTATCAGCTTTCATCAATTCTTTCTTCCAATTATCTCGTCGGTCGTACTTACCTTTATAATTTGGTTTTCTGAAAACATTCTTCTTCCTATAGAATTTCATAAATCTCCTGGCTATTTGATCCATATCTTTATCACTATAAGAATATGAACCTCAACTTTTTGAGCTTTCAATATGTACATGAACTTTCTCTCCTTGTCCTTTCTCTTTGAGGTAGTAGACTTAAATGCCACTTACTTCCTCTTTGGTTCATCATCTTCCCGTTTTCTTACCTTTATCTCTTCTTTATACATAATCAACATAAAAATTAACTCCTTAAGAGGTAGTGAACTTATATCACATGATTCTCTTATTGAAACTGATATTCCTCTCCATCTCTATGGCAGACATCTTAATATCCTCATGATTTGTTCTTTTGCAGGAACAACTTTTCTATGTGAGCTCATTGTATTTACAATTTTTTTGAACCAGAGATACATGTCAGAAATAGGTTCATTAGGATTCATTTTAAAATTATCATAATTAAAAGTGTAGGTATTAAATATCATTTCTTTAACATAGGTTGTTCCCTCATGGGAAATAGCCAAAGTATCCCAGATTTTATAAGTAGTTTTACAAGAACATATTTGATTAAATTCTTTATCTCCTAAAGCACAATAAAGGGCATTCATTGCTTTAAAATTATTATTGTAATATGTTTTATTAGGTTCATCCCAAGTAGTTCTTTCAGTTTCTGGGATCTTATACTGAGTCTCTATAGCAGTCCAAATATCAAATCCCATACTTTATAAATGAATTTTCATTTTCATTTTCCATTGGGCATAATTAACACCATTAAAGAAAGGTGGCATGTTGGTAGAAGCACCTTCCAATATATTATCAATAATTAAATTTTATAAAATATATTTAAAGAGATAAAATTTAGAACTAACAAAAATTTATGATCTCTAGATACAACTAAAATCACAGTTTAAAACAGGGTGTTTGGAAATCATTTATTAAAAACAATCCTCTGATACCAAATGTTGGTCAGAGTGGATACTCAAGAGGGGGTGAATTGAGTTCCAATAAAAATTTCTGTTATAAATATTATGATTAAAATCCCCCAAATTAAATAAAAATTAAACTGTAGTGAATTTATAAAGATTGTATGTTTTCAATTAGTTTCTCAAGAGATTGATTATTTATCAGTTAACTAAATCTGAGGATTTATTAACTTTTGAAACTTACTTACAGGATAAAAAAAGTTATATACACTTTCTAGTATAACTATCAAAGTTACTTTAAAATAGATTTATATTTAAATTACATAGCAGCAGAATAGAAAATAACTTAAACTAAAAATATGATGCACAACAGATATAACCAAGAGGTTCAGTCTCAATCTGAAACTTAGTCCTCTCAAATAGTTTATATAAACATTGATCCACACCCTAGATCAGGGTAACCAACAGTACACAGATTGTCCAGGTACTAAGACCTTTACCACAGTTCTTTGTGAGAAAAAAAATAGCATACATGCTATCCATGTCACACTTGACCTCTACCACAATCCGCAGTGGGATACAAAAGAGTAAGGAAAATATTGAGTGAGGATTTATAAATCCTTCAGTTCAGCACATGAGACAGTGTGTGCCTAAAATAAAGAGCACTGAAACTTCTCAAAATGTAAATAAATGAAACACAATAGAGATAATAAATAGAAATGAGTTTAGAATGTTATATGTGTTTTGAGTGAAGATCTGGACTCCATGGATTGATGCAGATGAAGCTTTGAGTCCTTCTCTAGTTTTTTTCAAGAACCAGAGTGTCATTTTTGTATTTGAATTCTAGGTTTAGGTTGATCTGTCTGATCTGCTTGAGTGCAGTTGAAATCGTTGAAGCTCTTTACACCTTTAATGTTCAAGATATACAGATTCAATAAGTATTCTTTCTTCTTCTTCTTCTATTCATGTAATTCCTTGAGTATCTCTTGAATATTGTCTCATATGTTTATGGAAAAACTTGTTGAATCCTTGTCTTGTTTTAAATCTTTCATTTCTTTCGAGGTTCTCCTTTATATACCTTTAGCACTGGAAATGGGAATAACTACCTTTTTACATGTACGAGGTACGGTTTTCGTACATGACAACAACTATAATTAATTAATAGAATATGCCTTAAAAATATAAAATATGACCCTTTCTAAATAAAAAAAAGAAATATAGTTTAGAGATACTGTGACTAGTTTCCATCAGTAGCTCCCGGTATCAGTGAGCTTGTAACGGTAGACTTGAGTCAGTATGTCATTACCGGTAGCTGTAACTCTTTTTAACAGTAAATCTTGGTGTCGGTAGCTATTTCCATCAGTAGCTCCTTTTATTAGTATCTCTTTTGTACTAGTGGAATTCTTGTATTGGTAGAATCTGTGGTAGTAGTTGTCTATCTTTATCAGCAGACTTTTATCGGTGGCTCTTTTTTATCGGTAAAACGTCTATATCGGTAGCTCTTTTCATCAGTATATGTCTGTCTGTTTCGGTGGACTTTGCCTGTCTGTATCGGTGGAATTTGTGTGTCTGTATTGGTGGACTTCATATTGGTAGCTGTCTGTCTATCTATTTGTATCGGTAGCTTGTATCGGTAACTATGTATATACCAGTGGACATACTCTATCTGTATGTCTGTATCAGTCGACTTGTGTATATCGGTAGACTTATTCTATCGGTAGCTCAGGTGTAACAGTGACTATCTGCATACCGGTGACCTTATCCATGTTAGTAAACTTCTGAACCGGTGTACTTAGCCTTATCTATAGCTATTGTGCATACCCATGGACTTACTCTATAAGTATTTGTTCTATGCAAAATATATCCAGATTGAGATAGAATTATTTCAGAGTATGTATAAACATAGACAAACATTGATTTAGAAAATTCCAATGATCATTTTCCTATTTTATCAACTTAATAATATGATGATTATAGATTGAAAGAATAGTTAATATAAGGATAGACATTATTTGGGATTACCAATATATATTGAAACGTAATTGAGATTATCAAAACAGGTGAGGTCAACAATTACATATGTTGTAAAATGTGTCTATATGACCCCCCTTACTATCCATTTAATGTACATACGATGAGAAACCCCTTTCTATCTCATCAACCATTTCTATGAATTCTTATGTCACTTCATTATGCTGTCAAAATGGCACCCCAATTTACCAAGATAAAGTCATTATGTAGTGAATATCATACCAATTTATCAATCAAGGGTATTCATCTTTATGAACATTTGCATATTGATTATAGAGTTTCATGTATAAATTCCACAATCCTTTATACTAGAATAAATTATTATGTTTAATTAATCCATGTTTTATGATCCATGTGGTACACTTATGCATGAAATGATATGATTAAGAAGGGTGCACCCTGATAGAGATCCAACACATTGGGTAAAGAATAGTATCATGATACATCAAGCTCAATGAGGGCTTACTCATTCTAATTAAAGTGTAATGAGGTTTTACTCATTCTTCATGTGCAATAAGCCTTGGATCATGCTAATATGAAGTTAGATGATGATGCCACATTTGAATGTTATGATAATCATGCTATATCATGCATTTATGTTCATGTTTCTTTTATTCTCTATTGATATGCCTATTTCTTAAGATGTACATTATTATTCATTTAATGCCTTGTTTACTCCCTTACTGGTCTTTATAGATCACTATTTTCTTATGAATTTCCTCATGTTATCCCATGTTATGCTAAGTAAGAAGGAATGTTGTGGTCATGTAAAAGGAGATTTCAATAAAGATTGTGTGTTTTATGTTCCAAGTTGTTATTTAATGTTTCTAATCCCCAAATACACTAGACCACTCAATATTCTGTTTTGTATCAAGTGAAGTTTTTATGTAATAAATTATTTTTAAGTGTTAAATAAAGGGTCTGTTTTTCATAAGGATCCATTTTTAAATGATGTATTTGAAAATATTAGATCATATAATTATGAGTCATAATGTATAATCCCAAAAAGAGTGAGATATTTGACATAAATTGAAATATTGAGTCATATTTATTCTCATAATCATAAACATGGATAGTTTTGGGATACCTCTATTTATAATTCTTTATAATGGTTTGAAAGGAAAATTTAAATTTTCCTAATAATATCCCTTGGTAGTGATAAACTAGGTCTATAGTAGGGGTAATTTTCTTGTAACAAGTGGCCATCATATGAATCCCAATGCACCCTTTTTGGATTTATTATAACTAGGTACATCTGTTCTAAAACCATTTTCACCTTTAAAATCATTATAGGGATGTATTACAATGAAAAAAACATAATAAATACCTTACCAAAACATTATGATGATCTTCTATGCTTATCTTAAATGATTATCATAGGGATATAGTCCCTAATCTATGTTTTCTAAATAATGTTTCAAATATTTTTAAACATCTTCTTATTCTAACATTAATGGACCTAAACCCATTAGATTGGATTTGTTGTGTGCTTTATTTCATTGGAATAACATAAAAGTAATATCATACCGAAAGACCAAATAGTTTAAAAACATTGGTAAATTAGATACATAAATGAGTCTTACATTACATTTGAATATAAAAATTTAAACACATTTTTTTAGAATAACATTATTACCTTCGAGCATATCCTTTCACATCAATCATAGTGCCTTCATGGAATCTTGGGAAAATGAAAGAAATTATGTCTGATATCAAATTCTCCATAAGTGTTTAGTACAACAGAAGTTATCATAAATCCCTATTCAAAATTAACATGGATAGGTAAATAACTAAACTCACATTCCATTTAAATAACTTTACAATGCATAATCAATATGAAAATGTGGATAAATAAAAACACATTACATTTAATCATCAAACGAAAAATTAAATGCATCTATAAATAATATCACTTTGCAAATCTCTTGGTTAATAATAACTACAATATTAATGATGGAAAATATTAATTATTTGGTGTCATGTCTTAGACAAATTAAAACCACAACTATTAAGATCTATCCAAAAAATATTTAAAAAATATATAAGGTATAAATCCATCTAGTTTTTCAACTATATCTCTACCATCAAGATCATTCAAAATAATTTTTAAAACTACTAGTTACAAATTCATAGTATTTGGATAACTAATTTTGTCACCAGAGAGCTATTGATGCATCAAGGGGATATATATATCTGGTACCCACCTATGTTTATATAAATAAATAATTCATCATATATTAACTAATAAATTTAATTTCTATAAAATATAACTTATCAAAAAATATATGTATTCAGTAGAGGATATGGATTTATCAACATTTCCTCATTTAATCTAATAACATTCAATGTTAGAATCATACCTAGTTATGATATAATATTAAGGAAATAATAATATCCATCATGAAATAATATGCATAATTTAGATAAATTTACTTTCTAATAAAATTTTTTTACAAAAATGTGATTGTTTCAAGAGAAAGTTAATAGTCTGAAAATAAAGTGAAATTCTTCAATAACTTTTACCACTTGATATTTTTTATGTAAAACCACCTTGGATGAAATGATTCAAATTTAATGTTAAAATACAATGAATTATGAATGAATCATGATATTACATTTCATAGGGGAGGTATATAGACTACAAAAAAAATGAATTGTTAGATAACAAATAATAATTCTAAATAGAATGTAAATTGAGAAGAAATCATTTACCTCAAGTTTTGCATTAGTTTAACGTGAATTAACCTCTAGTATAATGAATTCAATAATGTAATTAATTTTTACTAGAATCATATTTTATAGAAACCATAACCTTTCATAAATTAATATTTCATTACTTTCATGTAATACATAATAAATTACATAAAAAATACCAAAACACCATATTCATATAATGCCTTTTGATGAATGGAAAAATAAACAGTTGTACAAATTGGGGTAAATTATCTCACACTAGGTTCTTATTGACTAAAATCAATCTTAAGAACATCAAACACAAACATAACTTCATCACCTGGCTGAATGGAAACATAAAAATGGGTGGTATCCCATGTTTAGTAAGGGTAAAAAATAGATATATGTAAACATAATCATGAAAATGAGGGTATGAGAATATTATCATGAAAATAGAAGATCATACCCTCCATATTGGCAGTATGGGTTCACTTACCATACCATCTTCGTATTCATTTTTCACTCTCAAGACCATCATAGTTGACAAATTCCTTTAAGAATATATCATGAAATATAAATCTTAACACAATGCATTTGAGGGAGATATAGTACCCACCCATCTCATAAGGAAATCATATATATTTGTTCCATAAGATCATAAATCATGTATCATATCATAACCGATATAATCAAATGGATTTATAAACATCATGAAATCATGACATAAACCCTGAAAAATAAATAGATTTTATGAAAACTATTCCATCATAAACATAACAATTCATAGAAAGAATAAGAATTACAACATTGGATCATATCTCTAGTAAAAAATAATTAACAACAAACATTAACATATTGGATGGAAAATAGTTTTGAAATAACTCTTGCAAACAATTCTAGATGAAAATATCTTTTCTTCTTTGATAATATTTTATTTACTTGAAATACCACACAATTTTTAAAGAAATAAATTTATATGAAAATAACATTTTTAGCTTATAAGGGAAGACTCAATACAATAATTCATCATGAATGAATAAATATATGTTCATTCCATATAAGTTAAACAACATTCTTCTCATAATTTTTCCTAAAATCTAAAATTTTCCTTGCCTCGGAAAACAACAAAAGATTCCTTTCAAAATATTTAATAGAAGTTATACAATGGTTAACATGACTTTAAATAATTATATAATCATAGTAAAAATATTTTTGTAAAAAATATTTTGGAAACATGGAAATTGATGATTAATATACCATAGCAAATACTTATGTATAAAAAATATCGGTTAATAATGATATTGTGGAATTAACACTTACTTAATGTATGGTTTCCCTCATATGTGTCTGAAACTCCTCTTCTTCAGCGAGATCCCTCTAGATCTTCTCTTAGGGAAACTAGAGATGGAATTTTTAGAGGATCAACACCACCATAACATTGATAATGATGTTAAGAGGAAAATTTAATAGGTATTGGTTGATCTATAAGGCTAAATATGGTTTGAGGATGTGAGGGAAGTGGTGCCTTTTTATAAGAGAGTGGATGCTCACTATTGGAAACTCTAAAAATACTAAATTAATATAAATTAATATTCTTTAAAAATGGCTCAACCTGATTTATTTTGAAAATAGGATGAGGACGGGTCGAAACATAATCATCCAATAAAAATTATACAAGATTTTATAAACATTTTATCCTTATATGTCTTTTAACCCAAATTTTACCCTTTTAGTTTACGTCATGATATCAGGTAATTTACATTTTGTGGGCTAACAACATTATTATAAAATACCAAATGAATAATGAATGATTTTTTGATGACCTATTAAGACATACCCCAATAAATTGGTTGAATTTTATATTTTTTTATTTTATAACATTAAACTGACTATTATTTATTTTAAAATATCAATTGTGTCAATTTTGACACTATTCAATAGTTGAATTTCTAGAAAAATTGAAATAGAAATATAAGTTCAAACCAACTCCCTAAAATTATCACTGAAATTTCAAATTAATACATAAAATAATTTTATGAAATTAATTATATCATGTTATATTTATTTTAATATTTTAAAAAACATTTATTTGATTCATCCATTAAGGAAGCAATTACTGCATTAATATTATATCACCGTATATTTTAAATATTTATTTCCTAAAAATTATAAATAAATTACCATAATGTATTTAAACATTTTATATTTCTAAAAACTAATTATATTCGAACATATCACTTATATAACCCCATATTAAAAATAATTTACTTGATAAAAACAATAGTGTGACAAATTTTCTTCTTCTCTTTTAATATAATATTATAAAAGCATTAAGGATATCCATGTGGATCCAAGTGGTCAAAAAATATATCCAAATATGATATTGCTCATACCATACTCATAAAATTAAATTATGACTACATTCAGGGTAATTTTATAATATTAATAATATAATTTTTACCATTAATTACCTTATTTACCCTTAACCATGGTGAGAAACATATTACTAAAGTTACTACTCAAAATGAAAAAAATTAAATAGCGACTTATTTACATAATTTTTAACGTATAATTCTAAATATGGAATCCATTTTTCCTAATTTAATATAAAAAATTCATAGAAATTAATTTAAAAACAATCCTGTTGATGGAATGATAAAATGTGTTATTAAAGTAAAAAAATTTCAAAAGTTCACCATGTTTTTTATAACTAATTTAATTATAAAATTGAATCCAATTTCCTAAATTGGATTAACTTATAAAAAATGAACTAACTATTATTTAAAACCAGTCAAATATATATTTTAACACTATAAAAAAATTTTCTGAAAAAGCCATTTCAATAAAAAATGCAATATATTTTTACTACTCCTCAAAAATGGAACTTATCATAAAAATTGTTAAAATTTTCCCTAAGAATATTTTTTAATATAATATTAAAAATTATGTTTATTTTATCAAATTTAATTTCAAATATTGTCAAAAATTAATTTATTTCTTTTCATAGAAGGACATTAAAAGTATTTTATTTGAGAAAATCGTATTTTTAAACATATAAATACTTTACAAAAAATTATGTTCTTTAATAACCAAAATCATGACATTATATAAGATCATTATAAATAAAATTTTATTTTTTCATTACTTTTTATATTACTATGTTTAACATCTAGGTCATAACAATCTTATTTAAATAATTATAACAATAAAATGATGTTTTTTGGAAACTCAATGTTGCATGTAATGTAAGACAAGTTGGTGTTACTTGTAGGGAATGAAAAGATAGTGTCATGAAAAAGTAATACTTGGTTTAATGTAATGAAATCCATCAATTAAGATTAATTTATTCTAAAAATGTTTACAAAAAACATTGGGTGTAACATTATACCCCCTAAAAAATAATTTCTCCCTCTAAATTGGTGTTTATGATACAAAATAAAATTGAGGTTACATCTGCCTCATCATATCCTCAATCTCCCATGTAGCTTCCTCTAAATGCTTATTTCTTTAATAAAAAAATTGACCAGGTTAGTTGTCTTATTTTGGAGACCATTCTCTATATGATCTAGAATTTTAACTAGTTGTTCTTAGTAATAGATACATGCTCCAATGGTATGACCTCTGAGTTTATAACATGTGAAGGTTCAGGTATGTACATCCTCAAGAGACATACAAGGAACACATCTTATAAATGAGAGATATTTTTAGGAAGTTCCAAGTGATAGGCTACTATTCCGATACAATTAATAATTTCAAAGGGAATGATATATCTAGGGCTTAGATTACCTTTGTTTTCAAATCTCATAACCTTATTACATGGAGAAATTCATAGAAACACCTTCTCATCAAATCCAAATTCTAAATCATTATATTGGTTATTAGTATATAATTTCTATTGACTTTAAGCTTCATTTATATGACTTTGAATGGTTCTAACCTTCTCAGCCATCTCTTCAACGTTCTCATATCCCAATAGCTTTATTTCTCCAACTTCATACCAGTACATTGGAGCTCTACATTTCATTACATAGAGTTCATCATAAGAAGTCATTTGAGTTATTTAGTGAATGATATTGTTGTAAGAAAAAACAACTAGAGAAAGTTGTTCATCCCAACCACCTTTTAAATCCATATAATAAGATCTCAACATGTCCTCTAAGGTTTGAATTATTATTTTAGACTAATAATCTATATATGGAAGATAAGTTGTGTGGAATCATAATTATATATAAAGTTCTTGGAGAATAATTCACTTTAATTTTTTAGTAAACCTTTTTTCTTGATTTGATATAATAGAATGTGTTACATCATGTAACATTAACACAACATTAATGTATATCATGGAATTTTTATCTAGATAGAAGTATTCTCCAATAGAAATGAAGTGTTTTTACATCACAAGTAGATCAAATACCACCCATATAGCATTAAAACCTTGGGTGGTTTGGGGAGTCCTACAAAAAACTCCATGTTTATGTTCTCAAATTTCCTTTCTTGTATGAGTAATGGATGAAAATTTCCATTTGATTTTTTTCTTAGTACCTTAACTTTTTGTCATACCATGAACTGAGATAAAAACTCTACAACATCCTGCTTCATGTCATCTAACCAGAAAACTTCATTCAATTTTCTATACATATTTGTACTTCCAAGATTAATTAATAATGAAGAGTAATGATCTTACTCTAAACAACCCTTCAAAACATGCATGGAAGGAATACATGCACTGATCTTAAACCTTATCATTGAATCTAAATTGAGGTTAAACTCTAAAGATTTTATGAACTTTTTTACAGCTCTACATCTTCCTTCTATGCCTCTTCAATATTCATAATGATTGAGAGTTGAACATTCAATTGAGAAAAATATGTTTTGTTCCCTTCATTCAGGATTTCTAGGCCTATCCTTTTCAATTCTAGAAATATTGGATCTTTCATGATCCTTATCATGGAAAAAATATAATGATCTCTTTGACAGAATGAATCGGAAAACTTGTTTTCTTTCCCGGGGTAGTAATGTATTGAGTAGTCATAATTCTTTATCATCTCTAACCATATTATATGATGAATTTCTGTCTCATTTTGTGTGAATATATATTTCATATTTTCATGATCGGTATATATATCACACATTAAATATATAGATAATACCTCTATATCTTTAATGAAAAAATTACTATAGCTAACTCCAAATCCTCAGTTGGGTAATTTTTATCCTGAATCATCAACTATCATGAGGCATAAGAGATAACCTTTTTATTATCCATAAGAACACATCCTAATCCTTTCTGGGATGCATTACTATAGATTGGAAACCCTTTACAACTACAAGTTAATGTAAGCATAGGTGTGTGGATTAGTGTTCTCTCAGTTCCTTCCAATTTACTTCACATTCATCTATCTAGAATAAATTTGAACCCTTCTATGTTAACATGGTTTTTAGGTGATATAGTCATGATAAATTCTCCAAAAACCATCTATAATATCCATATAAACCAATAAAATAGTGGATCTCTGTCATAGGGGTCTTTTTAGGCCAACATTCAATATCCTCTTTCTTTGATGGATCTACTACTATACCTTCTCTTGATATTATATAACACAAAAATAAAACATTTTGTATCCAAAATTCAAAATTTTTAAAATTTTCATATATTTTATACTAACTTAGTGTAATTAGTTCAATTTTAAAGTGGTCTTAATGCTCTTCAATTCTCTTTGAATAGATAGAAATATCATTTATAAATACTACGACAAACTATTTGAGGTAATCTCTAAAGTCTCTATTCATAAAATCTATGAAGATTGTAGGGGAATTAGTATGAACTAAAGGAATTTCAATATACTAATGGATTCTATACATTGTATGAAATTTCATTTTGGGTATATACACCTTCTTGACTTGTAATTGACGATATCAAAAACAAAGATCAATAATGGAAAAGTACTAAACTCTATGTATTTGATAAAACAAGTTAACAATATGGGGAAGATGATACTTTTTCGGAGCTATGATCTTGTTCAGCTCATGATAATCAATGCAAAGTCTCATTGATCCATATATTTTCTTCACAAAAAGAACTGATGCACACCAAGGGGACACAATTGGGTGAATTAATCAATTGTCTTGATTTTATTTGAGTTGCTTCTTCAATTCCTAAAAATCAATTGGTGATATTTTACAGGGAGTCTTTGAAATAGGGTTAGAACCAGTTACGATCTCAATATAAAACTCAAATTCACAATTATTTGGAATAATAGTCATATATTCTGGAATTAAATCCAAAAATTCTAGAAAAATGGGTATATCATCGATGTCGACTTTCTCCCCAACAATTTGAGATAAACATACCTTCTGACTGAAAATTAACAACCATATACTAGATTTAATCTCCATAAGAAGTTCAAAAATATCATCACATCTTTAGACGATCGTATATTGGTTTCAAAAATCAAATGTTAATTCTCTTACATGAAAATTGATGTGGTATTTATATTGATAATGAAAATATTAGCAGGAAACACATTCCCACTAACTTAAACTAAAGAGGAATCATAGACTTGAGATGCTATCATCCTACCATTTGGGGTTTTCATTAATAACACCAAATATATTCATTTGGGTGGAAGCATAAAACAAAAATTCTTTACATATGAAAAAGTGGGTTGATGTAGAATCAAATAAGACATTATTAGTTCTATAGTGGATGGTATGTGAACCTTTCACCATGTCGTTATCGCATCCCTCATCATAAATTATGATTGTATAAGAGTTATCTTTTTCCCCCATCCTAAGAGGTTTTTGACATCAATCATCATCACTAACTCATGGATTTGTGAATTGGTTATCATAATGCCATTTCTCCACACACATATAGCACTGATGCATGGGAGGTACATTTAGTGTTACTTTTTCTCCATTTAACCATTAGATAAATTTTTCCCATCACTTTGGAAATAAAAAATCCCAATGGACTTTATTTCAATACATAAATCATTTATTATACCACTTAAGATAGTTTCCTCTACACTTCTTCCCACAAATAGAGAAAAAAGGAAATATCATCTATTTATCTTCATGGTTTTTAGACATCCCATTAAACTCTATCTTCCTCTCCTTATCAAAATCATGAGATTGGTACATGAATCTGACATCTATTTCAACCATTATTTCACAACCCAAAATCTCTTTATAGATACTAAATTATATTAAGGAGAATACACTTCTAAGACTTCTCTTTAAGACATTGAATGACTTATCAATTTTACATTCAGTTTGGATGATAATTCAGGATGCGTACCTTGAAAGTCTCATGAAATTAGCCTTGTAGGTACCAATTGTTTCATCATACCTTTGCGTCAACATGAGTAATTATTTCTCCATCATGGTATGAATAATACAAGGAAAATACATATTGAAAACTCATTTCTTAAAATCATCCCAATCTATGTATTCAATTTAACCTTTCTTCCTTATATTCTTAATTAAATTCCACCCCTGGTCTGCTTCACCTTCTAATTGATGATCAATTAGAATAACTTTCTCCTACTATGAACATTAGATAATAGAGAATATCTTTTCAGTAGTAAAAATCTGTAGTTCAACACCAAATGGAACATATTACCCACTAAAAGAAGGTGGATGTTTCTTAATGAAGGACTCAACATAATGTTTTTCCCTCCTTATCTCATTTGGAATCCCACCATGATTCATATCATGAGTAAGCTGTGTTAGTATAGAAACAATATTTTTCATTCCATATCCCATAATATTTGGTTACATTGGAGGAAAATAATTACATTTTTTGTCGCAATCATTATTAGTGTGGTTTTATCATGTTACTTTAATTTACTAAAACCAAAATGATAGATTACGAAATAGTTATCCTAGTGTGGATCCACATAATCATGAAAATTCACTTATCGTATGTCTAAATTTTGAAACCTTCCTTAATAGATGACACCACATGTTCATCCTAAATTATTCATAGTAAACATATATATTAATCCTTTATAATGGTTTGTGAAGAGTTTTTAGATTCCCAAAGCATATCCCTATAGAGTGTCAAACCAGGTGGCAAAAAAGGCTCATTGTCAAATACCATGCTATGATTGAGTCAGGCCTAATGCACCTTATCATAGTTGTTACCCCTACGTATATTTGTGCCAAATATACATCCATTTGTAGAATCTAGATAAATATTTATTTCAAGGAAACCACTCACTTTATCCTATACCAAAATTCCAAAATATTTTACTATAATTTTCTTTATCCTTAGAATAAAACATAGTCATGTAAATTTGGTTTTCACTAAGTTTTCATAATTTTAGTTTCTAAAGGATAAATAAAATTTTTCTTAGAATACAACTATATAGACATCTCTTTTCAGACATTATCATAAATTTACTTTTGATGAATACTTAATACATTACAGAAAAAAACCCAACAAACCATATCAGTCTATTGCCTTTAGAAACCTGAAAACCTAAAAACATTTACATAATTGGGCTATATTATCTACCACTAGGTTCTTCTTGACTAGTTCCCTTCTTAGAGACATCAAAGATAATATATATATTTATCACCTAGTTAAAATGAAACATAAAAAGGGGTGATATCATATGCACAATAAGGGTAATCAATAGAGATATGTAAACACAATCATGATAATAAGGGTATGAGAACATGAACATGAAAATATAAGATCATACCCTCCTTATCAAAGATCATAAATAAGAATTATGATACAAATATAGACAATTTATAAGACATGAATCATACAGAACTAAAGAATATCAGACATGAAATAATATCATTGGAAAAAAACATAGGACTATGAAAGACACATAAAAATATAATCAATTTCTCCATAATAGCTAAGGAATCACTACCAAAAACATATTTGTAGTATGGGTTCAATTCCCATACAATCATGGTAGTCATAGTTCAGTATCATGACTATCTTAGTGTAAAAGGTCCTTCATGTCTATCTTATGATATATAAATCATTACCCAATGCATTGGAGGGAGACATTTATCCTGCCATTCTCATAATGAAATCATATATACATGTTCCATAATATAATAAATCATATATCATATAATAACCCAAGGAATGAAATGGGTTTCATAAATAACAATCAATTATAACTTATCCTATGGTAAAGAAATGGTTTTCATTAATACAATTCCATTATAAACATAACCATTCCTAGAAAGAATACTAATGGAAAAATTTTATCATATACCCAGTAAAAAATAAGTGACATCAAATAGCTTTATATTAGATGGAAAATAATATTTAAATAACTCTTGAAAGACAATTCTAGAGTAGAAATCCTTTCTTATTTGAAAACATTTTCATTACTTGAAATGCTGTAAATAGTTTAAAGAAATCATTTTATTTGAAAATGACCTTATAATAAAATAGAGTAATATTCAAGATAATAAGGTGTTATGAAAGTGTAAAAAGCCTTTCATTTTGTATAAATAATAAACACATTCGTCTTATACATTTTCTAGAAAATTAAAAAGTACCTTTTTTGGAAAAGAATAAAATATTCCTTTCAAAACAATTAATAAAACTCATACATTTATAGAAATTTCTGAAAATAATTATAGAAGAATATTAAAAAATTTATAATTTTTTTTAAGAAACATGGAAAAGGATTTTAAATATACCATAGTTAATTCTTATGTATAAGAAATCTCATGAAATAATGTGATTGTGAATTAACCCTTACATTAGGTATGATTTCTTTCACGCATATCTGAAACTTATCTTTTCAGTGAGCTCCCTCTAGAACTTCTCATAGGGACACTTGAGTTGTTCTTATGATAGGACCAGAACATCGATAACCTAGATAAGGATTTTAGGAGTAAAAATGATGATGGTTTTTTTAATCTAGAAGGCTCAAGTTGGTGTGATGAATTGAGAGAGGATGTTCCTTTTTTATAACAGAGTAATAGGGCACTGTTAGAAACTCTCAAAATATTAAATTAATAAATATTAATTTTCTATTCCAAACTATCCTAAACTGATTTATTTAAAAGATAAGATGAGTATGGGTCTAAATCCAATCATCAAATAAAAATTAGAAAAGTTTTTATTATTTTTTAATCCTTATCTTTATATTTTAAACCTTATTTTATCCTTTTAATTTTTACCGAGATTTCATTTAATTTACACTTTGTGGATTACTATAATTACTATAAAAAGAAAAAATAAAAATTAATGGGTCATTGATGAAATTTTGAGACTAATCCAAATCATTTGGTCAAATTTCAAATTTTTATAAATTTTATAACATTTAATAAAATATCAATAGTGTAAATTTTGACACTATTCATTATATGACTTTTTAGAAATATGGTAACAGTAATATAATTTTGAACCAACTCCATTAAATTATTAATAACATGGTCAAAAAAAACAAAAAAATCCTGGATGAAATTAATTATATTAAATTATTTTTATTTTAATATTTTTAATATCATTTATTTGATTTTTTCACTAATGAAGCATTTACTATTGTTTCACCATATAATTTAATTATTTCATTCATAAAAATTATTAATAAATTATCATGATCTAGGTAAAAAACTTATATTTTTAAATTATATTTATATCTGAATATATCACTTATATAACCCCATATTAAAAAACATTAATCGATAAAACAATAGTGTGACGAAATTTGTCTTCTCTTGGAATATGATTTTATAAATGCATTAAGTTCATCCAAGTAGCTCTAGTTGGTACTAAATAATAACCAAGGCTGATATTGGTCATAAATCACTCATCCAGTTAAATTATTACAAGTGTTATAGTAATTTTATAATACTTATAATATAATTTTTTCCTTTATTTTCATGATTTACCCTTAACCGCGGTAATAAAAAATATTACTAATGTTATTATTCATGATGTAAAAAAATAAAAGGGGAATATTTATACAATCATGATCTTATGATTAAAAATATTGAATCAAATTTTAAAAATTCAAAACACATACTAGTCATAAATTAATTGAAAATTAATCTTTTGGATGGAATGAGGAAACGAGGTTTTAATGTAAAAACCATGAAATGTTCACCAAGTTCTTTATATCCAATTTAAATGGGAAATTTATTCAAATTACCTAAATTGTATTAATTGATAAAAACATGGTCTAATAACATATTAAAATTTATCAAATATATATTAAATACAATAAATTATTTCAATAAAAAAGATATTTCATTTAAAAAATGTTACATTTTTTAACTATTCCTAGATAAAAATGAAACTTCATAGAAAAATGATATAAATCACCCTAAGTTATTTTTGATATTCCAAATTCAAAAATGTTTTTTATTTTATCAAATTAAATTTCTAATAGTTTCAAAATTTAATTTTATTTCTTTTCATAGAAGGACATGAAAAGAAGATCATTTGAGAAATAGTATTTTTAAACATATAAAGATTTCAAAAATGAATGTTTCTTAATTTATAAAATGTTTTATTTATATAAAATCATTATAAATATAATTTGAAAATTATTTTTTACTATTCATATTACTAATTTTAACATATAGGTCACAACTATATTATTTTAATAATTATAACTATAAAATGAAGTTTTTTGGAAACTTGATGTTCTGTGTGACAAACGCTAAGTCGGTGTTGAGTGTTGAGTAAGCTAATTTGGTGTCATGTGAAATGAAGGTTTGATTTAGAGTAAGGAAAGAAATCAATGAAGATTAATTAATTAAATAAATCACCAAAAAATTATGGGTGTTATATATTGATATTTATAATATCATATATGATCATATTATTACATTTTACCACCCATTTGTTAATAGTGTTTCATTATTTTCATTATTTCGTGTGTTCTTTGCCTTGTTTTTTATGCGTGTTTTTTCATGAATGTTTCAGTTCATTTTTATATAATATATATCCGTAAAAAAACTATATTAATTATAAAAATATAATTTTTAATCATTAGATACATTATTATAAATATTTATGAATGTTGAACTTGGGAAATGAATCACATCACTTTGTGGAGGCACTTGATCGTAATAACATATGAGTGATGATATCATACCCTCAATTAGATAAAATTTATAGAATTAGGTGATGTATTAAATTTATAGAATAATTATCATCTCATATATTTCCAATTTGTTTATTAATTGTTTCCTTATTACATTCTGTGGAAATTTTAATTCAAAAATTAATCGCAACTCTTTGTGAGGTGGTAGTCCGCCTAGCACATGAATGAAGGTATCATATTTGAAATGAAATGGAATTTAAAAGTTATATTTGATATAAAAAATTTATAAGTATATTAATAATATAAATATCATATAAATTTGGAAAATCTCCCATTACATCCAACTATGAGTGGTGGAATTAGAAAAAAGAATCACTTCGGTTCACAAGGCATTCATCCGCTATACACTAGAACAATGATTTATTGGCCCAGTTGATGGAAGGGTAGATGGATAATTATTAATAAATCAACATAATAACATATAATTATATTATAAATACTGGTTTTATAATATTTTTGTGTTAATACATAATTAAAGGTTTAAAAGGAATAAAGAAAAGAAAATATATTTGTTAAGATACTTACCCTCTTTTAGAGAATCCTTATTTGGATCTCCTCTTAAGGACCCTAGGGAGAATCTTTTGGGAGGAAGAAAATCTCTAGAATATAACTATGGATTTTGGGGAGATAATGTTTCTGTTTTTTTTTCAATCCAAGGGGAATGTGAAGCGAGAATAATTAAGGGGATGGAGTTCCTCTTTAAAAGGGGGAAAGAAAATCCTCTTGGAAATTACATGGAAATTTCTGAAAATAATACAAACTATTAAATTAATTTACGTGATAAATAAATATAAATTAAAAAATATTCTAAATTGGTAAGTATAATATCTATAAAATATATTTTTGATATGTTGGTAGGTTATTTTAACCCTTATATTTTCAGTTTAACGCCAATGTAAATCAATTCATACCTCAGTTGGAGTAAATAATGTATAATTTTATCACATTTAATTTTGATCAGAAATTAAGTTGACCATATTAGATAATAGAAATTATTATTATTCCAAATATGTAATAAATTTTTACAAATTAAATTCATAGAAGTGGAAAATTTTAATTTAAAATTAATCTCATAGACACGATGAGAAAGCGGGTTTTCGAAGATAAAATGCTCAAATGTTTATAATGATTTTATATCAAAATTCTAAATAAAAATGACTACAATGAACTAAATTTGACTAATTGATATAAAATTGAACTAATTTTACATTAAAAAAAATTATAATTATAATTTAACGTTATAAATTATTTATATTAAAAGGAATTTTTCAATTAAAATTTAATATTTTTCATTATTCAACAAAAAAATGAAACATTTCATAAAAATAAAAAAAATCACCCTAAGATAAATCTTATATTATTATTTAATAATTATTTATTTATTTTATGATAAATTTTCTAAAAGTGTTAAATATTAATTTTAAATTATGTGCGCAAAGAGAAACTACTCTATCTATTATAAAAAATACTGTTTTTTTTAATATTGATTTCTATTTATATTATTCTTATTTTATTTATAATTAATAGATGGTATTAATTTTCAAATTTTAGTGACTACTATTACTACCCTCTATTCCAAAAAATAGGTGACAACTATTTTATTTAATATTAATATTTTAATAACATGTTTCTTGTTCCATTTAAATTCGGTGTTCTGTGTTATACAAGATAGACTCAATATTGTGTGTATTACAAGATATTGAATAGATTGAATTTATTTAAAAATAAATATATTTTAATGCCTCAGGTTGATATAAACTCTTTAAAACATGGTGTAATGTCATAAATTCTTTTGAATATAATGTTCTTATTTTATATTTTTGGGGTGTTACATGAACACCACCACAAAGTTTTAAAGATAATCCTTGAATAATGTATTCATTATATTTATAAAAATGTAATATTATATTCTAAATATTATGGTAATTACAATAAAATCATAATGTACATATTTTTTATGAAAATACCATATTTGGTATATCCTCCATCTTCACCACTAACTGATGATAACATGATTGAGAATCGATCTTTGAAAAATATTGATCTCCTTGTTATTGATAAAATAAGTCAAAAAAGGCATGGAAAATTATACTTATTATTTAAATTACATGCATTGATCTCCTTGTAATTGATGCACAATTTCATAGACCCATCCTTTGTTTCCTGAATAAAATTGGGACTCCCCATAGTGAAACACTAAGGTGTATAAATGTTTAATCACACAACTCATTTCCTTGTTTATTTAATAATACTAACTACATTGGTTCCATTGTATATATAGTTTTAGATATGAGTCTTGATTTTGGAATGAGTTTAGTAGAAAATTTAACTTCATGCTTAGGTGGATTACTAGGTAATTCCCTTGGAAATGTTTCAATGAATTTAATTAAATTGGATACATCTTCTATATTTAATATGTTCTTCTTATCGATATATAGTGTTTTATCTTACTCTTCTCCCATAATTTCATTATGGTGAGTTACGATAGGTGGGACTACAAAAGAATCTGGAGGTGAATCCTCTCCCTTGAAAACAAGGGATTCTATCTCCCCTTCTCAAAAAGTGATCTCTTTATCACAACAATAAATTCTTGCATTATACATTACCATCCAATCTATACCAAAGATTAATCCAAAATCAACCATATGTATAACAATCTTCTATTACACCAGAGAATTTTTATGCATCTTAATAGATATTTCTATGTAAATCATCATTGTTATAAGAATCCGATTAGGGGTCATAGCTAAAAACTCATTTCTAATATTATTATGGGAAGATTAAATGTTATCACTTAACATGAATGATATAAAGGAGTGTCTAGTATCAAAATCAAAAAAATCATTTGATAACATTGTGTTTAGATTCAACATACGTGTTATCACACCACTCAGTACTTCAACATCATATATAGTGATTGCATTTTCCTTTCCTGTTCTGTATAAACTGAGGTATGTTTACATTTTGTTTATCGTATTAGTTTACATAGTTCCCCAAATACTTATATCTAAATCATTAAAAATAATCAACTGTTACATTGAATCATCATTAGAAAAATTGATGGATTTTTTTCCACACATTAAACACACCCTCATTACATTAAATAAGTCCCCTAAGTGATTATTTACAAAAATTATTACATGTGGTATATTATTCTATTCCTTTATTCCCATTTTATATACACTTATTTGTATGGTACTCTTAGAACCTCCCCTTCATTAGATTTATTTCAAAGAAATATTTCTTGTATAACTCTTTCTCTATCTAATGAAACTTGATACTTTATCCTCATATAAAAAAAATCTAATACAATAACTCCCTTTGATGGTAAAACATTATCCCGTAAATTAAATGATCAATCATGATTTATGTTCTATGTTCACAGTAAAAAAATATCTTTCTAACATCATAAATTTAGCCTCTTAATCATCAAAATTCCACCTCCATATTTTTGAAATTGAGGGATCCAATTTTCGTTTTATCCCTTTGTTCATGAGGAAATTTTTTTCATAAAACATCACCATTAAATTTATCCATTAGATTTGATCTATCTCTACTTAATATTTAGTGTTATAAATTATTAACCACCATTGATATGAATCTCTTATAAGATGATATACAACCATGATAACCTTTTCTCTTTCACAACTTCCAAAAAATATGCATATATCTTATAGTTTTTTGAAACATAACATATCTACTAATTGATTAGTAGTTTCATTGTATGGTGGAGTTTTTTGTCTCACAAAGTTTTCCAACATAATTTAACCATGTTGGGGATAAAAAGGTTTCTTTATATAGATGAGGTCATTTTTTAGGACCTTGGTTAACTTCCTTAATAAGATTATGATTTGATTGGATCTAACTACATCAATATTTAATTTGTTAAGAGGAATATACCTACCATGACTATGAATGTTGATATGGTTCCCTTTACTTCTTTTTCCTCCATCTCTAAATAATGGAATATATTTAATTAATACATCATATTTAATTATAAAATACAATATATATTTTTTTATATGGAATAATTCCTTAAAATATTAATGGTTTTTCATAATAATTGTGTTAATTAACTAGGTTCTTAAATATCGAGTCCCCAATGTTTCTTCTAAACTTACTCATATAAAAATATTAACATCCCAAACATGAAAAACTCAGATATGGTAATTATATTGAATTATTGGTACATATTATAAGATTTTATGAAGGATCCTACAGTTTTTTATTCTTATAAGACTATGTACATAAATATTTTTCACATTACACTTGAGAACATAAATTAAATCCTAAAAAATAAAAGAAAACATTGTTTTTTATCTTAGTATGTTATTGAAAATTTAAAATAGTTCTCCTATATGTTTCCTTGGTAAATGACATGAAAATATGGGTGATCTAATATAATTTATAAAGAGTACCATATAATATTAACTACCATTACATAAATATGAAATAAAATGTACAGAAAAAATAGATTATCAAAATATTTCCATAATCAAATAAAACAGAGGGATAATTATATCTATAAAAATAAATAAAATCATGGATAATAGTTAATGATCTCCTAATAATGGAATGAATAATTTTGAACAACATAAACAAACCATCACGATCTTGTGAAAAGGTTTTCTTACAAAAAATAGGTAAGGCATATGAAAATACCCTATATAGTTTGTCACATGAAACCTTGGGATTCATCCAAGTGCTAATTATAATATATAACTAGTATTTTTTTAGTATAAATTAGTGTGTTTATTATTAATGATACCATCAATGTGATTAAATTATATCATTATTTACTTATTTATGTAATATATTGTTGAAATTTAAATTCACATAATTGTCCATGATATTAATGTATAGCATTGTTCAAGTAGGGTATTAAACCAACACGAAGAACATCATAACATAATTAATGGATGATTATGAAGTGATTTAGTTTTAATTTAACTATACCAGATGTATAAAGACCTTACATAGTATTTATTATTTTTTATCTAATATATGTAAATAAATGTAATAAGATGATAACCTAGAGTATGCTTTTTCATTGTATGAAGATATCATTTTTTCAAATTGAACACTCTTTTTGAATAGTCAAATTTACCATAGATGTTTATTTCTCTTATAGTGAATATGTTGTAAAATGTTTCTTTCTAGAAAATTAATTATTTAATAAATACTATATTTATCCATTAATCACATACTAATGTCCAACCATGTTAGTAATCTGTGAAAAGAAAAAATCAAATCAATGATTCCACAGAGGAATGTCTACATGTTTGTATGGTTGATGATTTCATTTTCCCTAGAATGAGAGAAATTTATAATATGTTTTACCATTTCAAAATATGATATATATTATAAATTTATAAATTTTTATTAAATTAAAAATTAGGACCACTCATGTAAGGTAGTAATGGAAAATAAAACATGATTCTTTGTGGTGGGGGTGGCTTGCAGTCACATGAATGTCATTTTTTCCTTAAGGGAAATGTGGAAATGTGGTTAAATGTTATTCCCATAAAATAATAATACAATATAAAAAAATATTTAATTTTATTTGAATTATAAAAATATATTTTTTGAATTTAATAAGGAAAATAAAAGTAATTAGGTAAAATTAGTACTCGTGTTGAGGACTTGGGAAAACCCTCAAAGGACTGCTTGAAAGGGAGGACTTACACTACTATACAATGACTAGAAGCATAATACCAAAAAATGGTATTATATGTGATGTAAAAAGGATATTTTTTCGAGATGAAAATTAATTTTTTTTAATTTTTTTTGAAGGCATGGTGAGGGGCCCCTTTTATTAGTGGTGAGAATGACATTTTTTGTAACTATATTTGAACATCATATAAAAAGGGAAAATGTTTCATATGTCATGTTTTCCATAAATGTTAAATAATTGAGTGCTAATAATATAAGGGAGATCATATCTAAAAAACCAAATTATAAACATGTTTTTGACATGTTTCAATATCTTTTCCTCTAGATTTATTACATGTACTATTTTTATTTTACCATGGTAACATGTTTTTTTACCTATCTAAATCATTTAATTAGGATAAAAATAAAATTAAACTTATTAAATAATATGTACCTAATGATTAAAAATATGAAATTTAATTTATCATATAAAATTTCAATATATTATAATAATCAATTTTATCATTACCACATATAGTGTGTAAGAACCCATTTTTAAGAAAAAAGTATATTTTTGTGATTAAAATATTTATGTTGGGTAAAATTATCAATGTTTATGATTTAAGGGATATTAATTTATTTATTATAATAGTTATGTTTTTTTTAATATAACCATATCCAAATATTATTAAAATAAAATTTTATTAAATGAAAATTCCAAATAATAGTTTTTATTGGAAAATATTACTTGAGCCCTTAAAATGTTAATCAATGGTTTTATAAATTCAACATATTATTTTTCAAATATATCATGTTATATATTAAATAATTTTTTTTTGAAATTATAAGTTATTAGAAAATTATAGGTCTTTATTATAGAGTAAAAAAACTAACAATTTTAGAAAAAAAAACAATATTTTTTACTATTCCCTTAAAAATCAATTATTTCATAAATATACAAAAAAAAATAAAAACTAACATTAAAATCAAAAATATTTTTTTTTAATTTTTATAAAATTTAAATTATCATTTGTTTGTAAAATTAAGTCAACTCTAATGGCTCTTTAGATTGTGTATTATGTAATAGTTTTTGGGATATAATGTTTCTTACTATAGTAAGGTGTTGGGTATTTTTGTAATACCCTAAATTTTTAATGAGAATAAAAACAGTATTTGATATTAATTTATGGGCATTTTTATGTCTAAATGTAATTTTTCAATAAAATACAAAAAATAAATGATTTAATTGTTTTATGTAAGTGTACAATTCTTATTAACACCTTGTAATATTATATAGAATATTTTCAATGTTTGGACTTTATTTATCATGGGATTATGGGGCCCATAGAGCCTCAACACTGGAATGAAAATAAAATTATATTCTATTATGTGTGTGTTATTTCCCAATATAATGGAATATCTCCCAAATGGTGTCTCATATGGGAAAATCTGAGAGCATTGTTAGGTATGAGATATGGGCCTTACCCTAATAATGGCATAATATTTGTATGTGTTTGGAGTTTTCTAATAGAGCACATGAGGGTAATATATTTATTAATTTTATTTTAACTCTTTTTTTTAATATAAGAATCTCATGAATGGTGCATCGTATGAGAAATCTAAGACTTCTATTAGGTATGGAATGTGTTTTTACCCTAGGAATTATATAATATTTGTTCATGTCATGAGATCAGTAACATAAAATGTGATGGTAATTTCTGTTACCCTTTTTATTATTTTATAATTATTTTTTTATCATTAACTTGGTTATTGTTTTATCTTCTCTATGGGGAAACCACCATCTTCAAAAGTGTAATGATACCAATACTTTGGGATCAAATAGCTTTGACCCCTTAAAAATTTTAAACCCTTTATGGGATGAATTTAAAGACAATACTATCTAGATTCAGATGAAAGACATTATTAATTGGGGTTTAGATTTTGCCGAAAGGTATACACTTTTTAGTGTTGTAAATAGCTGAATGAAAATGTTTTCTTAATTATTAAATTCCTTTGAGTCCAGGGGAACCTAAAACTCATTTCAAATTATTTTTAAAGGCTCTGTTGATTAGTGTGGCTCTATTGTAACCCCCCCCCCCCCATCATTTCATTTATCTTCCTCCATTTCCTTAGGAGATGGGCTATATGGAAGAAAAGATGTGTTGTTCTCAATTATTTTTTCTCCTTTTCATTTTCTTATAATATAGTATTATGGAAAAGAAAAAATGAATTTTTATTAAATATAAAATATAAAAACCATGTTTTAGAAAAATATAATCCATATTATTATAAAAATATAATTATCAAAATTATAAAATAGTAATTATGAAGTTTAATCAAATGAAATTAAATACGGAATTGTCATGGATAATTTAAAAGTAATTATAAAATAATAATGAAATCTTGTTATTAAAAGGATACAATATATTAAAATTAACAAAAGATTATTTTTTTAAAAATTTCAATCACATTAAATTATCAAGCCTAAATGTATAGAATCACTGAACGATAATTACATTGATTTATTGAAGAATAATTTATCAAAATTATCAAAATATAAAATATTGAATTATCAAATGAAAATTTATAAAAAAAATTGTCATGGAAAATTATCAACTGATAATTTATCAAAAAATATAAATGTACAATTACCTGAATTATCAAAAATAATTATCAAGATTTATTAAATTATAATTGCATAAAACTATTAGAGGGTAATTTATGGAAATAAATTAACATAAGAAAATAGTGAAGGGATAATTTGTTAGGGAAATCATTAGATGATACTTACAAAATTTATCCAAGGATAATAATGATATAATTATCTTACGATAAAGATATCTAATTATCATAGGATAATTATGAAATTATCAAGGGAAATTATTTTGTGTTATTAATGAAAAATTATCTGGAATACTATAGGTGTTATGTAAAAAATTTAGGATATAAATTATTTAATTTTGTTTTATAATAATTATTAAGTATAATATTTCAACTATATGTGTTTACCTAAATGATAATTTAAAAATTATACAAGAGGGAGAAAATATCACAGTCTGTGATATTTTATTTCTTTTTTAAATAAAATAGCTAAGTTGGGTTCTAGGAATCCTTAAAGAACCTTGAGTCTTGAAATGTCGATGACTATGATAATAAGTCCATGAGGAGATTTTCTTTACTATTGAGGTTTCTAATCCATATTTTAAACCACACATGGTGGTTTTCTCTTATGATTAAAATTGATAGATTTGAGGTAAGATGATTCTTACTCTCTTAGGATCTCATTTACACATGTTTCAATTATATTATATTTGTGTTTATATAGCTGATAACCCTGATTTATTGTGTAATCATGTTGGTTTCTGTGTTTAAATTGTGATAGCTACATGATATTTTATTTTATGAGTATTTCTATGAATAGAATGTTTCCATGTGCGATTATGATTACATGGTAATCTGTATTGATATTGTATTCTTCTTGATGATATATTATGTATGCCCTGTATGCATACCCAGTGATGTGTAATGCCATTATCCTGCAAGTTGTTTTGGTACTCGAGATAAGTGGACCATCGTGTGGTGTACATCCCATAGAGTGGGAGTGTGTGGGGATTACGATAAAGATGATGATGGACTAGAGTAAAGGGTATGGGGATTGAAGGCCTTTTTACCTAACCTAACACAGTGCATTAGGGGAATGATGTCCTTGGGGCCTGGACCGAGGGGCCTGATAGCCTTAGGGGCTGACACAATGATTTTATAATGTGGGTTTGTCCGGGGGCTTATCCTGAGGGTCAGGAAGTCCCTGGGTCGTCACCCATGACGGAGTCGATATATGATGACCTCTGGTCCAGATCTAACTTGATGCCTTAATATTATCAATAGATGGTTTTTGAGTTTAGTATTGGTTCATACCATGACAATCCTTCAGGCATGGAGCAGAAGAAGGTACAACAGAGGGTCTAGGAAAGATTTGTTAGTGCATGAACACTCATCTATGGATTGTATCTTTATTCTTATACACATTTAATTTTATTATGGAATGCACGTATTATAAAATATCACATCAGGTTAAGGAATCATTGTTGGGGTCTTACTAAATCTTGAATTCACACCCTACTCGATAATTTCAATGCACTTGTGGATTTCATGAGGGATTTGATGAATGGAAAGGGCCATGTGTTCTATGGATGAGAAGAGGATCACAGAGCTGGTGGCGGACCGGGGAAGACTCCAAAGGACTGTCATAGTTCTGTTATTTGAATATATTCTTTTACTGATTTTTATATGATTTCCACCTTCATATATTCTTTATTTATTTGATATGTGTTCTATTTATTTATATTATTCATGATTTCACTATTTATTTATTATATTTTTATCATTTAGTATTGATCATATGACATGATATTGAGGGTATAGTCTCCCCACTAATGGACTTCGACCCACACTATTAATCGGGAAACCTCTTGCATATGGGGAGAAATTCATGAGGGAATGTGATCTTTTATATCAGTCTCTGTGGTTCAAGTCTAGATGTTAAAAATATTTTCATAGTATTTTGACTCAATAAATTATTTTTCTACATTATTTTAGTTGGAATGTATTAGGAATGATATAGGATGGTTGTCCAACACTACATAGTATACCTCCACATTTTGATAAAACTAATAATATACATTTCTATTACAATTGATTAAATTCACCTCAAGTGTCGAAAAAGATGTTGGTATGTGATTTATGATATTTCATTTTCATTCTTGCCTCATGATTAGTAACATAGTTTAACATGCCATATATATTCCTATTTTATATTTCACAGTGGTTATTTAATTAAATTTCTTGATTTTTACTATATATTTAAGATAGATTCTATTTGTGATATATATCTTTGTTTAGAGGTTTTTGTGATATATCTTTATTGGAATTAATTAGATGATCTGAGAATGTTGTTGTGCTATTGTATAAATTATGACTATGACTAACATACAATAATGAAGACCAGGGTTAGTACTATGAGAGAATACCTTTGGTTATTGATGGGATACTAGGATATCCTTTTGTGACCCCATTGCCTATTTATTATTTTTTATGTTCCTAATTTTTCCTTTGTGGTATAATAATTATCCTATCAGATGTTTTGTGGGGCCTCTAATTGAGTAGGCTGATCCAGAGAACATACACATTCCAGATCAGGTAGTGTATTAAGTGTTTCTTTACCAGCTGCTACTAAGATTAATGGTCAAATATTCCATGGATTTTCTACCCCATAATCCTCCAACCATCTAGGGAACAGATAGACTATAGAATGTTGAGGATTTGGTGGATATCATAGAGGCTATATTCAATATCCTTGGGATTATTTAAAATAAGAAGTTGATGTTGGATACCTTCATGCAATAAATACATGCCAATAATTGGTGGTGAGTTATCATATAAGTGGTATGAAGTAAGGGTCTCACCTATTGGGCCTAGAAGGATTAATTTTTCAGATACATTTTCCCCAATATTCAAAATCTTGATATAACACAAGAGTTCACTGAGCTACATCGGGGCTCCATGATAGTATCAATATACTCAATATCATTTATAAAGATCCTCCTTTTTTCACTGATTCTGGACAATAATGAGGCTTAAAAGTCTTGGAAGCTTGATATCATACTTCAACCTAACCCCATATTGAAGGTCAAGATCTTTGACACATATTTATACCTAGTGTTTCTGAGGAAGACCCTGGCCATTGAAAGGATTCTAGATGATATATGAACAACTGGTCTCTCCCTACCCTTCATTACTTGGGCTAGTGGATCTCTAGTTACTGTTGTGAGTTTTTATTCTGATGGAAATAAGACTAAGGATTGGGACATATAAGAAATTTAGTGTAATTGAAATGACCTGAACTTTTATAAATAAAATTCAATTTTTTGACTAAATTTCTTTATTATGCGTCATCGTTATTGAAAACACATAAAATGCTTTTATTTTTTGAGAATATTATATTCTATCATATTTAAATGATCATTAATAGTCATAAACACTGATAATATATCTATTTAACAATTATCTTATCATTATTATATACTAAGGGTTATGAAAAATCCAATAGACACAAACAAATGAATTGATGACCTCAACCAATAGGTTCATACCCTATGAAGCTCATTTATCATATATTCTAAGAGAGATGGAATCTATAGGATTATTCATTCAGCAATATCAACATTTGATTCAAAAAATAAGGCATGATTGAAATAGTCTATAGTATTAGTTCAAGCTCATCGAGATCATGGCTCAAACCAACTTCGTTGAACCACCATAAGAAAGTCACATTGTCCCACACCATACCATTTGGGGATTCACTGGTCTAAAAAATGGCTATGTATCTCAACCATAACAGCATAAATGTGTATATTTTATTTTCTATTAAATAATGACTACATTTATTCCTTATTTATTTTATATTATAAGTGATTAAATAATGAGTTCAACAAAAATTATATTTCAATACGAAAAAACATGAATTATATTTTTGGGTAATAAGAAATATTAATTAAAACATTTTTTTGAATAAATATTGATTTTAACAAATAAAATATAATTTAATAAAATAGTATTATTAAATAAAATTTATTATTTATATTTTATAATATAAAATTATAAAGTCAAAAATAATTTTTATAAGTGTCAAAAAAAATTTATTGTCAAAAAATTGTTTTTTAATAAATACAGATTTTTAAAAAAAATATAAATTATAATAGTAAGATATTTATTTGGATAAAATAAATATTATTTTTGGATTCAAAATAAAATTATCCATCAGTTAATTTTTCATAATTTTCTGAGATAGTCGAATTTTCAGGTAAAAATAAAATATGGTAAAAAATATATATGATATGCATTTTGAAATCACAATAATCTAATGTGATATAATATATGTCATAAAAGGAATCCATGAACAAATATATGTTTCCACTTTAAATAATGTTTATTTTAGATTATTTTATTAATTTTATTAATCCTTTATGAATCCTCCAAAATATATATTATATTTTTAGGTTTTAAAATCTATTCTTTGTAAATATCGATTACTTACAAATCAAAACGTGTTTTATTTTAATGATTTGGGTTATATATATATATATATAATAATGAAAAAAATTCTTGTTTTTTAAAAACCATGATAAAAACCCATGTTATGGTTTTTGGTTTTTATTACTTTATTGTATAAATTCCAAAACCTATGTTTGGGAAGTAATAAAGAACTATCCTCAATTTTCCTATATAAAACCACCCAAAATATTATCTATATTAAATAAAAAAATCATTTATAATGTTATTATTTAAACCTTAGTTATATATATCCCTCCCAAGGTTCTCTAAAGCTCTCATGAAGATCCTCCCATGATTTTTTGAAACACCATCTCAAGGAAAGGCATCCTCTTCTTCTCCTCTTCATTCAAGAAACTTTATTACTTTATTCCCATTGATTTACAATTTATAATGTTATGATATGTATTTAAACATCCCTCATACATTAATTTTGATGTAAAAAATATTAGGGACTCATTTCTCTCTCATTAAACCATTTTATTAATCCAAAGTACTGCCATTGGTTCCAAAATTTCACTATTATTTTCCATGCCAATGGATTGTGAAGTGAATTCCCATAACCATTTTCACTCAAGTGTATTAACATATATATACCTATAATTATTTTATTTGGTATATACATTTATGTAATCTAAAATATTCATTAATGGTGTGAATAGATAGGAAATAAATTCTTGGGTTATATGATCTGTGAGGAACACTTATATATATACATGATATGATTATAATGGGTTCTCACAGATATCACTTCAATGTATTTGGTAATGTTTTAATCTCATGAAAATCTATGTAATGTGAATGACTGGTTATCCTAATCACAATATGTTATTATGTCTTTCTTTTTAACCTTTACTAAAATTATTATTCCTTGTTTTAAGTTTTTTCCACATTTCCATGATGCTTTTGTGCTATCATATTATACCATGCCTCAATATTCATGATTGTTCTTATCACCACTAATGTTTGATTTTTACGCCTATTATCTCACATATATTACTTTTCCCTGTTAAATTCTTTATTTATTACATTATTGTGCTTTATATATCACCCATTTATTATTTATGTCCTCGGGTTATCTCATCTAGTTTTAGAAGATCACTGTAAATTTAATAGCATGTTAAGGTTGTTTTCAATAATGTCATTGTATCCCAGCTTTATGGTGTCATTTTATGTAACCAATCACCCAAATAGACTAGGAATCATAATGTTATAGGTTTTATTAAATATTTTATGTAATAAAACATGAATTGATGGGTATTAAAGATATGGGTTGTTATAGATGGTATTAAAGTAAATTCTAGTTATTTTTTGGATTAAGATTAGAAAACTCTAGTAAAATATCAAGGGATAATTGAAAATGTGAAAACATCCCTAAAATTTTGGTAAAGAATAGAGTAAGTAGTTTCCACGAAAATAAATCAATTTCTAGACACTACAAATTAATGTGGCTCTGTTACAGATTTACATAAGGGTAACAACCCAAAAAACACTATATTGAGCTAGACATAAACAGAAACTAGGGCACGACAATGGGTCTTACTACACACCTTGTTTTACAATCCAAGGGGATATGATTTTTAAAATTCCCAATAGAATTAAGAACCAATATTAGGGGTAAAAAATATTCCAAAAATAATTTAATTTTGGAAATATACCCTAAATAACTTATATTAAAGCCAGGAAATACATCGTTTAAGGAATATATGTCATCTATGATTTATCTCTTTAATGTTCATAGTTTCAATTGTATTTGTTTATTATTTTAAAAAATATCAAACCTAATTTTTTCCTTTATTATAGTCAATGGATAGAATTGGGTCAATATAAAATGTGATGGGAAATACGATAAAAACCCAAATGAGATTCCCACCCTGATAAGAGTAGAAATCACGAACATTGTGACTATAATTTATCAACTAACAAAATTGATGAACTGAAACCCAGATTATAAGGAATGTATAAATCCCATTATGAAATATAATGTTTTTATTATGACCTTTATATAGTAAAGGACTCCGATATTCAGTGAATATTCTAATTCCTTAATTACAGAAAAGTGGATGAGATCAATTGAAAATATTTTCTTCATCCTTTAATGCTTTGAGAAATAGAAGGTCATACTGGTTATTTATTGTATGGAAGGAGGAGTTTATCAATGGTGTATATTGTTTAATAACAATAATCCCATGTAATAAATCAAAAAAATCCATGGAAGGAATTATAGAAAATTTATTTCGATAAATATTTCCCTCGAACTCTTTGATTGAAAATAGGTATGGACTTCCTTAGCCTTTTTAAAACGGACTATGAATCTATTAGGGCATAAAATGAAAAAATTCACAAGATTTTCATGATATGCCTCTAACTTTTTCATTACCACCAAATTTAAAGTATAATATTTCTTTTGTGTACCAAAGTTGAGTCTACAAAAAACCATATAAATTCATGACTTTTACAGTTATGAGGAAATTATTATATTTTCCTTCAAATTCAAAATGGAGGAAAAACTACCAAGTTTATCATTGGGATTAGCAGTGGAAAGTGAATTTTAATTATAGAGGTGTGATTAAAAAATATAAAGGGGGAAATAAGTTCCAGCATACCACTTGTCAAAATTATGGGAAGAAGAACCTCAAAAATTTCCTAGAGGGGATAAGTAAATTCTTTAGGTGTGGAAAGAACGGGCCCCTAGTTAGTGAATGGTGATTGGAGAAACCATCTAATTTTATAGAAGGGTGTAATTCTTAGTCAACCCTCATCATATTGTCAAAATCCTTACTATAAAAGGAGAAATGACACTATGTGAAGCACTTTCCTCATCCAGGGGTTGGAAAAGACAATAAATTCTAATAATTACCAAGGCATCAAGGAAAATCGTATGGCATCACAACTACAAAGGTAGATATAGAAAATGAAGTGGTGATATCTTCACTAGTTATTCATTCAATAATTGAGAATGTAGTTTATTATTTACTTTCTATTCATTCTTTCAGAACTCATAAGATTAAAATAACAATTTAAAAACCACTGCAAAGAATGGAAGAAGAGATGCTAGTGAAAAATTAAAATTGGATAATTATTACATCACAAGTATATAACTTCTCGCCTATCCATATATGTGGGATAAACTTCCCAGTGAACATTTTCACACTCCCATTACTAGAATTTGATTCAATTATAGGTATTTATTTTCTTTTCTTTTATATACATCCAATATATATTTCCGATATAAGGAAATCAACCTACATATCGTGAATTTCCTTTTAGATTCTATTCATATTCAAGGATGAGGATAAACATTATTTAGTAACATAATATATATAATGGATATTATTTCCTCGTGATCATGTGTATCTAGATTAAATGACTGATTCTAATGAAAATATAATCTTTTACGACATTCCCATTGTGAGGGAATACACTAATGTGTTTCCAAAATATTTTTATGGCCTTTCTCCTAGTTAAGAGGTTCAATTTTCAATCGTGATTTAATTTAGAGATTCAATAATATCCATGACCACATCTATAATTTTCATTTTTGAACATGAGGAACTTTAAAAAACTTAGGAAAATCTTGATTAATGTTTTATGCACCGGAGTACTTTATTAAGGGGATCACCAGTCCTCTTCATTGAAATGAAGGATGGTTCAATGCTTATTTGAGTCAATTATCATGAGCTCGACTAGATTAAGATAAAAACAAGAATCAACTTCCATGGATTGATGACTTATTCAGAAATCAATGTGGAGACTGGTATTTCTCTAAGATATATCTTTGGCCCAAATATTATCAAGTAAAGGTGAAGAAAGCAGATTTCTCCAAGAATAATATTGGTATAAATTATGGGAACTATGAGGTTATAGGAATTCCATTTGGACTAATAAATTATCTATTAATAATCATGGAATTAATGAATAGAGTATCTAGAGATTAAACATACCAAATTGTGGTAATATTTATAGTTTATATTCTTATCTAATCAAAAATAAGGAGGATCATGAGGAGTATTGGAATATTGTACTGAGGACTATATGGAAAGAAAATAAGTCTGAAATGTAAAGAAAATGTGGTTTATGGTTGGATTAATTAACTTTATATGGTAATTTCATCACCAGAAAAGGGATATTTGTGGATCCTTCAAAAAATGGATACAATTGATGGGTGGCCAAGACAAACCTCTATAATATATATTGGTAGTTTCCTTGGATTAGTTGGGTACTATCATTTATTTTTTGGAAACTTGTCATGATTTTAAATCCCCCAAGTTAAGCTATCTTATATCAAATTCAATATTGTCCAGAATGGAAAATTTTAGGAAAATTACAAAGTTCATAATAAGAGGCTAATCACTACACCTATGCTCCCATTTCCCAATAGTGGGGAAATATTTTTGATCTATGGTGACGCATCTAAAAAGGTATTGGGTTGTGTAATCATGAAAAATGGAAAAGTGATAGCATATTCCTCATGAAAATTTAGGATCCATGAGTAGAACTACCGAAATAATGATCTATAATTGGATGAAATTTTCTTTTCATTAATGTAATGGTGGCATTATCTATTTGGGGAGAAGTATGATAAATATATTTATATGAAACATAAAATCAACAAGTATATATTCACACAAAATGAGATTAATATACACAAATGGAGGTGGTTAGATTTGATCATAGATTCTAATTTTTTCATCCATTACCATCCTAGGAAAGTAAAAAATTATTTTGATTCCCAATGTAGAAAGGAACCCACAACTCTATCCATGATTAGAATTACAGTGGATCGAATCTTACTGGACATGAAAAGGATGTATATGGGAATAAAAAAGTATATCCATCCAACCTTTCTCAAGTAACTGTTCAACCATCCATTCTCAAGAGGATCCAAGTGGCTTATAAATTAGATTAGTATCTACAAAATAAGGTAGTGGATATTGAAGAGTTTATCTTTAAGTAATTTTGAGTTATAAGGTTTGGAACCAAGATATGTGTCCCATAAAATCTATAATTGAAGAATTAAATTTTGGATGATGTTCATAGGTCATCCTTCTCTAATCTTCCAAGTGGTACTAATATGTATAGAGATTTAAAGAAAAACTTATTTTGTGAAAACTTTAAGAGAGAGAATGCATAATTTGAATCTTGATTCATGGTATGACAGTAATCCAAGGTTGGAAGATATAATTTTAAGGGTTTGATGTAACCATCTCCCACACTAGTCTAGAAATGTGAAAACATAACCATGTATTTCATAATATGACTCCCCAAGACACATAAAGGTAATAACACAATTTGGGTAGTAGTCGATCATCTTATAGAATGTGCACTTTTCATTACTATTAAGGAAGATTTATCTTTTGACCAAGCCACCAAGAGATATATAAGATATGTTCTAAGACTTAGTTGAGTGAAAATTTCAATTGTATTTGATCTAGATTTGAAGATTACCATGATTATTTAGAGAATCATTATGCAATAATTGAATAAAGAACAAAGATGTAGCACTACTTATCCCCCTCAAATGGATATTTTTTCTAAAATAACCATTAAACCCTTGGAGTATATGATGATATCATGCTCAAAGGACTTATAAGGATACTGGGATCAACACTTTCCTCTGATTGAGTTCTCATAAAAGTGTAGTTTCCTTTAAATAATTCTAATGGAACCTTATCAATCTCTTTATGGGAAGAGCTATCAGACTCTGACATACTAAGATGAACTTGGTGGGGGGAATATGAAGGGACATAATATTATCTTAGAGATTATATAGAAGGCTCAAAGTAGTTAACATCTTATAAAATCCACATAAATCCAAAAAAAATCAACAGATAATCATTAAATATACCGTCAGTTTGAGGTCAATGTTAAAGTGTTCCTTCATATATCATCAGGGAAGAAATTCATGATTTTTGGGAAGAAGTTAAATTTCTTTCCAAGATACATTATCCCTTATTATATCCTCTATTTCATTGGATTTATAGCAAATCAACAAGCACTCCCACCAAACCTAACTCAAGTAAATGATGTGTTCCATGTATCCCTATTAAGAAAGTATATACTATACCCCTAAAAGGTATTGAATATATAGTTGGTACCATTTAAGACTGACCATTTATACAAGGATCAACTAGTAAATATCATGGATCACAAATCCAAAGTTATAAAAAACAAGAAAACTCAACTAGAAAAGTGTTGTGGAAGAACCATATGTTAGAGGAAGTGACATGGGAACTAGAAGAGATGATCAAAATAAAGCACCATCATCTAATTTAGAGTAAAAATGATAATTTCAATGGTTAAATTTATAATGGGGAGAATAATTCTATGAATTGATCTTTTATATATAAAATTACCATTATGATTGGATTGAATCACACTTTATGTATTATGGTTATAGAAAACACATGAAATTATATCACTTTTTGGGAATATAGTATCGAATAATATTTAGAAAACAATTAAGCATCATAACCATTGATAATATATTCATTGAATATTTATCTTATTATTAGTATATATTAAGAGTTTTAATAAATCCAATTGACACTAGCAAATAAAGATATGTACTGGATGCATAGGATAATACCCTATAAATCCCATTTATCAAAGCTTATAAGGGAGATAGAATCTATAGAATTTTTCCTTTACCAATCATAAGAAACTATTCAAAAACTACAAAATTATAAAAACTATTTATTGGATAATTTCAACCTCATTGATATCAAGGCCCAAACCAAGTTCAACTAACCACACTAAGAAAATATCACCATCGTATACCTTACCCTTATGCTATTAATAAGTGTAATAAATGTATATCTATCTCAACCCTAATAAAATAAATATGTATTTTTTATTTTCTATAAAATAGTTATTATATTTATTCCTTATTAATATTAATTTATAAATTAAGATATAATGAGTTAGATAAAAATTAGATTTCCATACGATAATACTTTATTTTTATTTTTGGGTAATAAGAAATTTCAATTAAGACATTCCTTTTACAGAATTCAATAATTTAAAAAATAAATTATATTTTATTAAAATATTATTATACAATACTTTTAAATTATAGTAGATAATATTATTTTATGAAGTGAAGGAAAAAAATTATAAGGTTCAGGAAAACAATTATTATAAATAAAAAAATATTTTTCAGTAAACAATTATTTATAAAAAAATATATATTCTCATATTTAGTGACTTATTTAGATAAAATAAATATTATTTTCGTATTCATCACATTGAAATTATCAAACAGTTATTTTTTCATAATTTTCTGTGTCAATCAAATTTTCGAATAAAAAATAAAAACAATGAAAATATATAACATATATTATGACATCAAAAATACCCAAAAGTAGTGTAATATATTCCATAAAAGGTATCCAAAACTATATCAATGTTTCCCCTTTAAATAATTTTTCTTTGAGGTTTTTTTATTAACTTTATAAACCCTTTATGTATCCTCCAATACATATATTATATTCAAATGTTATAAAATCAATTCTTCGTAAACATGACACCCTTCCAATTCATCGGGGTTATTATTTTAATGAGTTATATTATTTTCATTATAAAATAATTAATAACATTCCTATTTGGAAGAATCCTGGGGCAATAACCATGGATGGTTTTGTTCTTGAATGCTTTATTATATAGATTCCAAATCCTATATTTGGGAAATAAAAAACAAGTCCCTCTATTTCCCTATACAAATAACTAAATCTCCCATTTCACTTTAGTCAAAAACTATGGTGAATATCCTTACTCTATAATTCACTATTTGGATCCTTCCAAGGTGTAGATTCTGTGTATAGTGGAAGATTGAGGGGGAAGATGATATATTAAAATTTATTTTAACATTTAGTTTCCTGAAACCCCAAGTGAGGATCTTGCACGTCAAATTTATAATTAATTTGTTTATTATTGAAATAAATGAATACCTAATCTAAAATTATTTCATCAATGTATATTTAGATCATCTAAAAATAAAATTCAGTATTTTTTTCATTATGTTATGAGGATCCATGGATAGGATCCCTTTATTAGTGATTCACATGTGCTCCTTTGATCTTTGAGAAATGCCAATCTATCTATGGGTACTAGCAAAACGAGTAGATTTTTTTTATTTATACATATTGATTTATCATCCGTTTATCTTGAATTGTTCTCTCCTTCATTTATCATTATTTAGTGGAAGATAGAAAGGATAATTTAAGAGAGAGTGATGTTGTGTGTAATGATTATCATGTTTTGGTTTTAGGATCAATACAAAGTAGACATAATGGTCTATTTATAGAGATAGGGTTTAGGTTTGAAATAATTATTTAATTTATTTTCAAAACTAAAATAATATAATAGATATCAATAAACCCCAATACACATAATAATAATAATAATATTTTTATTATTATTTGGTGTGTGTTTAGTTTTACTATAACATATAATATTTAACAGGCTTGGTAATTAATTTCTGTCATCATAATTTTTCTTCATCTATTTTAACTCCTCTATTATTTATCAAATTATCAAATTAATATTTAATTTTAATATTTTAGTCATAAATAATTATTTTCGATCAATAAAAAATTAATAAAATTATACCTCAGTCTTTAGAATAATATTTATTCAATTAATTAAATTCAAATATAATTTAATCAATATCATTGTAAAAACTAAGTGTGTGGCCTTCTAGGATTCTTTTCAATTGGAATTACATATTATTGGATAAAGAAAAATATTTCTATTCAAAAATGGGTCAATGCACCCAACATAAATAAATTAATTCCATAATGATTAAAAATACACATGAATGGAAACTTTGTCACAATATATTATCAAGAAGGATTCACATTTGTGTCCCCAACCAATATGTTTTATTTTAATTTCTTTGACTACATGAAATAAATGTGTCATTTCACCATTGCCGTGGAATTTAATGAAATGGTTCTATTCCAATCAAAGGGATTATATATTAACATCCATAAAGAAAGAAGGGACAAATACTTCATCCACTGATCAATTAATTACTTATCGTACCTGATGCATCCAATGTACCCTACCTCACAATTAACATATGGAATCCTAATTTTCATTATAAAATCTAAGATTGGGAGTCATAACATTCACTAATTATAATATTAATGTATATGTACAATTTCATACACTCATGTATAGTTATATCTGATTACACGAAAACATGAGGAATTCTTACCAGCGTGTGTGTTATCATAATCTCCCATATTAGAGATTTCTAAGTGAGAACATCATGAGAAGAAACTGAATACCCATATAATTACTCACACATAAAAATATATATACTGTGTTTCCCATCATAGTACATTATCTTCCCATTAGACTATATTTAATAATATCTTCATAGTACATCAAGGTTCTCATCATATCAAGGAACTGATTTAACCATATCAACAAAATTTATACTCTGGTAAATTAATACCATTTAGTCATGAAGAATGTTGAAAAATATATAATAAGTAGTTTTATTAACATCCAACGCATTGAATATACATGAAACCAATGTAAAAAAAGTTAGTCCTAGTACACCAACTCCTTCAAACTCCCACCTAGACAATATCCAACTACTTCTTAATTTTAGTTCATTTGACCTCTCTTTATAATCATCTTTCTACTGAGTTAAGGATTTTGTCAAGGGGTTTTCAATATTTCCTTCAGTGTAAATTATTCCAATAGAAACATCACCTCTCTAGAAAAAAAAATCCTTCAAGAGAAAATTCTTCTAAAGTTTGTGCTTCATCCACTAATATAATCTCATCACTTTTTCAAATGCCACTACTATAGTATTATGACAATAGAGTGTTATGGGATCTTTACTTCTAGGAACTATGTCATGATCTTGGATGAAGTTACACATCCAAACTACTTCCTTAACAGCCTAAAAATCTAAAATATACTCAAGATCTACTATAAAATCTACTAATATAGCCTTATTTGTGTTCTTTTATATCACAACACCTAAATTCAAAGTGAATATTTATCATGTTTATGACATAATTTCATATTAATCCATTTAGAAATTAGAATCTTTACATCCTCTAATGAATAGTTCATCATCTCCTCCATAAATCATAGATATGTCATTAGTACCCCATAGATACTTAAGGATTGTCTTGACTACCATCAAATGGTGGTCACCTAGGATAGTTTGATATCTTCCTAATCCCTTAATTAACAGGACAAAATATCATAGTATATAGAAGAACATACATGACTTATCCAATCACTGATGCATTTGGAATCCATAAAATTATTTTTAATACCTCACATTTATGAGGAAAGATCTTCCTGGAAAGATGAATGTCATGTGACACTAGAAACAACCCCTTCTTGGATTGTTCCATTTTAAATCTCTTTAGTATCTTGTCAATGTATGTACTTTGACTTAGGTCATGTAGTCTGTTGGATCTAACACTTTGGATACTGGTCCCAAGAATATATTTTTTCTTTCCCAAGTCCTTACTAGTGAATCATTTATTCAACCATTCTTTAATAGACTATAATACTGGTATATAATTTCTAATAAATAATATGTCATTGACATATTATATTATGAAAACTAATGTACTCTAACTAACCTTTTCATAGAGAATAGTCTCACATTTGTTCTTTATGAAACCTCATATTCATCAAAATGAATCTTTCTTGTCCCGGATTCATTCTTTAATCAATAAAAGGATTTTTATAATTCCCATATCATTTCAGAATCCTTTAGATTAAAAAACCCTTTCTGTTATGTCACATAGAAATCATCCTAAAGGTTCCCATTAAGGAAGGTTATTTTGACATCCATTTTCTAAATCTCGTAGTCATGGTACGTAGTAATTGAACATATGATTTATATGACTTTCATCATTAAAAATGGTGAAAAAAAATTTCATAGTCCATGTACAGATATTTATTAGAACCTTTTTCAACTAGTCATGCCTTATATGTAATTAATTTTCCTTTAATTTATAGTTTCTTCTTCAATACCTATTTTCAACCAATAGGCATCACCACCACTAGAGGATATATCAAAATCCATAGTTGGTTTTGGTATAGAAAATCCATTTAAAATATCATGGATTCATTCCACTCGGAATGAACTATACCACATGATACTTCATTTTGTGTTTGAGTATCATTATTATTAACTAATAATGAGTCACCGTCATTAGTGACTAGAAAATAATACAGTTATACTTCTCTAACATCTCTTTTCCTCCTATAATATACTTGTGTATCTAGCACAGTTTCTTCTTCCATGGTGGTTTGTGGAATCTATTCCTATGACAACACTTGTGAACCTTGATCCTCAAAATCATGGAAGTCCATATCACTCCCATAAACAATTCTACATATGCGATCCCTCTCAAGGAATATGGTGAGACTTTCTAGTATTACCTTTTTGTCTAAGGTGTCATATTGGTAATATTCCCTTCTTTCTTTGGGGTTTCCTTTAAAGTTACAATTTTTTCCTAGGGGTCAATCTTGTTACCTGAAGAGGACATAACAAATGATTTTCAAACCCACACATGTGAAGATACCAATGCAGGTTTCATTCCATTACATAAATTGTATGGTATATCATTTGTAACATTAGTTGGAGCTTTTTTCATATAAGTGTTTCTTTCTCTAATTTGGTTCCCCGAAATGATAATGGAAGACTCGTATGACTCATCTTTGATCTCACCTTGTCTAATAAGGTGAAATTACTCCTTCCACGTAAACTATTCTATTAAGTTATATGAAAAGGATTGAATTGAGATAGGTTCCAAAATTCTAGATGTAATTAATGATGTCTTGATTATGATATTCTCTATTGTGATCTGAGTTGATTTTCTTAATATTCTTACAAAACTACTTCAGAACCTTAGTAATGTATTCCTTGAATTTATCAAAATAATATTAATTATTTCTCAGTAAGTAGACATATCCATAACTACTAAAATCATCAATAAAGGTTATAAAGTTTGAGTACTCTCCCCTTTCCTCAGTAGGAAAATGGTTCACATATGTCTTTATGGACTAATAAAAGATGCACTTTGGCCCTTTCACCATTTAAACTAAATGGGTATTTGATCATTTTATATTATAAAAATGAATGAAATATTTCAATGGGTTTTATTTTAATGGAATATAAATATAAATCTTTATATAATTTAGTGAAATTAATTTCCTTTACATGACCTAGCTAGTGATTCCATAAATGGGTGTTGTATGCTTCAGGTGTAGAAATTTAATTATCGATTTCCATTACTTGGGTTTTGTAATCCAACACATAAATTCCATTATTTAATTCCTATTTACCATAAATATGTTATATATATAAAATAATCCAAATTTATTTACTAATTTGAAAATAAAACAATTTTAATCATGTTTGGATAAAAACAAATTTGTTTCGTTATAGAAGGAACATAATAAAAACCCTTTAAAGACCAAGAACATTTAGGTAGATAATGTGAGGTGGTAATTCCATAGAGCTACATAAATAAGTTTAAATTATTTTTTTCTCATATATATACCTACCCTTGTTAAAATATTCTAAATCAATTTGTTCACTATATTTAAATACATATGTGATCACCAAAAGCTATATCTAATAACAAATTTTTAGAAATTGATAAATTTCACTTGAAAATTAATGCACCTAAAGTATCCCACTACATATTCAGTTGGGTTCAGTTTATCTTCTAGTGTCTCATATTTCCACATTTAATGAAAACAAAATCATGTTGTATTTATTTCCCCTTGATCTTAATTTTATTGGAATAACATGGAGAATCTTTTAGCTTAGATCTCTTCTCTTTCACTTTCTATTTTCCCACCATAAGGACTGAAGTATTTTCATACTTGGTCTCCTTATCTACTTGTAATGAATATTGGAAATATATGGTAGAGACTTCACAATATTGTTCATATTGAAATTTAAAATAAATATATATATGTTTTAATGGAGTGATTCTGGAATGAGATCAGTTCAAGTTCTTTAGGGAGTTGAAATACTAAAACTTCATGGAATTCAACTTATCCAATGAGATTGACTATGTGAGGCCCAGCTGGGGAACCCACTCGATGATTTTTTTAAAATATATCTTTATATACCTCAACCAATTCTAATATAGATCTCTCTTATTAAATACTATATATATTCTGAATCATTCCATATGTATCCATGTTTTCATGAGACTTCATGATTTACCAAGACAAAGATGAAAGCATTAATCATTTAATCTTTACCACATCTACGAAATGTTTTTCATAGATGAGGACTTATTTATCAGTCACCGCTTTTTAAAAGGATAAAGAAGTGAGGATTCTAGAATGGAATATTTATGTCCATGCTGAAAAACATCTGGAAGGAATCTGAACCAATCCTCGATGTTACGCCAAGTGAGAAAATTGTCTTTCTATAATATAAATCGAAGGGATAATGTGCATCAATAACTTTATGTTTTACTCTAAAATTAAAATATAATATTAATAGTACTTTTTTATTATAAATTAAGTGATAAATAATAAATTGATTGATTTAATTAAATCTCCCACTATTTTATCATGTCCCAATAGCCCTTGTTATCAAACTTGGAATGTCTAGTTTCTAAAACATTCGTGTTAAATGTATCCATATTTCCTTTCACATAACCCCATGAGGGTTGGTCAAGATACTTAATGATTTTTATGTAGGAATGTATTTTCTAACTATAGGCTTACATCTTCTTAAATAGTTTAGTAGACTCCCATATCCAGAAATCCTAACTTGTATTTGTAACAAACATGACCCCAATAGTCTAGAGTTGGTGTCTTACTTTATTACATTGGGATAGATATAGTAATATAATCCCAAAGTACCAATAAATTTACTAGTCTTGAAATAGATAATACTTACACGAACCTTACATTACACATAAAATCATTAAATATATCACATAAAATAATTTTAGAAAATCATTATTCTCATAGATTAGTCTAAAATATCCTTCATAATAAACATCTTGGCATACTCATAAGAATAAAACATAATAAAGTGGAGAGATCAGATGCTCGGTAAGGGTAAGATTACATTGGAAGATCATGTGAATAATAATCATAATCATTAAGGCAAGGTGAATGACTAAAACACAATCCCGTCAAACATAGTCTTGATCATAATATGGAATGAATAAATAATACCATATAAAATAATCACATGAGCTAGAAAACAAAACCATAGATGTTCTACTAGTTAAATAATCACATGGAATGTCAATAACTAATCTCATAATGATGGAATTTAAAATGATGTATATCGTAAACATATCGTTGAACCTTCATCCAGGACACCAAACATAAAAGGGTAAAAACCCAAACTAGTTTGTCTCGTAAGACCTGTCGATTCATAGAGGTGCTATAGTGGGCCCAAACCACCACTTATTATCTCAAATTAATTCCTCATATGAAAATTTTGAAACATAAACATCCTTATTGAAAAACAAGCATATTAATTGTGAATACTTTAACTATAAACAATGAATGGTTTCAAAATAGCACATACACAGTAAAACCAAATCAAAAACCATTCAATGAAATTTGGTAAATGATATCATAGTATATCAACGTCAAATAAGAATAAGATTCAAAAATGGATGTTGAAATAGACGAAAATAATCTAATAAGATCATTAGAAATTTCATGAAAAAATATCCAATTTATATTTAAATAATTTCATCAAAAGTCATGCGTCTATTAAATAAAACATTTAAAAATTATTTTTAAATCAATGTGTCTCATAACACTTTTAAAATATTGAGAAAAAGTTTAAAAATAAAATTTTAAAAGAGTAATGTCCTTATATATAAATCTATAAAAACCATTTAGAAAACATGGACTTGAATGAGAATAACATAGAAGAATAAATCATAAAAGTATTTCAAAAAGTTGGTTTAGTTAAATATTCCCTTACATAAAACCTTAAAAATATTAATCTTGAAATCATATGAATGAAATTATGAATAGACAAAAAAAATCCTTTATAATCCTATTCTATCCATTTAAATATTTATGGAAGTCAATATCAAGAATATTTAAATTTAAAAAGGATTAATTCTGAAACATTCAAAGAGTCCCATTAAACATTGAACATTTCTATCATAATCCTAATAAAATAATAATATTTATAAAATAATTAAATAACTTGAAAATAAATAAATTAATTATAGGATAATTCAAAGGGGTTTTATATATACCTCAAAAAATATAGCTGGTGTATAACATCAAATAATGCCTCAACAAAAGGACATTGAGACGAATTCCATTACCTTGTGTTTCCTCATAGAATATAGAGGTATTAATCATATTACTAAATTGAAAAAAAAATCACAATAATATTTATTATATCATATACGATTCATTTATGAATTTATATTACCTTTTTATTAACAATTCTTAGTTAAAGAAATGTTTCAGGTAAAAACTACTTTGTTTATCATGTGTGTTTTAACTTGTTATTCTTGACCCTATTACATAGATCATGATTTACTTACTTAAAAATGTAAATAATGACTAATATATCACATATATATTTATTTATTTATTTAGTTTTTGTGTTTTTGTGTAATAGACATATGAAATGGAATACACTATACATGGAGATGGTAGACTGTATGTACGCATGAACGTTGTTTCCGTTTTCTTATTGTATTGAGAAGAATAAGGTAAATGACATATATTTATATATATTATTATAGTAGCATTATTATTTCATATATTTAATATTTATTCATTATATACATTTTTATAATCATTCTTGAATGGTTATCATGGATTATGAATCTCATCACATCGTGGAGATGGTAGGTCATATGAATGTACAAGTGACTGTATAATTCCCTTAATTATAAAAATGGTAATGAATTGGATGGAATATTAATTATATAAAATAAATATCATTTTATATTTAATATTTATATCCATAAAATATATATTTATACCAATATAAATAAATTATTTATGAAAAATAGATTACACCATAGTGTGGAGATGGTAAGTCCTACATACGTACACATGGTGATATTGTTTTCTGTATGATGGATAAAAGGAGGAATATGGTTGTCCCACAATCCAAATAAAATATAATAATATATATTATATAGGACTAATTAATTTAGTATGGAAACAACCTAGGAAGAGTAAGTAGAAGAAGAAATGAATGAAAATGAATTAGTAAAACAACTACCTCTTCTTCGGTGGGCATCCTTTGTGTATCTTCTTAGGGAAATGAGGGTTGGTATTTTTGGAAGAACAAGACCTCTATAACATAGAAAATATTTTTTTAATTAGAAATTGTATGGTTTTGGTCAATATTAAAGTCTCAATGTTGTGTTAGGGAATGAGGGAGGAGGTTCCCTTTTATAAGGGAGGTGGGGGAACTCTTGGAATCCTTTAAAATATTCAATTAATATAAATTAATTTTTGATTTGAAATAACTCCAAAGTGAGTAATGTAGAGTGTAAGATTATTATGGTTATAAATCCTATAAACCAATGATTTTTATACATATTAAGGTCACAATATAAACCTTATCTTTTTACTTTAATCCTTAGTTAATCCTTTTATCTCTTACTATAACAACTTGGCTTTTTAATCCTTAGGGATAATATAGTTACTATAAAATTATAAATAAACCCAATATGGATAATTTATGAAATAGTTAACCTTATTATATTTATTTTTAGAGAAAAAATATATTTTTTTAAATTTTATATCATTTAATTAAATGTTATTTAATTTAAAGTATCATTTATGTCAATTTTGATACTATTCATTACTTGTCTTTTTAAAAATATGCTAACAACATGATAACTTCTAACCAACACATCTAATATATCAATAACATGTATATTTTTTCTATAAAATTTGTGTATTTGATTAATTATGTTATATTATATTTATTTTTAAATTTTTAATATCATTTATTTGATATTTCCATTAATAAAACAATTACTAAATCATTATTATCCAAGCCATTGATTAAATTATTTATTATAAAAAATTAAAAATAAATTATCAAGATGGATATAAATTTATTATAAATCCTATGAGTATTTATAGTCAAATTTATATTTTTTATAACGATATATTTAACATTGTTTAATTATTAGAAATATGAGTATGAAACTATTAACTTATCTTTAAATAAAAAATAAAAAATGTCATTTTATTACCAAAGTGTATTAAAAGTATATAAATTTATGTTAAGGTTTATTTTGGTATAAAACCACTCATACAATGAAATTATGACAATTTTTAGGGTAATTTTATAATTTTATAATATTATTTTTACCTTTAATTACTGGATTTACCCTTAATAGTGGTAAATAATCATTAAATCATGTTAATGTTGATGATAAATAAAAATTAATTTGATCTTATTAGAATATAAATATAATACATATTAAAATTTTGAGGTCTAGTATTTCAAATTCAATTCTCATAAGTGGTTAATTTATGATTAATTCTAATCCAACAGTCGCGGTAAGAAGCCGCGGAAAAGAAAACATTCAACAATTCAATAAGTTTTTATATCCATTTTCAATATAAAAATGATTAAAATGAAATGAATTGGACTAATATATGTATTATTAATCCATTTTTTACTATAATAATAATTTAAATTATAATAATTATTTACAAAAAAATATATATAATTTTATAACTAAAATGCAGTATTTTTTGCTATTCATCTAAAAAATGAAACATCTTAGAAAAATACCAAAAATTTACCCTAAGCTAATTTTGAATTTAAAAATAAAAAAATTAAGATTATTTAGAAAAATAATATTTATAAAAATTTCCAAATCTAGTTTTAACAACAGTGTTCCATTAAATGGAGGTAAAATTACCTTTTTGATAAACTATAGGTTTTTATGTATAAAATTGGGTTTTTCCATATCTTCTACCTATAAAATCTATTGGATGAATATAAAAAATATTTTATTTAATATATAACATATATATATATCATTGATAGAATCCAAAAAGATTGGTTTTATTATTTTATAAACACACTTCTTTAAATTTAAATAGTTTTTTAGAAAAACATTTTCTTTACAATTATTTAGATTATATTTTTTTCTAATTATTTGGTATCCAATGAATTAATATTATATTTGTATAAACCATATATTTCTATAAGTTTTTTAAAACTATTCATAACCACTAATTTAACTTATTTTTTGTATCTTATTATATTATATATTTTAATTCTATTGATCAATAAAATGAGGTCTTGAATGTAACCCAAGATGTTGAAGGAAATTGTTCTTGCATGAAAAGTAATCTATCAAGAAGGTTAAATGTAAAAATATTACATAACTTAAAATCTTGTGGTGTTACATTATCCCCTCTATTAATAACTTATGTCCTCACAATTTTTAATTTCACTTCGAAAATTAAAAGTTGATACTAGAAAATATATTCATGGGAAACCCACATTGGAAATAGGGTTAAAAAATATATTCTTTGTAAGAGGGGAAAGGGAAATGAGAAGGTCACCACCAAATTTAGATTTCAATTAAGATGAAACAATTGGAATGTCGATATACTCATATGGAATGAAAGAGTAAATATTTAAAACGAGTTATTGAGGTCATCAATCACAAAAAAGTGAATGATCAATGGAAATTTGAGGGTCTCAAATCCATAAGTATATTATAATTTAAAATACCATCAGTTCAAGAAAAATTATCATTTTTTGAATTTATATCATTTTCTTATAGTTGATAAATTAATAAAATATATAATAATGTAAGGAAATATAATTATGTGATTCATTTCTATAAACACAATCTTATCCTTTGGTTGTTCCTTGAACCATTTATACTTCATTTCATAGAACAAGTTTCACCATAGTGTGAAGCAATACATTAACGTCTACAACCATTTCCAAAGATCGACTTAAACCATTTCATAAATGTTGAACTTTTCAAAATTAAATTATAATTAATATATCCACAACATGAAGCAGCTATTATCTTTCACATTGTAAACATGAAAATACCTTAATTCGGTATTCTCTTTAAACATGGTAACAACTTTAATTGGAATAAAACATTACTGAAAACATGAATTATTCATCAACACTTAAATAGAACAATGATTATTAGATATAATACATAAATTGAAATGTTGTTTAAACTCTATCAATGATCATATAAACCAACTTTTCAATAAACCATTAATCCGCTCCAAGGTTGACGGTACTATCAAATTTATATTATCCAAATAAACCATCTCTTTATTATGAAATTATTATCTTAATATCAGTAACATGTTAACATAAATCCTTCCCTTAAACATTTTTTCTCACAAAAGTTTAACTTTTATAAATAAGTTTTTTTATTCCCATTTACCATACGTTCTCAAATCCTAAATGAAAAGGTATTACAGTACAATAATCATATATTTCATAATTCTTATAGCCAATACACCATTGATAAAATACTCAAATGTCATAATTATTGAATTCAAACATAAGTTCATTAATCATTCCTCTTCATCCGTGTTATTATTTAATCTTGACCATGATCCAATAGACACTTTTGGTGTTTATTCCATTGAACCATTAGACATTTATTTGAATAGTTTCATATATCCTTGTAGTTGATGCATTGTATATTAGAAACCTTGTTCTTATAATTTAAATCAAAAACATGGTGGCCATTTTATCTGAACATATTACAATATCCCATTACTTTTATGCAAGTACCAAGATTATTATTTCATATATTACACATTGGAAACAAAATCATTCCCTTTTTCCCTTTATCCAAATTTTTCATAGTTATCCTTTTATTCTCATGCTTTCCTGTGAAGCCATAATACATTTGAGTACTCTTTACCTATCCAATTATTACATGACAATATGTCCTCATATAATGCGAATTCATGGGAGACTATCACCCTTTGAAATAGTTTGTTAAGACCATGAAAGATATTATTTTTCAGACTCTTTGGATCATATGCATTAGTCAAGTTATCATCCCTTCTACTGGGGGTTATTTCTAAATGAAAACACACACTAGGGTAAATAATATTGTATAATACTAAAACTATATAAATACTAAACATAAATTGTAAAACATATGTGTATCTATTATCATAATCATTAACATGGTTTCTTTGAGATTTTCTTCGGTACGTATCCTCAAAGTATGCCTTAGGGTTGTGTTCCCTAATCTAAGTTTTCTAAATCTTGTTTTCAAGGATTATATAAAACTTCCTTTTAAAAAACTATAGTTACCCTAACCCTATTATCCCAAGTCAGTGAATTAATTTATTTCATTGTCATAAATTCAATACATGAACCCAAAGGACTTGTCATTTTAGCATTCAGTGAAGCCATATTACATACATGAACCTTACATTACACAATAAAACATAAAATAAAGCATAGAAAATAGTTTGAGAGTGTCATTATTCTCCTAGATTAACCCTATATATCATTCATGATACACATCTTGGAATCCTGGGAGGAATAAAACATAAGAAAGCGGTGATCATAAATGCTCATTAAGTGTAAGTGTTCAATTGATGATAGTATGAATAATAAGAATAAACATTATCGTATGGAACATAACTATAACATAATACATTCAAAAATAGTCTTGAGAATAATATAGAAAAAATAAATAATACCATGTAAACTAATCACAAAACATAATGGGAGAATTCATAATACAGAATATTATAAACATACCATTAAGGATTTGGCCAATACACCATAAGAAAATGGGTAAAACCCACACTATTTTTGCTTATTAGACCTAACGATGCATAGATGGGATATAGAATTCCCCTCACATGTATTAATAATCCCAATTTATTCCTCATATGAAAGACATGAAATATAAACATTTTTATTGAAATACTAGCATATGAATTGTGAATACTTTAACTATATAATGTGAATTATATCAGAATAGTAGATCCACAGTCAACAAAAATCATAAATCATTCTATAAAATATGATAAATAATATCCTAAGATATCAACCTTATATAAGAATAATATTCAAAAAAGTATTTTGAAATATATGAAAATAATCCAACAAAATCATTATAAATTTCTTGATAAAAATATCATTTTTACATTGGAATCACTTATTAAAAAGTCTTGAATTTATAAAAGAAATCATTTAAAAATATCTTTAAACAAAATTTTCCCATAACACATTAAAAAATTTGAGAAAAATTATAAAAATAGCATCTTAAAACCATAATATACTTGTAAATAATTCAATAAAACCAATTTTGAAAACATGGTCATGAATGACAATAATTTCGAAGAATAAATCTAAAAAACATTTAAAAAGATGTTTTAGTTAAAGTGCCCCTTACATAAAACCTTAAAAGGATTCATTTTGAAAAATCATTAATGAAATTAAAAATAGACATAAAATGTCCATTAAAATATATTTATATACATATAAATAAATATATAAGAAAATATCGGGATTATTTAAATAGAGAAAGGATTGTTTCGTTAAACATTCAATGTGTCCCATACCACATTGAGCATATAAATCATAAAACCAATGGAAGAATAATATTCATAAAATCATTAAATAACTTTATAATAAATAAATAAATTTTATGATAAGTAAAAGGGGTTGTATATACACCTCCTAAAAGAAGCTGAGTGTATAACCACAAACTATGCCACAATCAAAAGATACTGAGATGAAGTCCCTTACCTTGTGCTTACTTTTGGGTGAACCAATTTTAACGTCAATTATATTTGTTTTAAAAATATTATTAACTTTTAACTTGATCATAATAATAATTATGAAATCATAAAGGATTCATTTATGACATTATATTACTCGTTTATTATCGATTCCAAGCTAAATCAATGTTTTAGGTAATAACTACTTTTTTGATCATACGTGTTTTGACTTGTTATTCTTGATCTGATTACATAGATCACAATTTATTTATTAAGAGAATGTAAATAATTATTTATAATATAGACATATATATATATATTCAGCATAAAATATATATAAGATATTTATTCAAAATGGAATAAACTATTCATGGAGACGGTAGGTCGTACGTATGCATTAACATTGTTTCCATTTTATTATCGTATTGAGTGGGAGAAAGTAAATGAAATTTAAATATATATATATATATATATATATATATATATATATTAATAAAGTTCCAATATTAGTTCATATATTTCATATTTATTCATTATATAAATTTTTATAATCATTTTTGAATGGTTAACATGGAAGATGATTCTCATCGTGTTGTGAAGATGGTAGGTTGTACATTCACACAAGTGACGATATCATTCTCTTAATGATAAAAGGGGTAAATAAGTGGATGATATATGAATTATAAATAATAATTTTATTTTATTATTTATTATTTATATTTATTATATCAATCATTATACCTATCCATATAAACTAGTTATGAGAAACATATTACACCTAGGTGTGGAGATAGTAAGTCATATGTATGCACGCATAGTGATATTGTGTTTCATAGGATTCTTAAAAGGATGAATATGGTCGTCCCATAATCATAATAAAATTTAAGAATATATATTATACAATATTTATTTCATTATTGTTAAAACAACATAGGAATAGGAAGTTGAAGAATAAATGCACGTAAATGAATTGGTAAAACAATTAAATCTTCTTCGGTGGACTTCCATTGAATCCCCTCTTAGTGAAACTAGGGTTTATCTTTTTGGAAGACCAGGACCTCAAGAACATAGATAAGAATTTTTGGATGATAAATGGTAAGTTTTTGGTCTTGATAGAAGTCCAATTGTGGTGTGAGGAAGTGAAGTTGGAGGTTCTCTTTTATACGTGAGGTAAGCGGAACTCTAAAAATCTATTAAATTATTAAATTAATATAAATTTATTTTCTATTTAAAATAGAAAAAAAAATTATTTATTTAGAATATAATATGATTATGTATCTTAATCCTTTTATGAAATTACTTTTAGATTTGTTTTGGTCACAATATTGACCTCATTTTTTGTCTTTAACCCTTATTTAATCCCTTTTCCTCTTACACTCACAACATGGCTTTTTTACACTTTAGGGATAATATAGTTACTATAAAATGAAAGAATCACTCCAAATGGATAATTTTTGAAATATTTAACCTTATTCATGTTACTTGGATGAATTTATATTTTTATTAATTTTATATCATTTAATAAAATATTATTTATTTTATAGTATCATTTATGTCAATTTTGATACTATTCATTATTTCAATTTTTACGAATATCCTAAAAACATGATAACATCAAACCAAGACTTATAATATATCAATAACATTGAAAAAATATCTATAAAATTATTTTATTTCTTTAATTTTGTTATATTACATTTATTTTAATATTTTAAAATCATTTATTTGATGTTTCCATTAATTAAGGAATTATTGCATCATCATTATGAAGGTCATTAATTAAATTATTTCTTCTCTAAAAATTCAAAATAAATTATAATGATGAAAATAAATTCATTATAATTTAAATCAATATTTATAGTAAAATTTATCTCCTTCATAACCCTATATTAAAAATGATTTATTTATTAAAAATATGAGTATGGAATTTTTAACTTTTCATTAAATAAAATAAAAAATGTCATATTCTTACCCATGTGGATTAAAAAAAGGTTATAATTTTAGGGTAGGGTTTATTTTGGTCCAAAAACACTCATATAATGAAATTAGGACAAGTGTTAGGTTAATTTTAAAATATTATAATATTATTTTTACCTTAATTACTTAATTTACCTTAGGTAAATAAAAATTTACTAAAGTTACTATTGGTCATAACCAACAAAAATAAGTTGATATAATTAGACTCTATATATAATACTAATTGTAACTGTTTTTGTCAGTTTTTCAAATTCAATTCACAAAAATGTCTACATTAAATTTAACATTAATCCCACAAACGTAGCGAGAAAGCGAGTAAAAGAAAATGTTTTAAAATTTAATAAGTTTTTATATCCAATGTCAATATAAAAAGTTATTTAATGAACTTAATTGGATTAACATGTCTATTAATGATCTATTTTTACACTAAAATAAATTTAATTTATAATAATTTTTTTAATGAGAAAGCTGTTTTCAACAATAATGTAGTATTCTTATCTATTCATCAAAATAATGAAACTTCTAAAAAAATACGAAATATTTAAACTAGTATAATTTTGATATTATAAATTAAAAAATTAAATTTATTTTGAGAAATAAAATTTTAAAAATTTAAAAATTTATTTTTAAAATAAGTTCACCATTAAATGTTGTTAAAATTACATTTTTGAAAAAATATGTCTTTTTGGGCATAAAATTGGGTTTTCTCATATATTATGCCTATAAAATCTATTGGATGAATATATAAAATATTTTATTGAATACATATAACATATATATTTCATCAATATAATCCAATAAGATTTATTTTATTATTTTATAAACACAGTTGTTCATATTTAAATAGTTTTTCAGTAAAAAAATTCCTTTACATTTTATTGGATTATATTTTGTTTCTAATTATTTGATAACAAATGAATTCATATTATATTTTTTTAAACCATATTTTTTTAATGTTTTTAATAATATTCATAACCTATAGTTTAACAGTTAGTTTATTTCTTATTATAATATATATTTTATTACTATTGTTTAGTAGAACTTAGTCTGGTGTGTAACACAAGCTATTAAAGGAAGTTCATCATTTGTGAAATGTAATCTATCAAAGAGGTTAAATGTAAAAAGTGGAATACCTTGAAATATTACGGTGTTAGTGTATTTATTCAACACTATCCTCCAGGATACATCATTTTGAGTGAGGTACAGTTCTCTTGATGTTGGATGGTTAATTCAACCCATAAAATTTACAAGAACTTCACATTAAATGTGTGTGTCCCAATAAGGGTTGTCCAAACCCTTCATTCTATGGATTTTATTTCTGATCAGGTGATGGAAGTCCAAGTCTAACTTAATATATATTTTATTGAATTAAATTTATTATGCATAAATTTTATCTTCTTTTATCCTTTACATGTCCTATTAATATTAAGTGGATGTCAGAAAATTAATTAATAATACTGAATAAAACATCTTTGAAAAATTCATTTATTTAGATTCCTTATTTAAACATTAATTCATTAATTTATGAGATCATGGTCTTATATCCATAAAAATAAATAATTAATTGATAGAGATAAATAAATAAATAAGTGAACTATATATGAGATTTATCTAATGGGTCATTTAATGGGAGAACATTAAAACAACCTACAACATATGTGATATAACTCATATTTCCTCTCTTTGAATGATTTACAAAATTTCACATGTCCTCTTTTTTTACCATTAGGATGGTACCATTATGGTTCCTTCTTGGACAGCCTCTGAGAACCTTCAGAATCTACATTAATTATATATACTTATAACTCAAACACATGTGAGGGGGAACCAAAGGATTGGTTCAGGGGATTACACAAATATCCATGGAAACTTAGGTCCTACCTAATAATGGATAGAGGGATGACTCAAAGACCATTATATTTAATTTAATAATGAATATTTTTAATCCCATGTAATAAATTAAATTTAATACATCCAACACATACATAGGTCATGGTCAATCTCTTGAACAGTAATACCTGGAATGTACATGAAAATATTTATGGCTAATAATTTATTTTTTATTTTTTATTTATTATTAAGATAAACACATTAGCCTTAATTTATTTAATTTTTAATTAATCCACACTCATCTTAATGAAAATATGAATCCTCTTAGAGATAATGATTATAGAGGCATTAATGAAAAATAAATTGTAGAACCATTTATTTATGTTTTATTAAAATAAATTAATTCATAATTTAAAATTATTTAAAATACTTATTAAATTTTCATACACTTAAATTTCAAAAAAAATGTAATAAGGTTTTAATGATGAAATTTAAATTTAATGTAATTTAATTCTTCCATTAATTTGGAGACTTCACAGCATGTATAATAATATTATATCATGTCTCATTGTTCATGATTATGATTATCATCTCTTATGTTACATTTATATAACTCTTGGCTCACTTTTATTTCTTTAACCTATTCCATGATTTGTTTATTAACTTACTAGGATTTATATCTATCCCATTTCTTATGTATTTTCCCATGTTATCCCACCTAGTTTTAGTAGAGAATTGTAAATCTAAGAGCATTTTAATGAAGATTTCAATAAATTTGTTGTATAATTGTTTTATGAAATTATATTATTTAGCTAATCTATATAATACACTAATACACTCCATAATATGATTTTTATTAAGTGTTATTTGACATAACAAATCATGAATTAATGTGTATTAATGATATGGTTTTTCATATTCATCCATGTATGTCAAACATCTATTTCATCAACTCCTTCTAGAGGCGACCCATAGTGATTTAATTGTGGGTGGTTTAGAAAATAAATTTGGATATTCCCATCAACCATGATAAAGTTTCTGTAGTTTTCAAATATGTTCCCTATCAAATATCGTTTCCATAGATCCCTGATATCATGTTTTCATAGAGGTAGAGGATAGGCACAATCTTTAACACAGGGATCTGGTTAGCATTCCTAGAAGAAGATGCAGACACCTAAGACAAAAAAACTCAGGTATAAGGTTATAAGGTTAATGGAGGATGTGTTTATATGGTGTATTAAACCTCAGTAGATGATTAAGAGGGTCTATATATGGTTTTATGTTCGGTGTTGACCATATCTTATTTGTCTACTGAATTTTTGATATCAGTGATTCTCATTCATTTATATCTTCACAATTAGTTATTGGACCCAACTTATCAGTTAAGTTATATTTTTTAGATAGTCACCCTTGATACACTATTTCAAAAGAAGTTGGTCCATCTCCAGGGATTCCATGTGTGTCTTATAATTGTCGCTTTTCATGGGAACATATGGGAAATTATTATCTTGGATAAAGATACCTTCGATGTGATTCTTAGCATGGACTGGATGGAAATCATCTGAGCTCACATTGGCTACTATAAGATACATTTTATGTTCACGTAACCAAAGGGAGAGAATTTTATGATGACTATATAGTGTGAATTGGAAGACGACATATTAAGAACAGACTTAATTTAGCTTGAGAAAATCACAACACTGATGTTGATATTGAATCTTTTAGTAAGATCAATGGTGTCCCCCTCATCTTTTCCACCAATCATGGGTATCTATCATTTTATCATTATATATAAATTCATAGGAATCTGTCATGGTAGATGAGTTGAATTTGATTTATATCTTATACCAAGTGGGTAACCCATTTTGATACTCTAGTATCACATCACTCCAAATGATATGAAAGAATTCAAGGTGAATCTAAAAGGCATGTTGAAGAAAGGACTTATTAGACCTTGTAAATAACTATACGACGCACCTATTTTATTTTTCAAGAATTTGGAAGGTAATCTAATTCTATTTTGTGATTATCAGAATCTAAACCAAGTGATAGTGAAGATATGATATTTGTTTCCTAGGATCGATGCTCATTTTGATAGGTTTAGTGGTGATTGGTGTGTTTCATAGAATAATCTTTGATCGACCTATCGCTAGTTGAAAGTTAGAGAGGGGGATATTCTAAAGGGGTGGGTTTTAATCATGTATAGACTGTATGAGAACTTTGTGTTTTCATTTTGGCTGACGAAGGAACCAGTGGTGCTCATGGAACTCCTTTACAAGATCATCCATCCATACTATGACCAATTCTTCATAGTTTTCATTGATTATATAGTCATTTATTAACTAATACCATATATCTAAGAAAGGAACATATAAGTACTCCTTAGTATGATTTGAGAACACATGAGTTATTTCAAACTCTCAAAGTCTGAATTCTAGATTCAAGATGTGAACGTAATAGGATATGTGGTGTTTGAGACAGTTATACCTATAGACCAGGAGAAAGTTTAGGATTTCATGTACATGACACATCCAAAAAATGGGTTTGAGAATAGGATATTTCTATGTTTATAAGGATATTACCGTTGGTTTATCCAATACTTCTTCCCTCTACAATCACCCCTAATAGTAGTGATCAAAAAGAGAGTGATGTTTCAGTGGTAATATAAATGTGAAGATGTGTTCCTTGAGATAAATATAAGGTTGATGAAAACTCAAGTACAAACACACTCTAATCTGGGGATTGGTTATATAGTGTATAGTGATGCATCCATCATTGTTCTAAGATCAAATATGATACAGAGAGAGATGTTAGTATCCCATGGGTCTTATTATCTATGACCATTTAATGTAACTACCCTACACATGAGATGGAGTTGCAACCATGTCTCAAGATCTAATGTGTTAGCAACATAATTTCTTGGAAGATAGATTTGTTATTTATATAGACCAAACAAACCATCACAATATCTTCCCAAAGAGGTACTTGAATCTAAGGTACATGCACTGGGTTGATTATCTAAATACATTCAATTTTTTGATGATGTATACGCCTAGAAAATATAATATCATTCCATATTCCCATACCTGTAAGACACAGGTTGACTAGGATCTTGGTTAATGTCCCTCAGAGGATCAATGGTACTTGATGATCCTATAGGAATATTGGGGGATGGGTTCTATAAAATAATTTTTTTTCTGTGACTTGTCTTCCCTTGGTAGTCATATCTTCACTTGTGGACTAGAAAAAGGCTATAAAGGATTAAGACTCAAATTGTGTAGTAATGAGGGAACAACAATATGGTGGTAAATCAATACCTACATGGTCGATGGATAACAATAAAGTGATCTTGGTACATGGGAGAGTAGTATTCAATGTTTCTATCTATGAGGACCTAAATAGGGATTGACCTAACTCTACATGGTAAGTACATCCTAGTGAATCCAAGATGTATCATGATATTAGGATGTAGTTATGGTTTCCATGGATGAAGAGATACATTGTTGGTTTTGTATCTTTATGTCTTACCTATAAGAGGGTGATGTTCAAGCACCGGCATCTTAGTGGGGGTTTTTAGCCACTCTTTACATATTTTTCTAAGTGTGAGGATGTTATGTTGGATTTTTTAATGCGGTAACAAAGAACCCCAAGGATTTGTGATGTAGTATGGGTGATTATTGACCATCTTACAACATATTCTCATTTTTTACTGATCAGAGAGACTCACTCAGTGGACGAGATGAGAATGTTTTATATAGGTGAGATCATACACTTAAATGGAGTTTCCTTAAGAAATTTTTGAGATAGATACCTACACGTTACATCATGGATTTGGAAGGGCTTGTAGAAATCCCCAGAGAAATATCCAAGATTAAAGAAAACATATTGTCCCCTAAAATATGGATAGTTTGATTAGACTATACACATATTTGAGGATATACATCGATTCATAATGCGAGCCTTTGGTGGATCATGGGAAGATCACTTATCCTTGGATGAATTTTCATACAACCATTGTTCCCATGTTTGATTTAGATTTCACCAAATTAGGCTCCTTATAGGACGTCCTATCACTCACTAATTTATTAAAATGAGGTGATTAAGGTAGTTTTTGTTCACCCTATTATGGTTCAAGATACCTCTGAGAGAGTTTAGTTAATATGAATGAGGTTGATCACTACTCAGAGTAGAAAGAGATATATTTCTATCCATAGGAGGAGACCCTTGGAGTTCAATATGGGATATCAGGTTTTCTGGACAGTGGATAATCGGTTAGGGCATATATATTTTTAGAACAATATTAGTCTCTTACCTCATTATTTAGACATTTTGAAATCACCGATTGGATAGGGGTAGTGGTATACAATTTGAACCTCCTTTCTCAATATTGAGGAATGGAGAAATCCATGAGGAGACGTGAGAACATGATTCTAATGTTCAAGATCTGTTTCTAGATTTATTCAAGAAAGACTACTAGAGTTTCTTCTTAGGGATGAGATGTTGATATAAGCAGGTAATTGTAATGACCTAAATTTGTAATGATAATAAATATAATTTTTTATAATAATTTATGAGTTTTTTTATGTGAAAATGCGATTTTTCACAAAAATCAATTAATAAATTATTTAAATTTTTTTGTAAGATTAAAATCTTTGATAATACCCCAGAATATTCTATAGAATACTTATGAAGTTATTCACTAACTTAGTAAGAGATTTTGTGACCTTTAGAGCCACAACATTAACAGAATAAAAAAATTCTTATATATATTATATTACCAATGTTCTAATTTCCTAAAATAATATACTATCTCTCGAAAAATATCTCAAATGGGAAATCTGAGAACATTATTAGGTCTCAGATATATGGTTTACCCTATGGGTGGTATAACAATTTTAAGCATTGGTTTTTTGGTTACATGGCATATGAGGTTAATTTATTTATTAGTTTTATTATAATTCTTCTAAAAAAATAATTATATTATGAATGGGGTATCAAATGAGAAATATGATACTGTTTTTAGGTATGGAATATGGATTTTACCCTAGGTATGACATAACATTTATCCCCTTCAGTTGTTTGGTAACATCAACCAGGATGGTAATTTTCTTTACCATTTTTTTTTATTTTGAATTTTTCAACTCTCATTCTAGGCATGATATGAACACCCATCTATATAAACCCTCTCTGTAACATATTCCTCATATTAATTTTAATTCTAATAATAAATTCATGGTTCTATGAAAGCTCAAAACCTAATCCTTTATAAATAAATATTAAATTGGTTCTTTTTGAATCTTCTCTAGGGTGAAACCACCATTTTCACCTATGGAATGATCCCAAAATCACAAAATAAAAAAAATAACATACTACAAATTGAAACCCCTTTATGGTATTAATTTAATTACTCTTAAAACAATATTTTAATGACACCAAATATTAATTGGGTGTTATGATTTTGGTTGAATGTATACATGGTTTTGGGATGTCAATAGTTGAACACATTAGGGTTCTTAATTAGTTGATTATATTGAGTCCAAGGGATCTCTAAAATCATTGAACACAATTTTTAAAGGCCTCGTTTATTGGTTTGGATGTATTTCATGTTACCAATTATTCCCTGGTCATATCGACATCCTTTTCCCCAAGAAATGTGCAATGTTAAATAAGAGGTGAGTTTTTTTCTTTTAATTTTTTTATTTTTTTTTCTCCCTTATTCTCATATTCTGGAAAAGAAAATAAAAGAAAATAAATTTAATATAAAATAATAAAACCCTAGTTTTATAAAAAGATAATCTATACCATTATCAAAATATAATTTATCAAAATTATAAAAAAAATAATTGTGAAGTTTTAGTAAAAGATATTTACTATGGAATTATCCAAAATAATTTATATATAATTGTCAAATGATAATGACACCATTTTATTCAAAAGCTATAATCTATAAAAATTATCAAAATATAATTAAAAAAGGATAATCAAATTGAATTATCATGACAATGTGAAAAGAATCACTAAAAGATATTTTCAATTATTTATCAATGGATAATTTATCAAAATTATTGAAAGATAAAATACAAAATTATCAATGTATAATTTATGAGAAAATCATGAAATAATTATAGAGATATAATTTAACAAGAATTATTTATATAAAATGATGTGAATTATCTAAAATAATTATCAATAATTATTAAATTATAATTGAATTAAATTATCATAGGATAATATTTGGAAATAAATTATCATAATATAATGGTGAAGGTATAATTTGAAAGGAGAGTTATTTGAAGATAATTACAAAAATTATCCTAGGATAATTATATGTGAATTATTATTCATAAAAGATAAAAATCTATTATAGCATAGTTTTGAAATTGTCAAGAATTTTTGTTGTTGTTATTAAATAATTATTATAAAGAATAACACATTTGTTCTTGAAATAATTTTGGGATATAAATTTTCAAATGTAGTTTTATAATTATTCTTGAATAGAATATTACTATTGCATGAATTAACCTAAATGATAATATTGAAATTATCTAAGATAGATTATGTATCATCACATTTGATTGTTTATTTATTTTTGAAATAAAATAGCTGGTTTTTTATTTTAAAACCCTTCGAGAATCAAGAGTGTTGACATTTCAATGACTATCCCTCGTTTACACAATTTTCCTTCATAAGATTATTGTGTTGGAAAAGATTATGACCATGATTGATTGAGATTTTGTATGGATGGGTGTGTATGTAAACCGTGAGACCCACTATGATATTTGTTTCCATGAGTATATCAATTAATAGCCTATTGTTATGTTCGATCATCATCACATGTTGTTCATAATTTCCACTTTATTCATTGTGATTATATATTTTTCATACATTGTATGCATACCTCGTGATGTGTGATATGATTTTCAAGGAGGTTGTGTTTTGGTACTTGAGAAAGGAGGACTATCGTATGATTTTCACCACTTATAGGGGGAGTGTGTGCAACTTTTAAAGATGATGATGATGAGACTTTGCATAGGGTATATGTAATGATACTCTTGGGGCCTAGCCCAAGGCAACATGTTAAGAGAATGATGGACTGGGGGCTGACCTAAGGGGCATGAGGGCCTTGGAGCCGGACCTGAGGCAATGATGGGGTGTGACTTCCTACGGTATCAAACCTAAGGGCATGAATAACATGGGAAAAAATCTATGAAACTGATGGGATACGACTACCTTGGGTCCAGATCATACTCAATTCATTAAGATTGTCTGGAGATAGATTTATAGTTTTGTACAAGTCCATACCATGTCTATCCTTATATCATGGAGCCAAGGTAGGTACATTTGAGGGTCTATGGAATCTTGATTATCTCATAAATACTCATTTTTATATTGAATGTTTACGTATTAATTCATTTATATTCCTTATTTAATACACTTATTGTATGTTATCACATTAGGTTTGGGATGAATTGGTGGTGTCCTAATAATTCTTGTACTCATACCCTACTCAAATATTTTGGTGTGCTTATAGATTTCATGAGGGATCTAGTGAAGTGAAAGAGAACTATACTGGATCGATAAGCAGACGAGTGAAGAGCATGTGGAAAACTGGGATGGACTTCGAAAGGCCACCATATTTATTTTATTTATTTATCTATTTTTATTACTCTAGATAGGCTTTCGACAATATGAGATGTTTTATTTATGTGATATGTATGGAATTTATTTAGTTTTTTCAGTTTTTTATATTTATTTATTATATTATTTACCACTTATTATTGATCTTATGAGATGATACTAAGGGAATATTCTACCCATTGATGGACTGAGGACCTCACTACTAGTCAGCAACCTCTTTTGTATGGGTAGGTACACATGAGGTCATGTGACCATCTAACTTGAACACAATGGTTCTATTTGGGATGCTAAAAATATAATGTGGAACCCTCCTATTGATCAAATAAATGCAGAAATGGGAAAAAAGTTTTTTTAAAGAAGGTGAGTTTTACAAAAACATGGACATGACCTTAGATAAACTTATTTTTAGTCTTATCTTGCATTGTCCATGAGGTTCAAATGATTGCATGATAGACAAGTTAATATGTAACAGATTTATCATGTGTTTGATTGGATGGTTGTTATAGTGATATATGATTTTTTAAAAATTCCATCCAATATAACTCTAGAGTTTCACATCTTATCTATTTTCTTCTTCTGGCCAAAATTCATATGGTATGTTGTCAACCTTATAGTTTATTGGATAATCATGTAGTCAGTTAGATCATTTGTTGTTCAATAATCTCTCATGGTAGGTCAAATCAATGAGTGTTTGGTTGACTACATCATGGTGTATAGATAAATTATTACAATAAATATCTTATTATTGTTGATCGATCGACTATATGGAAAATATGTAACTAGGAATTCAAGTGATTGTGAGAAACTATAACCATTCCAAAATCAGAATTTAATGATAGAATCACAAAAATTCTTTTAGAATATATTCCAAACTCTTAAAATAGATATATAGAAACTAAGTATTAATTATAACCTTTATATTAAAATTTCTACAATATCAAATAATCAATTACAACTCAAAATTTTAGCCATTTTTCATTAAAGCCTAAAATACTCATATAATTCAAACATGTGATAATTACCTTGTAAATGATAAAATAGTGGGATTTAAACCATGAAAATACTTTGGGAAATATGTTAAACTAATAAATCTATTAGTATTATTTATCTATATTACAAGGTGGAGTTGGTGGATATCTTAGATCATAGAGGAAAGGATACATGAAATAAGATAACCAGACTTATTAAACTGATTTTGTGAGACTGAAAGTATGAAAAGAAAACTTTTGAACCTAAAGATAAAAAACAAACACTATCAACCTCATCTACTTAAAATTGGTTTATGAATAGAAATTTATAGGTTGAAATATATAAACTAGGGAATAATGTAACAACCAAAACTTTTCAATAATAAAATTTACTTTATTAATAAATTTTTCTATCATATTTACATATAAGGTAATATATATATCCCATGAAGATCATAATAAAAAAAATTATTTCATAAAAATAGTACATTTAAAATAAAGAGAAAATTCAATACATATATTTTAAAAAAGTGAAATTGGATTTTAAAATACAACAACATGTCTAGAATTTAAAAATCCATTGGTTTTTGGTCTCTAAGAAAAACATCAATCATGAAAAACATTTTATAAAACAAAAAATGATTATATGTAATACTGAAATTTTAAAAATTATGAATAGATAATGTTTAAATAAAATTTAGTTAATGATTCACGATGTATTTATAGGAAGTATAAGTTCTATATGATCATCAAATAGTAACTAGAAATTTGAATCCAAACTAAAAATTCAATATGAAACCTAGACATCGTGAATAGTAAAATATCTAATAAGAAATATTTAACATCAATAATAAAATGTAAATTTAAATATTATAATACCAAAAAATTACTCATTAAATTATATAACATAATGTATGTATAAGTGAATATTTTTTACAATGTTTTTTTCACTTATTAAGTAAAACCATAAATTCTAAGAAAAAAAGATAACTATTATAGTTACTTAAGTTAGAAATTTATGTTGATAAAATGGATTACATATTTTCTAATTATAATATAAAAATTATCTATGGGATTAGGATTATTTTCTAAAAATGTACAATTTTTTGGGAATAGTAAAAATATATATTTTTTCAAATACGGTATGTTTTATGACAACATTATTGTGTAATAATGAATCTTTAAATTATAAAATATCTCTTATGGTAAAAAGAATTTATTCCATAAGTAAAACAATTTATTTAAAAATGTTAAATTTTATTTATAGACAAATATATGAATTTATATAGTCTAAATTACATTTCATTTTACATTAAATTAGGAATACTAATTATACGACTTGTTTTTTTAAGTGTCTTAATGTAAATAAAATATATATTTTGTAATCAAGAAATAATATTTATCACAATAATATAATGTATTCATAACCCTGATAAAAACTAGAAAATTAATAAATTATTTATTTAAAACTCTCCTCTCCTTCACCAACAAATGAATCCATCCAATCATTTATCTTCAATTATATAATTCTTGTATAATCAAATACCAATTAAAATATCTATCAAAACCCACCAAACCATGTTATGTAAGTCTCAATCTCATCGAAATTGAATTCCTTGAATCCTTAAGTAAAATACCTAAGTAGGCATCTCAAAGAGTAAGGAACTCCCTCCTAAATCCACTGAATCATTTTTATTTCTCCTTTCACTTATTCACATATATTTTATTATTGTGAAAATTTTAGATTATTATAATAATTATATTTTAATTTTCTCATGAAAATGAAATATTTATTATTTTTTATGTTTGGTTAAATGAGTTAAAAATATCATTCATCTATTGTAGATTTATACTAACTAAGTTAATAATGACGTATTATTTACACTTATACATTTAATGGTTGTTTTTAAAAATGGTTTTCTTTTATTTATATAAAATTTAATGTTCACTTATAATTATTATAAAAAAATTCTTTTTTTAAACCCTATTTGGAAGGCCATGTAACATGTTTGAGCTGTTTTGAGATGATTATTAGTGACCTAAAATGTTTTTAGATATTTATGATATCATTTTATAATTATATGTAAGTTAAATATGTGAGAATTAAATTGAAAATGGAAATTATTATATGAGTAGGATAATTCACCTACACCTAAGATATTTATTCTGTATAGTTGAGTTATTTTAGAAATGGTGAAGGTAATTATATTTCCAGCAAGTGAATTGGATAGTATGTCTGATATTTGAAAAGTGTACAACATTATGGAATAATAAAAAGGTAAATACATCTGTGTATCATTTATTTAGCTACATGAAAGACGTTTTTGTAACAATGTACATGGAAAATTTCTAATATAGAAGAGAAGTGGCTACTATGTAGCAGGAATTCATTTGGGTGGATGAATTATGAGAGTTTCATAAAATATTTTGTGAAAATATTATAAAATTTTGTACATTGTATAAGAATTTACCAAAAACAATTCTTTTTAGGGATAATATGATTTTTCTCTACTCATATGATAATCACACATGGAGAAATGTCAAGAAATATCGAGAAAAAATATAATGAAACATTCTTGCTTGAGTATTTGAAAAATACAATGGACTAAATAAATATATGAAATTTAAGATATTTTAATAGGATATTTGATTGGGGATTTAATGATATTGATTGTGATAACATGTTCTTGGATATTTTTATTTTAAATCATTACAATTTTTGATCAATAAAGTTGATAATATTATTTTGGGGGACATTGACAGAGTACATTGATGGAATTGAAAAGTAAGTTTCCAAAACAATCATTTTGAAACATTATTTTTATTCAATGTGAAAATATTAAAATGTAAAATGAAGGATAGAAATAATTATTTGAGAATTTATCTTGATACTTTGTTTCATTGAATATTAATTTGTGTAGAAGAAATAAGAAGAGGAAGAATATAAACATATTCTTCATTATTAATCTGAAGAGTTTGAGGCAGGATGGTTTATATACTATTCATCATATTCTTGCTACAACAAATTAATAAGCACATCAAATTCATGAATAATCTCATTAATTAGAAAATTATTCTGAAGAACAATGAGGGTATGCTTAATCTTCTGCTCTTTCTGAATTATCTATCTTGACTTTAAAGTTTTTTCGAACAAATTGCATGTCTGGATATTGAATCGTCATGTTGTAATCTTAAGATCCGAATCATTGATAATATTATAGAATAAATTATGAACAACTATTTTTTTAGTCTTAATTATTCCATGCATATTTTATTGAGATGTAGATTACACCTAATCACATAGAGAAGTGGAAAACCTTCTAAAACCTTATGAACCAATTTAGTTGTTTTTAATCACTTTAATTTTTATGGTGATAAGAAAATATGTTCAATTGATAAAAGTAAAACCTGAAAAGTAGTAGGCTCACATGTCGAAGATGAATAATAAAAATAATTTGTATTCCATTTAAATAATACATTTTTTATACGAGTGAGAAGTTTATAAGAAGACTGAATTAGGACATCATCCTTTCATAAAGGATAAATTCCAAAAGTGGAATTTGTAAAAAAAAATAGGTACAACTAATTCACTCAAATAATAGTAGTATTCTAATTGGATTTGGTCTATATAATTGGTATCAAATAAAATATATCCATTGATAATCTATACATTGAAATTCTATCATGGAGAATATGAATTCAGTGAATAGTATAAGTGTTTCCTTTTTTATGGAAATATCATTCATTGGTGGAGAAATCTAATGATTCAATTTATTTTATCCTAAGGACTAGAGGTGACTTATGGACTTACTATATGAAAATATTGAGACCTTTTATGAGATAAATCACATGATAAAGAAAACAACATTGATAATTTATATAGAAAAATTTGAAGATATAGTAATGAATGAAGACTAAAATGTAGATGATGCATTCACAAATGTAAATGATATATTCAGTCATATCAGAGTATTAATGTAATATATAGATGATTAACCTGTGCTAAAAAATAAAATATAAATTTTTAAATATATTTGTCCCAAAAATATCATATTTGGATGAAATTTAAGATATATCTCTTGATAAATTGTAAAATACACTTATAAATTCTTTTAAATGAAAATTACATATTTTTAAGACAAGTGTTATCTAGGATATATATTTTAAATCCATGAAAAAAAAAATATAAAGAAAAATATTATTATACCTCAATTGATTTTGATATAGATGATGGGAGTAGTGAGAAAAAGTAGAAATTGATGGATCTCTTTTCAAAAAACCTCATGAAAGAAAAGGAAAATATATAGTAACATGTATAATAAAATTATTTAAATGTGGTTGATTTATAAATTTTTATGAATATTTTCTTAATATCAATAAATCTACAGAGTCAAATGATGAAGAATAAGAAAATCCCACAATGGAATTCAAAAATAAAATCAGCTAAAACAATAGAAATTTTGATGAAAGAAAAAACAAAACATTTAGAGAGAAAATGAGAATTATTTTGAGATAAGAGGAAGAAAATAGGTATTCTAAAATTATTGATTTTAGTTAAAAATGATCTATAAAAGACACTAAAATTATGTCAAATGTTGAAATAAAAGAAGAAACTTCTAGTTATGGGTATGAAGATGATGATGAATCATATATAATTCAATTGTTGGGGGAAGTGCTGGAAGTATATCTTGAAAGAAACAATACTCTTAATACAAAAGTTTAAAATATTTATAAGGAGAATGATGACAAGAATAAATTTTTATCTGAGTTTCACAACAATTAAAATATGTACATTTTTGTTATCAAACGTTTCATGGAAAAAGTGGTTGAATGTGAAATAATTATTAAAGAATCATATTACAAAATGGATACTAAAGAAGAAGATCATAAGAATTATGAATAAAGGTGTCCAATGGGTAAGAGGACTATTGAAGAAATGAATATTGATGAATAAAAATATGTTTATGTAAATTCCCGGGTTTCAAAAATTTCATAGATAAGTTTAATGCGAAAATATTTAACTTATAGATCTATTAAATATGAAAATATTAAATTTTTATAGCTTAATAGTATAGGTTACATGATTAATTCTTGGAAAAAATGGTGTTCAAAGAAACTCTGAAAGGAATTCTAATATAGTTTAAATTATTTATGGTGAAAAAAATAATAAAGTATCGTAAAATTATATTCCAAAGAATGATTGTTTACCAAAAAAGAAAGAATATTTTAAAAGGAATAGATTAGTTTTATGTAAAATAAATCTAAAAGAGATATTACAAGTTTTAAAAAAAATTATAAACACAAATATTATGATTATTGGTAAAACATTTCTCTCCCTTAGAATCATATAAAGTCATAATTTTGGGAGATATTCTTAAATAATATAACAAAGATACATGTGAAGAAAAGGGATGAAAATTAAAACTCATATGTGATGCCTATTCTAATAGGGTTCCACCTCATCCCTTGAAAGGTGGATTATCAAAATCAATAAAAATGATGGCCTTCGGGCCATTGGAGGAGGACCAACAAGGTCACCTTGTTGAGGAATGTTTATCCATTCTTCTAGATAATCAATAAAAATATCAAATGACAAAAACATTCAATGGAGAATCAAGGATAAAAAATCATTAATTATAGAGGTTTATTTGAAGCCCAGAAAGATGCATAGAACCTAGATACTGGATAGCGGGCACTCATCACATATAATAAAAGATACCATTATTCTAAAATAATGGGGAATATGATTGTGGTGTTGTGATCATAGTGATTGGAAACTCATTAAAAATAAAGGGAACAGGTTCTACTAAAATTTAACCAATCATGCTGCACTTGGGGGAAGTTTTATTATTTTATGGGCTCAAACAGAACATTTTGATTATTATTCAGTTATATGATAAATAAAATTAAATGATCTTCAAGGAAAAAATTATTTCATTGAATGAATTAATGATGGAATTAATTTCACATGATGAGAAATAACTAGTGGTAATTCATTTATAATCAAGGATCTAAGTAATTATTTCTATCTCTGGGATAATCTATGAAATATAATACTTGTCTGCATTGGTCAAGATAATATGAGTAAAACATATAAGAAAAATGATGTGGGGGATTTACCCAAATTTAACAGAGATATGGATCATATTTTACAACCTTTTAAATAGGAAAAATAGTTAAATAAATGTTTAAAATAGTGTAGACACAAAAAATAATACCTCTTTAATTAGTACACTCTGATTTGGGTAGACCAATGAGACAAAAATCAATAATAGTTTACTTGTATATTCTAAAAATTATTCATTATTATATTATGATTACAAGAGAGTTGTTTATGATGCATAAGTCATAGGTAGTGGTTATGTTCAAGATTTACTTAAGGGAACTTTAAAGAGATCTTGAATTCATAAAAATAAATGCAGAACTGATAATGGGAAATAGTAAAATGGATATGAATTTGAATCTTATCTTAGAAGGTCTGGGATTAATCATCAATACAGAAATTCATATACACCTCAATAGATCAAGGTCCCTAAGAGTGTTAATTTAACCATTATGAATTTGTAGGGACAATGCCCAATGAATTGGAACGATCCTTATTCCTAAAAAAGAATCTATTTATATAGCTATACATATTCAAAAATAAGTTCATTTTTAGTCAAAACACAAATATATCTTCATAGGAATTGTGTTTTAAGAAGATTCATACATTGACTTATTTCAGAGTCATTGAAAGTCCTTATATCATTAAAATTAAATACTCTAAATTTTTAGAATTTTAAGACATTTATTAGGATTGTACATTAATTGGATATTTATCAACTAGGAAAAATGTCATATCTTGGATTAATATAAATATCAACGTGGTAGATTTTTAATATAAAGATTATTGAAAAAAATAAAAAAATGTGTTCTAAATAATGTAGTTTTTGAAAATGTTAATGAAGGTAGTGAATATAAATATGAAAAAAGTTATTGAACAAGTTCAATATAGCCTATAAAATGTTCATGTTGAGTTAAATCAGAAAAGTTATGGGTACAAGGCTACAAAAAATGAAAATAAAAGTACCACAATTTGAAGCGACATACATAGATGGATAATATGATATGAGAATACACTTCACTAGTGCATACTAGAAGAAAGTTTTGATATGATGATCATACAATATATCCATCTAGAAGAAGGTGTCAATTTGAAAATTGGCACCCATTGATATCTCAAAGTGAACCAAAATTAGTTATATAATCCTTTGATAAAAAAAGAGTGGAATTCTTTTATAAATGAGGATATGAAATAGATAGATAGGAATTCCACTTGTGACCTTATTCCAGGACCTCTTTGTGAAAATTCAATTAGAACTAATTAGGAGTTCAATAAAAAAACTAAATGATACTGTTGAAGTGATAAAGAACAAGGAAAAAATAATTTACAAGGGTTATTACTAAGTTGAGGGAATTGATTATGAAGAGACCTTTTCACTTTTTGCAAGGATGGAAGCTCTTGGGATATTTCATACAATTTCAGAATATAACTATTATAATATTTATCAAATGAATTATAATTTTTCATTTTTAAATGGTAATATTTAATGATAGGTGTGTATTGGGAAAAATGATGTGTTTTTCGTGATAATTATTAAAAAAGAGTTGTAAAATTTAAGAAGGGTCTTTGTGGAATAAAATAGGCTCGATGGCCATGGTATTCATGTCTGAGTAGCTACATGAAGGAGTTAAATTTATCCAAATTTATAGAGGATAGAATAGTCTATTTTAATAAAATAAATATAGATACATTTATTGTAATTTTTTTTTGTTATATCATTTTTTTAGGTGATTCTAAAGAATTCATTCTATGATTTTGCAAATAAAATAAAGTTACAATTTGTTATTTCCATTCTTGTTGAGTTAAGATACTTCTCAGGGTTATAGTTCATGAAATAAAATAAATTAATCATCTTATCCCAAGAAATTATTCTAGAGAATTATTGAATAAATTTGAGATGAAAAAGTCAAATAAAATGTCCACACCCATTCAAGTTGGATTGAAATTATCCTCGGATGCTGATGTTGAGAGTATAAATCATAGAAAATTTTAAATACTAATTTAGATTTTTTTTTCTCAAAGATTCATGCCAAGATATTGTATATACATTCAATTTCTATGAAAGATATCAAAGTGACCCAAAGGAGTTGCGTCTTATGGATTCCAAAAGTACTCATAGAATCATCAATGAGACTATGAGGTATGAGATATAGTTCAAGAAGGGAAATAATTTGAATTTTTAAGGGTGAAAAAATGTTAATTGGGTAGGTTACTATGATGATAGATGGTTCGCATTAGATGGAAAATTAGTCTTGGGATATTGTAATGTGATTTAGTTGTTTGGTAGAAACACCCAACAGCTCGCACATCTATAACTAGCCAAAAACCATATTCTGAAATGCAGGTGGTTAGTAGGGGTTTCAAACTGAATGACACATAGTAACTCCATATGTTCAAGAGGATGGGAGGTTGGGCTCAACATATAATGACACAACCTTAAAACAATACATAATCTTGAATTAAATGAATAATTCATATTGAAGATCTTTTCAGGTTTAGAGATTTATAAAATTAGGCCATACCAGTTACATTACATCTCAAAAATTAAAAAATAGATAATTATACTCAGATTTAATTTTTTCATAAAATAAAAACTCATAAAAATTAGTAATGTCTAGTTTTATGTTTTAGACAACATGACTTCCATTGATCTCATCCTTGACCTTATTCATCTTTATGTCCTAGGAAAAACATTTCAAAACATGGGATGAGAATAAAAAGCTCAGTAAGTTTTATAAGATAGAGATAGATAACATTTCTCCACAAATACATATCAATAATAAGCTCATACCTCATGAAATCAGAAGATTTATGAATAACACATAGAAATCATAAATCAAAAAGGTAACTTGTGGCATATATAACACACATACATAGTAGCTTTCACAGCTATGTAGGGAGTTATATTTGAAATACTCATAATAGTATATTCCATAAATATTTTAAGATAAACATTCAGGTTTACCTCTGTCACGTTACCCAATTCATTGGAGAGCTATCTTGGGCTCACCCGTCCATGGTTTATCACGGAACCACCGATATCCGTAACAATTCCAACAAACCATAACATATTCATAACACATAAAACAAATATAAAGGAAATTTAAACTTTCCACATTTCAATAATAATATATCATTTAAATATATTGACATAAAAAATTCATTATCAAATCCATTTTCAATACCAAAATACATAAAAGAGTATATGGTATTTATCTTACTTTTAAAAAACATTATATCTTATTAAGGAAGCCAAAGATCAAATAATACTCGCGGAGGCGGAAAAGGTCTTTGTCACCACATACGTTAAAAAGAAACATTCCTTTTTTTCATTTTTTATAATTCCTTGTAGAAAAAGACTCCTTTTGAATGAAATTAGATGTCAAATGTTTGTATACACCATATAAAAGAAAGTCCTGTATAAACAAATATGCCTCAATGAAAGGATATTGAGACAAAGTCCCTTACCTCATGTCTAACTTGACTCCATCATTATGTAATCTTATGAATAATAAAATAAAGTTAATTTATACTTGAATAAGAAAATTTTTTAAGTTTATTATTCCTTTTATATAAATTATTTAGATTCTTTAACAATTAGTTAATTATTGGAGTTCATATCGGACATTTTATCGATGTTCAGAACTTCAGATAAAAATGAGTTTGTTATAATAATAAATTGTCCATGTGGTCAAAATTAAATTATATTCAGAATTATATTAATGATTTATATATCATATATATCATATATATCCAATATATATATGTATTTATAATAGTACATAGAATTGTGAGATAAGAAATGAAATGAAAAGTTCATGGAGACAGTAAGTTGTACGTACGCATGGACACTACATTCATTTCTATTTCATATTTAATGGAATAAAAACAAAATTATAAATATGAATATTATAATTCCAGTATAATATCATAAATAATTTCATTAAATCCATCCTTTATAAGTTCCATGTATGGAATGAATGAATCATATCACTTTGATGGGGTTGTAGTCCACACTTCCTCAAATGAAATTATCGTATTTACCCACTATGGAAACCATAAATGTATTATATAAATGAAAAAAAATCATAGAAAAAATATAAATATAATATATATCACATATAAATATAGTTCCATCTTAATGGCCACCATAAGAGGTGGTAGGAGAATATAGAATAATCATCATTTCGTGAGGTGTTAGTTTGCCATCCATAGAAATAGTATGTTCATTACCCATTAGATGGAGGTGTGTGTAAATTTAGTTTGAATACATCTCTTAACAACAACCTGTTATATTGATGATACTATTTTTTTATAAAATATGGGAATAAAAATAGTTTAGCAGTTGGAGAAGTAAAATAAAACAAAATAACTAAAGAGAAGACGTTACCTTTAAATCGTGTATCTCCATTTGGTTTGAACCAAAATGTTTACTTGAATTGCCTTCTGCCAAGGGGATGGATTCTAGGATGAGGATAGGGATGTAGGGAGATTAATTGGGCAGACATTGGATGAGCTAAAGGTCTCTAGAACTGTGAGGGACGGGTTGGAAGTGAGGGATTTTTATAAGGAGGGGAGGGGCTCTTTAAGATAGTGTGAAAATATTATTTTATTATATAATGATTTTCAGTTTTAAAATGTCCAAATCTCATTAAAGAAGAAGATAAGATGAATCATGTTTGAAATAAAATAATCCAATAATAATTAGACAGGTTTTGGATATTTTTTTAATCTTTATAATCTTATTTATTTAAATCATTCATTAATAAGGAAAACACGAAATCATTATTATGTCATAAATATTTTTATTCATTTGATGTCTAAAAATTATAAATAATATATCAGGATGATGGAAATATTTTTAGCTTTCAATTTAAGATTTATAGTCAAAATGATAACTTATATAACCCCATGTAAGAATTTATTTACTAAAAGATATATGTTTAATTCATTGTTGTATTTACTTTAAATTAATTAATATAAAGTGTCATTATCACTCCGAAGTAGCTCCATGGGGTCCCAAAATCGACCCAAGGATGCAAATGGTCGGAAATGTATCAACCAATAGTATTAGGACACATGTTAGAGTAATTTTCTATTATTATAATATTATTTTTTTATCCTTATTTACCCGATTTACCATTTAACCGTGGTAAATAAAATTTTTACTGAAGTAAATATTCATAATTTCTAAAAATAAAAGTTAACTATTTACACAATTTGGACCTATTGATTAAGAATATGTAATCCATTTTTACAAATTTGATACACAAAAGTGGCAGAAATTAATATAAAATTAATTCCCACTATCAAAACAAAAAGGTTTGTTTTTAAGAAATAATAACTATGAAAAGATTGAAACTTATTTATGTCTAATTTCAAAGTGACATTACTTACAATGAAAAAAATTGGGTTAAAAGGTAGAAAAATATTCTAATTACACTTTAAAATGAAATAAATGGATAATATATCCTTCTAAATAAATTGATTTTAGGTCAGTTTTGAATTAAAATACAGTATTTTTCGTTAATCATTAAAAAATGAATTTTATCAGAAAGATACCAAAAATTTACCAAAAGTAAATTTTTGTGTCAATATTCTAAAGAAAATTTTTATTTTTTCATGTAGAACATATAAAAGTGACCAAAACCCGATTTAAATAGAGTTTTCCATCAAAAGGTAGTAAATCGACCTTTTAATGAATATTAGATTATTTATGTTTAAAATCAGATTCTTTCTTATTTTAAGCCTCTAAAAATTATTGGATAAATGTAAAAATATATAACAAACATGTATATTCATATTGTAGTTAGTTTTTTCCATTCCCGATAATACAATGGCTAGGAGTTAACTATAATTTAAAATAATATTATATTATTATTTTTTAGTATGACCCAATGTTGTGTGCAACGTAAGATTTCAAAGAAACCCATTGTTTAATATCGAGCATGCTATCAAACATGACATATGATTTAAAATAAAATTAATATTTAAATCAAAAATATTAATAAATATGAAAATGTCTTTTTCTTTATTTACCTGGGATGTTACATCCTTCCCCCATTTTGGGAATTGCATCTTCATAATTTTGTTCACTTATTAAATAAATGGGGGTATGTATCCCTCATAGAATTTTCAAATTCCCATGTTTCCTCTTCAACCATATGGTTATTCAATAGATAATTTACTTGATTAATAACCTTATTCCGCAGCACTTGCTCTCCTCAGTCAAGAATCTTGACTGGTTGTTCCTCATAAGAGAGAATCTCTTCCAACTGAACTACCTCTTGGCTAAAAACATAAGATGGATCCGAAATATACATTCTCAACATTGAAACATTAAAAATATTATGTACCTAGGATAAACATGGAGTTAAATCCACTTTGTACATAACTGATCCAAATTTCTCCAGGATTTCATAGGGTCCAATTAACCTCAGACTCAACTTTCCCTTCTTGACAAAACGCATCACACTTTTCCATGGAGAAACTTTTAGAAAAACATAATCACCTACCTCAAAAGAAAGATCCTTCCTCCAGTGGTCCGCATAACTTTTCTGCCTACTCTAAGATATTCTCATGTTCTTCTAAATAAACTGAACTTTTTCTTCCATCTCTCCAACCAATTCTGGTCTCATCAGCTTCCTTTCACCTACGTCATCCCAAAAAGTATGGTTTCGACACTACTTCCCATATAATGCCTCAAATGGAGCCACCTGTATACTGGAATGAAAAATGTTATTATAAGAAAATTCAACCAACGAAATATGTTTGTCCAAACATCCCTAGTAATTCACCGAGCTAGCACGTAACATATCCTCCAAGGTCTGATTTGTTCTTTATGACTACCCATATTATTGATGATAAAAAACTGTACAAAAATTTAATTCAGTACCCAAAAACTTCTGAAGGACTTTCCAAAAGTTAGAAGTAAACTTGGGATCAAGATCAGATACAATAGAGATGGGAACACCATGCAACCTAACTAACTCATTAACATAAAACCGAGAAAGTTGATCTAGAGAAAAAGTATATCGAATAGGAATGAAATGAGCATATTTAGTCAATCAATCAACAATAACCTAGATTTCATTATTACCTTGATATTTCTTTGGTAATCCCACAATAAAGTCCATGGATATATTTTAACATTTCTATTCTGGCACCGATAAAGACATGTACATCCCTTTCGGTAACTGCCTCTCAGCATTAACCTACTTACAAGTGAAACACATTATAGTGAAATCAACAATTTCTCTTTTTATTCCATCCCACTAGTAATACTCCTTATGATCTATGTATATCTTAGTACTACTAGGATAAACTGAAAATGGAGAACTATGAGTTTCACATAATAATTCATTATTCAACTGCAGATTACAAGGCACACATGATCTCTTACCAAACCTCAAAACACAATAATTTTCAATGTTAAAATCAAGAAACATACCCTTATGAACCAACTGTACCTTTTTCAGCAACTCACTACCTTCCTTCTGCGCTTTCTTAATTATGTTTGATAGGGGTGATTTCACTGACACCTGAAACAAAATAGAGGAATTTCCTTCACCAAAAACCTCTATGCCAAACATCATCTAATCAAAATCCAAAGGATCTCATTCCAAACATCGCATGGTTAATGAAGCATTAGTTTTTCGACTCAAAGCATTATCCACTTTATTTGTCTTTTCTGGATGGTAAATATTTTGCAATCGTAATCCTTGATTAATTCCACCCATCCCCTATGTCTAATGATCAATTATTTCTGAGTGAATATATAATTAAAAGTTTTGTGGTCTGTATATATTTCACATTTTACTCCATACAGATGATGCCACCAAATTTTTAATGAAAAAAAACAGTATCTAATTCCAAATCACGTGCAGTGTAATTTAACTCATGATGTTTCAACTGATGTGAAGCATAAACAATTACCTGATCATTTTCTATAAGAACACAATTGAGTCCTTTCAAAGAAGCATCAATATAGATAACAAACTCACCATTTCTAGAAGGTGGTTCCAAAACTAGAGTATTCACCAATCTTCATTTCAATTCTAGAAAAAACTCATTACATTCTTTTGTCCAAATGAACTTAACACCGTTTTGAGTTAACTTAGTCCTTGGGATAGATAACCGTGCAAAATATTCAACAAATTTCTGGTAATAACCTACCAAACCAAGAAAACTATGAATCATAGTTATGTTTATGGTTCTTTCCCATTCATCAAAAAAATTACTTTAACAGGATCAACAGTTATGCCATTTTTTAAATCAATGTGACCAAGGAAAGAAACATTTTGTAACAAAAAATCACACTTGTGGAATTTTCCATACTGTTTCTTTTATTTTAGAGTTTGAAATACAACCCTTAAATGACTTTCATGCTCTGATTTAATTTTAGAATAAAACAAAATATCATTCATGAACACAACCACAAACATATCCAAGAACTTGTGGAAAATTCTATTCATAAGATCAATGAATACATTAGGTTCATTGGTTAACCCAAAAGGATTAACTAAAAATTTATAATGGACATATCTAGTAGGAAATGTGGTCTTTATAATGTTACAATCCTTTACTTTCAACTGATGTTACCCCAACCTCAATTCAATCTATGAAAAATACTGAGCTTCCTAGAGCTGATAAACCAAATCATTGATATGGGGCAATGTATACTTGTTCTTAATAGTGATGTTATTCAATACTCTCTAATCAATGAAAGGTCACATTGAACCATCTTTCTTTTTAACAAAAAAGAAAGTATCACTCCATGGTGATATGCTAGGTCGAATGAAACCTTTATCTAATAACTCCGGAAATTTCTTATTTACCTCTTAAAGCTCAATTTGAGCCTTTCGATAAGGGGGTTTTGAAATTGGAATAGCATCAGGAACTAATTCTATAGTAAATTCAGCTTTCAAATCAGGTATAACACCAAGAAATGCATCAGGAAAAACATCAAGATACTCATTTACCAATTTCACATAATTAATCTAAATAGTTCCTTTGTTTTCAACAATATGTGCAAGGTAACATTCATTTCCATATTTTACTAGTTTCTCATCTTCCTGATATGTTATCAAAAGTAAGGGTTCCATATTGTACACAAACTGAGAATCTTTCTAAAAAGAAACCTCTTTAGCTTTACAGTCTATCTTAGCATGATAAACGGAAATCCAATCCATAACCAAAACAATATCAACCTCTACTTGAAGAAAAACAATAAGGTTTGTAGGTATATTATTTCCACACACATGTATAGGAATGTTCTTATGTTTTATTTTTGTCTCAACATTTCCCCCCAGTGTTTTTACCATAAGTTCAGGATTCATATCTGGAGATGGAATTCCAATTTACTATAAAACTTCTTAGAAATGAAAGAGTGTGTAGACCCTGAATCAAACAAGACATTGGCATAATATAAACTAAAAAATAGTGTACCTGATACTACTTCATTTGATGGCAAAACATCTATTGAAGTAGTTGAAAGGGATTTCACTACACCTTGATACTTGTAGTCTGGATGCTTTCCTTCAGTTGAGTTCTTCATTAGACACTTATTTTCATAATGACCCATTTCCTTTCACTTAAAACATTTTACTAACTATAAGTCAGATTTTTTCTTACCATTACCCTGATCTTTTTCAGTGTAATTACGAGCCTTCTGTCCCAATTTACCACATAGGTAGCGCTTAACGTAATTCAAAATACATTCACTAGCATGATTTTTACAACAATTTTCAAAAACTGTAAACTTAAGATTCTTACCATCAAACGTTTTTGAAGAGTTCTTCCATTTCTTCTGCCAACTCGACCTCTTATTCTGTTGTTTTTAAACAAATAAATGATAATCAAAAAACTCCATTTCCACCAACTCCACACATTGAATAAGTTTTTCATAACATTAGAAATCTTTAGAATCTAAATCCCTTCGATAATTTGTCTTTAATCCTGATTAAAAATGGTTGCTTTTACTATCCAGATCTCGTATGAAATTTGGAGCATACCTTACCAATCGAGTGAATTTTGCTTCATAAGTAGCCATTATGTAATCCTCTTGCCTCAATTCTAGGAATTTTTTTCCATACTAATACGTACACCTAAGGAAAATATTTCTCAAGAAACATACCTTTGAATTCATCCCAATCAAGAGCATCAATTTCCTCACTATCCTTGATATTTTTCACCATCAACCACCACTGATTAGCTTCACCTTCAAAACGGGATATAGTGAGACTAACTTTATATTGTTCTGAACAACCCATGACATCAAAAATAATCTCAAGTGCTTTAATCCACCCTTATACTAGCATGGGGTCAGATGATCCTTTAAATTATGGGGAATGATTCCTCATGAAATACTCCACCACTGACATGTTCCTCTGTGGTTTTTCAGGCTGAACTTGTGCATGAATACCACCACAATTTATATCCTGAGTCAACTATGTCATCATTGCAACAAAATGTTCAGTTCCGATTCACACTATCTTAAGATGCTGATTTGGAAGGTTGTCTTCCTCCAGATGTCGCCCCATCATAGCTGCCCAATTTCCTCTGTGGAAAACCATTCTGAACACAAAAATTTCTTAGGCGAAGCAACATGGTAATCTGTAAATGATATATCATTTCAATCATAACATAAAATAAAAATAATTTATGGATATTAATTTTACAATATACTAACTCCTAAAGTTGTCTAAACCAACCTCTGATACCAACTATATGGACTTGGCCTTAAAACAATACAAAATCATGAATTAAATCAATAATTCACATTGAGGATATTTTTAGCTTTAGAGTTATAGATAATTAGGCCGTAATTATTACATTACATCTAAAAAATTACAAAGTAGAAAATTCTAATCAATTTCCATTTATTTCATAAAATAAAAACTCTTAAAAATAGAATCATGTCCAGTTCTATGTTTTAGACAGCATGACTTTCCTTGATCCCATCCTTCACCCTATTCTTCTTTAAGTCCTATTAAAAACATTTCAAAAAATGGGATGATCATAAAAAGCTCGGTAATGTTTATAAGATAAATAAATATAACATTTGTCTATAAATACATACCAAGATTAGGCTCATACCTCATGAAATCATAACATTTATGAAAAACACATAGAAATCATAAACCGTAATGTTAACTTGTGTCATACATAACATACTTACGTTTCAGCATTCACAGCTACATACGGAGTGAAATTTAGAATACCCATTGTAGTAAATTTCTTAAATCTCTTAGGAGAAAAATTCACATTTACCTTCATCATGTTACCCAATTCATTGGAGATCTATCTCGGGCTCACCCACCCTAGGTTTATCATGGAACAAACTATATCCATAACAATTCCCAAGAACCATAACATATTCATAACACATAAAACAAATATAAAGGAAAGATAACATTTCCACATTTCAATCACAATATATCATTTAAATATATTGACAAAAAACCCATTATCAAAACCATTTTCAATACCAAAATATGTAAAATATTATATGGTATTTATTTTCATTTTAAAAAACAATACTGCTTGTTAAGGAAGCCAAAGATCAAATATTACTCACAGCGGTGAAAAAAGTCGTTGTCACTGCTTACATTAAAAAGAATCATTCCTCTTTTTCATTTTGTAAAATGCATCCTAGAAAATTATTCCTTTTGAATTAAATGAGAAGTCAAGTTTTTTTATACCCCTTCTAAAATAATTTCATGTATAAAACAAAATATGCCTCAATAAAAGGGAATTGAGATGAAGTCCCTTACCTCAAGTCTGACTTGGCTTGATTATTCTTTAATCTCCTAAATAATAAACTAAAGTTAATTTATACTTGCTTAATTACCTATTTTACTTGTATTATTCCTTTTATTTCAATTATTACCTTGCTATAACAATTAGTTAATTATTTTGAGTTCATATCGGACATTTTGTCGATTTTTGGAACTTCAGTTAAAAAGAAACTTGCTAATATAATAAATTGTCCATGTGGTCGAAATTCCATTATCTGTATAATTATATTCATGATTTAGATATCATATATATCATATATATCCAATATATATGTCTTAATAATAGTACAAAACATTTGGATATAAGAAATGAAATGCATCGTTCATGGAGACGGTAAGTCGTACCTACGCATGAACACTACGTTTATTTCTATTTCATATTTAAAGGAATAAAAACATAATGATACGTTGGTATATTATAATTACAGTATAATATCATATATAATTTCATTAACTCAAGCCTTTATATGTTCCACGTATGGGATGATCAAGTCATGTAACTTTGAGGGGGTAGTAGCCCGCACATCCTCAAATTAAATTATCGTATTTACCCATTATGGATACCATAAATGTATTCTATAGATGAAAAACATAGAACTATTGAAACCATATTAATATAATATATATCACATATAAATACAGTTCCATTCTAATGGCCACCATAAGATGTGGTAGGAGAATATTGAACAATCATCGTTTCGTGAGGTGTTAGTTTGTCATCCCCAGAAAAAATAAGTTCTTTACACTTTAGATGGAGGTGTGTGTAATTTTAGTTCGAATAATTCTCATAAAACAACCTAATATATTTAATATACTATTTTCGTAGTACGTGAAATGAATAAAAAGTGTTTAGGGGTTGGAGAAGGAAAATAAAACAAAAAAAACTTAAGATAATAAGTTACCTTTAAATTGGTTATCTCCCTTTGGTTTGAACAAAAAGGTTTACTTAAATTTCCTTATGCCTAGAGGAAGGATTCTATGAGGAGGAGATGGATTTAGGGAGCTTAATTGGGTAGAGGCTGGGCAAGACAAGGGGCTCGAGAAGTGAGAGGATTGGGTTAGAAGTGAGGGCTTTTTATAAGGGGGGATCTTTCAGAAAGTGTGAAAATATAATTTTATTATATAATAATTTTCAGTTTTAAAATGTCCAAAACTCATTAATTTCAAAGATAATATGACTCATGTTAGATGTAAAATCATAAAATAATAATTGGACAGGTTTTGGATATTGTTTTAATCTTTATAATCTTATTTATTTAAATCATTCATCAATGGGGTAAACACTGCATCATTATTGTATCATAAATATTTTTATTTATTTGATGTCTAAATTTAACACCCCAAGCTTCCACGATACAATTCTCTTTCAATAATGCAATACCCTCCATTGTACGCATGTTCGAGATTATAACACACCGTGACCAATCAAAGTAGCCGTTATGAATAGTAATACCCACTTTTTGAAATTATATAAATTTTATATTTCAAAATGGACTTAATTGTTTTATTCAGAATATCGAAATTATCCTAATTTGAATATTTTTTAATTTTCTGAGAACCTCCACTTTTCTATGAAAAGAAAAATACTTAAAAACAAATTTTTTAATCAAAATAATTTATAGTGATAAATTATACTATTGAGTGGTTTTAATGTATAATTAGAATATATTTTTACAAGTTTATCCAATGGTGGTCATTAGAATTAATTTCACTTTGAAATTGGACATAAACAATTGTCAATATTTTGATATATATTATTTCTTAAAAACATGATATTTTTTGTGACAGTGGGAATTAATTATTAAATTAATTAGATAAACTTATATGTTTTGAATTTTTTAAAATAGACATCATTTTTGAATTAGGAATATCAAATATAGCTTAGGGTTAATTTTTGGTATTTTTCCGAAAAACATTAATTTTTGATGAATAGTGAAACCACTAAGTGGTAGTTAAAAAACTAATTTTTCGTTTAAATGAAACATTAAAACTTATGTGAATTGAATTTCAAAAATCTGACATACATGGTTGTCATTAGTAAGTAAAATGTGGTTCAATAGGATGAAAATAATTTTTGGTGAATAGTAACTTTTAAGTTTTATTAATTGCGATTAAAGGTAATTAGTGTAATTTAAGGTAAATATAATGTTATAATAATATGAAATTACCTTTACACTTGTCATAAACTTATTTTATGATCCATGGAAGATCAATACAATCCATGGGTCAACATGGGGACCCCATGAAGCCACTTGGGTAAGAAAATGACATTAATAACTTTTTATTTAAAATAATAATAAAATTGTCACAAACATGTGTTGTTTTACTAAAACAATTATTAAATGGGTTTATATAAGTTAAAATTTCAACTATAAATATTCATTGGAAAGATAAAAATACTTCCTACATTATGGTAATTTTTTTATAATTTTTAGGCATTAAATAAATAAATTTATTTATGACACCATGATGATGCAGTGATTACCTCATTAATGAACAATTAAAATAGAATAAAAATATAATGTAAAATATAAGATTTACACTTGTCTAAAACCTATTGGATGGGTATATTTAGAAATCTTATAACCTTATACTTAAAATATATCATTGTGGGACCTTTAAAATCCGAAAATCATTTCATAATAAAGTAACATTTCTTGACATTCCAAGAGTGCCCCTCCTCTCCTCTTATAAAAGGCCCCCACCTCTACCACCCTATTCACACCATCAAAGCAATTTGGCTCTACCAAAATATGCAAAAATACTCTCTAAACTTCCCTCTATTACTAATAGAAGCCTCACTTTTGGAAGAAGTCTTCCCAAGTAATCCATTGGCTCAAATGAAAAAGAGTTACCCGATTTTAAGGTAATGTCTTCTCTTATGTTCTTTTGTTTTATTTTGCTTCTCCAACCCATTAAACTCTTTTTATTCGTTTATTTTGTAACAACACCAGTATATTAAATATACTTGGATGTTTTTATGAGAATTATTTGATTTACACTTACACACACCTTCGTCTAATGGTTAAAGAACATACTGTTTCTGTGGGTGGCGAATTACTGCCTCACGAAACGATGATGGTTCAATATTCTTTTAACAGCTCTCATTGTGGCCATTATGATGTAACTATATTTATATATGATATATATTATATTTAGGTTTTTTTTATGCTTCTTTATTTTAAATTTATGTCATACCTTTATGATTTCCATTATGGGTAAACGCGATAATTTCATTTTAGGAAATGCGGACTACCGCCCCCTCAAAGTGATTTGAATCATTAATGCCATATGTGGGACGTATAAAGGATAAAGTTAATGATATTATATATTATATTATACTAGAATTATAATATACCTTTTTATCATTATGATTTCATTCCATTAAATACTAAATAGAAATGAAAGTAGCGTTCATGCGTACGTACGGCTTACCGTCTCCATGAACGGTGCATTTCATTTCTTACCTCTAAATGTTATGTAATATTATAAATGAATTTATATACTAGATATGTATGATATAAATGATATATACATCATGAATATAATTCTGGATATAATGGATATTTTACCACATGAACAACATCTAATTATAAGAAGATTATTTTTGACTCAAGTACCAAAGATCGACAAAACGACCCTTATTAACTTAAATAATTACATAATGTTCATAACACGGTAAAAAGTGATATAAAAGAATAATGAACTGGAAAAAGGTTCTTAAGCAAGTATAAATTAACTCTAGTTTATTATTCAGGAGATTAAAGAAAGGTCGAGTCAAGTCAGACACGAGGTAAGGGGCTTCGTCTTAATCTCCTTTCATTGAGGCATATTTTGTTTTATACACAACTTTCTTTTATATGGTGTATAAACCCCATTGAATTTTACTTTTATTCAAATTGAATCTTTTTTTATGAAGTGTTTTTACTAAACGACATAAGAAATTTTTTTCTTACATATGCGGCAACAACGACTTCTCCGCCACCGTGACCACTATTTGTGTTTCAACTTCCTCTACAAGCCATAACTTTTTTTAAAAGAAAAATAAATACCAAGTTTTAATTTATTTTTTTTTTGGTATTGAAAATGTTTTAGATAATTTTTTTATTATATCAATTTTTTGTATTGATATCTTGTGACTGAAATTTGGAAATTTTATGTTTTCTTAATGCATGTTTTATGTGATACGATTATGTTATGGTTTATGATATGTTTAAACCTATTCATATGAGGAATACATTGGACTTAATAAGTGACAGGTGGAGCCCGCTATAACTCCTCGATGCATCGGTAGGTATCATGAGACAAACTAGTGTCTTGGAACGAGTCCTTGACAAAATCTTATTTGTAGTCTTGGCACGAGGCCTTGACTATGTGGTTATGATAGTATGGAATTATGCATTCCATCATTATAAAATTGGTTATTGATATTAAATGTGATTATTCAACTAGTAGAATATCCATGTGAATAAGTAATTGGAATTATTTCATTTTATTTTTTCCATATTATGCTGAAGTTTTAGTTTAAAAGTCTTTTGATTTAGTTATACATTTCCTTAAATGTTTATGTTTATTTATGAAAGTTTCTATTGTATTGTTATCCTTACTGAGCATCTGAGCTCACCCCTTTCAATGTTTTATTTTCCCAGGATGTGAAAAAATATTTTATGACTGACGTGCAGGGATAGTATGAAGGGGATAGGAGTGTGGACTATAGAGGCTATGTTATTTGTATTTTTCACTTTATGATGTAATGTAACATTTTTGAATGTATCTGGGGTTTCCAAGGCTACTAAACTAATCGGTCTTTTGAGACTTGATCTTTTGTGAGCATGCCAATGTTACATAATAATGCACTGACTCTGGGTAACTGGGGTCGGGCGTTACATTTGGTATCAGAGGCAGTTTAGTACTAACATTGGAAGCTAGATTTAGATAAACATTGATTAGAGCACCTAGGCCTAAGATATACTTTGAGGATTAGTATAGAAGGACTTCCTAGAATTTTGGTATTATAGAGATTTTGTGAGTTTTCCGATAAATACATCCCTATCTGCATACGAGCAGGTAGAGGAAGCTCTGGCACAGATGTAACTAGGGGTAAGACCTGAAAACATCGCTTTGAGCTAGACTCTAACGGGAACTAGTGCACGACAATGGTCCTTGCTACACTCTTGGTTACGACACTCTCGGGGGATATGCTTAGGATAATTCTCATTTTCTTAACAAACCATTATGAAGGGTTTATGTGTATATACTTCCTCAAAGAAAACATTTTTATGATCATGGATTATATCCATAAACTGTTCAATTTTTGTTAATTGTTTTACAAGTTTGGAATTTTTTATTTTTATTCATAAACTGCTCTATTTTATGCCATTGTTTAGAAACCGCGCCTAGTGGAAGAAATGGAAACTGTATCAATGCACGCACTCCATGTAGGGATTTTCCTCCTGCTCAAGATAATTATGGTGGATCTGGTGATACAACTGGTGCCGATCAACTTATCACCATACTGGGAAAACTCACTCAGGTTATGAATAATAACCTTACTCGTATGGAGCACCCTGATCCGCAACATGGTGGGTCAAAGTTACATCGCTTCATGAGGCTACAACCACAAACATTAAATGGGATTACAAATCCATTAGTAGCTGAGCAATGGATAAATTCCCTAGAGAAAATATTTTAGGATTTAGGGAGTAGTGAAAGGGAAAAAGTAGTCATGGCAGCTTACTGCCTCACTCGAGATGCTGATCAATGGTGGTCATTGATTAAAAATAGAAAGGAAGATGATAAGGTATCAAATATGGAATGGAGGGAGTTCAAAGAGCTTTTCTTCGAAAAATACTTTCCTCGTGACCATCGAGTAGATATGGAAAGGCAATTTCTGAGTCTAGGAAAAAAGGAGGATGAGAATGTCGCAAAGTATGAGGGAAACTTTAAAAGGTTAGCGAGACATGCTGCAAATTATATACGTAACCCAAGAAGTAATATTGATCGTTTCTTTGATGGGTTAAAATAATTTCTCTGTCGAGCTTTTGTATCACAATCTTTCTCAAATGTATGAAGATATAGTCTCATGTACTATCAAGACAGAAAAGGAATTCTCTAAATCTTATGACAACATAGTAAATCAAGAGAGGAAGAGAACGGTGGAATAAGAGGCAGATAAAGGGAAAAAGGGAAAGAAGGATTTTCTATTATGTGATAATTGTGGGAAGAATCACCCTGGTACTTGCCTAAAGGGAATGGGAGTTTGTTACAAATGTGAAGAAAAAGGTCACCAGGCTCATGATTTTTAGGGAAATAAAGAGGATATCAATGTTTAATTCTGAAATTGTAGATAAATGGGGAATTATACAAATGAATTCCTAAGCACCAACGAAACTTACCTCAGAAAAGGCCAACGGATCAAGGCCAATCATATGCTGTTACTACAGTTGAAGTGGAATAATTAATGTTTTGGTGCTTTTGGACACAAGGATTATATTCTGGTTATAATAATAATGTGATATATATTAGGATTGTACTGTAGTACTTTTTGTTTACATTAAGGTTTTAATTTGATGAAGGTAATAATATTTTTAGTATGTGACAATAAGAGAAACTTTACTTTGTCTGGGAAATCTGATGTTACAATTGATTTTGGAATTTCGATACCTTTTAGAGAACGTCTGGACATAGGTATTTTGGATAACTATGAAGGTTGTAATGGATTAAGTTTAACTTTGGATAGTATTTTTTAAGGTTAAAACAATTATGAATATTATTTTCATAATATTATAATCCTATATTTTTAGGAAAAGGACAACCAGCAGGTCGGGGGATCACCTGTCGCGTTGGACAAGGCTGTAGGAATCGAACCCACAACCATAGTGCAACAGGACTTTATTACATACCATTGTCCTAGAGGAAGTCCCTGGTTATTACAAAAAAGTTTTCCTAATCTAAATGGTATGTGTTAATATTTTAAACCTTGTACGATTAGGATAAATATAATATTTTTTAGTTCTATTATCTTTTTGTGTGAAAGATGATTTTGTGGTAGAAATTAGTTAAAGGTTGAAACTCTACTTGTCAAGCATATATATATATATATACCTCTCTCTTATTCTATGAATAAATTATTTCCTTAAAATTAGGAAAGGGATATTAAAACAAAAAATGTGTTATCCTAATACCTTATGTTTTTCAGAACTGATGATATTTTAAATCAACAAAGATTAAAGTCTTTGAGGCCCTCAATTTTACACTTGTTTGTGATTGATGACCTCAATCACTCCCTACAAATATTTACGTTTTTCATCCAATTATATGTCTCTAATTTCCACCAATGTTCTCCTAATCGTGATCATAATTTGGTGGTGAGTTTTTCATTTCCCTTTCCCTCTTATTAAAGCTAAATTTTATTAACCATATTTCTGATATGGGTTTTCCACAAAGGTATTTTCTACTTTGAACCTTTTATTTTAGAAGAACAATTTCAAATTGTGAGGACTCAATTTATTAAAGGAGGGTAGAATGTAACACCCCAAGCTTCCACGATACGCTTCTCTTTCAATAATGCAATATCCTGCATTGTACGCAAGTTCAAGATTCTAACACACCACGACCAATCAAAGTAGCCGTTATGAATAGTAATGCCCACTTTTTGAAATTATATAAATTTTATATTTCAAAATGGACTTCATTTTTGTATTCATAATATCGAAATTATCCTAACATGAATTTTTTTTAATTTTCTGAGAACTTCCAATTTTCTATGAATAGAAAAATACTTAAAAACAACTTTTTTAATCAAAATAATTTATAGTAATAAATTATACTATTGATTGGATTTAAAGTATAATTATAATATATTTTTACAATTTTATCCAATGGTGGTCATTATAATTAATTTCACTTTGAAATTGGACATAAACAATTGTCAATCTTTTGATGTATATTATTTCATAAAAACACGCTATTTGTTGTGACAGTGGGAATTAATTATTAAATTAATTAATTCAACTTATATGTTTTTAATTTTTTAAAATATACATCATTTTTGAATTTGGAATATCAAATATATCTTACGGTGAATTTTTGGTTTTTTTCTTAAAACTTTAATTTTTGATGAATAGTGAAACCACTAAGTGGTAGTTAAAAAACTAATTTTCTGTTTTAATGAAATTTACCACTTATGTGAATTGAATTTCAAAAATCTGACTTACATGTATTTAATTAGTAAGTAAAATTTGGTTCAGTGGTATGAAAATAATATTTGGTGAATAGTAACTTTTAAGTTTTATTTATCGCGATTGAAGGTAATTAGTGTAATTTAAGGTAAATATAATGTTAAAATAATATTAGACTACTTTTACACATGTCCTATCCTTATTGGATGATTAATTTGCAACCAATAGAATCCATGGGTCTACTTGGGGACCCCATGAAGCCACTTGGGTAAGAAATGACATTAATAATTTTTTATTTAAAGTAAAAATAAAATTGTCACAAACATGTGTTGTTTTACTAAAACAATTATTACATGGGGTTATATAAGTTAAAATTTCGACTATAAATATTAATTAAAAATATAAAAAGATTTTATACATCATGGTAATTGATTTATAATTTTTAGTCATTAAATAAATAAATTTATTTATGACACCATGATGATGTAGCGATTACCTCATTAATGAACAATTAAAATAAAATTAAAAGATAAGGTAAAATATAAGACTTAAACTTCTCTAAAACATATTGGATAGGTATATTTATAACCCTTATCACCTTATCCTATAAATATATCATTGTGGGACCTTTAAAATCCGAAAAGAATTTCATAATAAAGTAACATTTCATGACTATCCAAGAGTGCCCCTCCTCTCCTCTTATAAAAGGCCCCCACCTCTACCACCCTATTCACACCTTCAAAGCCATTTGTATCGGCCAAACTCTACCCAAATACTCTCTCAAATTCTTTATATTAATCCTAGATTCCTCACTTTCGGAAGAGTTTTTCCCAAGGAAGCCTTTGGCTAAAATCAAAAAGAGTTACCCGATTTTAAGGTAATGTATTCTCTTATGTTCTTTTGTTTTATTTTGCTTCTCCAACCCCTTAAACTCTTTTTATTCCGTTATTTTGTAACAAAATCAGTATATTATATATACTAGGAAGTTTTTATGAGAATTATTTGATTTAGAATAACACACACCTTCGTCTAATGGTTAAAGAACATACTGTTTCTGTGGGTGGCGAATTACTGCCTCACAAAATGATGATTGTTAAATATTCTATTAACACCTCTCATGGTGGCCATTAAGATGTAAATATATTTATATATGATATATATTATGTTTATGTTTTCCTTAATCTTCTGTATTTTTCATTTATGTCATACCTTTATGATTTCCATTATGGGTAAACGCGATAATTTCATTTTAGGAAGTGTGGACTACCGCCCCCTCAAAGTGATTTGAATCGTTAATGCCATATATGGGACGTATAAAGGATGGAAATAATGATATTATATATTATATTATACTCGAATTATAATATACCTTTATATAATTATGATTTCATTCCATTAAATACGAAATATAAATGAAAGTAGCGTTCATGCGTATGTACGGCTTACCATCTCCATGAATGGTGCATTTCATTTCGTACCTTTAAATGTTATGTAATATTATAAATGAATGTATATGATGGATATGTATGATATATATGATATCTAAATCATGAATATAATTATGGATATAATGTATATTTTACCACCGGAACAACTTGTAATTATAAGAAGTTTATTTTTTACTCAAGTACCAAAGATCGACAAAATGACCGTTATTAACTTAAATAATTACATAATGTTAATAGCATGGTAATAAGAGCTATAAAAAGAATAATTAACTTCAAAAATTTCTTAAGCTAGTAGAAATTAACTCTATTTTATTATTTAGGAGATTAAATAACGATCGAGTCAAGTCGGACACGAGGTAAGGGACTTCATCTCAATCTCATTTCATTGAGGCATATTTTGTTTTATACACAACTTTCTTTTATACGGTGTATAAACCCCATTGAATTTTACATTTATTGAAAAGGAATATTTTTATATGAAGTGTTTTTACTAAACTAAAAAAGGAATTTTATTCTTACGTATGCTGTGACAATGACTTCTCTGCCGCCGTGACCATTATTTGAGTTTCGGCTTCCTCTACAAGCCATAACTTTTTTTAAATGAAAAATAAATACCAAGTTTTAATTTTTCTTTTAATTTGGTATTGAATATGGTTTTGATAATGTTTTTATTATATCAATGTGTTGTATTGATATCTTGTTATTGAAATGTGGAAATTTTATGTTTCCTTTATGCATGTTTTATGTGATATGATTATGTTATGGTTTATGATAAGTTTAAACCTCTTCATATTAGAAATGTATTGGACTTAATAAGTGATGGGTGGAGCCTGCTATATCTCCTCGATGCATCGGTAGGTCTCATGAGACAAACTAGTGTCTTGGTATGAGGCCTTGACAAAATATTATTTGTAGTCTTGCCACGAGTCATTGACTATGTGGTTATGATAGTATGGCATTATGCATTCCATCATTATGAAAGTTGTTATTGATATTGCATGTAATTATTCAACCAGTAGAATATCCATGTGAATAAGTAAATGGAATTATTTTATTTTATTTTTAACATATTTTGCTGAAGATCAAGTTTAAAAGGAATTTTTTTTAGTTATACATTTCCTTAAATGTTTATGTTTATTTATGAAAATTTCCACTGTATTGCTATCCTTACTGAGCATCTGAGCTCACCCCTTTCAATATTTTATTTTCCCAGGATGTGAAGAAATATTTTATGACTTACCTACAGGGATAGTCTGAAGGGGATAGGAGTGTGGACTATGGAGACTATGTTATTGTGATTTTTCATTTTATGATGTAATGTAACATTTATGAATGTATCTAGTGTTTCCAAGGCTACTAAAATAATCGTTCTTTTGAGACTTGATCTTTTGTGATCATGCCAATGTTATGTAATAATGCACCGACTCAGGGTAACTAGGGTCGGGGTGTTACACTAAAAACTATAAAAAATATCCTGATGTAGGAAATATTTTTATCTTTAAAATGAATATTTATAGTCGAATAGATAAATTATATAACCCCATGTAAGAATTGATTTAATAAAAGATATATATTTTAAGTCATTTTTATCTTTAGTTTCATTTAATTAATATAAAGTGTCATTATTATTCCCAAGTGGCTTTATGGGGTCTCAATATCAACCCAAGGATGACCAAGGTCCGAAATGTATCACTCAATAGGATTAGGACACATGTTAAGGTAATTTTATATTATTATAATATTATTTGTTTACCCTTATTTACCAGATTAGCCCTTTAACCATGGTAAATAAAATATTTACTGAATTAAATATTTATAATTTCTATAAGTAAAAGGTACCTATTTAAACAATTTGGACCTCATGATTCCAAATATTGAATCTGTTTTTAAAAATTAAAAACATATAATTAGAAGAAATTAGTTTTAAATTAATTTCCATTGTCAAAACATAAATGTGTTTTTAATAAATAATAACTGACAAAATATTGATACTTATTTATGTACAATTTCAAAGTTAAATTACTTCCAAAGACCAAAATTGCATTAAATGGTAACAATATATTTCAATTACACTTAAAACAAAATTTAAAAGATAATATAACTTTATAAATATATTATATTAAAAGGCAATTTTGAATTAAAATATAGTATTTTTCACTATTCATTAAAAAATGAATTTTATCAGAAAAATAAAAAATGTTTACCCAAAGTAAATTTTTATGTCCTGATTCTAAAGAAGAATTTTATTTTGTCAAATAGAATATATAAAAGTGACTAAAACTGTATTTAAAGACGGTTCCTCATCAAAAGGTAGTAAATCTACCTTTTAATGAATATTAGAGTATTTTTTCTTAAAATAAAAATCATTCTTATTTTATGCCTCTAAAATTTATTATATAAATTAAAAAACAATTAACAAACGTGTGTATTCATATTGTAGTTAGTTCTATCCATTCCTTCCAATAAAACGTCTAGGCATTAACTACCATTTAGAATAATATTATATTATTATTTTTCAGTATGACCCAATGTTTTGTGCAACGTAAGATTTCAAAGAATCCCATGGTTGTGTATCAGGTACTCTATCGATCATAGAATCCCATTTAAAATAAAATTAATATTTAAATCATAAATATTGATAAATATTAAAATGACTTATTCTTTATTTACCTGGGATGTTACACATCACACCCTTTAAGAGAGAGTTAGTTCCTACTTTGGGACTCTCTTATGGATTTATGATATTTTTGGGAATCTCTTCCAAATCACAATATGAGATAGGTTACCCAAATATAATGATAATAGGTTAAAACCTTTTATATGTTCCGGGGTATTTTGGTGGATTAATTTGTATATATCTAAGGTTCTTCATCCATTTCCCCTAATGGGTAACCTATTATATGTTTAAGTTGTATTACCAATCACTTCATAGTTTTCTTCCATGAATGGAGATGATTAGTTTATCTTGTATGGGATTGAACTATTATTAAGAATCCTATATATCATGTATATAGGAGGAATCAACACCCACATAGTTCTTTAAACTCGTAAAATTTAACATCATGTGTAAAGGACATCCATGTGGGCACTTGGAAACCAGGTATTTGAGCTCGAGTCTCAGGGAGATAACATACATGTCGTAATTATGGTAGGAATAAGAGACATCATAATTCAGTAATTCTCTTGGGACTAACCCTAAGGTGGATAACCTTTTATGGTGTAGACATATTTTTCAATAGATCAGGACTTACACATTGAGGATTTCAAGGAAGGTAGAGATTCATGATGTGAATGATATGAACATTTCAACTATCTAATCCCAAGTGATCCATGATCGATGTGAGAAACATTGGATAGAAAGTAATATATATCACTACATATAGATGCAGGACATATATACTACAATATCTCTTCATATATTTAATATATATCTTTAGCCTTAGGAACGTATCCTACATATCATGATTATTAAAGGAATCAAGGTTCCTTTAGTTTAGTTAAATTCTTATTCCACTGATGGTTGAGGTAGGATGACCAACCCTAGGTAATGATTTCATCTCAATGGTTGAAAATTCATATACATGGGGGAATCTTGCATTATAGTGGCTATTTATGTGAGATCGGTCCTTATTATGGTGTCCTACATATCCTGGTTATTACAGGAATCAAATTTCTCATAGTTCAGTGAATCAGGCCTTACACGTTGAGGATTACCTAGTATGTAGGAAGTTGTATCATGCCACTAATTGAGGTTTATATAGAGATAATTCCATCATATGGAGTTAATCGTATCATTCCACTGATTGGGGATTACAAACTATGGTTTCCCTAGTATGAATGTAGGATATAGGTATCATGTCCTTGGGATCCTACATGACCTAGATTTGTTTTCTTCCTGACCTATTTTATTTCCTACTTGGCATGCCCTAAATATCTACCAGATATTTTGGAGGATATCTATATGATTCTAGATATATTACAGACATGAATAAAGACAATCTTGTGATCTAGCTGACTTTTCTGAGGGAAGTCACATAATCTAAATGGAATAACTGAATACAACAAAATATTAAGGCTGACTTATCAAGAGAACATCGCAAGACTTTGCTAATGTATCCTGGAGGTCATCGAATTATCTTGGATTACATGCTTGGAGGGTATCTCAAGACCAGGATGACTTGCCTTGTGTCATCACGAATGCCAAATTAAATTCTTGGAGGGTGCTGTGAGATCTAGCTGACTTGTCCAGAGGACATTGAGTGAGCAACTTGAAATTCCCTAGTTCCATCATGAGACCCATCTTATATACACTGGTTCCACCAAATTATGCAGGATACATGTCTATAGGATGTATAAAGTTCTATATGGTGATCCTGAAGGGTTTCAAAAGACATTGAGTTCTTCCATAAGACCATTCACAACTTGATTTAACATATCCCAGGGACATGACATAATATGAATAACATGTCAATGGAGTGTGATATTATCTGGGCAATATGACATATTGTTGTTGGATGACATGGGTAGTTCATACAAAGTGCATGAAGATCAGTGTATATGTCCTTTGCATAAGTCTCCCATATTTTTTATTCTTTATTACATCCTTTTATTGCATATTTCTATTATATTTATTCATTGTTATCTTGTTTAGGTGTCGCATTTCTCAGTAGGTATGTGGTATGTCCACTGCATAACCCACCAAAAATCCTTCGCATGATCTTAAGTGATTTTGAAAAGTTCATATGCATTCCTCATGATCCGAATATTGTTGCCTAGACTGTACCTAATAGAATCCCATTTTGATCATTAGATTGGATGCATTAATATGTATGCTCTGATTGCTGGGTTTTTCAGTGCATGGATCCAAATATGTATTTTTTTCATGCTAGGGTGAGGGATTTATAGGCCTTGCTACCCTGATTATATGCCTCTTTTCATAGTGAGTATCATGTAGATCCATGCTAGATTCAGTGAAAGGATTTGATGTCAGACATTTCATGAGGTCCTTCCATAGCTCATCTAGTGGTTCTCATGAGTTTTAGCGATTGTGAGACCATCTTATCATGACCCATATATTTTATTTTTGAAAAAATTAATGTGGTCTTTCTTTAATCATTTCTATTTGTTAAGGGTTATTTAAAATCCATACTAGCATGTCTAGGTACTTTCATGAGATTAGGATCCATGTCAAAAGGCTTTCACGTGATCTAAGATGATTTTCTTGGGAACGTCCTTGAGACAAAGGTGGATTTCCAGGGGACCTATGTGGGATCAAGATAACTTTTTAAGATGGTCCTCGACTGATAAATACTGATCTTATAGGGTGTATAACTCCATTATCATAATATCATTGCATCTTCCCCTCACAAGAAGCTTGAATAATTTCTCTTTATATTACATTATATATTTTACATGGTTTGGGGATATCATGTGTTGGCATGATTGATATCGAAGACAATCACTCTCCATATTAATGATGCATCACATGACCAAAAAAGGGTCATATGGTAATGCATGATCATGACCATGGGAAAACATTATTTTGTATTTGGATCCATAATAGGAAGTGGAGGACCACCCAGACATGTCTAAAACCCTTTTTGAGTTGAGTTTAACATGCTAGTGGGCACTTGTGTGATGAGGCTAGCATGTCACCAATGCTTTCACAGGGTCCTGTGAACTTTATGGTCTCATCATGTTATGTTTTATAATCGAAAGAGGATCCAATATTTTTGAAATTTTAATCCTTATCTTACTATGATTTTTATATTCTGTTTCAATCATCCACCAGTTGACAAGTCACATGACTTGGGGGAGCACATCTGGAAGCCACCACGTAATCAGTGAGTGTCTAGAAAACCTTCACAAGAAGAAGGAGAAATATTTAAAGGGGGTATATATTAGATCTTATAGTGGTTTAAACCCTACACATGATCAATACCTTGATCTTATGAAGGCCATGTAACTATATATCTTTTGGAAGTTTACACATTTAGTGATTTTTGGACATCTTCTCTTCCTTTGTTTTGTAGGGATAATAATATCCATGTCTTGAGTATTTATTCCCTCTTATATTTTCTTATTCTCACTTTTTAGGCCTCAAAAAATTACACCCCCTTAGGAGGGATGTCTATGGGTACGAGGGCATGATTCTAAGGAATGTAAATTCCCATATGAGTCATTGATTTTGTCTCCTATTAGTTCCATAGGAGACACTTCATCTTCCAAGAAATGTTTGGTATTCCACAGAAGACCCTATAAATCGGTTAATAATGGGAATCTCATTCACTAGATACCAAACTATCAGATCTATTTCCTTCTTTATGTTATCTATTCTCAAGGGAATCCATAAGAACTGATCATGAGATATGTTTAATAAACTATTTTGTAAAAACTATTTCACAAGATTTTATTTGGATAACACTCATTAAAATAAACCATTAATCGATCTTAATTAATTTGTTGAACGTTGTATATATGGATGCATGATTTTTTATGAAGTTATCACAAGATCTTCTTGCTCAACTATATGACCAGTCGACGGTTATGTGAATCGTGGGACTATGTCAAGGTAATGAAATTATTAGTCTTGTGACCATTTCAGCAGTTGTGATATGTTTTGTGGGTTTAGTGGTCCATGAGATATTTATGGGATAAGAGATTCATGAATCATTTATGAAATTTTTAATCCCTTTCAAGATTCATGCGATGGGTATGAGGCTATCAAAGTTGTTTATTACTTTAGATGATATTTTATTTCCATCTATATAAAAAATGCTTCTTTCTTGTGTGAAAATAGATTTTGGATATCAACAGATTTCCTCCACTTCAGCTAACCATATAGATATAATTCCTATGAATCATAAAACCGACCCATGGTATCTTGTGTGGTTTGACCATGAGGCTCTGAGAAGGATTCTCCCACCTGAGCTCCAACATTATCCTTTGTCACACCGATTTCCCCTACATGGGTTTGGCCAAATGGATGACATTTCTATACCATCTAAAAACTAAAATCTTAATCATGTATGGTGTTAAATTCCCTTGATTTCATTTAGATGATAGTTTCTAATGATTTACAACTTGTCAAGGCACATTTGTGGGGGTTTTCTAAAATAATGTAGAACACCCCTCTAGGTCTAAATGGCTGCGAATTTTCCAACCAACCAATCACTCATAGCAATTTGAGCATATTTATCTCTTATTTGTACAACCTAGATGATGGTTGGATCTCAAAATGGGATTCCCACCCTAGTGGAAACTTCTTTGGTGAATGGAAATTACGATTTAGATTTTGGTAGAGATGTTTATAATTTTATCACCAGTTTCATTCTATCCAGCTTTATGAAGTGGTATGGATTTCCAAATTCAGGGTTTATTATTAGTATAATATTTTCAACGTGATGGTTAGTCATTGGTTCATTGTAACTTACTCATTACATCTTTCCCACGGTGAATTAGGAATCATCCTCTAGTATATTAATCGTATGGGTGGGATATCCCCTATTGGGGATATGTATGACGAATCCCTTCCTTCCATTGAAATCTCAGATGACCCTTCAAAAACTACAGTCTTGGAGATGTATTTTCTTATCATTGTGAAAGAAAAGTTAAGAAAGGGTCTGACTATGCATTCACTCATATCTTTTAATTATTAGATCAACGTTTCCCTCCATCATAGTTGAGCTCTACCAACTAATATCAAATCTCCTCATTGAACTTCATGAAAGGTCCGTGATAGTGCTGGTTTAAATTGGGATATATTGTAAATTTTAGATCATACCACATGGGTTTTTCAGGTGAAGACAGATATATTACCGAGCCTTAGGTTATTATGATTCATTTCCATGTTCCTAAATTGGTGGCTTTCCGATATGTTTATGCACGCTCAGGGATCCGGATCAGTACGCTGGTGATGGAAGTAAGGTTAGTAAAGGGATTACCTCTCAAGCTGGAAGTACTAACTTTTTTATGCTTTTAATAGCTCTTGGGGAACATTTTTAAGGGAATAATCCCATATAATATTAATGGTACTTTACATTTTTTATTCAATTGGATCAGGGAGAATTTCAACTACTAAAAATACTACAATACCACTAGGATCCCTGGTGCCTCATCTTGTCCCACGTTGCTAGAAAAAATATAGGGTTGATTTCAAGATTGGTTTCATACTACCCAGATGGATGAGATGATATTATGTGATTTTTATAACACGTATCAGTTTTATTTCTAGTTCATTAATATCCAAAGGTTTTACACATCCCTTAAAATGGTGTATGAGGAGAGAGAAACTTCTGGATCATCCACTAGTTCTTGATAATGGTAGAGCATGGAGAGACCAATGGTGAGTTCATTTATCCACCTGTTGAAACCCATGTCTTTTTATTACAAGATTATGCATAGACATGCGAGGAGGCCTACCTGGGTGTCATGTTGAATAGGCTATTTGGTCTTTTGGAAAATCCATTTTCCTCAATGATTTCCTTGTTCATAGAAATGATGGGGTTGATCCAAAACATGGTAGAGTCTTTGACGAAGTACCCTCATCCCAGTGATGACTATCCCATTAGTGGGGTAGAATCTGTCATTGATGTTATCCCTTCAGAAGATGTAATATAAAATTCCCCTACTAAGGTGAGAATATATAGGGACTCATCTCTTACCTCCTCATCAACTCAGGTGCTTCTTAATTCTTCTAACATACCCATTTCAGAAGCCATAGATGAGAATAAAATACAAATTAGATTTATTTTCTAGAAGATTCATACCTTTGTAACTAAAACTCCCTTAGAAACATTTTTTGATCAAGAGTGACATCGTTGTAAGTTATTTGATGATTTGGGGGTGATTTTCTTTTATCACCAACCATCATATTAAATAATGACACTAATGGTCCTATCAAGATAAGAGTTATATAGAAGAAATAAGGGATTACACAACCCTGAGGATGGGACTCCCATAGCTAAAAAAGATTAAGGAAGCATCAGAAGCATTGTAAGAGAGCCAAAAATTCATATATGAGTTTGACTCTCGAATGGATGCATTTACTGTACATATATGGAGATATGATGAGATTATAGCTCGCTTAAGATCTGATCATTTAGCATTATCATACTCATTGGAAACCACTTAAAAAAGAGTTGAGGATATGTTTACTCTTATAGAGACACTTTTCCCCATGTAAGAAGTAGAAGATTTAGGATGGGTGGTACTTCAGTGCTCCATCGATGCATCTCATTAAACTCTTCCTGACTAGGCTAGATCATCTGATAAAATTTTGTTACAGTTTTATCATTAATGTCTATTTAATTTTTATTCATTCTTTGGAGAGGCTATGAATTTTGGAAATCCATTATGTAATTCTCTCAATGAATATATCTTCTAGACTATTTTTTTGTACAGTCTACATTTATTTATGAAGTGCATGTCATTTCATTGATCTGATGTTGTATGAATCACTAACGATACCCAAACTTTTCATAATATCAAGTATACCTAAATTTCTAAAATTAAAATCTTAAACTATAAAATATTGTTATTAATAAATTTTCATTAATTCCCACTAATATGATATTCCTCATTGAAATATCTTCTCTAGAAATCTTGAGAATACTTGGTTCAGAAAAGGAAACTTTTCGTAGAACATTCATCCTAGGGGGAGAGCACTCTATCTTTTTTCCAAGATAATGGACTTGGAGAGCATAGATTTATTTTTTGTATGTACATTTGGTGTGCCTCGCAATATTTTTATGTTTTCCATTCTGGAAGAATAAATTTTTATTATGTTGTAGTTTAGGTTCTTTTAGATCAGAACTTTTATAATTAGATTTTAGGGTCTTTCATATTGGACCTTATATCATAGTAATTTAGGGTCCTCTAGCTCAGACCTTTTATCATTATATTTTGGTGAATTTGGTTTTATACCTTTTATTTTTTTAGTTCAGTATCATTTAGTTAGAAGCTTCTGTCATTGTATTTTAGGTTCTTTTAGCCTGGACCTTTTGAAATATTATTTTATGAACTTCTAGGTTGGAACTTTTATCAATGTATTTTAGGGTCTTTTAGATCAAACCTTGATGTGCCATAAAGTTTAAAGTCATGCATCTAGAACTTGATACATGATTATGAAATATGGGGAATACATTCCATAGATGAACCCAAAAACCATTGGATGTTGAGTTCCATTAGGGTGTTGTCAAGTATTATTATGATTAGTGACCCTTTACTATAAGGAGGAGATTCCTATGGTCAGTAGGTCAAAAACCTTATATCAATTTATCATTGTCCAATAGGTATTTCTCCACTATTTTCAAATGATCAAATAAGATTTATGGGTGTATCATTGGTTAAGTGTGAAATAATTGGAATCCTAGTTCTACCTGGATAGTTGGAATGTGGATGATGTATATCATAACCCAAAAGTATATGTCATGGAATATGGAATGGGGTAGATATTTTGGGGATGACCATAACACCCTGAGGTTTCATGCTCCACCACGGTGTTTCTATGGCCCACAAGGAATGGGGATCCACTCTTTCAAGGAGGATATTCCTTTAATTGGTTGGTCAAAGCAATTATACATCATCATCATCATGGTAAATAAAAGATGATATATACTCTTTTCCAAGGACTATGATTTATTTTTGAAGACTCAATCTTCTAGATGATCAGGTTGAGTATGAAATGATGGGCTATCTAGGAAGGTTTCTAACACCCTAGGGAAGTTCATCTCTTATGTGATGCTCGGGCCCTGTGCCATGTGGTTTCGAATTATAGGTTTTAGTCTATCCAAAGGTTTTAGGAAAATAGTATCACATTAATTCATTAATAAAAAGTATAAAACACAGTGATGTAACATTGAGGGTGTCATATCCACTTAAATAGTTATGTTTGGTGGATTTTATGTCATGGTCCAATGTATTTGGGTCATGAGGATGGTATGGGAAAATCATACCAGGAATGGACCAAAACACCCTCCGGTGATGGGTTCTTCTTGGGTGGTGTCAAGGATCACATGGACCAAAAATCCATTCTTGTAGAGAGACACATTTTCTTGATGTCCACAGGGGAATATGTAGGATCCATAAGCAAACATGAATAGTCAAAAAGGGTCCGTTGAAGTTGAGTATCCTTTTCCAATGTCCATGGAATATTTAAGGTGACTCGTGGCACTCAAATATTGAATTTAAATTAATTTAATATTTAAAATTCAAGGAGGTATTTAGCACCTTAAAATTTGTATCACCTCCTAGTGAACATGTTATTCTAATGAGGAGATGTAACAAATTTTTACACTAACTCTTACCAAGACTAGGTGGTCCTGAAATCATAGATTTTCCTTTAATACGGCTATATTTTATGTCCTATAAACTTTATTCCTTAATTAATTATGCCCAATTTTATTCATAAAATCTAGAGATGAATAATTTTGAGAGAAAACACATGACCTTTTCTCAGGTCTCCCTTTTCTAGTTTTTAACATGAAATGTTTTGTGTCTCTTTATCTATAATTTTAAGGTATTGTGATTTGGACCATCAATTGATAGAGTGTAAGGTCTTATAGATTTAACTGAAGTGCATCAAGATTATGTTAATTACACACATGGACCTAATATGAGGATCATGTTACACAAGAGCCCAATTAGGATACCCATGGTAAAGAGTATTCTAACATATTTTTCTGAGGGAGATGAATGTTTTGTAAATCATGGATCATTGTTCTAAGTTTGTGGGAAGTTATATGGGACAATCATACTAGGGATGGCTCAGAACACCCTTAGGTGATAAGTACCGCCACAATTACGTCAAGACTATAATGATAAAAAATCTCTTTTTATAAGGCCATGATATTTCTAGATGGTAGGTCTAAACAATTATGTATCGATGACATGGTCAAACAAAGAGATCTATTTTTGTTTTCAAAGGTCATGAATGGTTTTTTTTTGCGTTCCAAGGGACTCAATATATGAAGTGTGATATATGAATTGAGGTGCCTGAAATCTGGTGGAATCATGCCATACTCTAGATAATATGGGTGAATAGTGATGGGTGATGGCCTATACATTTTAACAGCATGTAGTGGGGATGTATTTTTTATGTTGTTTCAATGTCTTATGGCCAGGAAATTTTCCTTACAATTTAATATCATATGGTGAGGATGAATTTATTTACTTGTAGTTTAACATGAAGTTGTAAGGACATGGGAACTAATGTGAAAATTTGTGCAATATGAATTTAGTGAAAAAGAAAGACATATGTTTATCGGACTCATGTATAGGTAAATTTAGTATGTATGACTCATCCCTTAGGTATTTGGGGTGCATTTATATTGTTCATTTGTGTACCTGGTCTTAGGATTGGAGATCAGGGCATCACTATGTATCATGGGAAGATACGAATCAAGACACACATAGTTCTTTAGCATGAAAGACTCTATTAAGGTATGACACATATGTAGAGGGGGGGATTTTTCACATTGATTTTTTAAGCTAGGACCAAGATTGGGGATCAAGGAATCATTATGAATTCTATGAGGATGGGAATCAAGCCACATGTAGTTATTTTCATGCCATGTAGTTTAACATCATGCCCTTAAGATGTAGGTTCCTCAACATTAAAAAGAGAACATTACAGCTAAATTCTTGACTGGTGATCCGGGTGACACTATATATTTTATAATGATATAAATTAAGCCACACATAGTTCATGAATGAAATCTCCCTATGTAGGACCAACTCATACATTGGGAGGTGTATTCTTATATTTATTTGTTGTGCCTGAGAATTATATTGGAAATTTAGGAATCTCAAAATATCTTGTGTTGTCAGGAATCAAGCCATATGTTGTTCTTGAATGGAGGTGTGGTGGGATACCAACACTAAGGGTAGTGGTCTTTAGAGTGAGGTCCATAAGAATTTTTAATTTTAGTTCATGAAAGATTCATCAACCGTGAAGTATAACATCATGTTGTAAGTAATCAAGAGCATGATAACACTTTCATGAGTTAATATGTATTTTTATTGTAGGTAGGCCCCTACCAAATATCTTAACCCCACAATCCCTATGATCGGTGTGAGAAATAAGAATTATCAATGGTTCCTCATGACATAGGGGTAACTGGGGAAAGGTTACATTCATTTTGTTTCATGTAGTGGCTAGTCTAGGATATAGAATCTTGGTGTCCCTATGTATATCCTTAGAATGAGAATCAAGATGTGCATTTTTCTAGAAACATGTGTTGTTCAATTTCATGTGGGAAGGACATAAATTTTGTATTTTAATGAATTGTAGTAAAGACATTGGTGGGTCAACATGAAATAAGATGAATGTTGTGGTTGGGCCCAAGAATAGTGGTTTGGGCATCGCTGCATATCCTATAATGGAAGGAATCAAGCCACGCATATTTTTTTAGAAACTGTTTAGTTTAGTGTCGTGCGGAGAGGACATCATCCATGTAGTTTAGCATCTTACTATGAGGATGATGGTCACCTAAAATGACTGAGGATGAATCATTGGGGGATCTATATAATTTAATGGTATGTATTCAGGATGTTTTTTATGTAGTTTAATGTCATATGACTAAGATGTGATCTGCACAGTTTTAATGTAACATGTTTTGGATGAGAGATGTTATGTAGTTTAATTCCTTACAACATGGGCTTCTTTGTACATTTTAACGTCATGAAATCAATATGATCACCATATAGTTTTAACTTCATTTGGTTTGGATGATAGATACTTAATGGAAGTTCTTCTGGGTATTTATTAATAAATCATGCATTAGTGGGGGCGTGACATGTTCCACATCCATAATGGACAATGAGTAAGGTTTGTACTGATAGACCTTTTATATGATATAAGGACCAACCCATTTGGGTTCTTGTATTGGTAGCTTCATTCCTAGTATCACATGGGTTCTGAGAGACAATAGTAGTTCTCCTTGAAGGAATTAATAGAGGCGGACCTTTTTATTTGAGGCCCATACAATTTTATTTGGATAAACTTCAAGGTTGTGCAATGTACGTAAGCTATTCTCATCAAGCTACTCTAACTCATCCAAATTTTATAAATTGATCAACATTTGATAGTCATCCACAAATGGATATTCGAAGTGAGGGTAGTTGGAATTTTATGGGTAATACTTCCACAGTCCCATAAACTAGTGAATATAGAGTTTCTTGTGTACTCTTACGCGTGGTGGTATGGTAGGCCCATAAAGCATGGAGGATCTTATCTTAATAGGTCTCGTTTTCCTTATCCACCATCATCTAGAGTATGGTTTATTTGTTATTATTGAAGGCATCTATCTATCCATTTGTCATTGAATGATAGTGGGATGAACGATTGGAATCAATGTTGTACTCCTGGTATAACTTATTCAGCTCTGTATAATAGAATTTGGTGTTTGTGTCCCTCATTATTCTGTATGGAAATATGAACTAAGTGATGATATGGTACTTTAAAAATATGATGATGTTCTTCATCCTGAATTTTTTGAGGGTTATTTTCTAATCTCATTTGATGAAGAAGACGATATAAATAAGGATGTACTTGATATTTTTAGTTTTCCCTGAGGGGTATGGACCAAGAACATCCATTACCCACATGGAGAATTTCCAGAATTATTTACATTATTTAGTAATTATGGGTTTTGATGGATGGAATTTGAATGGATATTTCAAGCCTGAAATTTACTGTTGAATCCAACATAGTCTTATATCACGTTTTTCCAGTAAAATCCTAGCATCATAATTTAGTGGGAGATCTTTTTCCTAGTATGTTGAGTATCACAGGATCCTTGTGGATTTCATGCATGATGGTAAGAATAACGCTTTTTGATATGATTTTGAGGATGATTCTGATGAATCCTTTTTTGTAGAGAGATTTTTTCTCATTTGGATCATCCAGCAATGTAATTTTCAATGCACATCACCAAATCAATTCTATTTTAGATCTTCCTATTGGGAGGGTCCCATTATGGAGATGATAAATTATGGGGTCCATCTACCCAAGGTTGGATATCCGTTCATCATGATTCAGGGTAGTGATGACCTAATTGATATCTTCTATGTCGCATATGGTGATCATTGATACCATTATTAAGTTTGTGAGGAAGAATATTCCATCCCTTGATCCTGGTCGGCCAATAATTTCACTACAATGGCCAATGCATCAGCACAATCATTATTTGATCAGGGAACATGATGCAATGTGGGATCAAAAGGGAAATCTACCATTAATCCCCTAACATATCTAGTAATATGTGCTACTTCTTCCTTTTTGATGGAATATTCCCCATTATTATACTTTTTCGCTATCTCTGAATCCACTTTGATATTTTGGTCCGGTATTTTTAGATTTAGGGCATATTTTAAACTGGTGATGAGGGATTGATATTCAGCCTCATTATTCGTGCAGCCTTGTGATAGTGATAAAGAGTAATGAAAATTGCTTTGTTTGGGGAGACAAACACAATCTCTAATCCAACTCGGTTGAGCTTTGTATTTTCCATCCTTTTTTAAATATTATTCCATGAGGAACCAATGAAATGCCTCTCCCATATCCAGGGAGTGTCATGGGAATAAAAACCTCCTCATGAAAAATCAGAGTATCACTAATGTGATTTCTTGGGTGGTATGTTTTGTGAGGAAATAATCAATGGATTGCCCTTTTGAAATATTTTTTGATATGAAATGAATGTCATATTATTGTAGAATGACCACCCATTGGGCCAGATAACCAATAAATATGGGATGACGAATGATTTACTTAAGTATATTAATATGAGAGACATGATAGACTTCATGGTATTGGAAGTAATACCTCATCATTTTCACTACAAAGATGTATGTGAGGCAATTATTCTCAACATAATAATATCTGGTCTCAGTACCTAGCATCATTCGATGGAGGTAGTATAAACTGTTCTGGCTCACTAAATCATTTTTCAATGTGAGAAGGGTTCCAAGTGAGCATTCTATGGTATCCACATATAATATTATTGGATTTCATTCCACCAATGGAATCAAGACCGGTGGGTGTATTAGGTATTATTTTATACTCTTTAATGCTTCTTGGTAGTCATCATCCAATTTATAGGCGATTACCTTCTTCATTACCATGGTGATCGTGAGGGATTTTATAGATTGGTTGGTATGAAATGGTGAATGTATGTGTGGTTCCACTGTATCCCCCTAGATCATTGAGATTCCTAATGAGTGAAATTTCTAGAATTTCACTACTCATTTCTAATAAGGCCTCAATGCCACATTGGCATACCACAAAGGCAAGTAACTTCCCTAATGTTACTCTGAAATCACATTTCTATGAATTCATCATTAGATTGTGTTATCAAAATTTCTCAACTATTTTGTGAAGATCATCGAAGTGATCACATCACCATCAAGATTTGACCACCAAGTCTTCGACATGTCAATCGATTATTTGTCCAAAGAAATTCTTAAAGATATAATTCTTGAAAGGTTGATATGTAGCACCAGTGTTCTTTAATAAAAGGATCTAAGATGGTAGAAAAATATCCAATGAATTTTTCTGAAGTTAGTTTCTTAATCATCCTCAGGGGACATATTTATCTTGTTGTAACATGAATACACATCTATGAAGGTAAGATATATGAATCTAGTAGTTGAATCGATCAAGAGTTCTATGATCGGCAATTGGAAATCTTACTTTGGTCAATATAGATTATGGTCTTTGAAATTAACGTATACCCCAATCTTTTAATTTTTATTCCTGATAGGGACGATGTTGGAAAGTAATCTTGTTAATGTTACATCTCATAAAAAGTTTTATTTTATTATTTGGTCGATATACACTACTACATTGGTAGCATGAGAGGGGTGAATCCTCTTGGATTCCTTCTTGAATCTTTGATGGTCGTTGGGAAAGTTGAGATGGTGTGTAGCCACATCTAGATTCTGTCTTGAAAGTTTTTAATAATTATTTGTGAACACATATTAGTATTAATTTCTAAATGTGATGTACGTATCGTGCTCCTCCAAAGTCATGGTGGAACTAATTAGTGTTATCCATATTATTTATATTATTCACATATTTTCCTTCATAATCTCATTCATGGTGGAAAAGACTCTTTCCTCAAATGTAAGAGGGGATTTCCTAAGTTAATCCTCTTCTTCTTCCACTAATGAATCTATGGAGATATTTTCAGATGAAGTCAGAAATATAGGGGAATATCTATCACTTTCCATGTGATAGAGGCCTTAAGAAAATACATTATCATCCTCTACTAATAGGGTCATTATAGACATATTTTAGAACTGGTTTTATTTTACATTGTCCCTAGGGATAGAAGGGTCTTAGAAATTTGTGATTATGTGTATTTTCTCAACTAGATTTGGGGGGGAGTACATAGTTTATATTGAGTATATTCCATGTATTTTCATGGGTAGTCCCCAAGCCATTGGGGGATGAAACCTGTATATCATTATCCACTATTGGTGGTTTTCCTTCCCATTTATAGAAACCTACCTTGGTATATGGGGCTTCAAAATTATCGTAGGGGTCATGGTTAACATGTAATATATCAACATTTTTATAAATGGGGTATTTCAAACACTAATGGAATGTTGAGGGTACCACCATGTGGATATGGAGAAAGGGAAAATTAATTAGGATATTGTATGTAGTGTCTTATTAGATAACTATAAACTCAGTGTTGGGTGTGAGTTCCCCAAACTAGGATTTCATCTTGATCTTCCTAAGAGGATTTTTCTCACACCTATCATACACTTGAATGGTCATCTTTATAGGAGAAAAATACCCATTTGTTATACCCAAAACGTTGGAGAATTTAAATCGGGATGAGGTTAATCGTTGAAATTTTTTAATCGTTTCCCTTTATATTTTAACATTATTGAGTCTACCAAAAATATATAGGGGTATGATGTATCCTTGTATGACCTCTATATAATCCAGTTTTATTTACAAGATGGAAACATGGCACTCTGCGGGAATGGTCTCCACTCAATCAAATTTATTGGTAGTGACTTATTTCTCCAATTCCTATGGGATCAGGAGGGATTTAGTGATAAAATTTACTTTGAATGATGGAGTGAATACATGATTGAGAGGTTGTCTAGGAAAACTGCCAGCTATTTCAGAATGTTGTACTTTTGTGATAGAGGTTCTGGGTGCAGCGGAAGTGTGTCGGTGGGTTTTCCCACCTTTAATTTTAACGTTAAGCAACATTCAATCCGAGATCCATCATGATTAAAAATGCTTAATATTCGGAATAGAACGAAGAATGAAAAACATAAGAGGGAATCCTGGAACCATAGAGATAGGATCATCATATGTTGGTTATAATTAATTTAATTAATTCACAAGAATTACCTTGGTTGAAATCTTTCTTCGTTGATGTATTCGTTCACGATCCTATGATCCATCGTTGCGTCATAGAATCCAAGTGTAGGATTCCTTTAACGGTGATCCACACATGTTCCACATATCTTAGGACGTCGCCGAATGGATCTCCAGGTTCTAGTACAGAAGAACCTTCGCTTACGATGTCCTCCTTCGATCGCCTTGGTCTCTCGGTCCTGATAGCGTTCTTGGAGGAAAGAGTTATTTAGATCTTGAAAGAATTCTCCAGAATTTTTGTTCACAAAGATTGGTAGGAAACGTGTTGGGGTTGTGAGGATATTTATAATTGGGTTTCAGGTTATAGATTTATGACAATAAATAAAAATGTTACGTGTTTTATTTATTTCATTAACTCTTATTGAAACCCAATGTCGAATTATTAATTCCTTGATAGGGGCCCATGCTGATTATAATTAATATAATTTAATAAAACAATATTATATCCTCAAAATCCTGCCTGAAAAAACTACATGGTGTGTAATCATTAATACACGGCGTGTACTCTTTTTCCATAAAACTACACGGTGTTTATATTTAATATACACATCGTTTACTTTTATATTCACTTTCCTTTATTTCCTCCACCACATGTATTAGTCCTCGAGTAATGGATATTTATTTCGCAAATAAATGTATCTGCATTACTCGCTAATAAATGTATTATTTCGCCCACAATATATTCTCTCGAATAACTACTGTCGAAATAAATGTGATCATTAATCATTAGAAAATTATTAAACCACAGTCGGGGATAATATTTATTTAACTTGTTAAATTAATAATTAACTGAGATACATGGACACACTTAGTGTGTGACCCTCTAGGCCTCTTTCTCATTGGCATTAGGCGGAGCCTACCTAAAGTCCAAGGTTAGCATCTAGTAACATGCCAAGGCACCCATAGAGACAGAAGTTAATGCTGCAATGACGTGTCACCTCATACGAATGCTTATTGTGCAATATAATCCCTCTGTCTAGATATCTCTAATCAAGCGGGTTGCATGCTAGTGTCATCAACCCATGTGCTCGATCATTCTTTCTTTGACTTTCCAGAATTGAACTCGCCCATACCTTACCATGGCCATGGATTTATTTAGGCTATATCAATTCCATCAAAGGGCCTGAGATATCTACTTCTGTTATGGAACATAAGGTACAAATCCTTTCTCACATTATCAATTAATGCGGTATTACTCGTGACACACCCAACATATCCTACCTCGCTGCGAATAGTGTGTCGTCACAGTTTTTGTCAATATATCTGAGTGCGCGAGTTGTAATATCCATTAATAATAATCTTAAAGTCTAAGGACCAATACACACGTCCTCATATACGAACATCCAATGACACTATGAAATGTGGATTTCATTCTGGAGGGCCTCGTTCTCATAATATCTTCCAAGAAATTACCAAGGGCGCACACCATTAGAAGGTGCCTCAATGTTTTATGATTCCTCACCCCTAAGGGCCTGTATTATTTGTGTCCCTCAAATAACATCATCCAGCCATAGAGCATACATTCAAGAACAATGTTATGGAACTTCTAGGTTCTCATCATAGTAGGGATCCGCTATGACCCATTAATGCAACAGCTGTCCTTAGGACATTATCACATGAATTGTCATGCAGAAGAACAATCAAGATGTGATAAGGCATTTATTAATGAATAATGTACAAAGTAGTTGGTTCTAGGCCACCAACTTCAACAGACTCCCACTTGGACTAGAGACAACTGCTAACAACCTTTAACCTACTATCTCTCACATGATATTCAGGCTTCTACTGAGATAAGCCTTTAGTCATGGGGTCCACCACGTTCTCTTCCATGGACACTATGCTCACTTCATCTTCACCCCTTTGATAGAAATCCATCAGGAGGTGATACTTCCAGAGTATGTGCTTTGTCCGTTGATGTGACCTTGGTTATTTTGCAAGATCCACCGCTGCATTGTTATCACAATACAATGGAATGGGATATTTACTGCTAGGAACCACATAAAGCTCCTAGAAAATGTTCTGAATCCAGACGGCTTCCTTGGCTGCATCAGAAGTCGCTATATATTCAGACTCTGTTGTAGAATCGGCAACAACTGGCTGCTTTGAACTCTTCCTGCTCACAGAACCTCCATTGAGATAGAAAACATATCCAGATTGTGACTTCAGATTGTTCTGATCTATTTGAAAACCAACATCATCATACCCTCTAATGAAAAGCTCCTCGTCTCTTCTATACACCAGGAACATATCCTTAGTTCTTCTAAAATACATAAGGATAGTCTTAATAGTAGTCCAATGTTGTTCCCCTGGATCTTCTTGATATCTTCCTACCATGGTCAGTGCATAGGCAACATCAAGCCCGGTACATAACATGGCATACGATCTTTCTCATCCTATCTTACTCTTGTTGTGTCTGAGGAAACATTTTCATAGAAAGATATAAGCAATGTGACACTGGAAGAAATACTCTATTGGATTGTTCCATACTAAATCTCTTTAGTATATGGTCAATTTATGTTCCCTAACTTAGTCCAATCTGCCTCTTGGATCTATCACGAATGATCGTGATCCCTATAATGTAGGTGGCTTCACCTAAATAATTCATGGAGAAACACTTTTTCAACCAGTCCTTAACTGACTGTAAGGCTGTTATGTCATTTCCAATAAGAAATATGTCATCAACATATACTACTAGGATAATGACCGCATTCCCATTAAACTGTTTATAAACACATGGCTCACATTCATTCTTAATGAAACCAAATTCCTTTATGGATTCATAAAATCGAATGTTCCAAGACCTGGATGCTTGCTTCAATCCATAAATGGATTTATGCAACTTGCAAACCCGTTTGGCTTCACCTGGTGTCACAAACCCTTCTATTTGTGTCATATAGACATCTTCTTGAAGGTTCCCATTAAGGAATGTTTTTTTGACATCCATCTGCCAAATCTCATTGTCATGGTAAGCTGCTATGGAGAGTATGATTCTTATGGATTTAAACATGGAAACTGGAGAGAAGGTTTCATCATAGTCATTTCCTTGACGCTGTATGAATCCTTTAGACACTATCCTTGCTTTATAGGTGCTAACTTGACCTTCCATGTCCAGCTTTCTCTTGAATACCCATTTGAATCCAACAGGCTTTACATCTACAGGCTCATCGACCAGAACCCAAACATGGTTCTGATACATGGAATCCATCTCATAATTCAAAGCTTCTATCAATCTTGTAGCTTCTGAGCTTTCTACTGCTTCCTTGTAGGAGAGAGGCTCATCATTTTCCAACAATAATGATTAACTTTCCTCGGTGACTAGGAAACAAAATCTCTCTGCTTCCCTTACCTCTCTTGAGCTCCTACGCAGTAATTTTGTTTCTAGAACCTCCTCCATGGGGACCTGTGGAACTTGTTCCTATACCATCTCTGGTGTATCTTGAGTATCAACTTCATCGAAGTCAATCTTGCTCCCACTAACCTTCTTGAGGACGTGCTCCCTCTCAAGAAATACGGATTGTCTGGCGACAGTCACTTTCTTGTCTTGAGGGTTATATAGGTAATATCCTTTTGTTTCCTTAGGATATCCTATGAAGATACACTTCATGCCCCGGGGTGCTAGTTTGTTGCCTGAGAAGGCCTTAACAAATGACTCGCATCCCCATACACGTGTATGCGACAAAATGGGTTCCTTTCCACTATATAAGTCAGAGGGAATTCCATTTGCTCCCTTATTTGGTACTTGTTTTAATGTGTATGTTGCAGTTTGTAATGCATATCCCCAAAAGGATAATGGAAGATCTGCATGACTCATCATCGACCTCACCATGTCCAACAAGGTGTGGTTCCTCCATTCACTAACACCATTCCACTATGGTGTATAAGGAGGTGGGAGCTAAGATAGAACCCCAGACTCTTGTAGAAGATTTATGAAATCCTGGTTCAGATATTCTCCACCTTGATCCGATCGAAGCTTCTTTATCTTCATACCAAGCTGATTCTCTACTTCATTCTTGAATTCCTTAAATTTCTTTAAGGCTTCTGACTGATACCTCATTAAGTTGAAAAATCTGTATCTACTCAAATCACCAGTAAAAGTAATGAAGTAAGAATATCCACCTTTATCTTCTACAGGAAATGGTTCACATACATCCATGTGTACCAATCCTAGAAGCTCTGTGGCCCTTTCACCATGTCCACCAAAAGGCAGCTAGGTCATTTTACCTTGTAAACAAGTGTGACATCTATTAAGTGGTTTTAGCACAGTAGAGTCTAAATATCCATCTTGATAGAGCTTTTTCAAGCGCTTCTCATTTATATGACCAAGGTGGTGATGCCACAACTGGGTGATGTATGAGTCATGTGAGTTTGTTTCATTATCGATTTCCAACACTTTCTATTCATAATTTAATATATACAAACCATTATTCAAATGTTCCATACCATAACATACGTTGTTCTTATAAAAGAGACAACACTTATTTCCAAACATGAAAACAAATCCATCCATATCCAAAAAAGATACAGAAACTATGTTCTTGGTAACACTAGGAACAAAATAATAGTGTTGTAAAACCAAAATCATGCCAGTTGGCAATGAAAGCTTATAGTCACCAATATCCAATGCAGCCAGCCTTGCGCCATGGGCAGCTTGAAGATCCACCTCTCCTCTGGAGATCTTTCTAAATCTACTTGGTTCTTTCATTTGAATACAGATATGATCACCACAAGTTGTATCTAATAACCAATGTGTATAAATAGAAAGATTACACTCGATAAAAAACGAACCTTTAGCGTCCCCACGCTTCTGGGAGCAGTTCCTCTTCCAGTGGCCCTTCTTGCCACATGAAAAACACACTGCCTCTCATTCCATGACCTACCTTTGGATATTCCCCTTCTTGGAGGGATGGTGCTCGGGGGCTTTAGACCGTTTATAAGTCTTTGGATCCTTTTCCTTGTCCTTCCTTTTCTTGTTCACCATAAGGACTGCGGGTTTTTTCACGCCCCATGTTCTTATCTACTGGAGAATCAAGGTTAGAAGCTCTGATAGACTCTTCTCATTGCCACTCATATTATAGTTGACAATGAAGCTAGAGAAGGTCTTGGGCGGTGATGATAGGATGAGATCTGTACGCAACTCATCTGGGAATTTATTCCCTAATATGTCCAAGCATTCAATGTAGCCAATAAGCTTGACTAAATGAGGCCCAGATGGCGCAGACTCTCCAAGATTAGTTGTAAATAAGGAACTGTAGATCTCATGCCTCACATGTCTCGCCTTCTCTTGGTAGAGATTATTAAGGTGAGACATCATGCTATACGCTTCCATGTTTTCATGTTATTTCAAGAGCTCATTGGACATGGCTGATAGCATGAAACACTGGACATATGTGGAATCATCCATGGGTTTCATATAGAGAGATAATTCCTCATCACTAGCCTCTTTACCAGGTGCAACTGGAATAGTCTCTTTCAGCACATATAATTTCCTTTTGTGGCGAAGGATGACGTGTAAATTCCTCTGCCACTCTTGGAAATTGGTGTCGGTGAGAAGGTTTTCCTTCTCGAGTAGGGTTCACAATGATATGTTTGAAGTTATTTTCTTTTTGTTTCTACAAATTATGATGAGCAAAGGTTTAGTAATTTATTACAAAACTGAGACAAATAAATAAATTAATACTTATTAGTCTCCCACTATTTTATCGAAATACAATAGCCCTCACCATTGACTTTGGAATATTCTGTTGCCTGAATATTATAGTGTCAAGGATCCATATTGCCCTTCACATTACCCCAACTAGGTTTGGTCAAGAAACATGAAGGGTTTTAGGTAGAAATTCCAAATGCCAACTGCATTAACTCGCATCTCCTTGATCCACTGAGTGGACTCCCCAATCCTGAAATCCTTTTATTTTGGATTTCCTCAACCTTTACCTCTTGGTCACACCAAGTCCTGCTGTGGCAGTCAACACTTGATGCAAACCAAGTAAATTCAACCCAAAAACTTAAATTAGAATTCCCTGATAATTGAAATCACCCCAACTAGGGTTGGTAGAGCACTTTAAACTATGATTCAATTCTAACCAAGATTATTAAAGGCTATACTGACTTAATATTTCTTTTGAGGGATTTTATCCTTATATGTAAATTTCCAATTTATTATCTTTTATTGCGTGCCTTTTAATATTAAGTGGGATATACTTAAGTGATTAACCATGTCTAAGATAATATTTACGTATAATCCGGTTTTATTTTAGTTCCATATTGCATGGTCGTTTAAGTCATTAATTGTGTGATCATGATAACACACCCACAATAAATAAACCATGAAACTGACAGATATAAAATAAATGGTATGATCATGAACTTTTTCTATTTGTTAGTTTATCTAGCGGTTGATAAACTGACTCAAGACCTAGGGGAGAAACACCTTGAACCTTTCAGGATCATGTTTAGAGCTTTACACATGCCCACCTTTTTATCTCCTTGGATTAGTTTCACCTTGGCTCCTGACTTGAGCCACCTCCACTATCTTGGTAGCTCCATCCATTACATATGCATTTATCTCACATGCAGGTGAGGGGTAAAAGTGGGTTTTTACATAAAATAATCCTTGGGCATTCAGGCCCTACATATTAATGAGGAGATGGCTGGCTGACCAACAAATTTAATTTAAATATATAAATTAAAAAAACCATTCACATACAAAGGTCTCGGTCTAGCTCATGATCATCCATACATGCAATGATATTTACGCATAAATAAAACTGGCATTCAATTCATTAATCGTTCTTGTTTAAGATAAATCACGCTCTAATCAATTAATTATCTTTAATTAATCAATCATTTTATCTTAAACCCTTTTCTAAACTTCCTTGAGATTCTCATCGATCATAATTTTAAATAAATAAATTCATTTAAAATTATCCTTGTATGTAACATGTACCTTGGAGGCAACCCGGTGAATTCTCATTTATTACATAGATGTTAAATTAAACACATATATATAAAACACCTATCACATGTTGTTCCTCAGCTTTACGCATGTACTATGGTACACGTCTAAAGGGTTTGTATAATATAATAATAAATTTTAATAAATCCGTGTAATTTGGGTGAGTACACGGCATGTAGTTTCGACTACATGGCGTGTATTTTTCTCCACCGTCCATCCGAAGTACATTCCTGGGGACATGGCATGTTAATGTACATCAGAAATTTTCGGAGTACATGGCATGTACAGTGGGACACATGCCGTGTAGTTTCCGTCTTACACGGTTTCTAGCCGGTCAGGCCATGTACGGGGTACACAGTCAACCCTAACTCGAAGGGACTACACGTCGTAATCTATTGGACCACACGGCGTGTAATCCGGAAACCGTGTTCCACCTGTTCCTAGTCAACACACGGTGTCATAAATGACTTAGATAGGATCAATACATGGCCTGATTTAGTAGACCAGTCTGATGCATGAACCTAGACTACACGGCGTTTACTTCTGAATACACGCCATGTATTCTGGTGTTGTATGTCCAGAAACATTTGGCTCCTCTGAATGAGTTCCACTATTTTATTTTATTCTAAATTAAAATAAAAATATGTTTCTATGAGTTGAAAGAGAAACGAGGGATGAGGAACAAATCTCGAGATTCATATTTCTAGATTGATTAAACTTGATTTGAAAAAACTAAATTATTAAATGCATAAAACATCAACGAAAAACTAAATAATTATAATCAACAATATGACCCCTCTGATACCACTTGTTGGTTCTGGGCGCAGCCGAAGCACGTTGGTGGGTTTGCCCAACATTAATTTTAATGTTAAGAAACGTTCAATCCGAGATCCGTCATGATTTAAAATGCCGAATCTTCAGAAGAGAACTAAGAATGAAAAACTTACGAGGGAATCTCGGAACCATAGATATAAGATCATCATATTTCAGTTATAATTAATTTAATTTAATCACAAGAATTGCCTTGGTGGAATTCATTCTTCGTTGATGTATCTGGTCATGATCATGTGATTAATCGTTGCATCATAGAATCCAAGTGTAGGATTCCTCTAGCAGTGATCCACATGTGTGCCACGTATCTCCAGACGTCGCCAAAGGGATCCTCGGGTGCTAGCGCGGAAGAACCTTCATTTGTGATGTTCGCCTTCGATTGCCTTGGTCTCTTGGTCTTGAGAGCGTTCTTGGAGGAAGAAGTTCTTTCGGTATTGAAAGAATTATCTAGAATTATTCAGCACAATGATTGGTAGGAAAAGTGTTGGGGTTGTGAGGATATTTATAATCAGGTTTGAGGTTATAGAGTTACGATAATAAATAAATGTGTTACGTGTTTTCTTTATTTCATTAATTCTTATTGAAACCCCATGTCAAATTATTAATTCCTTGACATGCGCCCACGCTGATTATAATTAATATCATTTAATAAAACAATATTATATCCTCAAAATCCCTCCTGAAAAAACTACACGGCGTGTAATCATTAAAACACTATGTGTACTCATTTTCCATAAAACTACACGGCGTGTATATTTAATATACACGGCGTGTACTTTTATTTTCACTTTCCTTTATTTCCTCCACCACATTTATTATACCTTGAGTAATGGCTATTTATTTCTTAAATAAATGTAACTGCATTACTCACTAATAAATGTATTATTTCTCCCACAATATATTCTCTCAAATAACTAGTGTCGAAATAAATGTGATCAGGTATCCTTAAATAATTATTAAACCACGGTCGGGAATAATATTTATTTAACATGTTAAATTAATATTTAACTGAGATACATGGACACACTTAGTGTGTGACCCTCTAGGCCTCTTTCTCAGTGGCATTAAGTGGAGCCTGCCTAAAGTCCAAGGTTAGCATCTAGCAACATGCCAAGGCACCCATAGAGAAAGAAGTTAACGCCGCAATGACGTGTCACCTCATACAAACACTTACTGTGTAATATAATCCCTTTGTCTCGATATCTCTAATCAAGTGGGTTGCATGCTAGTGACATCAACCCATGTGCTTGATCATTATTTCTTTGACTTTCCGGAATTGAACTCACCCATAGCTTACCATGGCCATGGATTTATTTAGGCTATATCAATTCTATCAAAGGGTCTGAGATATATACTTCTGTTATGGAACAGAAGGGACAAATCCTTTCTCGCATTATCTATTAATGCGGTATTACTCATGATCCACCCAACGTATCCTACCTCACAGCAAACAGTGTTTCATCACATTTTTCATCAATACATCTAATTGCGCGAGTTGTGATACCCATTAACAATAATCTTAAAGTCTAAGGACCAATACACACGTCTGTAGATAGGAACATCCAATAACACTATGATAGGTGGATTTCCTACCGACAGGTCTCATTATCATAATATTCTCCTGGATATTACTAAGGGCGCACACCATGAGAAGGTGCCTCAAAGTTTTATGAGTCCTCACCCCTAATGGCCTGTATTATTTGTGCCACTCAAATAACATCATCTAGACATAGAACATATATTAAAGAATAGTGTTATGGAACCTAAGGGTTCTCATCATAGTAGGGATCCGCTATGACCCATTAATGCAATAGTTTTCCTTAGGACATTATCACATGCATTGTCACGCAGAAGAACAATCAAGATGTGATAAGGCATTTATTAATTAATAAAGTACAAATTAGTTGGTTCTTGGCCACAAACTCCAACAGTCGTCACTTTTCGAGGTGGGGTTTCACCTTATTATATATATCCCAAGATGATGAATTTAAAGTGGATAGTCCAAATTAATTTAAAACGAACAAGGTATCATCTTCTTTAAATTTCATAGGGTATTTCCGCCATGAAAATTTCATGGTCTAATCAGATAATCGCATCTTCATTTGGCGGTCTTGTAAGACAATTAGGCTTGCACTAACACTATAGGATTCTATAAAAACTCCATGTATCTATTCGGCATGCTGGAGAGATGTCCCAAGATTCTTAGTTTCATATATATCATGTCAGATTAATTTGATTGAAATATTGGCTTTGACAATGCTCATGTTGTCCTGTGGGTCCTTGGTACCGGCTCATGCAGCCTCCACTTCTATACATTGGTATGGGGAAATAACACTCAGATGTATATTAATCATTTTAGAATGGGTATACCATGTGTATCATGTTGATATATATAAATATAAGATCTTATTCTAATGGGGGTTTCATTTGGTGGGGCATTGTTTGTGCTTCAAATGTTGCTAGAAAGAAATATGAAAGATTCATAACTTGAGTTGGAATAGAATATGATTCTTCCTCTTCTATTTAATCATGAATCTGATGATTATATTCACTTTAGATAAGCCTTATTTATGTTACCTCCCTAGTATATGGGCCCATTATGGGTTTTTAAAGTTCTCCTCAAAGGGTGGAATGATTCCATTCAACTATCTTTCGATTCATCCATTTGTTGAACTTCTACACACACATGGTTGGAACTTTTTTCTAATAACATCCTTTTTCTGAGTGGGTGATGGTTATATAGGACACATACTCTATAGAGTTAACTAACATCACCAATCATGAAAATTATATGCCTTGGAGGATTTATTTGAATATGATGGAATCCTGGATATTGTGACCCTGTATTTGATATGAGGAACAGTAGTTGGGAAAATTTGTGATGTTGGCCTCATTAGATTTTATAAGCTGTGGAATCTTAATAAGGTTATTTTATTTTTCAATAATAAAATAATTGGGTAAATTCTCATTTTTGGAAGGATCATACTTTATTCATCTATTCTTTGAATCCCAAGACATCCTAGTCTATTTTGGATTTTTTTCGATGGTGATTTTGTGGATGTTGTCTCTCAATAAGAGGTATTGGGAAATTTGGTACCTACCATGGTACTTGAATGGACACTTCTACTAGTTTGAGGGTAAAAGAGGTATTTCATACCTTGTCAAGGATTTTCCCTATACTAAGGTTATGAGTTAAGATTTATATCAGGTTTTCTAAATGGAATTTTCTAGATTTTGTTCTATTTTTAAAAAATCATGAAACCCACTTGGATAGTTCATTTGGATCATAGGTTTCTATAACTCATCCTATATATTTTCAAAGTGGAGTTCTAATAGTTGTTCTTACTAGATAGGGATGTTGAGTGAATAGGTTTGGCCTTTCCATATGAATACGAAGTTAGTAATCATGTCATTTTTTATTTTCTTATAGTTAATTTGGTCAACAACTGTCATTTTCCTCAGCGTGGAGTAGAACTAGTGAATGAATTGATGATGAAAGTCTTCCCATTCCAAAACTAATCCTAAAAAAGGATAATATAATAAATGAAGGTTGGACCAACCAGATTCTAAAGTAAAGGTATCATATTTATCACCTCCTATTGATCTTAAGGGCTCATCATCAAACCACGTTGGAATAAGAGATGTGTTAGATATTGTTTGAGGTCTCATGTGCCATCAAAGGTGGATAAGGTAGGATCTCCAAAAAAGGGTGGAGGAAAAGTTTCATCCACCCATATAGGATATATAAATCTCTCATGATGCATAAGTGTGTGTCACCCCCCCCCCATGGATTCTATTCATGTAGTCTGGGTCTTTATGGCTTCAAGCAATTCAGAAGGTACTGCTGTTTGCACCCCCTTCCATCTAAATGGAGTGAGCGTGACCTAATTTGGTGGCCCTATTTTCATCTTTCATTGATTCTAAACTCATGTGAATTTCAAATGATTACCCTGTAGATGGAGTGTTTATTTCTTTAATGGAGGGAATTCATGATCATCATTGAAATTATCATTTGGATAGATCGACTACAAATATCATGATCCAGACTAGTTCTTTGATGCCACTCTTATAGGTAGATCTGCTCTTGGAGGAAGAATATTCTTCTATGCTTGAAGATGATACTTGGTGGGAATGATTCCCTCTAAGAAGATCCTCATTGAGTGGTCGAAGGGATTGAATATCTTTATTATATCATGAAACCTTTTCCTCCATGGAAGGATTTCCAGTTATTCTATATGGTGATTGGGATGTATCTTCACCTTTCCCTATATCCTTGGAAATATTCCACCATAGATGTGGCAAATCAATAATAATAGGTTTGAGATTTTGGAGTCTCCTTTAGTTTTGGGTATGTGCTTCCCTAGGGATGCATATAGATCCTTCTCTTAGGGCATGTTTTCTATATGGTTTCCCTCTGTATCTACGACTTGATCCACATTATCTATTTTGTTGATGGTGATGACATTTATAGAGGTCTATTGGGTAATGGAGGTGTTTCCATTACTTTCAACACAATAGGATTTTTGAGAAATACCTACATTAGAGTCATTTATTTAACCATTGACCATATTAGGATGTTTTTTATTGTGACCCTGTTGGGGTTTGATTTTCTTCTCCATAAACTCCTCCCTTCTTGTCCCAAGAGTATTGACCTTGAGCGAGTTTCCAGTAATGATTGTTGAGCAGACCCCAAATAGTTGTGGGTTTTCTTGTTATAGGAGGAATACATAGGATGTTTATCATTGATATTTACCTTCCAAGTTGTAGAAGATTGATTACATCTCTATTGGTGGTGGTGATGGTGATGATGATGATGATGAAAATTCCACCATCCATGTAGAATGGGTCCTATCATGGGTGACAATTGGAATTGATTGATCCATTTTGTTGAGTGTTTGATGATTCAAATCAAGGATTTGATGATTTTTGGGATGGGAATTTAGATATGAATGACTACATCACAGAAGGATGGGTTTGGTCTAGAACCTCCATTAATTTCCCTAGGACCCCATTAAGGGATGATGAACCCGATGATGGCGATTGAGCTACAAATACCCCCATCATAGTGGGCTAGGGTTTTTTTGTAGTTGTTGCCGCTATGTCATAAATAATATCAATAATTGATGATTTGAGGGGTGGAGGTGATGATAGATATTCCCCCAGCCTAGAGGGTGGGTTCTCCAGGATGGTTGTTACATCAGTTTCCACTGCGACCTATTTGATGTGATGTAGTTTCTCTCATATAGAATCCTGGGTGTAATGGCATCCCATGATGGGATTTGGTTCAATAGGAATTTATTTAGTTTGTTGAAATTATGGAATCTGAGTCTGAAATGAATTCCTATAGTTTGGGGGGAGTTTAAAAATCTTTGGGTTGTCCCCTCTATCTATTCCTGATTTATTAACACTGTTGAAGTGGCGGAAGTCTATTACAATGACCAACTAGTTCATGCATTACCCAGAAAATTTATTTATCTGAAGGTTTTCGAACTATAGGATGTTGTATAAGAGGGGTTTTGTTACTCTGGGGATATAGTGAAGTGAAATTATCCATATTTCACTCATCCCTAGATTTGTATTCCTAGAGATTCTCTAGAAATTTTTTGGTGGAGAGTTTTCGGGGTGCAAAGATAAAATCTATGTATCATTTTTTTTCATGCTCCTCTATTACTGGGTTCCAGGATATTGAAAATTCAGCCATATCTAGCTAAAAAAAGAGTGTATTCATGGTCTGACGGTGATACTCATATCTTGGATAAGGGAAATTTCTATCCTTGAGTATTTGATGGGTTTCCCACATATTTTGTTATATATAAAGAATGAACTCTTTTTCTAGGTCATCAGAGACCTCATTATCCAATGAGGAAAGGGTCTAAGACATGATGGGGAGGTTTTCTCAGGATAACTATCTACATATATCAATTTTGTTCTCCTCTTCATCAAAATTACATGCCTCCATCTGGTCAGACACCAGAATGTTCTTTTTAGGGTCTCTTGCTAACTGTAGTTGATTGTTACTCAAATTTGATGGGGAACTGTATACATTTGACATTGATGTTTCAATCACCTCTATATATGAAGGAATATGTTTTTTTAGCACCTCCCTATATGTTTGTTCCTAGGAAAGTGGATGGTTTCCTTGTCCATGGGAGATATCACTGTGGGGAGGTTTCCCATAGTGCATGTCAAGAGTAGAGTCCCTATGATCCACATCCACACTACTATGATGAGGAGTATCATGATAATCATCACCTTATGCTTCTAAAGAATAGTCAAATCACCCTTGGGGTGTTGATAATGTGTCTCAAACGACCTCATGGACACTATCATTGAGAATATTAGGAATATGAGTCTCATTCTACACTGTGGTCGGAATATGTCAACCTACCTTATGGGATTGTGCGTGGATATGAGTCTGTTGTATAGTGGATCCTAGACTTTACAAATTCTATTCTACTGTCATAAGAGTATGATCATGCTACTAATAAGATGATAAAATATTCCAATTCTCTTCTTCATTATTGGTAGGAATATGAGCCTTCTCCAAGGAATGTGTCACACTCACTTGGTGATTCTCCATCGAGATGGGGATGTGCGCCTGATCCTAATCCATTGGAGTATGTCATTGGTATTTTATAATAGTAATATGAGTTTATCCCAAGGTATGTTCCACTCTTACATGGAGAGCCCTGATCAGAGTGGGAATATGATCCAAATTTGAATATAAATACCCCCTCGAAATATGTCCATAGGCCACTATAATGGGAAAAGTGATATAATCCTCCTCCTGTATAGCCTTAATATTATGTTGATGTAGTCTTTTATATGTGGAATTAGGGATATAAATCTATCTTCCTTGAACTTATAGAATATTCTAGGTAGATTAACTGATAGTAGTATGAACATTCCCCAAATTATGTGCCACTCTCACTTGGTGATCCCTAGCCATAATGGTGATATTAAACTGATTTTTTCCCATTGGATTATGTTTTTAGACATCTTTGATAATAATATGATCCTTTTCCAAGGCATGTTCCACTATCACATGGTGATCCCCATCCATAATCGGAATATGAACCCAATCTTGGAACTTTGGAATATGTCACTGGTCTTCTACGACATGAATATTCCCATGTCCCTAGGCATGTGTCATGATCACATGGGGATCCCCATTTGGAACAGGAATATAATATCATTCTAATGACTCTTACTTTTTCAGAATATACTGATAATACTCCAATATGGGAGCTATAATATGTTCTTGCTCAGGAGAAACCACTTATTTATAGTGATTAGAGAGGTGTGCTTCCCTGGATGTAGCGATAGTAAAATGATCATTTCCTTGTATTCGTACCAGTGCAAGAATATGCTATCAGAGTTATTATGAGATTTATAAAATGAAATAAAACTTTTTCAAAGTGTTTGTTTGAATATAAGCCTTCACGTTTTCTATATCAACTATACACTATTATATATCTTTAATTGAAGTAGGAATATAATCCCACTTCATTCCTCTATATACCATTAGAGTATACTGATAGGATTTATGCATAGGGGTAGGGATATACACCTTTCCCACTTCTTCTGTAGGAATATTCCCATTTAATTGTTCTGATTGAGTAGGGATATTAGCTTTATCACTTTTTACTACCAAAATATATTGGTAGACATCGTCATTTTCAGTTGGGATATGAGAATAGTCCCAATTATCAATATCCTTCCATTTATGATGCATCTTCCTTATTGTATATGCATGGGTATCATAGGTGTAGTGTGTCAGGTGTTACCCTCCACAAAAGACTGAAGGTTAGTAGTGGGATGGCACAAGAGATGGTGGTTATCAATATCCCTCCTTAATTTTCCCATGATCTGGAAGGTAGGTGTATTTGACTTCTTAGTCCACCTTAGTTATATATTGAAAATGGTGTTTTTCATGATATGAGGAAAGGCTTATGAAGTTGTTACTTGTGGTAACGAGTGTTGCTATATTTAATATAACTTTCATTGGATGGTTAATACCTATTTGTCTTAGATTTCGGATACCCTTAGGGTAGCCTCAAGGTTTTGGACCATACCATGTCGATGGTAGTTTCATAAATTGCATTTTCTACCTGAAGTTGAAGGTGTTGGTTAGGTGAGGTCATTTTGAGTCCTGGGGAGGTTGCATCCATAGCTGATATGATTGAAAAGTCATTGGATGAAGATATATTGGATTAGGGTGTTGATTTCATGATATGTATCTACAGTCACAAATACAACATGAAAAAATATTATCGATCATTCCATTATTGTAGGGTTGATATATGCTCAATCAGATATTAATGGGTATCTTCATATTTATTTTATTCCTGATCAATCCATTTTACTCATGTGGACTTGTCTAATAGAGGATGGACTTATTTGATAAGAACCTAAACTATAAAGAATCAATTGTAAGATTCATTACATATTCTCCATGTTTGTGTAAGAGATTCAAATAACATGTCTTGGAAAATGTTAAAAAAAATTGTGTTATTTGAGAGATTCCTACCGGGTTTACCATTTTTGTTTCATAGAAATTACCAATGGATCCAACATCTATAGTTTTGTATATACCTTATTACCAAAGGTAGGTGGGAAGTTGTGGTTTCAAACCCAATGACACTTTGGAAATAACATTGGTCAAGAGGATGGGAGGTAATTCTCATCACACCCTTTTGGGGGGAATTAGTTCATACTCTAAGACTCTCTTATAGATTTAAGATTTGTTTGGGAATCTCTTCCCAATCCCAATACAAGATCGGTTACCCTAAAAGAATGATTATAGGTTAATCCTTTTATATGTGAAGGGTAATATTTTTAGTGGATTCATCTATATGTATACGAGTTTCTTCATCAATTTCCCCTAATAGGTAACCACTTATATATTATAGCTATATCACTAGATACTTCGGAATTTGTTTCCATGAAATGAGGGGATTATTATATCGAAGATGGAATTGATCCACTATAGGGATTCCTACATTTCATGTTTATAATAAGAATGAAAACCCACATAGTTCATTAAACATATTATGTTTAACATCATGTGGAAAGGATCTATATTTCGGCACATGGGAACTGGGTATTTGAGATAGAGTCTCAGGGAGTTATCCTATGTATCTTGGTTATAGTAGGAATCAGAGTTTTCATAGTTCAATCACTCCCTTGGGAATGACCCCAAGTTAGATACCCTTATATTGGTAGTCATATATTTCCACTAATCGAGGAATACACACTTTGGTTTTCCTAGATGGTGGAGATTCATGATGTGAATAGTATTACCAATGCAACTCCCTAAGCCCACAGGAACCATGCTCGTTGTGAGAAATAACGTGTAGTAAGTAATAAATACCACTGCATATAGATGTGGGAATTATGTACTAGGATAACCCTTTGGATGTTTAATATGGATATCAGGATTTAGAAAGGCATCCTATGTATCATGGATATTATAGGAATTAAAGTTCTTATAGTTCAATTAAGATATTGATCTACTGATTGATGAGGTATAACGATTATCCAATGGTAATGATTGGTTCCCAATGGTTGAAATTTCAAATACACGAGGTAATATTTAACTAAAGTGGCTATTTATTTCAACTCAGTCATTATAAAGGAGTCATACGTATCCTTTTTATTACCGAAATTAGTTAGTCGGGGCCTACACACTGAGGTTTCCCTAGTATGGAAGAATTCATATCACGACACTAATTAGAGATTACACACTAAGGGTTCCCTTGTTTGGAGGAAATCATATCATTCCACTAATCAAGGATTACACACTAAGGTTTATCTAGTATGGAGGGAGTATAAAGTTATCATATCATGTGGATCTTACATGACTCGTTTGGGTTTTCTACCTGACCTTCTTGATTACCTACATGACATGCCTTCATTATATACCTGGCATTTCAAAGGTTGTTTTGATGTATCTGAATATATTAGGAACATGTCCAAAAAAAATTGCATGATCTAGTTTACCTATCTAGGAAACGTTGCATAATTAGAATGTCATGTTTGAAGACCATTTCTTGATCAAAAATGAATTGTACAAAGAACATCATAAGACCTAAATGAATTGTACTAGGTCCATCTCATGACCTTGGCAGAAATGATTGGAGGGTATTTCAAGACCTAAATTGCTTGTCCTAGTGACATCATGAAAGAATGATGACTTGCTCAAAGGGAACCATGATATCTGGATGACTTGTTCGTAGGATGTCATGAGATTCAATTTACATGCCTTATTTCATTCATGAGACCCAACCGATATGCACTAGTTCCACTACCTGTTGAATGAGACATGTCCGTAGTAAATAGCATTTTCTAGATGGTGAGATCATAGGGTTTCACAAGCCATGGGGGTATTCCCTAAGGGAATTTGTGAGTTTGTTTTACATTTATAGGGGAAATCACAAAATCTGAATAACATGTCAAGGGAGTGTCTCATTATCTGGGAGGCATGTCCTGGTGTGGTTGTATGACCTATTTTGTTCATATGAAGTGCATAAAGATCAGCGTATATATCTTTATTATATGTCACAGATCTATTTTAGACTTTGTTCCAACATTTTATTGTAAATGTTATTTAATTTTATTTAGTGTTAACTTGTTTAGATCAAACTTGAGTTAGAAGTTATGTTGGATGTACTTCACATAAATTTCCAAAAAACCTTCACATGATCTAAAGTGATCACATGAGGTGTCTTTTCATGCCTCTAAATCCTTAGGTTGTTCCCCAAACTTTACCTGATGGAAAACCTTTGTGAACATGAGATCGGCTAATTTGAGAACTCTGCTTGATGTTTGGGTTTTCTCGGGCATCCAAAGATGAATTTTTTTTGTTTTGGTTTAGAGGATTTATAGGCATTTCCACCTAGATTATACACCACTTTACAAAATTTGTATTACACCGATCCAGGCTAGAATCAGTGGAGGGATTTGATGTCGTGTATTTCGTGAGGTCCAACCTTATGTCATCATGGGGCAACACATGAGTTTTAGTGACCCCAATACCATGAAATTAGAACCCCATTTATTGTATTTTTTATAATTAAAGGGTTATTTCTCTAATCATTTGAAAATGACAAGGGGACTTTACAATGATAGGATGACATGTCTAGAATCTTTCTAAAGATCAGGATTCCTATGGAAAAGCCTCCATGTTCTCTAAGATGCTTTTTCTGGGACCTTCTAGGAGATAATGATGGATCTCCATCGGGACAATGCGATATCAAGTAAAATTGTTAGGGGGGTCACATGATCAATGGTGATATTATAGGGTACATAAATCCATTCACATAATATTAGCATATCATTCCTTCATAATAAGATTACATCATTTCCATTTTAATTTACTTGTTTATTATACAATGGTTGGAGATCTTGTGCATTGGATTGAGCATTGTCAAAGACAATCACTCTCACCATTGGTGATGTGTCTTGTGATCAAAAATGGGTCTTATAGTTATGTGTAGTATTTATCAGGGAAAAACTATCTATTTTTAATTTAGAAATGGAAGGGGAAGCACAAGACCACCTGGACATGTCCCAAACACTTCACATAATGAGAGTGGAATACCAGTAGACTCTTGGATAATGAGGTTGGAATGTCACCAGTGCTTCTAAGGTTTCTTCCAAACTACGTGGGTGCATCATGTGATGTTTTAAGTCTGTAAGAGGTTCATCTATTCTAGATATTTGAAACCCCATTTTACAAGTTTTTCTAGATGGATTGTCATGAATCAATTGGTATACTAGTCACGTGACTCTAGTGAGCTCATCTGGAATATGTCTCATGATCAACGAGTATCTCAGAGACATTCATAAGAATATGGATTTATTGTTAAAATGGGCTTCTTGAGGTCATCCAGCAATTTATACAATGCACATGCTCATTCTTGTGAACTTTGTAAGGTTATGTGACCATATATATTTTCGAAGGCTATGTGATCCGTGAGTTTAGGACACCTTATACTCATATATCAGTTATTTATTCCCTTGTAGATTTTTCGATTCATGTTTGGGAAGCATCAACATAAAACTTTAAGAAATAAAAATCAATCACAATGAGTACTCCTAATGCTAAATAGGTTGTCTCTAATGGTGTTTTTACTTATATTATTTGGATAACGGGGTAGTTAGATTAATAGGTTTTTAATGTTGAAAAAACTATAAGAATTTATTATAATAAACAAATTGATATATAACTCTCTAAAAATACTATGAAACACACAAGTTCTAAGAATATAGTTATCTGATGTCATTTTATTAATGATAAGGTGACCAATGGATACATTATGTTGTATTTTAATACCACCCATGATCGATTGGCATATATTTTTATGATATTTTTCCATAATGATAGATTTTTTCACCTATAAATTAACATGAGTGTTCATCCCTTCCAAAATAATTAAGAAAGTTTTGGAGGGACCCCTACTAAGCATTGTAATATTTTTTCAAAGGGGGTGAAGTATGTTCACAACACTTTTCTTAAAAACTGGTTTGGGAGAATTTATTTTACTTATATTTCAATGATAGTGTTTAATGTTAAAATAGAACGTTTTTTTGATATGGATATTTGTTTTTTTCATTGGGAGACCACTTTATCACATGGCCAAAATATTTCTTTTCCTTTAGAGATGGACCTCACTCGAAAACACTACTCTAAGCTATGGTTTTTTGTTATGATAATTTTCTTTTAGAAAAGGCTATGATTTAGTGGTTCTTGAAAGATAAGTTTATTTTTAATTTGAAATTTTCAAATAGTTTCATGGTTTGAGAAAAAATAAAAATGGGGGGATTTAAGAGACCCTTAAGGTTTTGGAGATATTTTATTTACTATCAACCATGTTAGTAAATACTTATGAGATGTTTGAGAAGTGTATTTTAGTTTCACAGAATTTGACTAAAGGGTTTTTTGTGTTTTCTATGTTCATTTTTTAATAATATGGACATTTTAAATTAGAACAACAAATTGATAATTGAATTTATCTTACATGTATTATAATTCACCTATGTATAAGATATTTCATCTACACATTTCAATTTTTTGATAAATGGGAATGGGAATTTTCCCATTCATAAGAGTATTGTCCATCATTTAAGATATTTGACACACATATGAATTTATCATAGAATAAAAAAGTATATCCATCTACACAATGGTTTATTTCCACCCATAAAACATTTTTTTAAAGAAAAATGTTAAATATAATATTTTAAAGAGAAGTGGAAAATACATAAGAGAATTTATCTATGAGGAAGCATTTTGAGAGATCTGTAATATATTTTATAAATACTACATGATATTTAAGATGTATAAAATTTTAAAATTTTAATATTCATATAGATTATGATATATTTAAAATATATAAGTCATTTTATTATCACATATTATATTTTAGATTGTTCATTTTTAGCAAAAACTGATCTTGTATGACTCTGTGGAGCTTGTATAATATTCATGGGAATCATAAGACATTTTATGTAAATGGTAAATAATTTACTTATATAAAAGTGTTTTTATGGGTTTTTATGAAATTTCTCTACTTATATGATAATAACACTTCGAGAAATTTTGAGAAATATGAAAAAAAATTAATAATGCTTTTTTTGTTTGAGTGTTTTCAAAATATCCTGGGCTCAGTCAACAGCCATGGTTCAATCTGAGATTTAAGGAATCCTGAGATGGGATTTAATGAGATATACTATGACTATATTTCATATATATTAAAATTTTAAAAAATTTAAATTACTAATCATCAAATTTGGTACTATTATTCACGGGGACTTTGATTGAGAATGTTGATTCCCCAAAAAAGTTGGAGTTTCCAAAAAATCTAATTGTAAATATTATTCATATTTAATTTGTAAATAAAAAATTGAGAAATGATGAAAAGAAATTAATTTTTTAGAATTGATATAGGTCATAATACTCTATTATGTTGATGATTAATTCCTTTAAATGAATGAATATGGGGAGAGACATCAACCATTGTGGAATTCTGGTTTTTGTAGTGGTCGAGGAAAGCCAGTAGATTTTTTTATTTAATTCATATTTCTTAGAAGAAAGAGGGTAATACTTTATATATATTCTCTCATTCATGGGATGATTATTCTGAATACCAGTGAGATGAATATTGGGTTTCTACTATTTAATAATTTTCCATCTAGAAGATGAATTATTTTTGAATAATATCCAACTTTTGGTGTGGAATAATCTAGTGCTAACTTGAATATTTTATTCCAATACAAGAGAAATGATGAAATTCAGATATAATTATGGTTCTAGTATGAATATTTTCTGGAATAATTTAATTGTATCTGGATGATACCTTATCAAATAAATAATTGGATAAAACTTTCTTGAACCTTGTGTGATAATTTTAGGCTTCTGTAATTACTATAATTTTTATAGTAATAATAATATTCGTGAACTTTAGAAAAGTATAACACATAAATTATTTGGCTCTAACACCAAGGAAGTGCCCTGTAAAAATTACTATGTACTTTTTCTCTTTTTTTTTTATTACATATAGAGGAGGAAATACATTAATAAATTTAATTAGGACATTGGACTATTATAATTGTTAAATTCAATGAGAATAATTTTTAAAACAATTTGGTATCAATAATTCACCCCTACACCCTCTTATTTGTACCCTAATGAGATCTAGGCTCTAAAAATATCAAATTTTTTAAAATTATTTTTAAGTATTTTTTAATTAAAAAATTGGTATGATATTGATAACATTGAAAATAATCATTAACCAGTTGGCTAAAAAAATTAAATATGATTTTATAAAGAAAAGACTCTAAAATTATTGATATTTTATAAGATATAAAAAATTATATAAATAATATTCTATTATATTGAAATAAATACCTACCATAAGACTTATAAATATAATGGGGTCATGGGACCACTACCATTGAACTTCAATATTATATGAAAGTGGTTTTTGAGCATGGAACAAAACAATATCAAATCATCAACATAAACTAAATTATTATAATACATAAATAGAATATGATAAAAAATGAGTGATAATAATTGAAACAAACACCAATATGGTTATATAATTCTCAATTAATTAGTTTAAATCAATTGTTAAGAATGATATAGGCATATCTAGAGCATTGCATCACTCAAGGTGAAGGCACTCTAAAGATTTTCTACTTCTTTTGGATTAAGGTCTCCCTCAATCTATATATTCTCTTATTTTCATATACACATTATTTATATTCATTATAATTTATTAAAACATATTTATTATATTTATATTCATTTATTTGTTTGTTTATTCTATTTGAATCATAAATTCAGACCCTACAAATGTAACATACAAAAATTCTAAAAGAAGAACATTATATTCATGTAAAGACCCCGACCCCAATAGCCTGGTGATGGTACATTGCATTATTAAAATTGCACTATGAACAAGAGTTCATATCCTAAATTACAGAATAGTTTAGAATATTTGTAAAACTGTATACAAACAGAATTTTTACATTAAAATATGAAATTAAATACAATATAGTAACTCCTTTGGAAACATCCATAAACTCCTAGATTATCCCTACAAATAATTCTTAATACAAATATTTGCACAGTAGGGGAAATATAACATATGAAATGGGTGATATCATATTCTTAGTAAGGGTATGTAATATAGTATAAGATAATATAACCAAATAGAGTTTTCTGAATGACTAAAAACAAATGCGATTAGAACATAATCTTGATCATAATATGGCAGAAATAAATGATGAATACATAGTTCCGTATAAATAATCACATGAGATTGAAACATAACCATGGATTTTATAATAGTTGAATAATCACATGTATTATCTATTAATAATATCATAATGAGGTAATATATAATTTCAAACCTCTTAAATATACCGTCGAGGCTTCGACTAAGATATTATGAAAAATGGATAAGGTCTCTGCCAAATTTTTTTCTTTTTTGTCTCATGGGACCCAACTATGAATTAAGGGGATATAGAAGGACCCAACCTTCACATAATAAGTCCAATTAATTCATCATATGAATGAGTTTAAACATATACAACATATACATTTGAAATATAAATAAATGTTTCCAAATTACTAATCATATTTCCTAACCATTCTGAGTAGTATGGTGAATGGTATCAAGATAGCACACCCACAGTCAAGTGGGAAATAAACTATTTAATAAAATATGGTATATAATAATAAAAATAGATAAATAGAAAAAAAATAATAAGATTAAATAGATGTTTTAAAATAGATTAAAATACTCTAATAAAACCATTGAGGAATTCTAGATAGAATACACATTTTACTCTTCAAAGAAGAGTTCTTTTAGGAAAATAATTTGTATTTGTCAAAATTGTTTGTATAAACCAATATATAAAAAATATTATTTTTCCTGATAAAAGTAGTTATTTTTTAAAATAATTGTGTCTTAAAACTAATTATTTATGTTACTTTAAATTGGGGAAGAAATTGAAAAGTTGTATTTAATTGGACGAGCTTATCAGGAATAATTAAGAAGTAAACCTTGTAAAACATGTACATACCAATCAAATAAAAATTAAATGATATGGATAAATGATTTTGGGACATATAAACAGAATTTAGAGGAATTATAAAAAATAATGAAGAAATTCATTTGGGTAAAGAGAGAGAAAGTGTAACCCGAATGAAAAATAGAGGTTCGCGAAGAAACCCTTACCTCCTGACTGAAAGTGCTATGCACTTATACATAACTTCAGAGAAAATGAAATTAGACTCTTTAATAATCTAATTAAGAACTTATTAATCAACTATTTGATTTATTATTATTATCTTATGTTCATTTATGGCCTTTTGATGACTTAAAATATTCAATTTCATCATTCGGGAGTGATTGTTTCTTGATTTTCATTATTGATTCACTTGTATTGATGTATGAAAGATCATGTAAGATGGAAATAATTATCCATTAGTTGAAATTGTATGTTACTAATGAAAATAAAAAACATATTGGTATTATATATTATATTTGTTTTTATATTATAATGATTCATTAGATATATCTATAATGATAATCATTTAGATTATTTTGGTCGTTTTTAAATCGTCACAAACTAGTTTTTTCTTACTGATTAATATCATATATATATATACTGGTTATAGAACCAAAAATAAATTATAATATATATAATAAAATATTTTTTAACAATTATTATTTTTTTATAACCATCCTTTAAGGTGGTAATGGAAACAGAAGTTGCATCATCCAAGATGGCAGTAAATCAGCTCATCTGAGACAATGTTTTCATTTTTAGAATAAGAGGGGCGAGGAGAAGGGGATTAATCATCGATCTTCAATTTACATAATAAAATTATAGTATATATAATATATCAGAGTTATCATGAATGTTTGTCTAGAAGATATAAGTATATAATAAGAAGAAAATAAATTGAAAGAGAATGAAAAATGATTCACCTCTTGAATTATTCTCAATGAGAACCTCCATAAGAAACTTTGGAATGGACTTTTGGTAAGAACTGAAAGACAAGAAAGTCAGGGGAGGTTTCGTAGAGAAAATGGAAAGAATATAATAAATATTAAAGTATTTTGAATTGTGAGGAGAACAGGTGTTGATGGGTGGTATTTTTAGTGGAAGAGAGGGGTGTTTTTTGGATTATTTTAAACATTAGTTTGTTATTTTGGATCAAGAATTTGAATAGTTTGAGCATTATAAATAAATACATTAAATAATGAAGGTATGTTATATATTATGTTGATTACATAATTCATTCATCAAGGAATATTTTATTTATCTTATAAAGTATATATACCATAAATTATCATATTTCACTATTCACAAAAAAATCAACTATTTCTGAAAAAAATTAACCATAACCATTTATAGATGTGTGGAATTAAAAAATGAAATAAATTTTTTGAAAATAAATTTATAAATATGATAAATTAATTTTTAATTAAAATCATTTTTTTCGAAAAATACCAATTAAAAAATTATAATTTATTTTTTGACACATAGAAAAATTAATTAAGGTCCCATAAAATTATAATATATTCATAATAAAAAATATATTAATTTATGAAAATATTTTATAAAAATAAATTTCCTTTCAAATTATTATATTAATTAATAAATTTTAAATAAATATTTATGTTTTATAAAATTACCAATACATAATTTCTCATTTTGAAAATAATTATTTACTTATTTCAAGATATAAATATACAAAATTTTCATTTATAATATTCCTCAATTTTGTTTATACTTCTATATGTGTTTTTACAATTCTGTTGGTCATATTACAATTCATAATGGTCACATTACTATTTCAAATTTCATATTTAATTGTATATTATGGTTTTAAACTCAGTGTTGTGTGAAGCAAAAAATATCGGGCATACTAAATTTTAAAAAAGGAATACCATAAAATATTTGGGTGTTATATTATCCCCTCCTTAAAAAGATTTCATCCTCAAAATTTCCAAAATATCGTCTCATAAAAAGATTTGGGTAGTTCTTCATCATAACTTCATCTGGTTCTCACATCACCACTTCAATTTTATGATTTTTCTAAAGTAGCTTTACCATACCAGTTATCTGATTTCTTAACACCTTCTCTCTAGTGTCTAGAATCTTGATTGGATATTTATATTAAGATAAATCATGTTTCAATTCTATTCTATCCAAAGTGAGGACATCCATTGATTATAGAATTTACTTTCTTAACAAGGAATTTGTGGAATGTTTTTTGTACTTTAGAAAGGCTAGGTGAAATATCAAAATGATAATCCAAAGCTCCAATGTTCTCCAGTATTTCAAAAGGTCAAGTATACCTAGGACTTTGTTTTCCTTTACTTCTAGATCTTATACACCCTTCCATGGAGATACTTTCCTAAAAACATGATCTCCCACTTGAAAATACAAATCCATTATTTAGTTATTAGCATAGATTTTTTGTCTACATTGAGCTTCTTTAATATGTGTTTTCATTGTATTTACATTTTCTGTTGTTTCCTCCACAACTTATGGGGTTACAAGATTCCATTCACCAACTTCATCCCAGAAAGTTGGTATATGAAATATCTTTCCATTCAATGCTTCATATAGTGCCATTTGAATAATTGAATGGATACTAATATTTATAGAAAATACTATCAAAGGTAAATACATATCACAAATACCTAAAAAAATCATGTGATAATTATCTCAAAATGTATTCTAAGGTTTAAATTTTCCTTTCAGACTACCCAGTAGTTTGTAGGTGAAAAGTTGTACTCAAATGAAGCTTAGTGTCTAAATATTTTGGAAGTCTTTTCTAAAATATAAATGTAAATCATGGATCAAAATCATACATAATATAAATATGTTATCTATTATGTCTTACAACATCATTAATATGAATTTTTATAAGGCGCCCCAATTAAAAATCCTCCCTTATTATGAGGAAATGTGTAGATTTGATAAGTCGATCACCAATTACACATATTGCTTCATTATTTCGGGGAGTTTTTGGTAATAAAATGAAAAAATATATAATAATTTCAACCCATTTACATGTATTAATAGGCAGAGGTTTCATAAAACCTCTAAGATAATGGATTTCAGTATTCAGCTATTGATAGACTAAACATATTGATTTATAATTAGCAATTTCCTTCTTCATTTTTTCTCACAAAAAATGTTCCTTCAAATTACTATACAACATTGTAAAAATGTGGTGTATAGTGAAATTTTATATTTGAGCATCATCGAATTATTCCCTCTTTAGCTCGGGTATAAGGGTAATTTATATTTTCTTCTCAAATTTCATAATTCCATCCTTCATTATTAATTCTATTAACATCCCATCATATACAGCACTATTTTTCCTTTAAAAAATCTCATCGTTAGTTTGAGAACTTTTAATCCTTTTCAATGAGGATGGTTGGGAAATCAATTTAAATAGTAATGTTTTTTCACCTTCCTTGATAATTCCCATATTCATCTTTTATAGATTCATGTACACAGGGGCCTTTTTAATGCTCATCTTTTTTATAACTCCATGATCCCTCCTTCTCAATGCATCTTATATCTTATTTTCCATCCCTGGGTGGTATTGTATTGAACAATAATAATCATTAAGTTGCTCAAACCATCACCTTTGCCTCATGTAGTGCTTTTTTGAGATAAGATATATTCCCAACTCTTATGATCTATATATATCTCACATTTTTTCACCATAGATATAGTGTCTCTATATCCTCATACCAAATATTATATCTACTAAATCAATATCATGAGTTGGATATCTCAATCCATTAGTTTTTAATTACAGTGATGCATAAGAAATAACTTCATCATTATGCATGTGGAAACAACTAAATATTTTCTTTTATGCATCATTATAAATAAAAAATCCACCATTTTTGTATGGTAGTTTCAAGATCAGAGAATTCACTAATCTCCTCTTCAATTCTTAAAAACATTCTTCATGTTATTTTTTATATATGAAATTTACCCCATTACAAGTAATCCTCATTAATGGGTTATCTAATCGGGAAAAATTATGAACGTAACGTTGATAGTAAACTATTAAACTAATGAAACTATATACCTCAATTATGTTCATTTTTATAGGCCATTCCTGGACTACCATGGTCTTAAAATTATCAACTTATATTCCATCCTTAGAGAAAATATGGCCAAGAAAAGAACTATTTTAAGCCAGAATTCACAGTTTCTAAACATCCCATATAACTCTTTTCTTCTAAGAGTCTCTAGAACAACTCAAAAGTTGTTCTTATGGTCCTCATAACATTTGGAATATATCAGGATATCATCAATAAATACTACATAAATAATAATCAATATATTCCTTGAATATTTTATTCATTAGATCTATAAAAACATAGGGTGAATTAGTCATCACAAATGGCACTACTATAAACTCATAATCTCCATAACAATTTTGAAAGTTTTTATTTGGAATATCTTATCTCCTAACATGAAATTGATGGTATCTTGATAGAATTTTGATCATTAAAAAATATTTAGATCCATGAAATTGATCAAATAAATCATCAGTGTGAGGCATAGGATACTAATTATTTATTTTGATCACATTTAATATTCTATAATCAATGCACAACATCATGGATCTATATTTCATCTTAACAAAGAGAATAGTGTATCCCCATAGAGAAAAATTAGGGAGAATAAATCCATTATCACTAAATTCATCTAGCTGTTTGTTCGACTCCACTAATTCCGTAGTGTCCATTCTATAAGCAGTCTTTGATATAGGTATTGTGTCATGAATTAAATCAATAGGGAACTCAAATTCCCACTTTGGGTTGTGTCAAGGTAAATACATTGGAAATAAATCAATGTATTCTTGCACAATAGGTACATATTCAATTTGAAGATTTATTTCCTCAACATATATTTTTTTTATCTTCCTCCCCAAGAATCTAATTTAGAATATCTACTGGGGTGGATCTATATTTGACTCAGGTGATGAGGTTTCCCATCTAAAGATGATAAATTCAATAAATTCATCAGGAATAATAATTTCATTATCTTTTCATTATATTTTTTCATTATATTTATAAATTCATTATATTCCAAGTATTATATCTAAATAAACCATAGGTATGATGAAAAAATAATAAATTAGAGCACATTCATGTGAAATATTAGTAACTGCAAGACACATCTTTTTTCAGCAAGGTTTTCATTATGATTATTTTCTAAAAACTACTTTGTTGAGGTGATTTGGAAGTATCTAATTTTTAATGAAAACATAGAAGATATAAAGGAATGTGATGATCCAAAATCAAATAAATCATTAACTAAATTTGAGAATATGATTAAAGTACCTACCACTACATCAATAAGAACATCAACCTCAGTAGTTTTGATCAGATAATATTGTCCTTGTTCCCTTGGCTTTTTCTAAAGCATGTTTTCATGATGCTTAGGACAGTTATTTTCATAATGCCTCTCATATTTAAAATCATATCGATAAACATTGTAAGCTTCTTTATTTTCATTTCAATCATGGGATTGGTTCCCTTTTTCTCCACACATATAACAAACCCTATTTCCTTTTAAGTATGCATCAGGGTATTTATTTCAATAAGTATCACAAGTTGAAAAATTACATATTTTATACATTAAATTATCCATTATTTTCTCTTACACTAAAATTTTCACTGGTTTTATCTTAAATTAATAACACTTATAGAATTATTTCTCTATCTTGAAATTATGTGAGACTATATCTTTGTATGATGACAAATTTTTGGATTCTAGTTCCCTTTGGAGGAATAGTTTTAAACCATCAATGAATCTATCAATCTTTATTCTTGGATTGTGTATGTAATCTGAAAAATTACTTTCCATCCTTTTAAATTTTTATTCATACTTGAAAACAAAATCAACCTCTTTTTATTTCAAACTCAAGGATTGTCTCTCCATATTTACTCATTGTTTGTGGGGGGAATATCTTTCTGGGAAAACATCCTTGAAATATTTCTATTCCATTTTTTTCAATATATTCCTCCTCCTTTGTGTTTTTAATTAATGATCATGCTTGATCTGTATCTCTCGATAGAAGATAAATTGTCCTCATAACTTTCTCCCTTTTGTTACTTCTTAAAGTAAGAAATATATTCTCTAAGTATATTATCCACTACGTAACTAAAAATATGTTTCTAGTCCCATTGAATGATGGAGGATGTTATACCATAAAGTGTTTGAAGATTACGCCTACACATTATGGATTCGTATGCTCCACATGGTTAAGGTTATTACACATAATCCGATTCAATTGTCCTAATATAGTTATAAGTTTCTGAGCTCCTATTGTAGCTCCTACTCGAACATCATTATCTTGCATTGGAGGGAAATCACTACATGGGATACATGTGTTGATATGGTTTCCATTCCTTCTTTGAGGATCCATTTATAAAAAATTTCATATACTAAATTGGGTTATGATGCATAATTTCATAATATAAAAACTCTTAACATAAATTTAAAATTTATTCATAGATAATATCAAAATCATAAACATGGTTTTTTTGGGGACATATTTACTTTTAAACCCTTCATAATGGGTTTTAAAGAAAATGTGAATTATCCTAAGAATATACCCTGAGAATGTCAAACTAGGTGCGCAGTAAAGCTCATTGTTGTATACCAAGTTACACTATGTCAGGCCTGATGCACCTTGTTGGGGTTGTTACCCCTAGGTACATCTCTGCTAGAACCACATGCCATTATCGAAAGCACATAAGGATGTATTACTAAGAAGACCCACATAATCTCTTCATGAACAAAATTACACAATGTTCTTATGTTTTTTCCCTAAATGTATATCTTAGGTTTATTTTCCCTAATCTATTTTTTCTAAATCTGTTTTCCAAATAATTAAATAAACTACCTCTAATAAGAGCTATAAAGACCCCAACCCCAATATCCCGGATCCGGTGTCGTACTCTATTACAATGGTACATTGAAAGAAAGGATGCATCCCAAAGCACCAAATAGTTTGGTATTTTTGGAATACCATATACAAACATAATTTTTACATTATAAAATGAAATGAAATAAAACATAGAAACTCTTTTGGAAACATCAATAAACACTGAGATAAACCTACAAGTCATTCATAATACACATCATTGGATCTCGTGGAAAAATAAAACATAAGAAAGGGGTGATATCAGATGCTCAGTAAGGGTAAGTAATATAGTAGAATGTAATATAAACAAATAAGGCATGGTGATTAAAAAACACACTTCATTATAACATAATCTTGAGTATAATATAGCAGTAATAAAAGGTGAATAAATAATTTCTTATAAATAATCACAGAGGAATCAAACTTAACCATGGATATTCTAAAATTAAAATAATCACATGGATTATCAATTACTAATATAATAAGGAGGAAATGACTAATTCTAGACATCATAAACATACAATTGAGGCCTCAACCAATACATGTTAAAATAAATGGTTAAGGCCTTGGTCAAATCTATTTCAGTTTTGTCTCCTCAGACCTACTGATCCATCGAGGGTCTATAGGGGCCCCACCATTCACATAATAAGTCCAATTAATTCCACATATAAATGGGGTTAAACATATATGAAATATACATAGGGAATGTAAATATATTTCCATAATCAATAAACATAATCACTAACCATTTTGAGTAGTATGGAGAATGGTATCAAGATAGCACATCCATATTCAAAATAATCATCAAAAATTTAATAAAATATGGCATATGATACTCAAAATAAATACACCTTAATAAATCATAATATTCAACATGTTTTTTTAAATAGATGAAAACACACTAATAAAACCCTTGAGGAATACTTGAGAGAAATACCCTTTTTACTTTGCAATAAAGAGTTCATTTTAAAAAATCATTTGTATTTGACATAATTGTCTGTATAAAACCAAAAATGAAAAAAAATATAGTTTTTAAAGAAAAAATTAGATATTTTATAAAAATAATGGTTTATTAAAACACATTACCGGTGGTACATTAAAATGAGTAATAAATCAAGTTCCCTTTAATCGGGCTTGCTTATCAGGAAGAATTCAGAAGTAAAACTTGTAAAATATGTACTTCCACATCAAATAAAGATCAACTGATCTGGATATATGATTTTGGGACAAATACAAAGAATTTAGATTAATTATATAAATATATTAAAGAATTTAAATTTTTATATAGAGACAAGGTGTTACCTAAATGAAAAATGGTTGTTCGGGAAGAAACCCTTACCTCATGTATGAAAGTGTTATGCACTTGTACATAACACTGTGGATAATGAATTTAGATTCATTAATAAATAAATTAACAACCTAATAAAAATTTATTTTTTAATATAATTTTATTAAGTTCATTTATGGCAATTTTGATGAGTTATAATATACAATTTCATTATTCGGGTGTGTTCGTTTCATGATTTTCATGATTGATTCACTTTTATTCATATATGAAAGATTGTGTCAAATTGAAATAATTATAAAAATTTAAATTATATGTTATTAATAAAAATATAGAATATTGAATGATATTATATATTAATTTTTCATATATGAGTATTATGCATTATATAGATCTTTAATTATAATCATTTAGATAATTTTGGCCGTTTTTCGATCGTCTTGAACTAGTTTTGTCTTATTAATTAATATTATATATATTTATATATATATATATATATAATGGTTCTAGAATAATAAATAACTTATAATACGTATAATAAAATATGGCTCCACCATAAATATGTTTTTATAACCCTCGATGAAGGTGGTAATGGAAAAATAAGTTGCATCATCCACGATTGTGGTAAATATGCACATCATGGACGAAGTTTTCATTTTTAGATTAAAAGTGAAGAGAAGAAGGGGTTTGATGATGGATCTTCCATTAACATAATATAATTCTAGTATATATTATCTTGTAGTCATAATTCATGTTTTTATATAATATCTAATAATAGAATAAGAAGAAAATGAATTAAGATAATTTTAAAGAGAAAGAAAAAGGATTTACCTCTTGAATTCTTCCCCTTCAGAACCCCCTTAAAAACATTGAAATGGAGTTTTGGTGCGACAAAAAAGACCAGATCGTATGGGAGGGGTTTGGTATATGAATTATGAAAAATATAATTGAGCTTCAAGGCATTGGAAGAGTGAAGAGAATAGGTGTGAAGGGTGGTATTTATATTAGAGGAGAGGGGTCTTTTTTTAATTATTTTAATCAATAGTTAATTATTTTGGCTCAAGACTGTGAATATTTTTTCCATTATCACTAAATAAATTAAATAATGAAGTAACTTTGGAGATTATTGTTCTTACATAATTCATCACTCACGGAATAGTGTATTTATCTTATAATGTATATATATCGTAAATTACAATATTTCATTATTCACAAAAAATTCAACTATTTACAAAAAATCACAAAAAATCACTATTACCATTATTCAACATGAATAAGTTAGTAATAAACTCCATTATTTAGAAATAAGTTTTTATATTTTCTAAATTTTATTTTTAATTAAAATCAATATTTTTTTGAAAAATAATAATTTAAAAATTATTATTGATTTTATGGCAATCACAAATATTAATTAAGGTATCATTAAATTATTTTATAATAATAAGTGAAAAAAAATAATTTATGAGTCTTCTTTATGAAAATAATTTTTTTTAATTATTATACTAATTAAAAAGTTCTAAATAAATATTTATGTTTTACGAAAATACCATCACTTATTTTATCATTATTAAAACATTTATTTACTAAATCCATGATATAACATACATTTTTAATTTATAAGATAACTAAATTTTATTTATACTCTCATACATGATTTTACTATTCTATTGATCATATTATTTTTCCTAATGGTCACATTACTATTCCAATGGTTATATTTATTAGTATATTACAGCTTTAAACTCTGTGTTGAGTGAAGATTAAACTATGAAAGATATTAAATTTTGAAGGATGAATGCCAAAAAATCTTATGGTATTATAATTCTATAGCATATATGACATGTAACATTGAGATTAAATAACCTATATAATATATTTCGATAAATTTAATCTCTTTGACAGCTTGCAGAACACATAACCCCAAGTCAAAATGAACTGTAATATTGTATATCATTATAATTTAGTCATTAAATTAGTGGGTATGGATATTAATTAAAATATCATGACAATTATGGTTATATATTGATTAAAAATTATAAAAGAATCATTTAAAAGAAAAAATAAATGTTTTCTGGAAAACAGTTTTTTAAGATGATATAGTCACCCTTTGTGCCCATAATTTAAAATTAATTTTTACCACTTTTAGAAATTTTATCTGAGAAAAATCATTTCATTTTTGAAATTATCACAAAAAAATAACCAGGGATGATTTTTTTTCTATATTCTTGAAATATTTAATTTTTTTAATGAACAGTAAAAATACTAAATTTTAATTGAAAACTAACTTTTCATTTAGATTATTTATAAAGTTATATTATATTTTGAACAATTTTTACAGTAAAATTTGTATGATTACATATTATTTAAAATATTGTTTGGTATTTTTAATTATTTCCATATTGAATTTCTATAGAAAAAAATTAAAATTTTTATAACATTTTGTCTTTGAAAACCCTCTCTTTCATCGCATCTACAGGATTAATTTTAAATTAACATTTTCCCCTTATGTGATTTGAATTTTAAAAAATGGATTCCATATTTTTAATTGGAATAATTTTTATAGTTTAATAAGTCCAAATTGATTTTTCACCATAATTAATTAAAAAAATTAAAAATTATTTACCACTTTTAAGTTAAAAATGGGTTTACTGCTCTTTAAACTAAACAAATAAGGGTTAAGATGTCCTAAAACATTCTAAAATCTATTTTATGGCCATATTTTGATTCTATATTGTCTAAAGATCTATAATACCTTACTTAGGACCCTTTTTAAATTTTAAAAACATGAGTACACCTTTTTCTATCAAAAAATAAAAAGTGTGCCACTCACCTCACCTATAAAAGGTCACCCCCTCTTATCTCTTCATTAAACCATAAAACCCTTTTGGTTTAAGAAATACCGAACTTTATAACTTAAAAAATTATATTATAACATCCTAGAACCATTATTTTGGTTATAAAGAAAATATTGTAGGGATATTAGTTGAAACCTAATGTGGTTACCTGAAGAAGAGTTAACATTCTTTAATGAGCATTTTTATTTTATTTCATTTTCCACCACCTTAAAAATATTCTAACTTTTGTATTATATAATAAATAAATATCTATATTATATAGAAATTTTATATCTTTTTTGTGATATATAACCATCCCCACTTCCATCAAATGGGATACAAAATCATCATTCATGGGTGCGGTGGACTACAACCTCACAAACCAGTATCACTTGTATTTCTATTAGCACCTCTCATTGTTGGGTATGATGATGGATCTAAATATTTATTTAATATATATAAATTAGTTATACCTTTGGAGGGAGTATATCTTATATATATATATATATATATATATATATATATATTACTTTACTTCCCGTAAGAGATACGATAACATCGTTCATGTGTATAGCGGACTACCACCACATAAAGTGATATCATTTGTTTTTTCAATAATACTTTACATTGAAGGTAATAATGATATATTTAATGAATATATATGATATAAATTAAATAATTATCATATTAATAATATATTTATTATTATTTAATGATAATATATCTTTTTATTTCTTACATTTTCCCTCACATAAAGATGATAACATCGTTTGTTTGTGTGTGGACTACCACCAAAACAAAGCGATGTGACACTCTTTTCATCACCACACCACATAAATTATATATATATAAATATTTATTGAAATATTATTTTATTTATGATATTATAATAAATATTTAAATATAAAATATTACTTAACTCGATTTCATAATGGTCATTAAAAATTTGAAATATTACCCAATCCTACGTAAAGTCGGCCATCTCCATGACTATAACATGCTTCATTTTTTCTAAACCATATTTCATGGTTGGTATTAATATTATAATTGATGTAAAAATATTATAATTATGTCATGATTATTATTTTAGATATTATGGAACTATATAAAATTCTGAAGAACTAGAACATTCATGGTAAATAATTAATGGGAAAACAAGGAAATTAGCATATGAAACAAATAAATTAATGAAATATTGTTAATTAATGGATAATAAGATTGTATAAAATGATATTATATGGTATTATAAATAATAATACAGTTATTTTATAAGTTAATAAATTATTAAAACCACTATATATGAGGTTAAAACACATTCAACAAAAAGAAAGCATGACGTAAGGGACTTCCTCTCAATTTCCTTTCATTGAAGAATATTATAATTTTATGCACCTAATTTGTTTTATAGGGTGTATAAACTACCCTATTGACATGTAATATAATTATTCGTTAATAATTAATGGTATTTGTAGTTTTAAATTGATTTTTTTCATACAAGGGATTTGAATTGAAAATTATCAAGTGGAAAAAAAATCATAACTTTGCTTCCTTTCATTAGGTAATATTACCACTTCATTTTATTTTATATTCTAAGATTTTTTGTTTTGATGTCATAAAATTCTAATGTCTATAAATTATATTTGATGGTGTGTATGACACGTGGAACAATGCATGTAAGGGAATATAATATCTTGAGACTTTACAATATATTTTATATTAAAAACAATTTCAATCTATGATATAGCTTGAAATTCATGCGATATGGGGTTATCTTGCATTACACGCGACAATGGATTTCTTTGATAACTTGGGTTTTATGCAAGACCAATTTATACCGAATAATAATATATTTTTTAAATATTATTATTTAATATAATAAGATATAACCTAGATGTGAAATTGTTTGTTATGAATAGTATTAACTAAATTATAAAAATATAAAGTCTATAAAAATATAAAATTATTTCATTGATTATTAATTAACTAGAAAAGAAAATATAAATGGATTAAATATAAATGAAATATTTTTATGCTCCCAAACATGTTTTATAATAATAAAGTGAATTATTAACTATTATTGGATATAATTAATGAAATATATATGTTATATATTCAATCAAGTATTTTTACATTAATCCAATAGATTTGATAGGAATAAGATAAGAAAAAATGGAATTTTATACATAAAATCCTATATTTTTTAAAGATAGTTTTAATCCCTTTTAATGGAGAACCTATTTTAAATACAATTTTTGGAAATTATATAAATTATTTAGGTCAAAATAATATTATGTTTTTTAAATAAAAACATAAAAATTAGGACATGGTGATTTTTTGTTATTTTTCTATAATGTTACACTTTTTTATGAATGATGAAATATACTGAATTTAAATTCCAAACTACATTTTCATCTAATTGATTTATAAGGGTAAATTATAATTTTTACAGTTTTTAAAGTTTAAACAGAACATTTCTATATCAATTAATCCAATATTGGTAATTTTAATTAATTTATCTTTGAAATTGGATATAAAAACATTGAATACTTTTGAACATCTTACATTACAAACCCTCTTTGTCATCTCGTCTATGGGATTAAATTTAAATTATTTTTTTCCACTTATGTAGTTGTAAATTGGAAAAATGGATTAAATATTTTTAATAAAATTAATTTATAATAAGTTTTACTTATTTTTTCACCAAAAAAATATTGAGTGACTAAAATTAATTACATCAATTACGAGAAAAATAAGTTTAATAAGGGATTAAACAATAAACATGATGACCAAAATGATCTAGAAAATTTTTCAAAGGAAATTGGATGTTCATATTTAGACTGTATACTACCTTGTATATAAAGGTGGCCACTATTGGAGCCATGTTTCATAGGGAAAATGAGGGTGAATTCCCTTTTCAAAAATTTACAAGAATGTCACTCCTCCTCCACTATAAAAATAAACTCATCCCCCCCCCACTTCCTCACACCTTTAAAGCTATTTTTCAAGCCAATAATATACAAAAATAAGCTCCCATAGTCCCTCCCCGCATCCTAGAAATGTCAACTTATACAGAAATCCATCCATGGAATACCTTTTGTGAAAACTGAAAGGAGTTACCTAAATAAGATGTAATATCCTTCTAGAAGCTCTTTTGAATTATTTTCACTGTCCACCCCCTAAACTATTTTTATTCTATGATTATATAATAGTCATAGTATTATAAACATACTAAGATATTTTATTTTAAATATTCTCCCTAAACATACACATACTTCAATCTAATGGGTAATGAACTTACCATTTATGTGTACGGAGAATTATCACCTTATGAAACGATGATTGTTCATTCTTCCTTTACAACCTCTCATTGTGGGAATTATGATAAAAAAATTATTTATGATATATATGACATTTTTTATATCATTATTCTTATATAATGTTTATATAAACCATGCCTTCATGTTTTTGAGTTTATCGGAATACGTTAACATCATTTTGGGATGTGTAGACTACTGCCTCCTCAAAGCGATGTGATTAATTCGCTCTATAAAGTAATGTATTAAGTAACAATTTAAAAAAAATAAGTTAAGTATAGAACATAAATATTATACTATAATTATAATATATATATATCATTTACTTTTCATTGCATTTAAATATATCAACCAAACAGAAGTAGCATTCATGTGTACCTAAGATATACCTTTTCCATGTATGGTGAATTTCATTTCTTATCACCAAAATTTATGGATAGATATAAATACATATTTAATAGGTATATATGATATTTAAATCATTTTTTAAATTATTTATATTATTAAATTAGTATCTAAGTAATAGGAATAAAAATAACAAGTTAAAACATACCTGATAGATTAAAATATTAACACCTGAAATAGAGAAAATAATGAAAGATCATTATCAAAGTGTTAATAATATATTATAAGAAGTTAAGATATGATATTATAATATTATTATTGTTTTGGTATAATTTAATATTATATTTAAATCCATTATATATGAGTTTAAAGGATTTTGACCTGAAAAGAAACACAATGTAAGGGATTTTTGTCTCATTTTTCTTTTTGTGAGGAATTACCCATTTTACACCCTTACCAATTTTGTGTGGTGTATATAATTATCCTTTTCTTTTATTATATCATGAATTGTTTTATCTGAATTGTTTTTATAGTTTATTTTTATGTTATCTATTTTAGAGGGATTATAATTCAAAAGATACGAAGTAGTAAGGGTCTTTGTCTCAATTTCCATTCTTTGAAACATACTTTGTTGGTGTGCACCTAATTTCTTATATATGGTGTAAATACTAGCACTTTTACATGTAATATCATGATTAATTAATTATTCATGATATTTTGAGTTTCAATTGGAATTATTTCATCTATGAGGATTTCAATTTAGCATTACCAAACATAAAATAATTTCATAATCTATTTTCTTTTTGTTGAGTTATATTACATCCTCATTATCTTTAATGTTATAATATTATGTATGTAATAATGATTTTAAATCCATTTTTTAATTTAAACTTGTTTTATGTGGATTTATATTTGACACACATATTCTATTTATTGATCGATTCTCACATCAACAATATGGTTTTTCAAGGGTTTACTTTAGAATATTATTTTTTTATAGATTGTATACACTTTAATTTCCATCAATGGAAATTATTGGTTAATTATTTAATAAATAATTTAATTTTATTCTCCTATGGTTATTATTGAACCATTAAAAGTAATATTACCATTTTTACACTATTTGGTACTCAAAATGTTTTAGAAAATGTTTTTAAGAAAACCTAAATTCATTTCATTTATTATTCGAAGAACATATATTATTCTAAAAATCATGTTTTATTAAATTGTTTTAAAAATTGTTTTTTACCTTTTCAAAAAATATTTTTATATATATTTTAACCCCTTATGTCTTTTATAAATGTTTTAAAATGATTTTTCTTGTCTATTTCTAGACAATTAATTTTTCTATACATTTTACCAGGAAAAAAGAATATTTTTTACATTATATGGCTTTTATGGATTTTCCCACCATAATTTCGTTGAAGCTTCCTTTGAATATTTAAAAGGATAATTTTTAATGAATTTTTTTCTAAATAATTTTCAAATAAAATTCTTTTCCAAATTATTTTTATAATTAAAATGTTATTTTCCACTTGAATGTTTTCAAAATATCTTTTCATAATATTTCCATTCATCATTGAAAACAACCCATTATTTTTAATCCACTTGGGATATGTTGTGTTGATATCCTCCTTATTCTTCCTTTGTACGGTTTATGATTTATTTGACCAAGGATAGTATTTACATTCAATACCTTGATTCCTTTTTAATTCCCCTTGAAATATTCAATACAATATGATCATTTAACATTAAATTTCCCCGAATTATCTTAAACCTTTATCAGGAAATGTTTATTTCCTAAAATATATATATTTTCTACATACACCATTACATTAAAATTTATTTGACTATCTAGGGAAATATTAATAAATCTGTATTCTTTATTAAATACTAATATTTAATAAGGCATTTTTTTATTAGTTAAATCGATTATTCAATTTGAGGAATGTTTCTACGGATAGTGACAGGTGGGTCCTATACTTTATATAGACCCTTGATGCATCAAATGGTTCTTATGATAAAAATTAGTTGTGAAAATTAAATAGTTTTCTACCAGTATTTTTAAACTGTATTGTTAAATGTCTTAATGTTATAGGTTTTCATGTGCCTCAGATGTGACATACAATAATTATAAATTACCTTAATTTTGATTTAGTATTTATAATCTATGATATTTTCACTATAAAAAAGGGCATGTATGTACATCATTATCAGTTTATCAATTATGTGGTATCTGGTTTTAGTTTTTTACCTTTCCATATTGATTTTCCCTTTTCTATTTATTTTAATTTCTTGTGTTTTTAGTTATTTAACTTTCCATATTTTTAGGCACTTCCTTATAAGTTTATTTATTTCATGGCATGTGTCTTAAGATATTTCCTTGTCAAATTGACAATTCTCATTGATTCATTATTACTTTCTCTATGCTTGACCATTACTAATAATTTTAGCTCACTAATATTTTGTTTCTTTTCCCTAAGAATTTAAGAAGTATATTAGGAAATACTTGTAATGATAAAATAGTTGGATTAAATTTATTATCCAATAAATAGAAATAAAATGTGTTATAACTAGTGTATTTATTGGTAATACAAGACTCATTTTTGTATTTGGTTTACCAATACTACTAAACAATTTAGTACTTAATGATTTAATTCCTTGTAATCAGGAAAATGTATTGGTAGTAGACATCAGATCTAGGATTATAGGTTAGGGATGATTCAGTTGTTATCAAAGGAAGTTTATTATCAACCTTGGGAACAAGATTTAGGAAAACACATATTAGAGAAAATAACCCAATGGTATAATCTGAGGATTAGTATAAAAGAAAATCCTAGAATTTTGGTGAGGTTGATATTATGATATTATTATAAGAAATACACCCTTTTATAGATACTACATGTTGATGTGATTTTGGAAAAATTATACTTTTGGGTAACAACTCCGACAATGTTTGTCGGGCCTAACTCGACCATAACCTGGTCCATGACAATAGGCCTTACCGTTCAACTATTTTTAAACTCTTGATGAATATTATTAGAATAATTCAAATTATTTTTACAAACCATTATAGAGGACTTGAATAGATAATGAAAATTAAATGTCCAAGATTAAACCTTAGGTGTCTTAGATTGAAATTATTGTGTCAAGATTTAGACATAAAAAAAGTCTTATATGGTTTTTCCAATAAAATAATTTATGATCACACTATTTTTTTAGTTTTAGTAAATGACATTCTCTAAAGGATAAACCTAATAAAAATTAAGGACCAATGTTGAAATAAATGGATGAATTATTTATGTGTTGTGGTTGTAATGAAAACATTAGTTAAAAGATTATTTAGTAACTAATTTTCAAGGATGTCCATCATATTTATTTTGTAAATTATATTAAAATGGTTTCAAAAAAGGGCAACCATATATTTCTTGTGATAACCAATAATGTTAGGAAAGGTCGTGGGACTTGAACCCATGACTGAAGGATGATAAGTGTTTAATGCCAACCACTTCCCTATGCAATTCCCTGGTTTATATGTAATTGTATTTAGTAAAACAATTTGACAAATATATATTAATGATGAACCATTAATGTTACTTTTTGGGTTAAAAGATTAATTTCTTAACCATATTGGCTTCATATAATATTTAGATACAAATAGTTAGACTTATCACTCTTTTATTGTCCTTGTGATTCATTAAAATTGTTTTTATTGCTTAGGAATAAAAGTTAATTTTTTGAAATCCATTTTATGGAGTAAGAGATAAATTAAAAATTGATCAAAACAAAAAAAGGGGATGAAATTTGTTTTATAAAAATATGTCATTTAATTATATTTTCTTATATTCTTACGCAGTAAAATAATTACTCAATATTTAGAAATGTATCTTAAAATAAAATGTTATCTGAATACCATATTTTTTATTGAACTGATGGTCTTATAAATCATCAAATATTTTTTTAATTTGAGACCCTCAACTCTCTATTGATCATTCAATTCTTTGTGATTGATGACCTCAATCCCTCCATATAAATATTTTCACTTTTACTCCATGTACGTATCTATATTTAAACTAATGTTCTTCTACTAATAGACCTATTTACATGTTAGTCCATGTCCCCTTTGTAATTATAATTATATATTTTCTAGAGGATGTTTTACGAACCCTTCTCATGATGTGGGATTGAAGCATAAAAAATAAGAAAAAATATATTACCAAGATCCAATTTAATTTTTTAGGACAATTTATTTAAGGTGGGGAGAATTTAACAACCTAAAATTATAGTATAGGAACATTGTATTCTATAGTGTGTATGACATGTGACACCAAGAGCATAAGGGAATATAATATATTGAGACTTTAAAATATATATACTATTTAAAATAAATTCATTCAATTATATAAATTGAAATTCATGTGATTTTGGGTTAGCTTATGTTACACGCAATAATGGCTTTCTTCGATGACATTTTTTACTTACAGGACTGTGTTTTTTCGAACAACAATATATTAATAAAATTTTATTATTCAATATAATAAGATATAACCTAGCTGTTAAATTAGATATTATTAATATTATTAAATACATTATGAAAATATATGTTTTATAAAAATATAAAATGAATTCATTGATTACCAATTAATTAGAAATGAAAATATAAATTGATTGAATATAAAGTAAGTATTTTTATGCTCCCAAAGATGTTTTATCATAATTAAATTAATTAATTAATTTTAGTGAATGAATATAATAAAATTTATGTGTATATATTCAAAAAAATATTTTTTATATTCATAAAATAAATTTTATAGGAATAATATATGAACAAACTCAATTTTACACATAAAAACCTATATTTTTCTAATGATTGTTTCACCACCTTTTAAGGGAGAACCAATGTTAAGTATAATTTTTGGAACTTTTATAAATTTTATATTTACAAATAAACATAATTTTATAAATTTAAACTTTAAAATTAGGTTTGGGTGATTTTTTGTATTTTTCTATGATGTTTCATTTTTTATGAACAGTTAAATATACTAAATTTCTATTCAAAACTATTTTTTGATTTTTAGAGTTAAATTATTTTCATTATTGGTTTTAATGTTTAAATTGATAAATTTTATATCAATAAATCCAACTTAGGTAATTTTAATCAATTTCACTTTGAAAATGGATATAAAAACATAGAAAACCTTTGATCGTCTTACATTAAAACCCCACAGTGTCATCTCATCTGTAAGATTAAATTTAAATTAATTTATGCCACATATATAGAATTTGAAAAAATGTTTTCCATATTTGATATAATATTGACTAATAATTTCTAATAAGGCCAATTAATTTTTTTTGAAAAATATATATTACTGAATGGGATTAAGATTAATTACAGCGATTAGAAAAATGATTAACTTAACAAGGGACAAAACCTTAAACGTGATGGGATAAAATGACCTAAAAATTGTCCAAAAAGAAATTAGATTTAAATATTTCGACCATATACTCCCTATTATATAATTGAGACCATTATTGGGTCCACTTATCATATGAAAAATGTGGGCGGTGTTCCCTTCTAAAAAAATTACAAGAATGTCACTCCTCATCAACTATAAAATGGCTCTCACCTCTCCCACTTCCTCACATAATTCAAGACATTTTGATTGCCAAAAATCAGCTCAAATAAGCTCCTAATATCCCGTCACTTAGCCTAGAAGCCTCATATAATGAATAAATCCATCCAAATAATCTCTTTGGTGAAAACAAAAAGGAGTTACCTGAATAAGAGGTAAAATCCTTCCTCAAGATCTTTTGATTTATTTCCATTATCCACCTCTTCAACTCTTATTATTCAATGATTATATAATAAAATCAGCATACTGAATATGGTAAGATTTTTAATTATAATTTTTCTACTAAAATTAACTAAACTTCTATATAATAGGTAACTAACTTACTATTTATGTGTAAGAAAAACTATCGCCTTATGAAATGATGATTTTTCATTCTTCCATTACCACCTATCATGGTTGGAATTATGATAGAAAAGTTATTTATATATGTTATATATAATATTTATTATTTATTATTATTATGTAAATTTTATATAAAAGATACCCTCATTCTTTCCATTTTTGGGAATATGGAAACGTTGTTTGTGAATGTGTGGAATACTGCCTCCTCAAAGAGATGTGATTCATCCATGTTATACATGGAATGTATGAAAGAATGATTTTAACAAAAATATTTCAAATATAATACATAAATATGATACTAGAATTATAATATAAATATATATCATTTACTTTTCATTCTTTTTAAATTCAAAAAATAAATTGAAGTAGCTTTTATGTGTACATATGGCCGACAATCTCCATGAACGGTGCATTTAATTTCCTATATCCAGAATTTATGTATTATTATAAACAAATTTACACTAAATATATAAGATAAATAAATAATTTTTAAAATTATGGATATTATTAAATTATTATCTAAGTAATAGGAAAAAATAACAAGTTAGAACATACCCGAAAAACATGGCAATTAACACCCAAAATAGTGAAAATGATGAAAGATCATTACCAAACGGGTAATAAGATATTATAATAAGTTAATATATAATATTATAAATATTATTATAGATAATTTATAAGTCATTAACTTGTTAAAACTAAAATAATTGAGGTTAAAGGATTTCCAACTAAAAAGAAAGACATGGTAAATGATTCTTGTCTCGCTTTTCTTTCTGTGAGGCATGCATCATTTTAACAACTTACTTATTTTTTGGTGTATCTAATACCTATTTTGATATATTAAATCATTAATTATTTTATACTTATGTTATTTAATGTTTTTTTTAATTTATCTTTTTTGGGGGCTTATGATTCAAATGTTACTAAGTAGTAAGGGACTTCTTCGTAATTTCTATTCTTTGAGACCTACATTATTTGTGTGCACCTAATTTTTTATATATGGTGTATATACTGAAACATTGACAAGTAATATCATGATTTATTTATTCTTTATGAAATTTTGAGTTTCAATAAAAATTATTTTATCTAATTTTATTTTAATTAATTATTACCAAGTATAAAATAATTTCATGACCCAATTTCTTTTCTTTGGGTTATATTACTTCCTTCTTATCGTTAATATTATAAGATTATGTTTGTAATAAATTTTTACTATAAATATTTTTATTTAAAAAAATTATGTGGATTTACATTTGACACACACAATGTATTTATTGATTTATTATCACATCAAGGTTATAGTATTTTCAAGGGTTTACATGACAATCACATTTTGTTCTGGATTTTTTACACTTGAATTTATATCAGTGGAGATTATTGGATATCTTATTGAAAATTATTTAATATTATTATCCTATGGTTATTCATGAAATTTTCCAAGTAATAATTCCATTATTTCACACTTTGTTATTCAAAATGTTTTGGAAACATTTTTTAATAAAACCCAACATGATTTCCCACTTTAGTCGGAGAACCTGTTTTCTTATAAAAACATATTTTATTAAAATATTTAAAAAAATAAACTTTTGAACATGATTTTTTAAATACAGATTTACCATTTATTTCTTTTACAAATGTTTTCAAAGGAATATTTTTGTCTCATTATAGATAAGGAATTTTTCTAACTGGTTTACCAAAAAAATTAATATTATTTCTACATTGTATGACATGTGTGGATTTAACCACCATAACTTCTTCAAAGATTCATTTGAAATTTTAAAATTTTTATTTTTAAAGAATATTTTTTCCAAGATATTTTAAAAGAAAAGTATTTTCAAAAAGTTTTTCAAAATGAACATGATATTTTACTCAAGAACATTTTCAAAATATATTTTGATAACATTTCAATTCATCAATGAAAACCCCATTTATTATAACTCCACTTAGGATATGTTGTATTAATACTATAATTATTCTTGATTTATATGTTTTATGATTTCTTTGACCAGGGATAGTATTTACATTCACTTCCTTGATTCATTGCTTAATTATCCTTGAAATATTCAATTCACTTTGATTATGGAAAATTGAATTTCCTGGAATTTTCTATATCATTTATCATGGATATGTTAATTTCCTATCCTAAATATAATATTTACATATGGTTTTACTTTCCTAGTTATATGATTATCTAGTGAAATATTGAAAAAACTATATTCTTTATTCAAAACGAATATTTCAGAGGGAATATTGTTTATTAATTAAATCGATTACCTATTATAAGGAATTCATTGGATAGGTAATGATGGGTGGGGACCATACATTATATATCCCTAAATACATCAATAGTTTCTCACGACAAAAATATGTTGCACAAATTAAATAGGTTTCTACATATAGTTCTAAACTATCTTGTGAAAGGTCTTGATGGTATAGGTTTCTGTATTCCCCATACATGAAATCCAATAATTAATCGTTGCCTTCATTTTGATTCAATATTTATTATCCATAAAATTTACACTATGAAAAATTATATGATTTCATTTCATTCAATGTTTATTGATTAAGTGTTAGGTGTTTTCATTTTCATATATTTCAATATTGATTTTTACTTATCATTTTATTTGAATAGAGTGTGCTTCCAGTTATTTACCTTTCTATATTAAATACACAATTCCTTCTCATTTTATTCATTTAATGTCATGTATGTTTAATAATTACCTTTCTATATTGACTATTATCATTGATGCATTATCTTTTCCATTATTCTTAACCCTTACTGAGCATTTGATCTCACCCATATTTTGATTCCTTATTCCAGAAATCCAAGAAGTATACTAAGAAATACATTTAAGTATATTCTAGAGGGAATAAAGGTATTATCCAAGAATGAAAAAAAAAAATTAATTAATGTATTTATTTGTAACGCAAGTCTCATGTAGGTATCTAGTGTACCAAGACTAGTTAACTTTTTTGGGCCTATAGTATTTGATTAATTATAATCATGCTAATGTATGGAAGTAAACACTGGCTTCAGGATTCATGGGTCAGGTTGGTACATTTTTGTAATGAATTTTGATTATCTTATGTTGAAATTATAATTATTTTATGTGGATTTACATTTGATACACAATAATTTATTCATTTATTAATTCCCATTTAACTTTAAGATCTTTTTTAGGGTTTATGTTTCAATCTAATTTTAATCAATATTGGTTTGGGTAGGATTTCTATTGTTGGAAATTATTTGATAATTATCTAATAAAACCCTATAATTTTCTTCTAATATTCTTATTTATGATTTTATTCATGTAATAGTACCATTTCTTCACTCAATGTTACCCAGAATGATTGATAAATTGTTTTAATAAAATACAACATCATTTCTCTCTTCATTCAGAAATACTTTTTCTTAATAAACCATTTTTTATAAATATATATTCAAAAAAATTAAACCTTTTATAAAAGATATTTTAAATACAATTTTACCTATATTAACTTTTGAAAAATTGTTTTAAAATGATTATTCATGTCATTTTTAAAACAAGGCCCATTTGGATTTTATTAAAAAATTGTAAGGAATATTTGTTCTAATTTACTCAGTATATACATAATTTCATGACATTAGAACCACTCCTTGTATTAAAAAACATATATAAGTTTCAAAGATTTTTTTCAAATAAGTTTTTTTTCAAAAAAAAATTGTGAACTTTTTGTTTTAAAAACTTATTTTCAAAATGAAAAGGATATTTTCCTCAATAATGTTTTTAAAGATATTTTTATAGTATTTATATTCAAAAATGAAAACAAACCTTTATTTTACATATTCTCTTTTGGAGATATGTTGTATTAATACCATCATTATTCTTTAATTGGATGTTTTATGACTATTTTGACCATAAAATGTATAGATATTCACTTCCTTGATTCATTTTTTCAGTCATTATATTTCCCTTGAATTTTTCACATTCCTATGATCATTGAAAATAAAAAACCACATAAATATTTGTAGTATTTATAAAACATAAGTTTATTTTTTAAACTATATATAATTTCTACTTAAAATGTTTATATTTAAATTTGTTTATTTATTTGGGGATAAAATTATAAACATGTATTCTTTACTCAATTTGGATATTTAATTATAAGACATATTTTTCATTAATAATATAAATTTTTCAATATATTTGGAATTATTTGGACATGTAGTGATTGGCGGGGCCTTAAATTATTTATCCCCCCCGATGCATCTATGAGTATCCTGAGAAAATTCAGTTTTCCAAATTAAAAGGGATTCTACCTGTATATATAAACCATCATGTGAAAGGTCTTGGAAATTGAGGTATCATGATCCCTAAGATAATGACATCATATAATTAATAATTTCCCTAATTAATAATTCTTTTATTATTATCCAATTTAATTTCACAGTGATATTATATCTGGATGTATTTCATTCTTGGTTAGTTGTTTAAAAGGAATGTATGATTAGTTATTTACCTTTCCATACTGATTATGTAATATCTTATCAAGATATTCAAGTTATATAAATGGAATGTGTGTTCAATTATTTACCTTTATATATTATTATCTCTTATATAATTATGATAACCAAGTTATTGATTAAATTAAATGTGTGTTCAGTTATTTTCTATTCCATATTGATTATTCTTTATTCATTCATGATAGCATCATTTATACATAACCCTTTCTGATCATTTGATCTCACTCTTATTTTTTTTCTTTCCCTAAGATTCGATGAACTATACTATGATTTATGTGAAATGATCTTATATAGGGAAAAATGATATTATCAAAAAAATATCTTCTAATTTATATTTTCAAATATAATGAAAGACTCATGTATGTATCTAGTTTACCAAGACAACTAAAGTATTTTTATTTTGAAGATGTGATTCCTAGTATCTTATTCCAATGTAATAAAATAGGAATTGGATCCAGGTTAAGGGGGTCATGTTTATGAAAATTCATATCATATAAGTTCAGTATAATCAATGGGAACTAGATCGATGAAAAGATAGATTAGTGATTGTAACCTTATGATAGACTTTTAGGATAAGTATCGAATAACATCTTGAATTTTTTTAAGGAAGATATTGGGTGAATTTTCCTAGAAATAAATACATGTCTAGATAGTAAAATTTGGAATGGTTCTAGGAAAGAGGTTGTTAGGGGTAATTATTTTGAAAAGTGCACATTGGACTTGACCTAATCACTATCTGTTACATCAAAACATGCCTTACTATACACTATGTTTCACACTCCCGGGGGATATACTTTGGATAATTTTTATTTTTGTTACCAAACATTTTAATGGATTTGCATAGATGATGAAAATGAAAGACATAGGTTAAACGTAAGGTCTCTTAGATTGAAAATAAGGTGTCTCAAAGAATTAATAAAATTCGTTATGTTTTCAAAATAAGGGCATAAATAATGAATTTTTGAGGAAAATAAAGAGTATGATGGAAGGAATCAAATCTAATCATAGGGATCCCATTATAATTTTTCATCTTAAATGTATTGAACATTAGCATTATTTGAGTAAATTCCCTCTCCTAAAGGTTACCCCCTATACCAAGGAAAGACATATATTTAAATAAAATTGATGAATTTTTTATGTATTATATAAAAATGTATAATTATTTTTCTAGTGTAAATTTAGTTATAAGAATCATGAAACATCTAAGAATTGTGTTCAATTTTAGAAGAATAAGTTTCTTCATTAACATATTATTTATGGATATCATCATGGGTTTATGCGTTTAAGATTTATCATAACATCAAAAATATAAAACACCCTGTTCAAGGTTTTATGTGATTGGAGTCTACCAAAATTAAGGATATTTTTTGGAGAAATTTATGGAAATATAATAAATTGGATGAGAAAATGTTTTAGTGAAAAATCTATTTGAGGTATTCCACCTTTAAATTTTATAGACATAAGTTTACAGTTATTGATAACCTTTAGGGTTTATTTTATCATTAATGACAATATATTAATAGTCAAATAAGATTACTTGACTTTGTGAAAAAAATAATATGAAATGAAAACCATATAAAATGGTTATTTAATAATTAATTTTATTTCATGGATGTGCATCATATTTTTGGGGGAACATTATAATAATGATATTAATATGCTTTTATAAATAGGAAGAATCACATGTCATGTGACAACCTGTCACATCTGGTAAGGATGTTGGACTTGAACCGACAACTGAAGAATGATAAAAGTTTAATGCCTACCACTAACCTACATGACATCCTGGTTAACATGTAATTATTTAAAATATTTGAAAAACAAGGATTAATGATGAACCATTGGTGTTACTTTTGGGGTTTATAGATTAATGTATTATATTGGAGAACATGTGATAATAATACTGGATTTGGGAAATTGTTAGAGATGGACATAAAGATATGCCAACCATTTATAGACCATAAAATCCATTAAATGTAAATTTTAGTGATTCATATATGAAAATATCCATTTTGTATATTAATTTCATGAATTAAGAGATGAATTTATAAATTTATCAAAGAACAACCAAAGGATTAAATTGTTCTTACGAAATAAAAACATATCAAGTAAGTATATTTCTTTATATTCAAATATTGTAAAATAATTTCTCAAATTGAGTAAAATGATCTTGAAATATAAATGTTGTACTATAAAATTTATTTTTGATGAATCAAATGTTCCCTTAACTGAAAATAAATCTTTCATTTTTTCCATTACCCTTCTTTACATCAACCACTTTCTCATGATCACTGATCTCAATCACTCTCTATTAATCCTTGGGCATTAGTATCATCTTTCATGTATTTGTCATTATTTATCAAATATGTTATCTTAATTGGAAACCTAGATATGTTTTATTCTATATAACCTTTTTATTCCCCATTATCTCATATTTAGATGATGTTTTATTAATTCTTTTTTAAGTTGTGGGTTTTCCACAAAGGAATTTTCAAATATCCAACCCTTGATTACTGAGATCAAGTTTAAATTGTGAGAATGCAATTTATTTATGGTGGGGAAAATGTAACAACTCAAAAGTAAAAAAGGGTAGAATTTTATTTGATATAAAATGTGACACCTGATAATGAGCTTAAACAACAAATGAAATATATTTCTTTAAATTTAATCTATTTGATAGCTTGTGAAACACGCAACCCCTAGTCGAGATCAGTCGTAATATAGTATATTATTGTAACCTAGAAATTAAATTGGGGCATATTTAATATTAATTACTAAATTATGAAAATTGTGTTTTTCTATAGTTTAAAAAAATAATCATCTAAATTAAAAATAAATGTTTTCTGAAAAATGGGTTTTTAAAAGATGGTTTAGTCACTATTTTTCTGCATAATTTTAAATTAATTTTTACCACTTTTAAAACATTAATTTGAAAAAATTATACTAATTTTTTAAATTATAAAATCAAAATTAACTAAAGATTAATGTTTTTCATTTTTCTTAAATTTATCATTTTTTATTAATAGTCAAAAATACTAAATTTTAATTGAAAGTGTTCTTTTCGTTAAAATTATTTGTAGAGTTAAATTGTATTTTGAATTAGTTTTAAGGTTAAATTAGTTAAATTTTATATCAATTAATTCAATTTTGGTGATTTGAATTATTTTTATATTAAATATTTATATAAAAACCTTGTAAACTTTTGACCATTTTCTCATTGAAAATGATTTTTCTCATCACGTCTGTAGGATTAATTTTAAATTGAATTTTCCACTTTTTTAAATTGAATTTGGGAAAATAGATTCCATATTAAGAATAAAAATTATTTATATTATCTAATAATTTCAACTACATTTTTACCATAACAAATAGTAAAAATAGTAAAAAATATTTACTATGGTTGTGGTAAAAATTGGTTTACTAGGGGGTAAAAATAAATAGATAAGGGTTAAAATGACCTAAAAAGTATCTAAATAATTTTTTATGGCCATATTTATACCATAGAATTTCTAATTCTCTATAACACTCCATTCATGACCCTTTTGACATGTGAAAAACGTGGTTAAACCATTTTCTTTCCAAAAATTACAATTTTGCACTCACCACATTTATAAAAGGCCACCCGCTATTATCTCTTCTTCAAACCATCAAAACATTATTCTGGAATTACCTACCCAAATCACTTTATAAATTTCATCCTCTCATCCCATAATAATTTTTTTCATAAATCCAACCAAGTAAGAATTTTGGTTCTAACATAAAGTGGTTCCTCAAAGAAGAGGTAATGTTCTTCACCGAGTATTTTAATTTTATTTCTTTTTCAAACTGTATAAAATATTATTCATTTGTACTTATATAATAAAATAATTATATAAAATATAATTAGATGTTATTTTTTAAATGTAATTATCTATAACCATCCCAACATCCATCAAATGGGTTAAAAATCACCATTTGTTTATACGATGGATTTCCGCCTTGTGAAACGATGTCACTCATTTTTACATTACCACAACTCAAGGTTGGGTATTATGATGGATATTAAGTATTAATATGATATTTGTGACATAATTATACATTTTAAGTAATTATACCATATATAACTTTTTACTTTATATTCTATAGGAGATAAGATGATGTCATTTTTGTGTACGGCAGACTACTGCCTAACAAAGCATTGTTATTTGTTTTTCAATAATGCTTTAGATAGAACATAATAAAGATAAATTTAATGAATATATGTGATATAAATTCCATAAATATTATACTCATGATATATTAATCATTTTACAAAAATAATATATCATTTTATTTCTTTCCTTTTCACGCACTAAAAGATTATAACATCGTTCGTGTGTGTGTGGACTACTACATTCACGAAGCGACGTAACACTCTTTTCATCCCCAAACTAGGTGGATTATATATATATATGTTTTTAAGAAAATAATATCATATTTCTGATATAATTATAATGATTTAAAGAAAAAATATTACTTACCTCCTTTCAATAATGATCATTTAAACATGGAAATTCTACCCATGTGTACGTACAATCTATTATCTTCATGATTGTAACGTAATTCATTTTTTAAATGCATATTTCATGATTTTTATTAAAACTTTAATTGATGTATAAATATGTTAATTATTTCATCATTATTATTCAATATATTATGGAACAACATAATATTCACAATAACTATAACTTTCAAGACAAAGCCTGAATGAGAATACCAGGCAATGAACACCTAAAATAAGGAAAATAATGAAATACTATTAATTAATGGGTTATAATATGTTATAAAATGATCATATATGATATTATAAATATTAATATGGATCTTGTATAAGTTAATAACAATTTTAAAACCACTATACAATAGTTTAAATAATGTTCAACCAAAAGGAAGTGTGAGGTAACAGGATTCATCTCAATTTACTTTCATTGAGGCATATCATAATTTTATGCACATAAAGTTTTTCATACAGTGAATATAATTTTCAATTAACAAGTAATATCATGATTACATAAAAAATCATGGTATTTTACATTTTAAATTAAATTATTTTATCCCAGGGAATTTGAACTGAAAATTTCAAAGTGGTATAGGATTTCATAGCTCAATTTCCAATCATTAGGTTATATTAATTATTCATTGTCTTTGATATGAAAGGATTATGTGTGTAAAGAATCATTACTATATTATTTTATATTTCAAATTATTTTATGTAGATTTAAATTTTATACACATAATAAATTAATTTATTAATTCTCGCTTTAATATTACAATATTTTTTACGGTTTATTTCCAAATATCATTTTAATCGAGTATATTTATTTCTGAATTTCCATTGAAATATATTTTCTGAAAAATTTATAATAAAATAGTTTCATTTTCTTATCCTTTATTGATTAAGGAACTTTTCAAAGTAATACTAATATTTTTCAACTCTTTAGTAAATTATTGGAAAATTATTTTAATAAAATCCGACTTCATTTCTAGGTTCAGTCAAAAATAAATTTCCCTCAAAAACCATGATTCCTAAAAATGTTTTAAAAAATATTTATAACCCTTTTATAAATGACTTAATAAATAAATTTCTACCCATTTGTACTTTTAAAAAATATAATTGAATATTCGTGTATTTTTTAAAAAAAGGACCGTTCAGATTTTACTGAAAGAGTGAAAGGAATATTTATTTTAACATACTCAGCATGTATGGAATTTCCTACCATCATGACCAATCCATGTTTTAAAAAATTCCATTATAAGTTTAAAAAGTTATTTTCGTAAAATAAAATTAAAAATTATTTGTGAACTTTTAGTTTTATAAGCTTATTTTCAAAATGAAAAGTATATTTTTCTCAAGAATGTTTTTAAGGACATTTTTTTGGTATTTACATTCATCGATGACCCAAAAAAATTATTTTACATATAATCCTCTATGGATATGTTGTATTGATAACATCATTATTTTTCTGTTGGATGTTTTATGATTATTTTGATTAAGGATAGTATTGACATTCAATTACATGATTTGTTTTTGAAGTCATTAACTTCTCTTGAATTATTCAATTTCCAATGATCATTGGACATTAAATTTCCCTTAAATATAGATATTATTTATTATGGATACGTTTATTTCTTAAAATGTTTGGAATTTAAACATATTATGTTCTAAATATAATTTTATTTGTTTTTCTAGAGAAATATTAGTAAATCTATATTCTTTAATCAATTCAGATATTTGATGATAACGCACATTATTCATGAATTAAATAATTATTCAATATATGAGGAATTGTTTGGAAATGTAGTGATGGCTAGTGTTTATAATTATACATAATCTAATTGAAATGATAGGTCTCATTAAACAAATTAGTTGGTCATATTATATGGGTATCTACATATATTTTTAAACCTTCTTTGGAATGGTATTGAAGGTAGAGTTATCATGATGCCTGAGATCATGAAGTATGATAATTAAGTATTTCCTTCCTTAGAAATTCAGTAATTATTATCCATGAGAGTTTCATAATGATATTATCCCTAGATTCATTTCATTCATAGTTTATTTTATAAATGGAATTTATTTTCAGTTATATGACACTTCATATTGATTATCCATTATCTTATCATGATATTCATGTTATGTTAATGATATGTGTGTTCAATTATTTGATTTTCCATATTTATTTTGTCTTATCTACTTATGATAGCCATGTTACTGATTAAATGTCATGTGTGTTCAGTTATTTACCATGACATATTGATTATTAATTATTGATTCATGATAACTTATATTGTACATAACCCTTACTGAGCATTTTCTATCATCATTATTTCTTTCCTTTCCCTAGGATTCAATAATGCATACTATGATTTACGTGAAAAGATATTCTATATGGTATAATGATATTCTTTAAATAAATTTATATTGTAATTTATGTTTTAAAATATTGTGCAGGACTCAAGTATGTATCTAGTTTACCTACATTTCTAAACTATTAGGTCCTTTAGTATGTGATTCCTTATATATTATGTTAATGTAATAAAATAGGCATCAACTTCACGTTACTAAGTAAAATTTTCTTAAAAAATGAATATAAAGGTAATGTTTCAATTTCATATCCACTCCTCATTCATTCATATATTGCTTCCATCGCATTTTCTATTCCATTAATGACACATAATCATTATTTTTTTATTCTAACATTTGAACATTTTATTTAATGTGATCCCTTGTTATTTTTTTATTATTCAAATGATTCACCATTTGACAATGCCTATTGAAATTATTAAATAGAACATTTATTTATCATTGGTTTATTTCATATTTATCATTGATTTATATTTAAGCTTTTATATATAACTCATATGAATGAAAAATTCTGTTATTATGGGTGGGTTTCAAAATATACAACCCACCAATTGATTTGGTATTTCTTATATCATATGAAATTCTATATATAGTGGATGTTTAGTGATATTACAACATTAAGTTTTTGTTTTATTTGTAGTGAGCCTCAAATTATATTATATAGAAATTTATTTTATTTTTTCATCATTCTCATTATTAACTTGAATTCTTTGTTCTTAAGATCTCATTAATCCCATTCTATGTTCTTAGGGATGTATTTAAGATCCTCTACTTTTATGATCACATGTTATGATTCTTGAAAATTATATCTCTTCACAAATGTTATTATCACCATATTAGGATTTTTATATCACATGGATCTTTTGTTCATGTCCCCTATATATCTAATGTAGTGATAGAAGTACATCTAGGTCAAGGAGTGTATTAAAAATATACAAATAAAAGGGGTGTAAAGTATTAAGTAAGCATTTGGGTAGTTTTCTTATATTATAAATTAGAAATTACAAATATGAATATAAATAATTTATTTGTGATTATATTAATCTCTAATTTTGATCATATACTTACCATGCCTTAAATATTATCTTAAAGACACCAATTTTTATTTTTCTAATTCCATGTAAGCATTGCGTCAGCATCGATAATTGTTTTCATATTTATCTTGACATAAAAAATTAATATTTCAATTAAATAATCAGTATATTATATTTTCATTATATTACAATTTCATATATGTTATATATATTTCATAAATTTTAATATCATATTTATATCATGATGATGTCTTAAAATATTAGGTATTGAAAAAAAATTGTGTTTTTTCGCGATTCACTAAAAAATTAATTTTCATAGAAAAACAAAAAAAGTTAATACAAAGTTAATTTAAAAATACTAAAAAAACATTAATTCCATCTTTTCAATACAAATATCTCAAATTTAACAAATTTAAGATTAAATAAAACAATATATTTTAAGGAAATATATTTTATTTTGGAAAAAGACTAATTTTCTTAATTGAAAAAAATGTATTCTTATTTCATGAGTTAATTTAATTTCTTATAAGACTTTTATAATAATAAATATAAGTATATATCAACATAATTGACATATATATCCATTTATCAAATATTCAATAAATAAATAACTCTTTTTTTAGATTAAAAATGCTAATCGTATCAATAAAAATAATTTTCTTTAAATAAAACATATATTATAGGGTGAAGTTAACATAATAATTTTAAAAATATAGTTTATAAACATTTGATTATACTAAATCCTTTTATACATGATATAAACATATATTAAAATTTATAGTTTCTATATAAATTCATAATTATGATTATTAACAAACTTTTAAAGTGACATATTATTAAAAGAACCCTGGTTGTTACATTCTCCCACAAATCTAAAGAAATTACATCTTTATAACTCTAACTAATTGGAAATCATGTGAGGATACTTTTCCTTCATATCTTCTTATAGTTCCCATGTTTCTTATTAAATTATATTATTCATACATGAAACTTAAAATATAAAAGTGACCCTATTTGGAAACACCTTTTCATTATGATCATGAATCTAAAATTTTTATCATCATAATAAATATTCTCCTCCAACTATAAAACTTTCTATGTCAATATATGAGATATATAAAATAAATATTTCATTTAAAAATAAACATGAAACACATTATGTACCTAAGATAATCACATAGTAAAGGATACATAATATGCCATTAATCTCACTTTCTCTTAGATTTCATAAGGACTAATAAATCTTGACTTTAATTCCCATAAGTAACTAGAATTAATCAAACCTTACAATGGAGATGTTTTAAGAAAATTTTATCTCTTAACTCAAATTAAAGATCATTCCTTTAAATTTATACATAAAAATTTTTCCTACAATAACCCATCATTGAGTGATGTAAAATAAATTCTCTCTTTTCAACCGTCTCATTCACCAATTTAAGTCCGAATAACTTCAATTCCCTAACTACATCCTAGAAAGATGAAATTTTACATTGAATTCTATAAAATATCTCCAAAGGTTCCCTCAATATAGAGGAATAAAAACTATTGTTATAATAAAATTCTACCAATGAATGATGTTTATCCCAACCTCCATGATAATCCAATTAACAAGATCAAAACATGTCCTTAAATGATTGAATTTTATTCTTTTATTAACTATTATTATGAAGATGAAAAGTTTAACTTGAACATAATTCCATGTAAAATTATATATGAATACCTTTCAAAAAAATGGATTTAAGCCATTGATCATAAATAGATACAATAGAAATTCAGACTCCATGTAATTTTACTATCTCTTTAATGTAGAGTTGAGAAAGTTGTTGTAAATTTATATTATCTTGAATATGAAGAAAATGATTATATTTAACAACAACATATATATTATTATTACTATTATATATTTTTGGTAATCCGATAATTAAATACATGGATATATGTTCCCATTTCCATTCTATAATTGAAAAATGTTTAATAATTATTTTTAATAGATCACATTAAATAATAATCTATTGAAAAATCAAAAATTTAAGTTAAAATTGAAAATATATTTCTTCATTACTTCCCACAAAAAAATCATAGAGATATATATATATATTCATATTTTTTCATCTTTAATGAATATAAAATATATATCTTTGAACTTTTATAAATAATTAATTTTTCATAAGAGATTCATCTAGTAAACATAACCTCTTTCAAAATCACATAATAAATTTTTCATTAATATTAAACTCTTGTATATTTCCTTAATTTATCTATTTTATTTTCTTTAGAAATTCATGGAATTATTTTTTAGCATACATTATTCGTGTTATTAATTATTATTATAATATTACTGAATCCAATAGAGAAGAATATTTTGCATGTACTAATTCAAACCCAATTTTTATTAATTCATTAACTAATGGATCATGATCCAAATGTGACATATTCAATGATACACTATATTTTTTACTCAAATAATTTACTACCTTTTTTTCTTCAACTGGTGATAATGGATTATGATTTCATATTATTTTTTCAATTCCAACAACCTCCTTTTTTCTAGGTTCAATTCTATTTTGGTGAATATATAATTTATTTTTCTATGGTTTATAAATGTATATATCTCATTTCTCCTAATATAAATAATGCCTCCAAATGTTTGATGAAAATATTTCTCTATAATATTTGGTTTTTGTGTTGGATAATTCTTCTTGTAAGGTTTTAACATTCATGGTGCATATATCATTACTTTATTTTTTTCACCAAAAAACAACCAAGTCCCTTAGATAAAGCATCACTATAAATATAACATTTCCATTTTCATTATAGAAAGGCTAATACTAAATAATAAAATAATATTCTTTTTAATTCTTGAAAACTTTTCTCATATTCCTTTATCTAAATAAATTTAATACCCTGTCTACTTATCTTTGTTACATGAATAAATAAATGATAAAATTTCCAAAAAAATGTTGGTAATAATCCTGTAGTCTAAATTTTGTATAATTCATTGTTTTTTATACTCTAATTAAATATAATTTATGAGAAAAAAATTCTTAAAAATTTATTATGATGCCTTCGACACTTGATGTCAACCCAGGGGATTGAATATTCCCCATAAGTATGTCATGATCTAGATTAAGAGTCTAATAGAAGGATTATACAGTTGGTTCGTGACAAGAAAACTATGAATATCAGTGGTATCAGTTGGTCTTGTCTATTCTTCCACCACTTTTGTTTTAACAGGATCCACTATTATACTATCTTTAGTTACAATATCCATAATGAATGAAATTTATTTTAACCAAAATTCCCATTTACTAAATTTTCGATAAAATGTATTTTCTATTAAATCAAAAAATAAGAATAATCATTAATTGTATCTCATGATCCTCATATCATTTAAAATGTATCAAAACATAATTAATAACTACCACCAAAAAATTTCAAAATATTCTTTAAATACTCAATTCATTAAATCCATAAATATAGAAATTTCATTTTTTTAACCGAATGGGAATAAATACAAACACATAATGGCTATACCTTATACAAAAAAATTATTTTAGGAATATATTATTCCTATACATTTAACTGATGATATTTATAACTGAGGTCAACATTTGAATGGTATTGAGCTCCCAGGAGCGGATCAAACAAGTCATCAATAAAAATAAAACGGTACTTTTCTTAATATTAATACTATTGAGAACACTATAATCTATGTAAATCCTTATAGAACCATCATTCATATTATTAAAAAAATAAGATAACCCAAAGATGAAGTTCTAGGAATAATTAATACATTATCAAGAAACCCCTGTAATTTATTTTTAAATACTAATAGATCTACTATATCCATTTGAGAAAGTAGATATTAAATTGTATTAATATCATGAAATAAGTAAACTATGACTTCCATACCATAATTAAGAATACCACTATGAAAATCATAAGAAAATATATATAAATATTCATTTACCAAAAGAAGATCACTATACTGGACAATTTCCTTCTTTTTAAAAATATGATAAATGTAAATTTCACCTCCAAATTTAATCAATTTTGTAACTTCTATATATTTTATCGCTAGTATGAAATAATTCTTAAATATAAACTAAAATTCATTCTAAAAAAATATAATTTCCATTTCTTTCTAATGTTTCTTAACATGATAACCTGAAATCCAATACATACCTAAAATAATTTAAACCTAAAATATAATTATAGAAATATGAATTATAGTATAGAAAATATAATATATTTTTATGGAAAATTACTCTAAATTATTTATTCTTTAATAACTCCAACCAAAAAAATCATAACAGTTTTTTCATCTCCATTTAAAGAGATGATATTTTTTATTACTAGAAATTTTCTTGCAAATAAAATAATGAATCAATCTACAACCAAAATAACATTAATATAATTTTAATAAAAAAATTGTACTTATTGCTACTTCATTTGACTGATAAATATTATCTATAATAGTAAAAACTGAATTCTACACACCTGTTTTATTGTGATATTGATATGTTCCCCTTTTCATAATTCAAATTAGATACATATTTTCATAATGACTCATCTAATTGAAAATAAAATATTTCACTTAAATTTGTTCACCTTTTTTCCACTATTATTTTGATCATTACACATTTATTTACAATCATGATCCATATGTCAAAAATTACTACATAGGTGACATTTTCCAAATCTAGTAACACGCTCCCAAAAAAAATTATTACTTCATTAAGGTCATGTGGGAGGCTTAACACTAGATTTATATTTTCTTTGTTACCCTATATCTTTCCACACTGACCACTTATTATCATTAATGTTGTGAGATAAATAATTGTTAAAGACTCTATGTTAACCTTACAAGGATATCAAAAAATTATTGATAACTTCTAATTTCATGAGTAACCAAATACCTTCATAAAATATATTTCAAACCTTAGTAAAATCAATAAAAAAATATTTGGAAAAAAATTCCCAACATAAATGTTGGACCCTTGGTGAGATAGTTGTTTTCATAATCACAGATCATACCAATTTAAAAATACTTATAATTAAAATACTATATTTTAACAATTGTTAATCATGTCAATGAATATTTATAAATGAATAAATTATGTCACATAGTATAATAAATTTCATTATCTCAATAAATTAGGGATATTTCTGTTTTTATATATTTATAATTGTATATTTACATGTAATTATGAATCTCACTTAATCTATTATTGTTCTATATAAGATGGAAACTTGGTATGTTTTTCAAAGTCTCTAGCACCAATAGTTCAAAGAGGTCACTGATGGCTGACTCACCGATGGATGATTCACCGATGGGCGATGCACTGTTAGTTCAAAGCACTTATTGACGGATGAATGACCGATGACTGAAACACTAATAGTTCAAAATGAGTCACTGTGATGACTCACCGATTCCTAGATAGACTGATATAACCAATGAATCACTAATGCCCAGAGTCACCGATACCAGTGGAAAGGACTCTATGATATAGAGAGTCACCGATACTGACAGACAGATGTTGACTCACCGATTCTTATGACTCATCGATAGTCATAAAAACTATTTTTATTTTATTAATTCAAATTTATATCTAACGATCATATTTAGACAAAATAATGTTTCTGACATTATTTAATGTTTTTTGTATGATATTCAGGAGATAGTACGAGGTACATGCATGTGGGGAGATCATTATGCTGAGTGGACCTCAAAGTATAAAAGAATTACAAGATGGATCATTCAAGGCGTATAGAAGAGTAGCAAGAATAGAAAATTATAATAACTCTTGCAAATCTCTAGAATGCTCAAAAAACCCAAGAACTCAAAAGAAGAACATACGGGGAGATCAAGAAGTGAAGAAGAACTTAATGATCTACCCTAAACATACTTTGAAAAATAATTTGAACATTTCAAACTCTTCAAAGTCAGAACACAGAGACTACGATCCAATGTTTTGGAGTCAACTTCCATAAGAGGACTCAAACTTCAGTTACACTACATTAAATGAGTATAGAGCTGTACAGCATAACACACAGATACTTCTAAACCTTAATCTATATCTTTATCTCTATTGTGTTCATTTTTTTACATTTCTGAGAAGTGTGTGTATTTTTCTATTACACACACTATCTCTTGTGCATAACTAGATGATACTTCATATCCTTAATCTCATACTCTATTTATATTTTTGTATCCCATGAAGAACTATGGAAGAGGTCAGATGTAACACCCCAGGTAAATATAGAATATGAAATTTTTATATTTATCCCTTTTTTGTGAATAAAATTTTAATATTAATTTAAAGGGAACGCTATGCTCGATGGCTTACCCAATATGCAACAATGAGTTCCGTTGAAATCTTATGTTGCACTCTAATAATAAAATAATTTTATTTTAAATGGTAGTTCACAGCTAGTCGTTGTAATGGAGGGAATGAACAGAACTAACTACAAATCATTATATATGTTTTTCAAATATTTTTACTTTTTACAATAAATGTTAGAGGATTAAAAATGCGAATGAATCCAACTTTAAGCGTAAACATTCTAATATTCTTTAAAATGTCAATTAACCGCCTTTTAATGGAGAACCTCTTTTAAATCCACTTGTTGACAATTTTATGTGTTATATTTGACAAAATAAAATTCTTCTTTATACGCGGGACATCAAAATTTACTTTGTGTAAATTTTTGGTATTTTTCTGATAAAGATCATTTTTTAATGAATAGTGAAAAATGTTGTCTTTTAATTCAGAACCTCTTTTTAATATAATTTATTTATATGATTATATTATCTATTTAATTGGTTTTAAAGTGAAATTAGAATATATTTTTACCATTTAATCCAATTGTTTTCATTGGAATTAATTTCACTTTGAAATTGGACTTAAACAATTGTCAATCTTTTGATATATATTGTTTCATAAAAACACGCTATTTGTTCTGACAGCGGGAATTAATAATTAAATTAATTAATGTAACTTATATGTTTTGAATTTTTTAAAATAGACATAATTTTTGAATTCAGAATATCAAATATAGCTTAGGGTGATGTTTCGGTATTTTTCTGAAAAACTTCAATTTTTGATGAATAGTGAAACCACTAAGTGGTACTTAAAAAACTGAATTTTCGTTAAAATGAAATTTTACCACCTCTGTGTTTTCAATTTCAAAAATCCGACATACATGGTTGTCATTAGGAAGTAAAATTTGGTTCAATGGGATTAAAATAATTTTTTGGTGAATAGTAACTTTTATGTTTTTAATCGTGATTAGATGTAATTTGTGTAGTTTAAGGTAAAAATAATGTTTTAATAATATTAAATGACCATGACACATATCCTACCCTTATTGGATGTGTCATGGATGACCAAGAAAACCCGTGGGTCTATTTTTGGGACTCCATGGAGCCACTTGGGCAAGATAATGACATTAATGCCTTTTATTTAAAGTAAAAGTAAAAATGACACAAATATGTATTATTTTACTAAAACAATTTTTACATGGGGTTATACAAGTGAAATTTTTGACTATAAACATTCATTGGAAAGATAAAAATATTTCCTACATCATAGTATTTTTTTTATAATTTTTAGACATCTAATAAATTAAATTATTTATGACATCATGATGATGCAGCGATTACCTCATTATTTAACGATTCAAATAAAATGAAAAGATAATGTAAAATCTAAGACCTACACATCTAAAAAACCTATTGGATGGGTGTATTTAGAACCCTTATCACCTTATCCTCGAAATATATCAATGTGGGACCTCTAAAATCCGAAACTCATTTGAATATAATGTAACCTTTCTTGACTTTCCAAGAGTGCCCCTCCGCTCCTCTTATAAAAGGCCCCCACCACTACCTCCTTACCCACACCTATCAATCCTTTGACTCGGCCAACCCATTCCCATTTCATCTCTCCACATCCCTCTATTAAGCATTGAAGCCTCAACTTGGGTATAAATCTCTTCAAGAAACCCTTTTGGTTCAAACCAAGGGGAGTTACCCTATTTAAAGGTAAAGTCTTCTTTAATGTTCTTTTGTATTATTTTGCTTCCCCAACCCCCTAAAATAGTTTTATTCATTTCTTTTGTAACAAAACCAGTATCTTTAATATACTAGGATTTTGTTATAATAATGATTCGAGCTACACTTCCACACACCTCCATCTAATGGTTAAAGAACATACTGTTTCTGTGGATGGCGAATTTCTGCCTCACGAAACGATGATTGTTCAATATTCTTTTAACACCTTAAAAGGTGGCCATTATGACGTAACTATATTTATATATGATATATAATATGTTTATGTTTTCCTTAAGCTTATTTATTTTTAATTTATGGCATACCTTTATGGTTTCCATTGTGGGTAAAACGTGATATCTTCATTTTAGGAAGTGCGGACTACCGCCCCCTCAAAGTGATTTGATTCGTTAATGCCATTTGTGGGATGTATAAATGATAAAGTTAATGATATTATATATGATAATACACTGGAATAATTATATAACTTAATATCATTATTATTTAATTCCATTAAAGTATGAAATAGAAATCAAAGTAGCGTTCATGCGTACGTACGGCTTACCGTCTCCATGAACGGTGCATTTCATTTCTTACCTCTAAATGACTATGTAATATTATAAATGCATGTATATACTAGATATATATATGGTATATATGATATCTACATCATGAATATCATTCTTGAGATAATGGATATTTGATTACATGAACAACTAGTAAATATAAGATGTTCACTTTTGACTCAAGTACGAAGTATCGACAAAACGACCATTATTAACTTAAATTATTACATAATGTGCATAACATGGTAATAAGTGATATAAAATTAATAATGAAATTGAAAAAGGTTCTTAATCAAGTATAAATTAACTCAAGTTTATTATTCAGGAGATTAAAGAATGATCGAGTCAAGTCAGACACGAGGTAAGGGATCCTGCCTCTCTCTTTCTTTTTAAGTACTCTTTTTATGTAACTTGCTTTAAAGCTCCTCTGTATTATGTTGGGGGATATTTTTTATATTACTCTTTATGTAAATTTTATGTTAATATTAGTAGAGAACCTATTTAATCTCATCAATACATTTTTGAAAGTTTAATGTGGCGCCGTTAGGCTGCCGAATTTTCATAAGGGGATTTTCATCTCACTTTTTATTCCCGTGAGATTCATGCTACATTTGCCGCTATTTCCTTTTGTGTGGTGTATGTACTGCCAATTATTTTACTATTTGGGTATTTACATCTTCATTTTATGTCCCTTCTTTCATGGGGTGTACATTTCAAAAGTTTCACAAATCGATAAGGGAACCTTTCACACTCTTCTTTTAAAAAGCCTTATTTTGTTATGTCTTTTAATTTACATCTTTTTATGTTGGGATATGTTCTTCTCTATCCTTATTGATTTAAATTTTATGTAAAAGTGATGAGATACCATTTTCTCTATCATCAGCTAATTTTATGAATTTTAAAGTGAAGTCGTTAGGCTGTCGAATTTTACCAAGGGAACTTTTTATCCCAATTTCGATTTCTTTGGGTTCAACCTGTAGTTATGGAATATGTTATCCTTTGAATATTTTTGAATGACCATTGATTGTTTTACACTTAATATCCACTTATATTGGGTGTAATTATATTTGTCACACATAATTATGAGATTTATTTATCTTTAATTTAAGGATACCTTCTTTATAAGGTATTTCATCTCATTTTACATTTCTATTGAGACATCATTGTTGTTATGCACCAATTCACTATGATATGGTGTATATACTATCCTTTGGCATCTTATATCATGAATCCCTTTATTCTCATGATATTATAAAGTTCTAATGAAATATTATTCCTCAATTATTGTATTCAAGTGTCTCTCATTTTGTTAAAAACCCTTTAACTAAAATATCATTTTAAATGTTTTAATGATTTATTCTTATAAATATTTCTCATTAATATCCATGTTTTCAAATTGGTTTTAAGGATTTATTTATATGTATATTAATGGTTTAAAATTTTAAAATCTTCAAAGTGGTATGGGACACTTTGATTCAAAAATATCTTTATTAAATGTTTTAAATGGTTTCGAAAATGGTTTTTAGAATGGATTCATTATTTCAATATCTTAAAAGGTTATATTGTTATTGCAATGTGTGAATGTTATCTTTCCTTTATGCTTAAGTTATGTGATGTGATTATGTTATGGTTCTTGGGCATTGTTTATAAAGACGGGTGGTTCTGTGATAAACTAAGGGCGGGTGAGCCTGATATAGCTCTCCAATGCATTAGGTAACGCGAAAGAGTTAAACGTTACGGTTTCTCAGAAGAGATTTAGGGAATATACTGTGATGGGTATTCCAAATGTAACCATGAGGGTAACTCCCTATGTAATAATGTTATGAATGCCTCAAGTTACCTTTATGTCTTATGATTTCTATGAGTTATTCGTAAATCTTATGATTTAATGAGGTATGTTAAATTGCTTATGTTTTGTGAGTAAAGTATGATTTCATTGATTCTTATGTATACATGGACTAATGTTTTCTTTCTGTATTGTTATAACCCTTACTGAGATTTTTATGCTCATCCAAAGTTTTTTTGAAATGTTTTTCATAGGACATAAAGTTGAATAGGGTCAAGGATGAGATCAAGGAAATGTCAGGATATCTAAAACAAAGAACTAGACATGACTCTTTTGTTCAAGATTTTTTATTTTGTTAAAAAAATGGAATCTAAGTAGATGTGTCTACTTTGTAATCTTTGAGATGTAATAGTTATGTCCTAATTCTCTAGAACTCTAAACCTGAAAAGATCATCAATGTGAATTATTCATTTAATAAAATATTAAGTAATGTTTAAGGTCAGGGCCTTATAGTTGGTATCAAAGTTCAGTTTAGATAACTTTAGAAGTTAGGGTATTCTTTAAGCATAAGTGACATTGCTTTAATGGCTAGGATTCCAGAAAGAGTCATAGTTTTTAGATAAAGTGAATGACTAAGTATATATTCATGTTTATCTTCCTCATTAGTACATGATGATTTTGTTGATATACTCAACCTGACATTTTTGGTTTTAGTAAATGGATGGATCTAGTAGGCACCAATGTGACAATTGGTTTGAAGGAAACTGTGGTGGTTCTCTGATTAAGAGACTGGATGAAATGGGGGATTCATTGAGAAATCTTATGGTTATTCTAAACCAACTATCAGGAGTCATGATCAACCACTTGAACCTTGGTGAGTTCTCTAATGCATCATGTATGAGAGAACAAACTCGACATGGATGTTCAGGTAATATTTATAAAGGTAACCATTACGGTTTATATGATCCTTACTTTTGAAGTAATTATGGGTTACTATATGTTATGATGGAATATGAACGACTTGAGATAAACATGAGGTTAAAACATGTTAGGGTTATTTTTTTAGTTTTATAAAAAGGACAACACGCAGACCATGTGACAACCCGTCACGTCGGACAAAGTTGCGGGAATCGAACCCACAACCAAAGTGCGACTGGTATTTATCGCCTACCACTGGACTACGTGAAGTCCCTGGTTAGTTTGACTAATTATTTTTTTAGTTAGATGATTTTATGAATCAAGAGTAAGTTGATTTTGGGTTATCTATGGATATTATTATCCTATCATGGAGAATATGTGATTAGGCTAATTACTTTTCAATGTGAGACTTTAAGAGTAACTGGTGTTATTTAGAGATAAATGTTAAGATTTACTTTGGAATAAAATGTGATTAAATCCTTCAGAGATTTCGGTTTCAATATTTGTTTGGATTACATTGAAGAATTTTATGGATAGATGTTTATTGAATGGTCTTTGTTGAACTTTGGGTATTGTTGGACAAATTTTGGAGACTAGGAGTAGTTTTTCTTTTTGTTAAAAAAATATCCTTTTTTGGTATTATCTGATCTCATACTAAAATTTTTGGTTTGGTTTTGGTTGATATCTAAAGAAATGGGAAATATATAGTTCTCTTTTGTGGATTAGGTGATTCTCAAGAAGTTTATTATATTACTCTTAATGCGAACAAGTCTTCCTAAATACTCGTCTTTTGGAGAAAATATGAGTTTGATTAAGGAATATAGTAAAAGTTGAAAGTCTACGTGACAAGTAAGTATGTTTAATTATGATTTAGTTAAGCTCAAAAATAAATTCCTCAATTAAGAGTAACTTAAAACAAAAATGTTGTCTGTTAACTTTTTCTACTGGGGAATCGAATACCGTTTAACCCATCACAAGCTTGCGATTTTCTTGTGGTTAACTTTCTCCTAGACATGTTTACTATCACTCTCCATCAGAACATGAACCTTTGTTTTTCCTCCATATCCATATTTTCATACTTGGAATCCTAGTATGGGTTAACTTGGGTGACCTTTGTACTTCTCTCCCATTCTTTTTAAGTGCTAGTTTTACAGACTCTTGTTCCGATGTGGGATTTTCAATGATGTTTCCAAGCCCAATTTTAAAATTGCATGGACGCAATTCCCAAAAGGGGGAAGGATGTAACACCCCAGGTAAATAAAGAATATGACATTTTTATATTTATCCCTTTTTTTGAATAAAATTATAATATTAATTTAAATGGAACGCTATGCTCAATGCTTACCCAATACGCAACAACGAGTTCCTTTGAAATCTTATGTTGCACTCTAATAATAAAATAATTTTATTCTAAACGGTAGTTAACACATAGCCATTGTAATGGCGGGAATGAAAAGAACTAACTAAAAATGATTATATATGTTTGTCAAATATTTTTACTTTTTACAATAAATGTTAGAGGATTAAAAATGCGAATGAATCCAACTTTAAGCGTAAACATTTTAATATTCTTTAAAAGGTCGATTAACCGCCTTTTAATGGGGAACCTCTTTTAAATCCACTTTATGACAATTTAATGTGTTATATTTGAAAAAATAAAATTCTTATTTAGAATTGGGAGATCAAAATTTGCTTTGTGTAAATTTTTGGTATTTTTCTGATAAAGTTCATTTTTTTAATGAATAGTGAAAATGTTATATTTTAATTCAAAACCACTTTTTAATCTAATTTATTTATATGATTAGATTATCTATTGAATTGGTTTTAAAGTGAAATTAGAATATATTTTTATCACTTAATCCAATAGTTGTCATTGAATTAATTTCACTTTGAAATTAGACTTAAACCAGTGTCAATCTTTTGATATATATTGTTTCATAAAAACATGCTATTTGTTCTGACAGCGGGAATTAATTATTAAATTAATTAATGTAACTTATATTTTTTGAATTTTGTAAAATAGAAATCATTTTTTAATTCATAATATCAAATACATCTTAGGGTGAAGTTTTGGTATTTTTCTGAAAAACTTCAATTTTTGATGAATAGTGAAACCACTAAGTGGTACTTAAAAAACTGATTTTTCATTTAAATGAAATTTTATCACCTATGTGTTTTGAATTTCAAAAATCAGACATACATGGTTGTCATTAGGAAATAAAATGTGGTTCAATGGGATTAAAAGAATTTTTTGGTGAATAGTAACTTTTATGTTTTTAATCGCGATTAGAGGGAATTAGTGTAGTTTAAGGTAAGAATAATGTTTTAATCATATTAAATGACCTTGACACATGTACTACCCTTATTGGATGTGTCATGGCCGACAAATAAAACCCATGGGTATATTTTTGGGACCCCATGTAGCCACTTGGGTAAGATAATGACATTAATTCCTTTTATTTAATGTAAAACTAAAAAATGACACAAACATGATTATTTTACTAAAACAATTTTTACATGGGGTTATACAAGTCAGATTTTTGACTATAAATAATCATTGGAAAGATAAAAATATTTCCTACATCATAGTATTTTTTTATAATTTTTAGACATTTAATAAATTAAATTATATAGGACATCATGATGATGCAGTGATTACCTCATTATTTAACGATTCAAATAAAATGAATAGATAATGTAAAATCTAAGACCTAAACATGTCAAAAACCAATTGGATGGGTGGATTTATAACCCTTATCACCATATACTCGAAATATATCAATGTGGGACCTCTAAAATCCGAAACTCATTTGAAAATAATGTAACCTTTCTTGAATTTCCAAGAGTGCCCCTCCTCTCCTCTTATAAAAGGCCCACACCTCTACCTCCTTACCCACACCTCTCAGGCCTTTGCCTCGGCCAACCCCTGCCCATTTTATCTCTCCAAATCCCTATATAAATCATTTAATCATCAACTTGGGAAGAAAGATCTTCAAGAAACCCTTTTGGTTCAAACCAAAGGGAGTTACCCGTTTTAATGGTAAAGTCTTCTTTAATGCTCTTTTGTTTTATTTTGCTTCTCCAACCCTCTAAAATCGTTTTATTAATTTCATTTGTAACAAAAATAGTATCTTCAATATATTAGGATGTTTTTATAAGAAGTATTCTAGCTACACTTCCACACACCTCCGTCTAATGGTTAAAGAACATATTGTTTCTGTGGATGGCGAATTTCTGCCACACGAAACGATGATTGTTCAATATTCTTTTAACACCTTCAAAGGTGGCCATTATGATGTCACTATATTTATATATGATATATAATATGTTAATGTTTTCTTCAAGATTATGTATTTTTAATTTATAGCATACCTTTATGGTTTCCATTATGGGTAAAACGTGATATCTTTATTTTTGGAAGTGCGGACTACCTTCCCCTCAAAGTGATTTGATTCGTTAATGCCATATGTGGGATGTATAAAGGATAAAGTTAATGATATTATATATGATACTACACTGGAATAATAATATACCTTTATATAATTTTTATTTCATTCTATTAAAGTATGAAATAGAAATGAATGTAGCGTTCATCCGTACGTACGGCTTACCGTCTCCATAAACGGTGCATTTCATTTCTTACCTCTAAATGATTATGTAATATTTTAAATGCATGTATATACTGGTTATATATGTGGTATATATGATATCTACATCATGAATATCATTTTTGAGATAATGGATATTTGACTACATGAACAACTAGTAAATATAAGAAGTTCACTTTTAACTCAAGTACCAAGTATCGACAAAACGACTGTTATTAACTTAAATGATTACATAATGTGCCTAACATGGTAATAAGTGATATAAAAGGAATAATTAATTTGAAAAAGGTTCTTAAGAAAGTATAAATTAACTCAAGTTTATTATTCGGGATATTAAAGAACGATCAAGTCAAGTCAGACACGAGGTAAGGGATCCTACCTCTCTCTTTCTTTTTAATTACTCTTTTTTATGTAACTTACTTTTAATCTCCTCTGTCTTATGTTGGAGGATGTTCTTTTATATTACTCATTCTGTAAATTTTATTTTAATATGAGGAGAGACCCTATTTGATCTCATCAATACATTTTTGGAAGTTTTATGTGGCCCCGTTAGGCTGCAGAATTTTCATAAGGGGATTTTCATCTCACTTTTTATTCCCGTGAGATTCATGCTACATTTTACACTATTTCCTTTTGTGTGGTGTATTTACTGTCCATTATTTTACTATTTTTTTATTTAAATCTTCATTGTATGTCCCTTCTTTCATGGGGTGTATGTTTTGAAAGTTTCCCAAATCGGTAAGGGAGCCTTTCACACTCCTCTTTTAAAAAGACTTATTTTGTTATGTCTTTTAATTTACATCTTTTTATATTGGGATATGTTATTCTATATCCTTATTGATGTAAATTTTATATCCAAGTGATGAGATACCATTTTCTCCCTCATAAGCTAATTTTATGAATTTTAAAGTGAAGCTGTTAGGCTGTCGAATTTTACCAAGGGAACTTTTTATCCCAATTTCAATTTCTTTGGGTTCAACATGTAGTTATGGAATATGTCATTCTTTGAATATGTGTGAATTACCTTTGATTGTTTTACACTTAATATCCACTTATATTGGGTGTAACTATATTTTCCACACATAATTATGAGATTTATTTATCCTTAATTTAAGAATACCTTCTTTATAAGGTATTTCATCTAATTTTACATTTCTATTGATACATCATTGTTTTTATCCACCAATTCACTCTTATATGGTGTATATACTATCCTTTGGAATATTATATCATGAATCCCTTTATTCTCATGATATTATAATGTTCGAATTAAATTTTATTCCTCAATTATTTTATTCAATTGTCTCTCTTTTTTTTAAACCCTTTAACTAAAATATCATTTTAAATGTTTTAATGATTTATTCTTATAAATATTTCTCATTAATATCCATGATTTCAAAATGGTTTTAAGGATTTATTTATATGGATATTTATGGTTTCAAATGTTAAAATCTTCAAAGTGGTATGGGACACTTTGATTCAAAAATCTCTTTATTAAATGTTTTGAATGGTTTTGTAAATGGTTTCTAGAATGGATTCATTATTTCAATATCTTAAAAGGTTATATTGTTATTGAAATGTGGGAATGTTATCTTTCCTTTATGCTTGAGTAATGTGATGTGATTATGTTATGTTTATTGGGCATTGTTTATGAAGACGGGTGGTTTCGTGATAAACTAAGGGCAGGTGAGCCCGATATAGCTCTCCAATGCATTGGGTAACACGAAGGAATTAAATGTTAAGGTTTCTCCGAAGATATTTAGGGAATATACTGTGATGGGTATTCCAAACGTAACCATGAGGGTTACTCCCTACATAAGAATGTTATGAATGCCTCAAGTTACCTTTATGTCTTATGATTTCAATGAGTTATTCGTAAATCTTATGATTTCATGAGGTATGTTAAATTGCTTATGTTTTATGAGTAAAGTATGATTTGATTGATTATTATGTATACATGGACTAATGTTTTCTTTCCCTATTTTTATAACCCTTACTGAGCTTTTTATGCTCATCCTAAGTTTTTTTGAAATGTTTTTCACAGGACATAAAGTTGAATAGGGTCAAGGATGGGATCAAGGAAATGTCAGGTTGTCTAAAACAAAGAACTAGACATGACTCTTTTGTTCAAGAGTTTTTATTTTGTGAAAAAAATGGAAGCTGAGTAGATGTGTCAACATTGTAATCTTTGAGATGTAATAGTTATGTCCTAATTCTCTAAAACTCTAAACCTGAAAAGATCCTCAATGTGAATTATTCATTTAATTCAATATTAAGTATTGTTTAAGGTCGGGGCCTTATATCAAGTGTGACATGTTTGTTGTTTTTCCCATATAGAACTGTGGTAGAGGTCATTTGTTACTTGGAAAGCCCTATGTGCTGTTGTGATCCCCGATCGAGAGTGTGGATCAAACTTATTTATTAATTTATACTCCTTGGTGGAAGGTGATCATCAAGTGGAGAGAACTAAGTCTCATCTTGAGACTGAACCTCTTGTTTTAATTTCTGATGTGTCTATTATTATTTTCATTTACTATTTTATAATAAATTTCATTCAAACAACTTCAACCTATGATAGTTGGTTTAGAATGTTTTTATAAATTTTTTGAACCAGTAGGTTAGTTTCAAAAGTTATATTAATCTTTAGATTAGTATAGCTGAGAAAAAATTATTCTACTGAGATATTAAATGAACATTCAAGACTCTTATAAACTCAATAAAAACCAACATAGATTATATTTTTAACTGGGGGGAATCTTCAAAGAACCAATATTTAAATATAAATTTTTATAGATACTCAATTCACCCCCCTCTTGAGTACTCTACTCCAACCAAAAAATTTTATCGGAGGTTTGGGATAAAAATCCAGTTTTCAAAGATTTTTCACACTTTTTCAACTGTGATTGTAGTTGTATTTGAAAGATCATAAAATTTATATTATTTATAAATTTTTATCGCTTTGAAATCATTTCCAAATCTATATTATGGACAATTGATTAGAAGGAGTTGCTTCAAATAGACCACCTTTTTTCAATGAAACAAATTATGCTCAGTGGAAGCTTAAAATGAAAATACATTTAGAAAGTATGGGATTTAAAATCTGGACTGTTGTTGAAAGTAAATATGAAATACCTGAAACTTCTAGAAACACTTTGGATAAAGCTACCAAGACTGTCTATAAAAATAATTGTAAAGCTATGAATGCTTTATACTATGCACTAGGAGATGATGAATTTAATCATATTTCTTCCTCTAAAATTGCTCATGATATTTGGGACACTTTTTCTATTTCCCATGAGGGAACAAATAATGTGAAATAGATTAGATTAAAGAATTATACAGTTAAATATGATAGTTTTATAATGAATCCAGATGAGTCTATTTCTAATATGTACCTCAGGTTCAATCAAATTGTGAACACCGTGATTTCTTAGGAAGATTTGTCACAGAAAAGGAACAGGTCATGAGGATTCTATTATTCTTACCAGAGAGATGGAAAGGGACATCTGTATCCATAAAATAATCATGAGACATTGATAAAATTCTAGTGAAGGAACTAATTGGAAACGTAATGGTGTATAAAGAGGAATTAATGGTGAATTAAGTGGATGAAGAGACAAATATAAAATCTGTAGCCATCAAGGCAACCAGTTCACAAATCAATGATAAATAGAAAGTTTAAGATACTATTAAGATCACAAGTAGTGAATAATTAGCTTCATACAATGATAAGGAAATTTCCCAGATGGTTTTTTAGATTCATAAAATTTTACAAAAACAGAAAAGTTCTTAAGGAGACAAAACTATAAAGGAAAATATGACAACAAATTCAATTGGAAAAAGAATTGGAAGAAGCATGAAAAATCAGAATAAATAGTTTTCTATTAATGAAAAAGGAGAGGGCGTATCAAATTTGATTTTCCTAAATTAAATTATAAAAAGATATATGAGAATAAAGATAAGAAATATAATATATAAATTAAGGCCACTTGAAGTGCATCTGAGGACATCTCTAGAAAATATGCTTCTTCTTAGAATGAGAAATAAGGTATAGAAAACATGTGCTTTATGAAAAATACCTTAGATTTACTCTTTAACTCTCTTGTACCTAATCAATGTTATTCTATAGATGAATCTGAATCTGAAAATATGAAAAATGATGAATTGTTTTAGTATTGTAATATTCTTAATGAAACATGTAATGAACTAAAGGATAAGTATATATCATTAAAGAAATAGCATGTACTCACTTTAAATATTAAATCTGAAATTACTATTGAGAAAGAGAAAAATGCAGACCTTATAAAGGAAAATAATGACCTAAAGTTATCTAATGATCAACTAAAGAAGGATCTGGAATATTTTACCAATGGGAAAAACATACTTACTCGGTTACTTTGTAAACAGATAGCTCATAGTTATTCTAATGGAATAAGATATAATCCAATACAAAGAAATTTATCGAAAACACATTTTATAAATAAATCTGGAAAAACTACATCTCTATCCAAAAATCAAGATTTTGATGCATGTTTTAGTTCTGAAAAATATTTTATTGCGTCAAGTTTTTCTAGACCAAATAAAGTTTATTTTTCAAATACTTTGTATTATACATATAATAAACCCATAAGGAAATTTTGTGTTCATAAATCTTTTATTGCTAATTTTTCTGGACCCAAACAAATATGGGTAACAAAATCATTTCTTGCATGAATTATTTTGAAGGTAAACTGCCTAAAACGTTCTTATAGAAATATTTAGTACTTGGATAGTGGTTGTTAAAGGCACATGATAAGAGACTATTCAAGCTTTGAAAGCCTCATCAAGATTTATGGATGACATGCCACATTTGGTTGCAATAGTAGAGGAAAAATCATCAGCTTATGATAGATTGGTAACCTTAACTCTATTTAAATTTACAAAGTCTCTTATGTTGATGGATTAAAATATAACTTTCTTAGCATATCTCAACTTTGTGATGATGGATTAAATTTAAAATTTAAAAATTATTCATGCCATGTTTTTTATGCCAAAAATAACTTAGTATTTACTACTATTAGAAATGATAATGTATATTTTATAAACTTAGACACACTAGCATCATAGAATGTTTCCTACCTAAGTGCCTTTAACAAAGAGTCTTGGCTCTGGCACAAAAGACTAGGACATTGTGATGTACACTCCCTTAACAAATTGACCATAAGAGGCTTAGTTAAAGACCTTCCCAAACTAGAGTTTCCAGACAATAGAGTGTGCAATCCTTGTCAAAAAGGGAAGCAACATAATATCTCTTTCAAACCAAATAAATAATTTATAAATTCTCAACCTCTTGAATTAGTTCACAAGAACTTGTTTAGACCATCTAGAGTTTCAATTATAAATGGGAATAACTATGTTTATGTTCTTATAGATGACTTCTCTAGGTATAATTTGATCTTTTTCTTATCTCACAAAAGTGAATCTTACCCTCATTTTAACAAGTATGTTGGGACTGTAGAAAATATTAGTGGACTTAAAATTAAATCCTTAAGAAGTGATCATGGCCGTGAGTTTAAAAATCAATAATTTGAATATTTTTTCTCAGAAAATGGCTATAAGCACAACTTCTATGCCCCTAGGACACCTAAACATATTTGTGTAGTATAAAGAATAAATAGAACCCTACAAGAAATTCTCCAAACTATGCTCAATGAATATGACCTACTGATTTATGTTTGGGCTGTAGCTATTAATAGATCTTGTTATATAATAAATAGAGTCTTAATCAGACCTATCCCTAAGAAAACTCTTTATGAGTTGTGGAATAATAAGAAACCCAAGTTAAATTATTTTAATGTGTTTGGTTGTATAGTTTATATTCTTAACAATAAAGATAATATAGATAAATTTTCCGCCAAAATTAATGAAGGAATATTCCTTAGAAATTCTACATCAAGAAAATCTTATAGAGTCTTTAATAAAATAAACAAATGTGTAGAGGAATCTATACAGTTCATGTTTGATGAAACAGATCCACCTAAACCTAAGACCTCATTAGGATATCTTGAAGAGGAAATTTCCAATTTGGAAATTAGTGAAAAACCATCTAACCATCCTATAAAAATATGTTAAAACTTCAATTTTTGGAAATTCTCTAGATTCTAGCCATAATGAACTAGAACTAAGTGTTGAACCTAAAATAACAATCCCTACTTTTACTATACCAACTAGAACCCTTTAAAAACCATCCCTTAGATGTTGTAGTTGGATATTTAGATAGAGGAACACAAACTAGATCTTTTTTGAGAAATTAGGTTGAACATCAAGAATTCTTGTCACAACATGAACCTAAAAATATCAATCATGAATTTTGGGTGATGGCTATGCAAGAAGAGATTAATCTGTTTGAGAGAAATTAAGCCTGGAATCTTATTGATAGACTAAAAGATACCTTGACCATAATAACTAAATGGGTGATTAGAAATAAAGTAGATAAAGCTAGAAATATAGTTATAAATAAAGCTAGATTGGTTGCAGAAAGTTATAATCAAGAAGAGAGAATTGATTATGAGGAGATCTATGCACCAGTATCTAGGCTTGAATCCATTATAATCTTACATTCCTATGCAGTACACATGGATTTCAAAATTTATCAAATTGATGTCAAAAGTTCATTCTTAAATAGTTATATAATTGAGGATTTTTTTGATGAACAACCCCTAGGTTTTACAAATCCACATTTTCTGAATCATGTTTTCAAATTAACTAAAGCTTTATATGGTATGAAATAAGCTCCAAGATCTTGGTATGATAGGTTAAGTAGTATTCCTTTTTCTAAAGGTTTTAAAAAATGTTTTTCAGATCCTACTTTATTTATAAAAATAATTTATAAAGATGTTTTAATAGATCAAATATATATAGATGATATTATTTTTCATTCTTCTAGAAATTATTTATTTAATTATTTTTCAAAAATGATGCAAAGTGAGTTTGAAATGAGTTTGATGGGTGAACATAAATATTTTTTTGGATTTCAAATATTTCAAAACAAAGAACATATTATTATAAATAAAACTAAATATACTAAAGATATTTTTAAAAGATATGGATTTGATAGCATTAAGAGTAGTGAAACACCTAGGATTTCCACTTCTAAGTAAGATCTTGATGAAAATGGGAAATTTGTTTATCAAACTACTTATAAAGCATTGATAGGGAGTTTTCTTTATATAACTTCTAGTGGTCTAGAAATCATGTTTAGTGTGTGTATGTGTGCAAGAGTTCAAGAAAACACAAAAGATTCACATTTAAATGATGTGAAAAGAGTATTCAAATGCCTCAAATATTCGACTAATTTAGGATTGTTCTACCCAAGAGGAAAGCCTTTTGATATGTTTGTCTATTCTGATGCTGACTTTGGTGGGTGTAAATTAGATATAAAGAGCACCTCTTAAACATGTCACTTTTTTGGAAAGTATCTAATTTCATGGTGTAGTAAAAAAATTGGTTGCATTATCAACTGCTGAAGAAGAGTACAATGATACTGGTAGTTTTTGTGCACAAATTTTGTGGATGAAACATACTTTATTAGACTATGGATTTCAATTCAGACAAATCCTCATTAATTTTTACAATAAAAGTGCTATTAAAATTTCTAATAATTCAATTTATCATTCTAGAACAAAACATATTGATTAAAGACATCACTTTTTGATATACCATTATAAAAAAGGTTATATATCTCTTGAGTTTATTGGGACCGAACTCCAACTTGATGCCAACTTTACCAAACCCTTAAATACTGAGATAATGAGCTACATCAGACTTGAACTATAAGAATAATAAATCAATAAATAATATCTGATCGTATCCTCTTAGAAATATTTATTTTTATGTGACACTAAACACTGTCAAACCGATCAGGTGAAAAGAATTAGGTGAAACAAATCAAGTGAAGCTGATCAGCGAAACAGATCAGGTGAAACCGATGAGTGAAACCGATCATGTGAAACTGATCAAGTGAAACCGATGAGTGAAACTGATCGTGTGAAACTGATCAGTGAAACTGATCAGGTGAAACCGATGAGTGATACTGGTCATGTGAAACCGATGATTGAAATCAAACATGTGATACTGATCGAGTGAGACTGATACCGTTAGACTAAAACTGATACCGATAGGGACTTTTTAGTAAATCTATATATCTATATATTTTAAAATAAAACAACACATTTTCATTATTTCATTTAAGGGTTATTCTTTTTTATGCTTTTATTAATTAAAATCCCTAAATGATAAAAGTAAATCAATCCACACTTTATCCTTTCACTACCCACTCTACCTTTCAAACCTTCAGCCTTTTGACTCTCTTCTTAGAACCCAAAACCTTTGGAATGGTGAGAACAAATCATGTGGTGGAAGGACTAAGTGAATCATCTTTGGCCAAGCATTAGAAATGAGAATCTAGTGGTTATGCTGGTTATGTGAATTCAGATATGGGAAGCTGCATTGTAACCCTAGAGAAAGAAGTATCTATCGAGTGCCTTTTTTTGAGTAAGTCTCTCTTGTTGAAAGTTTTATGATCAAAAGGGTGGATCATGTTGTTTGCAAACAATGAGATACTGTTCTATCCCGAGTTGTAACACCAGTTTTATCTCAGTTTCAAAGTTTCTTAGGAAGGATCCGAGGAGGCTTGGATGATTTTTGTGATAAAGGGAAAAGATATTTCATTTTCTTCAAAAGAGTGAGCCACATGTTTAAAGATGCCACATGAGGGAATATATGGGGACTACCATGGTAATATTCCACCAACCTCAGATTTATTTTCTTATGAAAATGAATTAAATGAGTTGACTGGAAATGAGGAATAAAATAGAGGAATAGCTACAAAAGTAGATGGAGAGGCCAGATTTCTTTTTAAATTTATCCAACACCAATTGTTCCCAAATAAGGGATATTCTTCATCCTTGAAGTGTCATGATGTATACTTAGTTTATTTGATGAAGAATGGGGTGAAAGTAAATCTATGTAGGTACCTTGTGTTACATATTTGTGATATAGTCAAAACCTCAAAAAAGGCAACCTGTTTATACTACCCAAGGATGATTTCTGCAATGTTAAAGAAGTTAGGATGTGTGGAGGATAGAGATGAAGTAATTACTACTTGTAGTGGTTTCTTCCAGTACAAAGATATCTGTAAGAGGTTGAATATCTTTTGTAACCCATGGAAAATAATGTGGGTAGTAGATGAGGAGAAACTATATGAGGATTATAAACCTATTTATAATCCTACCAGACCAAGGGATCAAGCTAATTCAGGTCTTAAACTTGGTGAGCAGGTTGTTTATTTAGATGACGAGCAAGTTGAGGCAAAACCTCCAAGAAAAGAGGGGTCTCTTATAGATGATAGGAGTAACCCAGATATTTCTAAAATCTATAAATATATATCATATGGACCTATCAGTCCACCATTAGAATTACCTTCTCAATAACCTTTGTTGGGTGATAAAGATGAGGAAGAGACTGAACTATCTGGAGTTAAAGGATATGTGAGAAAGACTGATGGTGATGATGAGGATGATGATTAGTAGGAGGAGGAGGATGAAGGTGACCATGTGAGTAGATCACTAAAATCATGACAATAAGATGTTAGTTCTGGTGGGGAGTCTGTACATAGAAATGATGATGAGGCTGATTGATAGGATTTTGTTGATCCTGTTGGACAGGATTTTGTTGATCATGTTAATAGAGATGATTGAAATGAGGATGGACATGAACATATAAATTATTCTCAAGGAATCATTCATGAACTAAATGAAATTATGGTTGGAGTTCAAGAAGAATAAAAAAGTTGAAGCTCAGCCTCTGCCAGTGCCTCAGAAGGAGGGAGAGCCACAAGTGGATGGAGTGGCTAGACTTTAAAAAGAAGCTAAAGTTCAGATAGTACTAGTGCCTTAGAATGTTGTTTTAGCTAGAGGTCAAGAAGAATAAGATTAGTAAGAACTATTTTAGGGGGAGACTCAAGAAAGGACAGTATGAATTGATACTATAGAGCCTAGATATAGGAAATGTTCTGGTGAGTGGAATAGAAATCCAGGATATATTCTGTTTGGGATGGATTATGATTCAGATGAGGAGATGGTAGCTCCTCCGGCTCCCCAAGCTGATGTGGAACTAATTTCTCCTACTTCACCTATCTTACCTGATATTGATGAGCATGTTGTGCCTTAGGTGCCTAGTGACTATGTCACCAAGGCTGATCTTGAGCAATTCAGAACTAACATTTTTTAATTTGTGAGATCCACTATTGGGGTCAGAATTGAAGCTTCTACATCTGGGAGTATTTCAGAGGAAGATACTACTATGATTTCAAGAATGGTGATTCAGGAGATACATCCCAACCTAATCACTATAGTCATGGCCATTATTATAAATAGTTAAATGCTGAGAGAGTTAGTAAAGAAAATGGGCCAGGATCTAGTATCCCTATAAAATGATTTTATAACAGCACTTGGTGGTGTTATTGAGGTTCTTAGGAACCTTGTTACACATATGTTGAGTGCATATTTGAATAAGTTGAAGGATGATCTTGGCAAGATGATTTCTGATGCATCCAGTTCTAGAGTTTCCAAGACTACTACTGATATGGGTTCCTTTAGGACTATGGTGATAGAAGAGATGAGGTCCATTCAGAACGACTCTAAGTTGTTTTCCAAAGTGCATAGGAATAGTGACCTTGTTTATAACATGGTGAGACAATGTACAAATGAAGCATCTACTTCTCAAAATGAGATTAGGGGAAATGTGGACAAGTATTTTGCTAAAATATATACCAATCATGATGTGATTAACAACATTAAGTACTTGGATGAGAATCTCAAGATACCACCAGTGACAGAATCTTTCAAGAGTTAAGTGAACTAGTTCAAAGATTTTACACCCACTTTAGAGAAGTTCATGGAAAAAAGGAGGATTTTGAAAATTCTATGAAGTATGGGGTTGAAATAATCCCTGATTTTATAAATCTTTTGAATCTCTACCGGCATGTACAGGTTGAAGATACAGTGGTCCCTATAGCTGTTTCCATCAGCCCTAGTTCACTACCTCCACTCAGATGACAGTATCTTAAGCCTTATCTCAGACCAGTACAGTAACCCAAGAGAAACCTCAAAGTTGTGTTCTATCAGAGAGAATACCAATCCTTATAGTTAATGTTCCTATAGTTGTTGCTTTACCTGGTGTAACCCTTTAGTCAGCCCTTTCTACATCCCCAAAACCACCTCCTAAACCCACTATTGATCCTTCACATAATGGGAAATCTCCTAAAAAATCCAAGCCTTAGCTGTAAATAATTCTTTGATATGGATCTCTACTTTTCTTTTGATGATTGTATTTTGATTTTTGTATTATTTGTACCTTAATGAATATCAATTTGACTTACATATGTTTCATGTTTCGTTGTGTTATTTTTATTTGTTCTTTCTATTTCTTTTCTCATTTTTTCTAATCCCAAAAGGGGGAGAAATCTAGGGATGGAATGGACTCTTAACCTAAGGGGGGCCTAGCTTTGGAATAGGAAAGATGGCATGTAATCAATAGAATATATATATATATATATATCTCACCTCTGATATCAATCACTAAGACTACTCTAATACAACTTACTAAGGGGGTCATGAAAGTGATATGATATAAATCTATTAAAAGGAGACTTATATATATATCCTCTGATAAAATAATATAGTGGGGCATAAAAGAAAATACCTTATAGTTATATTGAGAATTAACAATAACTGTTGGTATGCTATGTAAAGTCATTCTTATTACTTAACATCATGTATAACTCATTAATTCCATTATTTGTGATTACCAAAAAGGGGAAGATTGTTGGACCCTTAGTGAGACAGTGATTTAATAATCACAAATCAATCCAATTTACAAATCCTGATAATTCACATACTATATTTTAACTACTTTTAATCATGTAAATGAATATTTAAAAATGAATAAAATATGTCACATAGTATAATAAATTTCATTAAGTCAATAAATTATGAATATTTATGTTTCAATATATTTACAAGTGTATATTAACATGTAATTTTTAATCTCACTTAATCTATTATTGTTCTCTATAAGACGGAAAATTTGTAAGTTTTTCAAAGTCTATGACCCCAATAGTTCAAAGGAGTCATTGATGGCTGACTCACTGATGAGGACTCATCGATCGAAGAAGACATCGATGCAGGAATCACCGATAGAACAAATGACACACTGATGGACAAGTCACCAATGATCAGTCCCATTGATGGTTCAAAGGACTTACCGATGGATGGCTCACCAATGGTAAACTCACCATTAGTTCAAAGTACTTACCGATGGATGATTCAATGATGGAAAACACACTGATAGTGCAAAATGATTCACGGTGATGACTCACTGATGCTTGGACAGACTGATAGAACAAATGACTCACTGATACTCAGAGTCACTGATACTAGTGAAAAGGACTCAGTAATATTGAGAGTCACTGATGCTGACAGACCGATGTTGAATCACCAATTCTTATGACTCACCGATAGTCATAGAAACTATTTTTATTTTGTTAATTAAAATTTATATCCAATGGTCATATTTAGACAAATTAATGTTTTTGACAATATTTAATGTTGTCTGAAGGATATTGAGGAGAAAGTAAAAGGTTCATGTGCATGAGAAGATCATTATGCCCACTGGACCTCAAAGTATAAAAGAATTACAAGATGGATCATTCAAGGAATGGAGAAGAGTAGAAAGAATAAAAAATTCTAAGATCTCCTGAAACTCTCAAGCATACTTCCAATAACCCAATAACTCAAAGAAAGAACATGCGGGGACATCAAGAAGTAAAGAAAAACCTACTTAGCAACCCTAAACATCCTTTGAACCTAAAGATGAACATTTCACACTCCTAGAATCTAGAACAGAGAGACTACGATACTTTTTTTGGATTCAACTTACAAAAGAGGACACGAACTTTAGTTTCACTACATAAAATGAGTCCAGAGCCACACTTCATAACACATAGAGACTTATAAATCTTACTCCACATATTTATCTGTATTGTGTTCATTTTATTTTCAATTCGGATCAGTGTGTGTATCTTTATACTACACACACATTGTCTCCAGTGCATAACTGGAGGATAATTTATATCCTCAATCTCAAACTCAATTTATCTTTTGTATCATAGAAAGAACTGTGGAAGAGGGAAAGTGTGACATATCTGTTGTTTTTTCTATGAAGAACTGTGGTAGAGGTCATGTATGACCTGGAAAGACTTGTGTGCTATTGTGAACCCTGATCCAATGTGTGGATCAAACTTTTTTATTAATTTAAATTGCTTGGTGGATGGTGATCACTAAGTGGAGAGGACTAAGTCTCATCTTGATATTGAACCTCTTATTTTAATTTTTATTGTGTCTATTTTTATTTTCTTCTACTATTTTATAAAAAATATCATTCAAACAAAGTCAAACTCTAATAGTTAGTTTATCAAGTGTTTATAATAGTTTTGAACCAGTAGGTTAGTTTCAAAAGTTATATTAATATTTAGATTAGTATAGCTGAGAACTAATTAATATTTTGATAAATTTATTGAAAATTTATAACTCTTATAAATTCACTACAAACTAACTTATATTATATTTTTAATTGGATGAAATTTTCAAAAAACCAATATTTAAACAGAAGTTTGTATAGATACTCAATCAACCCCCCTTTTGAGTACTCTACTCCAACCAACAATATATTTCCAATCATGTAAAATTTTCATCATAATATGTAACTAATTTGAATTAATTTTTCTTTATCTTTAGAAATATCATTTCCATTATACATCTTGGTAATTTATCAGAATACCTTTCAATAAATGTATATTTAAATAATCTCGATTTAGTGGTATCTATCTAATTCTTCTTCGTGGTATTCTTATTTTAATACCATCATTAATTTGTTTCACTTTAAAGATAATAAATAGAAATAATTTTAATTTAATTACTTTAATGGCCCAAAATATAAAAAAAAAATCTCCCATGAATTTATCCACCATTCAACTACCTATAATTTTAATGTTCCAGTGAATATTAGAGAAGTTTGTTACATGAAATTCTCACCAATTTATATATTCCTTTATAGTGAATTTGGTCACTCCCTTGAGTTATTACCACTATTTATGGCATGTTTTAATTGATTCAATACAATAATAAATTACTCATCTCCGACTACAAAAATTTCATGTTGCTAATTTGGTATGGTATTTTCCTCCTTTTCCTTTCCAATATCACTCCCCTCTTTCTATTATGGAAAAGAATACTAAAATATACATAGATTAGATTATGTAACTTTATCATAATTATAATAATTAAAAACTATATCATGATAACACAACCATTGTAATGAACCAACCCAGTTTGACCTAACACATCACCCAAGAAGGCTCAACACAAGGCCCAATGCATGTTCCTAGTTTCCATGGGCTAGGAAATAAGAACCTAGGTATCAATATGCATAACCACGAGAACATTTTCACCCCAAAATATTACCCAGAATGTTTCATGTATAACAAGTGGATGATAAACAATTAAAGTGTAATGAAAAAAGAAATGGTACAAAATCATGAGACATACAAAACAAATCCAAAATGATAAACTTGAAAGTAAAACCTACCAAGACCAAACCCAGTCTCCATGTGAATTTTCATCCCCATCATCCTAACCCAATATGAAGGAACACTCAATAAATAGAAAATGTCAATCTATGGGACACCCCTTCATTTATACGTATCCTACAAAACCAAATCAGAATATATTCAAAGGAATATATAGGGTGTCAAGAAAACACCCAATAGGTTACCACCATGAATATTTACACCATCTATCACTATGAAACTATTATTTCTAGATTTTAAAAAATATGTTTCATAAATCTATTTTATTTGAAAACATTTTACATGAAAAATCCTTAGGATTTCCTTTTAAATCATATCATATTCAATGTCACAAGAACATGAAAATAAATATAAATAAAAATATAGGTGCTAATAGTCAAAAATCATCCATATCTCAATGGGTCAATATGTGAGAAATCAGTGTATAACAATAACATTAATAATAAGACAGAGAAAAAATTGGCTCTAGACTATGGGAGTACATAACTAGGAAACAAAATGTACAATTATCTTTCAAAATATGATTCCTAATAATATTCAGTATTGAATGAAAAATCATCATTAGTCCAACCCATTACTAGCCATAATATAATGAGAACATACCTATAATCTCTAGTGGTGCTTCAATAATAAGAAACATGCATATAACTATAACACAGCACACTAAAGGTTCCCAAAGTTATATTTTTTCACAAAAAATTCATGTAGCCCATAGTAAAAATCTTAATAAAAATTTTACAAAAACAAATAATTACCACTCCCATGATTGAAAACCAATTTTAGATCTAAACGAATCTTTGAGGAATTTTATCAGTCGTCTATTGTAAATAAAACTCCTTTTAAAGAGAAATCCCTTTCTAAAACCATTTTCCATGAGACCAAAGATTCATTTAAAAAAAATAGACCTTATATATTCCAAATCAACTATTTTACTAAGAGAAACAAAATGAAAAAAGTAACATTATGGTATTCCAAGAGATAAATTCATTGTGTAGATACACCTACCCCTCTAATGGAGAAAATCTAGTTTCCTTAAAAATAATGATTAGAAACAAAGAGATAGTGACCTCACAAGCCTAAGATCATTAAGAAACATTGTAAATTCTCCATCAAACCATTTATATATGATAATAACATCCCATTAGGGTTCCAATGAAACAATGGGAAGATAGATCAAGAGAGGATGTAAAGAAAATAAAAAAATTGATAGAACATCTCAAACTTAACTTTAATAGATCCACCAAAATCAATTAATAATTGCCAAGAGACAAAGAGAAAACCTAATAGAGCATAAAGAAGATGATATATTGAGATAATGAGTGTTTAAGAGGATATTAGAGTTAAAAACCACCATGGGTTTTAGGGTGATTTTCTATTTTTAATGAATCCAAATTGGTCACACAGTTAGGCAGAATAGATATTCAAACATTGCACAAAATGTGTTATAGATAATACCCCTTTAAATATGATGTGCATGGTTACCTAGGAATAGTCAAAATTTTAGAAAAATAGTGTTAAATCTATGTGATTTTCTCTAGATCTAAACCCTTTTATATATATGGTTTTCTTGGTGAATCGCATGGTTAGGAAAACCACCGTCAAACTATGAAAATTTATACTGGAACCAATAGATCCATTTCATATTTTTATCACATGGTTACCACTAAATATGTGAAAACCATGAACCAAGCCTATTTCTCACATATTTCCAAATACAAGAACCTCTAACCCTGAAATCCTTCAGAATCCAAAAAGGGAGAAAATAATACCAAAAGTAAAATATACTTGTGACCTGAAAGGAATCACAATTCTCCCCAACATGAAACTTTATTCCCCCATAAAGTACTCAAGATTATGGACTACCAAAAAATAAAATTCCACTACTACATCATCAATTATTATTGGTCTGACATCTCACGGATATCCCTTCTACACTACAATAGTACATAGACCAAAGGGATTGTTTTAATATGCAACCCTTTATCCTAGTGATCCATAATATGAATTGGATGCTCAACCACAGAGATGTTGGGATTAATATCACAGTCATCCTAGTCTATCAGTCACATGGTATGGTTTTGATTGGTAGCTCCTCAGTTTGAAAACATGAAGCACATCTTGAATCGATGAAAAGTGAGATAGAAATTATAATTTATAATCCAAATTTCTAAGTTGTTCAGTGATCACAAAAGGGCCAACAAAACTTGGTGCCAACAAACACTATGTTCCAAAATGATGATGTCTCATTCAAGGTGATCCCAAATGAAAAACTTGATTACTACCCATAAATACCAAAGGCTAATGATGATAGTCCACATAGTATTCTTGATGAATCTGAGATATCATTAACCTCTTTCAAGTCAATTGTACATTTTTTTTCATCTATTGAACAAGAGTTAGTCCAACCAAAGGCCATTATCAATAATCCTCCTAACATAGTGGAGATATACATGGATTCCCATATGATACTTCAAAGGTACTCATTTTAATTGAAGCCTGATAACTTTTTTTATAGTTGAATTTAACCAAGGGAAGATATTTTCCCAAGAAGCACTAAAATCAAACGCACTTAACTGAAGCATATACTTAAGAATATAAATGGATCACTCAGTCTTACCATATATCTAATGGTTATATACTATTCTAAATTTAAAATGGGTACCCATAACCTCTTATAAACCTTTCCAAAATAAATATAAAAATCATGGATCTTTGTTACAAAAAAATAGAATAAGGCACACCATGGAGCATCATGATTTCTTATACATATTGAAATTTTAGTTATTCCATCATATTTGTATACTTAATAGGAAGGAAATAATTCAATATCATGAGTTGTTCATTGATTAACCAAATCACATTATTCCCACTATCAATCAGTGGTAAACTGAAAATGAATTCCATAGATATCAAATCTCAATTCCACACCATAATGGGTAAAGGTTGGAACAAATAGGAAGGTCTCTGTTGAACAACCTTAATGTTATAATAGGTAAGGAATCATGAAACAAAATATACAAAATACCATCTCATTATTAGCCTCCAATATTTATGTATAAAATAATAATATATTTTTTAGTCTTTATGTATACATAATAACTTGATCGATGTATATTGTCCATCAAATCATTACTCAGTTATATAAAAATAATCTATCTACCCTGAAAATTTAAGACACCACTCATAGACTGAGACCAGTCACCTGAGGTGTTCTTTTCATTAAATATTTTATTAATGCATTGATAATTGAGGTATATTTTTTTCTCAAACTGAATCTAATTATTGAATGATGAATCATATTTCACAGAATATAAGAACACATTCCCATAAAAATCTTCTACATCTAAGTGAATCCCAATGAAAAGACTCATGAAAGATAACAATTCTATTGATTCCTTCATGGTTTGAGTCGGTAATAACCGACTCAACACATCAGCAACCACATTAACTTTTTAGGTCTATATTAAATATCATAATAAAAAGCCAAAAGATAATCAACCTTGTATCTCATTTATAAGTTTAGGTCTCTCTTGGTTAAATAATTTAGGATATTATGATCTAAATACACACTAAACCTCTAACTAGATAGATAGTTTCACAAACTCTTGAGAGCATACATTATTATATCCAACTCAAGATCATGGTTAGGATAACACTTCCCATGAGGATGTAGTTGGAATGAACCATAGGTAAACACTTACTTACCCTATATTAGAACATGACCAAATATTATACATGAGGTATTAAAGAAAACCTCATATACCAAACCAGTTTCTGAAAATTTAAAAACTGGAGTCAAATTAAACATCCCTTTCAGTTCCTCAAATAATCATTGACACTTTTCATTCCATTCAAATTTAAAACCCTTATTGGTTAAATTTGTCATAGGAAATTAAAGCTTAGAGAAATCCTAAAAAATCCTATAATAACCATCTAATCCTAAGAAGATCATAATCTAAAACACTTTTTTGGGTTGCACCCAATACAACACCACCAGTACATTATTAGGTTTCATTGAGATACCAATATAAAGTATAACATGGCCTAGAAACTTCATTAATTAGATCAAAAACTAAAATATGAAATATTTCCATAAAACTGATATTATTTTATATTTCTAAGAACAATACTCAGATGATATTTCTGTTTTTCCTCTAACTTGGAATACACCAAAATATTTTCCAGAAAAATAACCATGAAAGAGTATAAGAATTGATGAAAATTTTGATTCCACGTTGACATAAACACAGCAGGATCATTAGTAATACTAGATAGAATAAATAATAATCATAATATCTAAACCAACTTCTCAAAACTATCTTAGATATGTCCTCCTCTATAAATATAATCTTATGGTACCCCAATCAAATAAAAAACATAGAAACCCATCAAGATCCCTTGAGTTCATAAAGCAGGTCATCATCCATTAGAAAAATATAATTTTTCTTTATAGTCACCATATTAATATTTTGATAAATAATATAAATTTAGAGGCTTCCATATGTATTTTATGAGAGGAGGATTTCTATGTGACCCACTCAGATGAAAAAATCATTTAGAATCAAGTTCATCAAGTGAAACATTACGTTCCTTTAACTCAGTGGGTGTTAGATGATAAAATAGAAAGGATATGAGAATTGTCCCCAAGTATAATTTAATAGAAAACTCAACCTCCCTATGAGGATGTAACCAAGAAAAAACATTAGTAAAAGCCTCTAGATACTCATCCACCATGGAAATAATATAAAATCTCAAATATTGGTTGATAATATTAAGAAAAATATCTAACAATTACCATGATATCATTTTACCCTTAGGAATGACTAGATCCTCTCTCTCAGATATATGATCCTACTTACCCTAAAATATGTTAATAACCCCATCAAAAGATAAAAATAGGACCTGGTGATGATAAAAATTTACCATGGTTTAAAAATAACTATAAAATCCATTCTAATTATGAGGTAAAAGGTATAAATATTAAGAACTAGGTGATCCCACACATCCTTGATGTTGTTGAACATAAATCGGCACTCGGAACATTTGAAACCATAATCCATTCTCCTTCCCAAGAGAGTGGAAGGAACTATCAAAATTGTAATAAGATCTAAGGGTAATCCCAATAAAATAATCATCATAGATCATATAAAATAATGAGATGCACCAGTATCAAAAAATTCTAGGACTATAGAAGATGAAATAAACATTGTACATCTACAAGTTATTAGCCCCACTCTGAGTCTTCCAGTGCACATTCCGGTCCATTAAGGCATCTAGCCTTAGGCACTACTTGGGATTTATTTTGTACCTAATCATAACCATTTTCATGATAATTAAATACACCACCTTTAAGAGTAGCTTTACAAACCTATAATTCTTTTTCTAAGGGTAGATCCAGCACTATTTCCCTTTTATACCTTTTTTATTAAACTCTTAATGTGGCTAAATTTTCCATAATGATGGAAAATACTGCATGCTAATATATAATTATTCTTGGTATGGCCAAGTCTTACACAATTAAAAGAATAAACCATGGGATGACCTAAATAAGCCCCTAAAACAGCTCCCGTTGTAAACTTCTCACCCTTCCAGTTCTTTTTTTCTTACTAGATCACACATCGAGGCTACCTCCTACTACAACTGAATCTCCACTAAGACCTTTATTCTCATCTAAGTCTACCTTATCTATTAAAACTTTTTTAAATACCTCATGAAATATTTTTAGGATTATGATATTAAGCATCTATTGAATCTATGGCTTAAAATCCATGTTAAACCACCTAGAATTCAGATTTTCATAAGAGAAAATTTCTAAAGATGGATGAACCAACTCATAGAAACAAGTAGCATACTTCATCATAGAATGATCATTTATTCCAGGTTCACAATCACTCAATCATACAATAGATTCAATGTTTATAGATAAAAATACTCATTTAAGGACTTATTGAAATTGGTCCAAGTGATGTTCTCAGGTAACTTAGCTTTCATGATGGAATCCCACCATTTCCATATAGTTCCATCAAGAATATAAGTGGTGAATCCTATTATAGAGTCAAATAAAGTCTTAAAATAGTGTAAAATACTTTTTATTATCTCAATCCATTCTTCATGTTCTTGGGTTCTATTATCACTATAACATTTTTTTTGATTTTTTTGGTAAAATCCAAGGTATTATCCATTGTCTGTTATAGGTTTCCATTTCCTGCTTGATCTCAGGATTGAATAGTAAATATTTTTATTTCCTCCATAGAAGGGTCAACTAAAGGGATTTCCTCTAGGATATTTCCCATAGTTCATTCCCTTTGATTCAAGTAGATCCTTCTAAGAGGAATTATCTATTAAAAAAAAGAGATAAGACCTGGTCAGATAAGTAATACAACTCTAGATCAAAGGATGAACTTAAAGAATATAAAATAAAGACCATATAAGTTAATAATTTAAGGTAATAATTAATTCACTTTATGAGAGGTGAAAACAAATAACAAAATGACATTAAAATTATTATCTAAATAAAACCAAATTTTTTTTATCTAAATAAGCCCAAAAATCAAGCCCAAATCTTAGTAAAAATCCAAGGCCACCCATAATAACTTTTAGATAGAAATGAAAGTGAACAGGGCATGCACCCTTCTTCACTTACTACTCAAGTTCTAATAGTCTCACTTCATTTTACCAATATATCCCAGAAACAATTGTGGGCTATGATAACATTTTGTAATGAACCAATCTTGATAAACTTAACATGTCACCCAAGCTAGATCTACACAAGGCTCGAAGCACGTTTCTTATCACTATATGATAGAAACAAGAACTTGTGTATCATTATACATAATCATGGGAATGATTTGACCCTAAAATATAATAAAACATATTTCATGTATAAAAAGAGTAAGATAAAAAAATATGACTATATCATTGAATAAAAATTACACAGGCATGAGACAATCGAAACCAAACAAAAATGATAAAACCAAAAGTAAAACAATCTAATTCCAATATAATTTCCATGTGACCATCTATCACTACTAACCCAACCCACTGTGAATAAAACTTTGAACAATATAACACATCGGGATAAAGTACACCATTTACTTTTCCTATATATTAAAAAACCAAATCTATATACACCTAAAGAAATATGAAGGGTGTGAGGAAAATTCCCAATATGATACCACCATGATTATATACAATTCCAAATAACCATGTATCTATTGGTTCTTGATTTAAAAGAAAAAAAGTTTCATCATCTTATTTCATATGAAAACATTTTACATAAAACATCCTTTGGTTTTCCATTTAAAACATATAATATTCAAAGAAAAATGAATATGGAAAGAAACTTGAATGAAAACATAGTGAATGGTAGTCAAAAATACTTCATATATCAAAGGATAAACATGTAAGAAATAAAAAAATAAATAATACCATCAGGAATAAAAACATGAAAAAATGGGCTATAGCCTATGGGAATACATAACTAAGACACATAAGGAACACTAATTCAACATAATGTGCTACCAAATGATACATATTTCTATAAAATTATTTTAGTATAAGTCTAACCCATTATATATCATAGTATAATGACCATCTATCCATAATATCTAGTGGTGCCTCACAAATTAGAAATGTTCATATGTCCATAACCCCACACTCTTAAGGTTCTCAAAGTACTATGTTTTCTCAAAAAATTCAAGTAAACCATGATCACAATCTAAATTAAACATTTACACAAGAAAATAATTATTCATCCAATGTTTTAAAACCCATTTTAGATTTATGACCATCTTGGATTCATTTCATCAAACACATAGTGTGCATAAATGTTTTTAAAATAAAAAACCCATTTCTAAAATAATTTTACATGTCATCAATGGAGAATTTACAAAAAATAAACCTTATAGATTTAAAATAAACCTTCTTCATAAGAAAACCCAAATGAAAGAATATTAAAAATAAGTTATTCCATGAGAGAGAACCATTTTATAGACACAACTACCTCGCCCTTCAAGAAAAACTAGTCACCTTTGAAAATGGTGATTGAAAATGAAGAGATCAGGTCCTCACAATCCTAGATCCAGATGAAAAATAATCAATTACCCATAAAACTCTCTATTTATGGAAATTAAATACCAATTTATTTCCAATGAAAAAGGGTAAGATATATCAACAGAGGATCTAGATAAAAGAGTATAAATCAATAAGAGATCTGTATATACCATGAAGAGATCTATCAAAATCGATAGAGAACTGCTAAGATAATATGGGATAACCACTTAGAGCATCATAGATAGGATAGTTTGAGCTGATTATGGATTAGTATGAGATTGGACTTAACAAAGACCAAGGGTATTTGGGTAATTTTTTAATTTTATAAAACCCTCACAAGTCACATGATGAGGATGTATGGTTAGATAAATCATGTGCCAACCATTAAGTAGCTACTTCTCCTTGAAATCAGAAGTGAATAGTTACCTAGGAAATACTAAATGGTTAGAAAACATGTGTAAAAGACATGTTATATCCTCTTATCCCAAACCCTTTAACTTGCATAGTTTTCCTAGAGACTCGCACGGTCAGACAAACTATGCTTGAACTATAAAAATCACCATTGGAACCACCATAGCCATTTCACAGGGTTACATCATGGTTAATACTAACCATGAATAGACCATGGACCTAGAATATTTCACCCAAATTTCAAAATTCTCAATTCGCAACCCCCTAAATACTTTATAACTTCAAAATAAATAAATTACACCCAAAATTATAACATATATATGACCTAGAGGGCATCACAATTGTAAATTAATATTCTATACCCATAAAAACCTATTTATATTCTATCAATTATCCTTACATTATTTCATTCCAAATAACCTATTTCTAAATTTATATAAATATTATTATAATACCAATTATAACATTTCAATCATAATCATTGTATTATTAAATAATTTAAATAAAATATTTCTTTACATATATTCCCATGACCTTTTATGTTTAGGGGATTCCTAAAATAGGAAACCCATTATATTATTAATGAAAAACTTCCACTCAGTGTGTATTTTTACTATAAAAATAGTGTCTTAAAATGAATAACTTACTTTATTCAAGATAACCCGTGAAATTCTAATATTTGACTTTTTTATTATTCCATATCATCCTTAAACACTATAAAATCCTTAAAAACATAGAAAGATCATATAAATCATAGTTAGGGGTATAAAAATAATGTAAACTCCATAGAGAAATTAATTATAGAAAACCCTATAGAAAGGTTTCTCTATTTAATAATAAACATTTTTTAGTGCCTCGATCAGTTTGGAAACCATTAAGAGGGGGTAAATAAGTGGCACAAGTTTTTTAAAATTTATTTTCTTGAATAAAACCCTGGTGAATATTTATATTTATGATTATAAAAATTAAAATTATCCCTCATCTATATGAAAAAATAATAATTAAAATAGCACAAAGAATATTTTTTTCAAAAGTTTTAGCCTTAATGTGGGATCGTTATATTTATTGTACCCATCCTAGTTTTGGTCTATGAATTTAATTATCATTTTAAATTTTTAGTGATTGAAAATATAGTGAAATTTGAACAAATTTATAAGTAGGTATCATCCAATTCTCATAACTGGTAGGTGACATCCATATACCATAAATTGTATGACATTATTTTGAATGAAACAACCAAGATTCCTCTTTCAATATTTTTCTTATTAGATATTAAAATTAACATAGGATGCTTCGACATTAAGTAATATATATTTTCATGAATGACTTTGACTACCCAAAAAAATTAGGGAAACAGCAATAGCAGATCTTCCTCACATATTTTTTCAAAATTATTGTTCCATGAACAATAGCATGAATTACTGAAAATAATATCCTAATCATGTAATAATTATAGTTGAATCAGTTTTCCTTGACCACTTTTAGAATATTTAGATGAAGTATGTGTCATGTTATATTGGTCTCTCAACTCTCTCTCACCTTAATATGGAAAGTCTTAAATACATTAGGGTATTAACACCATTTCTAAATTCTCAAAAAACTTTCTCAAATCCATTTCTAATTTTTTATTTAAATTAATTTATGAATAATATTTCCAAAATTATTTATGGAAATGTTCCATAATTATTGGATGGTTATAAATTTTTTGAAGAATAACAAAAATATTTAGTGATAAATAAACTATAATTTTTTATTCAAATTCTCCAAGAATTTATCTGAATGATATTTTCCTTAATTATTTATATAAATATCACAATTTTAATGATTCAATCATAACTATTTACTGACCCAACGATCTTTGGAAACTTTCATCACAATAAATAACCCAAAGTTATATTCTCCAAGTTTCTAAGATCATTATAAAGTTAATCCTTATGAAGTAACAGAATTATGCTTAGATTATCAGAAAATTAATTATATGCATCTCAGTAATGATTCTTGGGAAATCCATGGAGTGACACTTATACAGCTCTAGAAAGACGCTTATGAAATGTGAATAATGTTTAAAGAGAGTCAAATGACTCACACACACATCTCCGTGAAACAAACATAGGTTCAAATGATACTTACACATAGTGAGAATGACTCATATATTCCCTACCTTTGTCAATGTCTGGGTATCTCTACTATTGAAATGACTCATTGAAAGTCGACACCTTGTCAATTTTCAAGTCTATAATAAAATGAAACATTTTAAGTGAGACTTATACATTTTCTAATATTTCATATTTAACTTAAACAAATGTAGAGCTTCTACCACCTACATCAATCTATATTCAAAGATCTCAATAACACTCTAAACATTCTCTCAAACATTATTTATAATTTCATAAAAAAAATTGACAACAAGTACAATATACATCAATAAATATAATGGGAACATCAATATCCAAATTTAGATTTATTGACAACATTATCCAAATATTTTTTTAAAAATCATCCACTTATTCATGATACACCAAATAATTTCTTTTATCAAGTAAAAAACATCTTAACACTACACCAAAGTTCATAGTGTTTTGATTGAAATATATCTCTAAATGATAAGAAACTCCTTGTCCATTTGATTAGATTTTTCCCCATTAATTATATACACTCACTAACTAAAATAAGTCTCCATTTTAAAAATAAGAAAAAGACGCTAAATTATAGAGTGATATAGAATATAAAGTACCCTTTAACATCACTCTTATTCACTTTTATGTAAGGAAAATGTTTCTTCCATAACATCCAAGCCAATAGTTTTAAATTTACTTCTCCACCTTTGTCAGCATAATCCAAGGATCATTGGGGGTCCTCTAAAAGTTTATTAATGGTGTGGGTGGGGGTGAGAATTCATGTTTAGACTTAATGTATCAAATATATACTTACTGATATCCCTAGTAAAAATACTATCCAACTATTTTATGGTATAAAAAAATTCTAGGTCGATATCTCTATTGGGGACCTTCTCAATAATGAAATAAACTTTTATATCAATATACTTAGACCATACATGTTGCACTATATTTTTTTAATGTTACATAACACTTTGATTATAAAAAATAAATTAGAGAGGTTTTTCAACTCTTACCCTCAAATAATCACATTTTTATTTTACCAAATCATTTTTGTATAGGAACTTGTAACAGTTATACCTTTATGGTGATTAATGTCACCGAATTCTTCTTTTTTTATAATTCGAGCTCATACATATATCTTTAAAGAGAAAAAATACAACTAAATTAGGCATTATCTAATCAAAATTAATACCCAGTATTCATCAGTAAATCTATAAAGATTTATTTTTCACTTTATTGTATAGAAACCCGTAACTCATAGTCCCATTGATATATTTAAGGACTCTTATTGTAGAAATAATATGCTATTAAATTTGATAACTCTAACATATTTCACATAAACTCAAAACATAAACAATGTTTGGTCTAAATGTATTGATATACAACAAGTTTCAAATTAATTTTATGAATTTACTTTGATTTATTATTTCACCATCACCATCCTTTGATAGTTTCAAACCAACTTGAATAGGTGTAGACACTAGTTTTTAATCCTCCATATAAACCATAATTAAAAAAAATTCCCATACTTCTCTTGGGATAGGAAGAGAAAATTTTCATTTTTTTCATCAAATTTAATCCAATAAAGTTATGTAGATATCCTAGAATAGACATCTTAAAAAAAATTATTCACTCATTTAGAAAATTCCTTGCATGTACTCTCTTTCTCACCTCTAAAAATGGTTTAAAAAATATAAAAAATACAACCAATTTATCTACTCTTATTCCCTTTAAATATACATTTTTTCACTTTTACTTTAAATAAATACATCTGTTTCAATAAAATATCCCTCCTTGAATACCAAGCCCTTTTAAACTAATTTAACCCATATAGGTAATTCTTAATTTTTCACACCATTGATCCATCATTATAATGAAATAAACCTTTTTAATGACCAATATATACCTCTTATTCAAGATTTTTATTAAATAAGGTAGATTTGAAATCTAAGGGATAAATTTTATACTACATATGAGTTGGAATTTTTGGAATATTTTGATATCCTATAACCTAGAAAAAGGATAAAATATATCTTCAAAATCAACCCCTTCAACTTGACAATACCCTTTGCTAAAAAATTCAATCCTTATCTAGCTGAATTTTACATAATTATTTAACTTTAAATAAACCCCAACATGATCCTAATGAAATTTCTATCTATAGGTATTGGTAAAAGATCCCAAGTAACATTCCCCTAAATTTGGTTCATCTCCTTTCCCGTAGATTCAGTTAATTCCTATTTTTGAACGATTCCATCCATTGATTGAGGATAAAATTGAGATATTAAGTCAATTTGATTTTCATTTTTTAATTTTCTCCAAGTTTGGACAATATTAGTAATATTTAATCATTTTAACCAACTATACACTAACTATATTCTATAACAATGGATATAGGTTAGAGTGAAAAACAAATATTGGATTCTAGAAGATAAAGAATAAATGTGGGACATATCCCAGCCATATTTGAATTGAATTAGACCACACAATAAATATAGGATCCATTATTTACTAATTTATCCATAATATTAATAAATTTTAGTGAATCTTAGAATTAATAATTTGAAAAAAAAATTAAACTAGTTTTTTTGTATTGGTTTTGATGCTCATGTGTGAGTACCTCACTTATAGTATCTATCTATAAAGAAACATATCCAATAAACCAACCATACCATGGATCAATGTGACTTCTTCATGGATCTATAAAACCCTCTATATACAATAATTCCTTCTATATTATCTAGTTTACACCGTCCGATTTTTTATTCTAACAAATTGATTAGATATTTGGCCTCTACAACCTTGGATTTGACCAATGTGGTCCAAAGTTTGTTTGACTAACTTCTTTAATAGAAAAAATATAAAGATATGAATTATTTATGATATTTCTATTTAGTTACCTATGATGAATCCTTTTACAGAGGTTGCAGTATCTTCATAAATTTCCTGGATATTATATATTAGGATTAACATGTCATAGATGTAACTAAGTATAAAAATTCCCCTATTATTATTGGTATTGTAAAGACATATTCCCACTTCCACATATATAAATGGAATCTTTTTGTCTCGTAGAAGTCGTGGTTGATTTTATTTAACATGGTATCCTTATAATTGTAGATATTGAACCTCATTTCTAAACAATGTTAGTAGTGGCCTTTCCCCTCCCAATTGAATTTTAATAAATCAAGAGAGAAAACTATGAGACCATTTTTTATTATCGTAGAAGATAAAATTTAATTTTCAAAATTTTACAATATAAGTAGAATACTAGAGATATGATGATAAGTTGTCAATGTACTAAGATTATTAAAGTTATAAAATGAATTACAACACTGACATAGACAATAGTGAATAGAGGACATCATACATTAAGGGTTCATGAAACATTTTTAGCTCCACCGCTATATTTGGATCTCTATATACATAAAATAAAAACTATATTTTTTTGTTCCTTTCACATAAAAAAATTGTAATGTGGTGTGAAAGTAAATTAATTTTCCTCAAAATTGGATCATCTTCATAATGAAAAAAATAAAAAATTTTAAGTGAAAGTTCTGACTAAGTAGTTCCCATTGGATGAGTTGTATTTAGTATTAATACGTTAATATGTGTATGGGGGAAGAAGTGATTATTATTGGAAGATTTTTGTGGATTTCATGATTTATCAGGAAACCAATCACACAAACTGATATGGTTATTATGATTTCATCTTAAAGAACTGGGATGTAAATATTAAAAGTTTCATGTTGTAAATGTAATTATTGGTGTGAAATTTCTCAAGGAAATCAATGAAAAGTGTTGATAGATATAGAAATATTATCTACAACATCTTGGAAGAGGATTAATATTGATTAATTAATATTAGATATTGGTGAGGATGCACTAATTTGATGTGAATGATGTTAGGGATTTCTATACTGAGACAGAGATGGTTGATCGGTGTGATCTAATGGTTGTTCATGTGGTTGATCCTTTGATATGGTAGATTGTCTAATGTTCATGGCTAATCTGAATGTTTTTTATAGGATTGATCAGATTTTTTCATGTAGTAAATACACATGGTCAATATAGATATATGATCTATCCATATTCTGACATGTAATTAATCAAGACATTCTGTTGACCTAGACTGAGACACACAGTCGATTTTATTCACACATTCAATTTAAATAGTTTATAATTTGGCCACGTAATCAATCCATACAATCACTTATTTGGTATGTCCAGTTATATTTTAAATACATGGTTGATTTTATCCCATCATGTTGTTTCTTGTCTTTATATTATCAATCTAGATGGTCTATTCCTAGGGTCGATCCACATACTTCATACTTTCTTCATGTGGTCAATCCCAAAAGTGTGACCAATTGATAGAATCTACTAGAATCATGTTTAGCCACATACATACAAAATTTTTGAGTGATACTACTAGGAGAAATATATTTTTCCATAATGAGGATATTCTAACAAAATTTAATAATATAATTCTTTCTTTGTTTTTCATCATCAATCATGCATCCCAAGGTGGTTGTAATTCATTATTAGAATCAATGAATAAAAAAAGGTGATGATTTTATGTTGAAGGAAGTTCCATGTTGAAAAGATTCATACAATCATGTCCATGGATATTTCTATAGGATTAGAAAATCAAATTCTAGGGAAGATTTTGATGAAATAAACACCTAATGCTTCAGGTGATTTAAATTAAATATTTGATATGGGATTTTGAATAAGATTTTCAAATTTTAATATTTCATGAAAGATATAATTATGCTCAAGAATTTTTTGTATTTTGAAAGAGAAATTTGGACTCAATTTAAGGATATTGAATTCGATTCAAAGAAGATGAGGTCCTAATACATGTCATGGAGTTTCCAGAATTAAAAAACAGGAATAATAACTATGATATTTTTTATAATAATATTCATGATATTATTATAAATATAAATATTTTCAGGAATCAAAGAATAAGTTGTGTGTGAGAATATTGAAAACTCATAAACATCCTGTGAGAATATAGATATCTTTTTCTAGATAATAACATCTAGTGCCTGAGTATTCAAAAGGAAGATAAGAACTCATATCTCTTACAATTTCTATTGATTTTTAAGAATAAAAGAACTATTATAAGAATATTTCAAAGATCATGAATATTTGTAAATGAACATACCATTTTAATCCAGCCTAATTGAAGAAGGAGATAAATTAAAAAGTTGTACAAAAGAATCTAGGATAAAAATGATATATTTATACAAGCTTATCAAAGTTAAAGAATATTCTTGTGACCAAGGTTTTTAAATAATTGATGGAATCTTGTGATGGGTTGTATAAATAATCATTGGAGGATTTAATTTGGAGTGACTAACCAATTTCTAGAGAATTGTAACCAAATTTTATAACTAGTTGTGTCTATTTATTTCTATAGTTTTTAGTCTATGTTGGGGTGTTTAACTAACACAGAAAGAAATTTAATTTTTTGTCAAACCTTATAAATACTACGTGTTTTTCTCTTATTATCTACTTATACACAAAAATTGAGGTTGTTTGATAAATTTTATTGGATTGAGAAACATAAAAACTTATATAGGTTAGATTAAAATAAAATAACTCATAAAAGAATACCACAATTTATCCCCTCCCCTAGAGTTCAATTCATCCTCGGGTTTTACAGGTGGTATCAAAGGTAATGTTCCCTTAAAATATCTAATGGAAGTTTTTGAAAATGGATAATCTTAATTATATTAACATAACGTACATTCAAAATTTTAATGTAAATAATTATCAAAGATGGATGAATAAGATACTACCCAACCACCTATAAATTGGCTTTAAAGTAAGAGATGTTGCAACGGTGGGTTTTCTACCTATTGTTGAAGACATTTTTATTACTCAAGATGATAATAGTAATATAGTGATATATGTAATGACTCAAAACTCTATCTTAGTATATCTATAAAGAAAAGGTGTATACCATGTTCGTGAGTCTTGAAACTACAAATGAGATCGAGGAAAAATTAAAACACTATTATTAAAAATATATTATAATCAAAGAAGCCAAGATTATTTTTTTGAGGGGAAATTTTGAAAAACAAATATAGATAATAATGAGAACATTGATTATTACTTGATAGGAGTCAGTGAACTTATGAGCACTATCCTTGGTTTTTGGTGAGAAGCTAAAGGATTCCAACTTTTTCAAAAAGACTAATGGGAAACTTTATAGATCAATTTAATTCAAAACAGTTATCCCTATAAGAAAGGTAATATTTATCACTACATGGGTTACAAAACATAGTAATATATTATGAGATGAGTAAAAATCCATCTTATAATAAGTGGGAAATGATCATATGTCTTCTGAATCCCTGGGAAAAGAAAATTTCAATAAAAATAGATTATATAATCAATGATTTAGATGTATAGGGAGATGAAGATCTAAGTGAAATAATTTCCCATATATTAAGAGGAATCAAAAAAAGGATACATATAAATGAAAAGGTAAATAGACATTAAATTTATGGAATTATGATATCTTTTTACACTTTACTTATGATTATCTAAATAAGAAGTATGATAAAACTATATCTAATAAAGAAGATAATGAATTTTAAATGTATAAAAAAGGTAAGAAGAAAATGAATAATTCCATCAAAAGGAATTGATGAGAAAAAATGATAAATCCAATTCATAATCAAATATATTTTTATATTATGAGGTAAATTTCATTTTAAAATTTGAATAAACATTTTATTCATTAAGTAATGATGATTATAGTGAGTAATGAACTAAAATTTAATGGATACTAAAACAAATTTTTTATGTACATTTAGATAACAACAGAAATGTTAAGAAAAAAAATAGAAAATTATAGAATAAAAATATAAAAATTTCTATATAAAATGATAAATATTCAAGAAAAGTAATATTCCTCTATGATCTTATCAGGAAGAACAGATTAAATATTGATGAACATGAGAGCATGTTAAGTCATCTTGGATAGAATCTAGTTTCAATGGAAGAAGAATTAGATGAGATAAAATCTATCTGTATCTTACTCTAAGGTGAGATGAATGAATTCATAGAATAATTAACCAAGTCTATTCAACCTAATGTTGAATCTCCTAAAACTAGTTAAAAGTGGGATCTAAGGGAACAACATTATTCAGTAACTAATATGTTGTAAAATAAATGTGGTGTCTATAATAGTAAAAGGGTGATATATAAGGAGTTGAATATTTATAGTAAGTCTTCCACACTAAAGGAAGGAACAAGTTATAAAATAATATCACTACCCCTATATAAAATAATTCTTAAATTACAATAGGATGACATCAACATAATACTATATATATATATATATGTAATCAATCTAGAAAATCAAATTTTTTAGGATATTTCTGGTGTTTTGGAATGGATGGACCTAAATATTTTACTTTATAGTATAATATCTCTTTTCTAGGGAATATTCATGAATAAAGAGGGAGTTTTGTGAGAAACGAAGGATATAAACCTAGAGGAAGAATGTTATGTCCACCCATAATATATTTTAGTCTTTATAATTTGTGTATCATAGATTTGGATAATAGGGTCTCCAAGTTAATTTATGTATGAATAAAATACTCTGAGAAGTTTTATATCATAAGAAAATTTGAAAAGCTAAATAGGAGAAGTCATTAAACACTATGTATTTCAATAAGTCTTGTTAGAAGTTTATAGAAGATGAGAACATTAATAAAGAATTATTAGTGATTGGGATAGACCATTTATATATTTCTAATAAAATGGAGGAAGAAGATATGGATGCTAAATAAAATGAAAGAAATTGATAATAGAATAAAATCCTAATATTCTAGATGATTCATCTACAAGTGGTGCCTTAAAAATATAAAAAGAGGATTTTGAAATATTTGAGCTAGTTGGAAATGGTTCAAAATATTATAGGAAAATCTTCCTAACTTGAGAATAAATTTTAGGAAGTAGAAACAACCATTGGGAAAGGAATTTTCCTTGATATCTGAGTTAGAAGAGAAAAATACTTTATAGAACCAAGAAATCCAAAAAGGGGGAATTGAAAAAAAAACTATTGAGATTGTTAATAGAAATAAAAGTGATAATAATTTAAATACATATAATAATATGTTGAGAGAGAAATATCCCCATAAATATTGGTTCTAAAATAACCAATAGGCCCATATTTATTATATATTTTTTATCGATTTATTCTAACTTATAGGTAATTGATGGAGAGGTGTTTAGTGTTCTACATATTGGACATCAAATAATGAATTAATTATGGTTTATTTCATCTACCATGGAGATAATAGGAGTATTGAATTCCTTTATGGGGGTAAAGATGGAGTTGTCAATAAATCACAACATTTTTGAATCTATAAATTCTATAAAATAAGGATAGCCCCATGAAATCTAAAAAAATGATAAGAAAATAAAACTTACAATCCTTATTCTTGATTATATCAAACATATTTTATATGGGGTTTTGTTTTATATAAAATATAAGATAAAGGGTTGTTTTCTTATACATAAACTATTTTGAGGGTTTTTTGATATGGGTGCAGTTTATTTATTTATTTTATTTTTTATTTTATTTTTTCCTAAATTTATGTGAAGCAGCCCCTACCATGAATTTTGAGAATTGTATCAGAAGATTGGTTGTTTATGGATAAAATTTATGACCTTAGTTATGTGCTCATTTTTTCTAAAATGGTTTTCCCTTGTATACTTATAGTTGAATGACTAAAGGTTATTTTATAAGGAAATCATGTGATATTATTTTTCCCACAAGTGGGTCAAGCAGTAATTAAAATTTAAAAAAGGGAGAAAAATTAAGATTTTGAGCTGGTAAATGAGGAGACTTTACCCCAAAATTGTCTTTATATTTTTTTAATATGGGGGGAGAAATAGAACCCCACATATTGACATGATATGAGTTTTGAGGTATTGATAATAAAATCCCAAAGGGGATACTGTAGTTCCCATTAGATGAGTTTTATTTATTATTAATAATTTAATATTTGTTTGGTGTAAGGATTGGTTATTCTTGGAATATTTTTATAGATTTTATGTCTTGATTAGAAAACTGGAAAATAAATATGAGATGGTTATTGGTTCTAATTCTTAAATACCATGTTTGGACTACTTTAATGTAGTATCTTTTAAATGTAATTATTAGTGTGTTGTTCCTCAAGTAAATCAAGTAAAAGTGTTGGTAGATATATATAAATTTTATACAATATATTGGATGGGCTTCTGAGTTGATTAGAAAAGGATGGATATGGTTTGAATGTATTAATTTTACATGAAGCAAGTTTGTAATTTCTATATTAAGATAGACATGCTCGATCAGCGCAGTCAATTGGTTGTTGATATGGTTGATCCATTACTATGGTGAATTTTCTAATTTCTATAGTGGATTTTAAGTTTATCCATATGGTTGTTATAAAGGTTGTTTATGTGGTTGATCCACATGGTTTTTCTGGATGTGTGGATAATTCAGACTAAGACATGTAGTCTATCTAGACATACGGTCGACCCAAAATGGGATACACAGTTGATTTTCTTCTCATGGTTGATTTATATGGTCAATAATTTGTTCATCAAGCTGATCTATATAGTATCATTCAAGGTATGGTTAGTTGGATTTATAAGTTCAGGTAAATTAGAACCCTTTTTTTGATTGAATGAGAGGAATAATCACTTATCTTCACATGGTTATTTCTGATGTTCAATCCATACGATTTATCTACACAGTTGATACATAGTTTATACAGTTGATCCAGACAATGTAGTCACTTGATATAGTTTATTGGAATCATGGTTAGTCACGTATATAGTTAATTTTTTAGTGACTCTATTGGGTAAAAAACTAAGTTTCTTGAATGTGTAAATTCTAATGAAATTTAATCAGATGATTCTTTATGTGTTGTTCTTCACTTATGATAAATCAAGAGAGAGTGTGATATATATTGAGAATCAAAGAATCAAACTAAATGTGATTCATTTATATTTAAATAATTTACATAGGGAAAATATTCATGATTTTATGTGTGTGGAGATTTATAAAAAATTAAAGAAGATGATTTTGTAGAGGATTTAGAAGAAGGAAACACCTAATTCATTGGGTGATTTAAATGAGGAAATTAATCAGACATCTTAATTAAAATTATATACAATATTTTTATAAGGATTTTGAATTATATTATGATATATTTATATTTTATAGAAGATATATTTAATGATGATTCTTAAAGGGATCAAAAAATAGAAATCATGACCTAATTTAAGGATCTTTGAATGATATTCAAATAAGAGGAGATCCTTCCACAATACATGGATTTTCCATAATTTAAAATTTTCAATAATAACTATGATATTTTTAAAATAATATTAATGATATTTCTATGAGTATAAATATGTATAGGTGTCGAAAAATAATATTTGAGTGAGAATATTGAGAATTTAGAAATATCCTGTGATAATCTTATGATCTTTTACAGGTGAATAAAAAATATTAACAATGTATTTAGAAGGCAGAGAAGGAGTCAGATTGGTCAAGTTATATAGTTATTTTTGAGTCCAATGGATCTATTATATGAAACTATAAATGATCTTTAAGATAAAAACACAAATAGAACCATTGATCTGGTATTTATGTAGAGGGAGATCAATTCATAAGTGGTACCCATGAATCTAGGGGAACAAGTAAATATTTATACACAAGTGGATCATTATTGAAGAATAATCTCATGACTATGGTGTCTAACCATTTTTTTAGAGTCTTGTTATTAGGGTTTGTAACCAATCACTAGAGGATTCCAATTGGGGTGTCTAACCTATGTCTAGAGAATTTGAACTTTCGTGTCGAACTAGTTATATACACTTGTGTTTATAGTGAATAATACATATAGGGTTATCTAACCCACATGGATGGGAGTATTATTTTAGGTCAAAATTGTAAATACTATGTTCTTATATCCCTTTAATTACTTCTTCACATTAGGTGAGAATGTGAGATATATTTTAGTGTATCAAGAACCTTAAAAAGTATTAGACCTTGAATTAAAAGAAAATAATTCATGAATGAACACCATTGTTCACCCTCCCCCCCCCCACCCCTGCTTAGTAGTCAATCCATCCTAGGGTTCTATATACTTAAAAAGGTATAATCATCCCAAATTAATTATCATGAACAAGTTTATAGAATATTCATAGGAAAAAAATTGTATGGAGAACTCAACTTATTGTGAAATTCATAACTCTCTATACTTCCATGACACTAATAACTTTTCGTATTCTCTAATAATATTATCATTTTCACATGGAGGTCAATGGTCATGTGAAACACATGAATTTATTATTTTTATACTCCTATGAATGATCTAAACCATTTTACTCTCTAGAAAAAATATGTATGTTAATAGGTAACATACAAAAAATGGATTTTGACAAAAATGGTACTGGGAGACTTACAGCTAGGATGGAAGTGATTTTCCAACTAGGGTTTGAGTCAAACCCTATTGAATCCTATGTGTTGGTGACTTATTTTCACATTCTCTGGCAATAAATCTAGATACAACCCCACGTTTTATAGGTGAATAACTCAAATAAAATAATAGGTATCTACTATGATGGTGAGCCTTACATGTATCCCAAACATGATATTTATCCTTATATCGCCTAGATTTAGTTGATATTTAATACTTACACATAGAGTAATTAAACTATTCAAGGATAAAAGATCATACTATATATATATACTTCTATGACTCTATATAACATGGTGAAACCTGAGTATAACAGCTATATATGTGGGAATGTTTTGTTACTTTCAGAGCTTGTGACCTTTGTGAAAATTTTATTTTCATTAAACAAACTTAATTGATCATAATTATAACCATTTTCATAAGTTTTTATAATAATGGGAATCTTTCACATAATCCCCAGTGTCTATGTGTTCTATTGATCCCCTGTATAAGGACACTCCCATATTTCTATGGTATCCTCCTTGGGGTTCAACCTACCATTTTTTATATCTTATATATTATCATGTATTACATGTCTCCTTAATGATGGGTGTGTATCTTCATAGACTCCATTTATGTGACCCAAAACCTTATGACACTTATGTCTGATCCATAATTATATTATATATATTCCTCAACTAATTAGTACCCAACTGTATAATGTTGTTTAAAAAAAATTCATTTTATTTTTCTAATTCATATAACCTAATCATATCAATTACACTCATGCCATAATCTAATCTATACAGGATCATTCTATGTTTTATAGGATCATCCTCAGATTCATTCTCAATATACTCCCAACACATTCACCTAGTTTATATATGATATATTAATTCAGATATCTATTAGTGGAAGTACCCCCATGTTCCTATTATTATCCAACTTCTATAGATATAGTTACATAATGGTCCACTCTTATTTATTCACCAGATAGTTCCCTAACTTTCCACCCATCATAAATAGGAAAATTTTCTTCTAGTTTTATCCTAACCTAAGTCCCATACATAGTCCTCTTAAAAAAAATTAACCAACATATAATAATTATCTATCATGCATGACCTTAAACAATATTGAATGGTCTTTACTGTATAACCTAAAAATATATTGTACCAAACCTTAACACAAAAAACCCTAAAGAATATATCACATTGTCTTTCTTTCAATATATAAAATTTCATGGTAAGATGTGATTTCATATATTTAAATAGAATTTTGTATTTTATATATTAGTATAAAATTATAATAATAAATTATAAAGTATGAGTGTAGTGAAAATTCATTTTTCTTTAAACTAAAACATAGAACAATGTGGGTTTTTATTACCTTAGCAAATATATTTTACAATAATTTTAGTGAATCAAAATCAACATTATTGTAACTAAATTAACATAAAAATTATTTTCATTATTATATAACCCTAAATCATATATTACATCACTAATCCTTTAGGGAGGACCCTGATCTTAAATGTAAAAACTTCTGACTTCTCAGATTACATTAAACATTAGCATAAACCATTATGTCTTACCAAATGGAATTTAACTCATGTGTATCAATTTAGTGTTCTTAAAAAGGCCTAAACTTTAATTTAACCTTTAAGAATTCCTATATGAAACTAAACTATAGTAAACACTTTTCATATTATTTGATGAGAATAAACTTTGATGTATCCATTAATCATTTATATTCCCAATAAAATTTATTAACCCTTTAATCCTTCCTTTATGGGAGTAGACTCTAGTGTAACCATTTTTCATCTTAAATTACTTTAGCACTAATGTAAAAAACTTGTTTTTCTGGGGATGGTACTAAATAAAATTATGAAATTATTCAATCCTAGAAAATAATAAACTCCAATGTAAACCCCTTTTTCCTCTCATGGATGGAATGAAACTCTATCATGACCCTTTCACATTCCAAAATCGTATAAAACATTTAGAGTGACTTTAATCCTTCCCAACGAACACCAAAATCCAAAAAAACTTTTATTGGTACGTGGATAATAGTAAAATATTGTATAATTCATTCTATCATCTTAGGTAAAAAAATCCAGAATATCCCTTCATGTATTCTTAGATGCAACTGATCTTAAGACTTCCCTTTAATCCTTACAAGATATAACTAAACTCTAATGCATCATCTAATCCTTCATGAATGGTACTGAAAACTAGTATGGCCTTTATGCCATTTAAAAAAACTCTTTTATACCTTCCATGAATTCCTCTCCATATTTACACAATAGTATCACATTTATAGCTTTATTATTGGTATTAAATTATCATATATCCTTCAATACATCCTATCTTGATTTAAATTGTCGAGTAACTATTAATTATTCTTATAATATCCCAAACATAATCACACTATAATTATATGATATATAACAAATATTACATTAGTTGAATTTCCATGACATTTTAGATTTTGAATTCTAGATGATTAGGAATAATATTACATTAAAAAAATACATTCTTTTACTTAGTGATCATTATTTCCACAAAAACATGCTCTAGAAACTATACACTTTCTTCATTCAAGAAAAATATCTAGAAAATTTACATTGACTTCATTATTGTTACTACCCATCCTTATACTCTATAAAAATATTTGAAAACATACCGTGATAATATAAAGCTCGGTAAGGGGTATAAAAAAATTTAAACCCATTATTCCATTAAAATGCATGAAAAATAAGATAATGTTTTCTTATTTATATAATAAACATCATGCTCATAAAAACCCATGATCACCTTTGTAGTAACCCTTTCAATGGATTAATACAACCAATTATATCCAACACCCAATGCATTCAATAAATATATTTGTGGCTCACCCATGATAATATAAAATTTTCAAGAACCATAAGATGTATAAACAATATTTATATTTAAATTAATTATCTTAGGAATAAAATTGATAAAAACATACATTTCAACCCATAAACACAAAAATTTTCTATTAACTTGTAAGAGGTGATTTAAAATGAATGGGTTAACCAATTACCTGTTGAGAGGTAAATTAAGGATAGTTATATAATGATTATAAATATAAATAAGAATATAATTAACATATTTATTAATAAAACATTATATAATTGGAGAAATACTTCATAACATTTCACTGTAAATGTTTGAAATAAATACACTAACCTCATGTCTTGACTCACCTTATACATCCTCCACCCTCCTATATAATAAAAATATATTAATTTTTTAAATTAATTTAGTATCATTTTCATGTTAATTTACTTATTATTTTTCATTTTATTATTCAATATCATGATTCATTCATTTACCAAATTGGTATTATTTTCATAGGTTGTTTTGTAATCATTCAGTGTATAACCTCTAAAACTATTGTGGTAAAATGGTAATTATCAAAGATATTTTTCCATAGATTATATAAGCTTCAAATATTTCATGTTATTATTTCAATATCATTTAAAATATGTGGAATTAATTTGGTGATGAAATAGTTTCCATTAATAGAATATTCCTTGAAAATATTATTTTGATGATTAAAAATTTCTATGATTATTTACCTTTAAATTTATTATTATGATGGATAATTTACCATCTAGAATAATAATCAAAAAATTACATAAATTTTATTATTATATTAAATAGTGAAATAAGTTTTATATAATATCCATGAAATATATCAATTTATTTATACATCATTTTTCACCTGGATAGTGTAAAACCACCACGGTGAGCGATGTTTCAAATCAGTTTAAATAAATGGAAAAACTAATAAATATTAAAGTTCTATAAAAAAATATTATAATGATGATATTGTTTTAGGGTTACATTAAATGATGGAATATTTCATTGAAATGGGTATGAGTATAATTTAAATGAAAATACATCATTTTTTATAAACCCTTATTTTGACGTAGTAACGGCTTATGAAAAACAATTCATTGAGAGTTAATGGGTGATACCTCATTATTGATAGATTAATAAGATTATAGTAACATGGTAATATAATCATAAAATTAAAATAATATATTTTTTAAAATTATTTTAAGATAAGGAATCATAAATAAGAATGGAGAAAAGGGCTTGGAAAACTTCATCTTGCTCCTCAAACCCCATCCTTCGAATTAGGTATAAGGCCTTTGATGAAAGGAATTTTGGAAAGGATAAAACCTTATTAATGTGAAAAGATAAGATTATAGTGGTATTTTTATAGAATATGTGGATAAAATCAAATATTATATGTGTTTTGGAATAGTTAGAATGAGTCCCCATTTATGGTCAAAATTTGAAGGAATATTAAAAAATATTCACTTTTTAAGGGTAATTAATTGAATTTTAAAATGTAAGGTGGTTCATAAATGGATAATAGATTATATTATTTTCCATTATACGTCAAAATTTTATTTAAGTGATATTTTTAAGACTTTTTTATGAATATATGAATTATTTTTTAACATGAAATACTGTTATAGATATTTGAAGGGTTGTTCAAAATATTTGAATTTAAAAATATCTAGATAACTGAGAAAGTTAAATTAAAAGATTTAAATAATTTACTAACAATCATTTTTACCATTAAAAAATCATAAAACACTAAAATTAATCAAAGAAATGTCATTTTAAATATTTTTTAGACTATTTATTTGTAATTTTCTCCTGCTTGCACAAGCGTTGCGTTGATGCTGCGTAAATTTTTTGAAAAAATATTTTATTATTTATTATTAAAAAACATTATTGACATAAATATAATTTTTTAATAACCTTTATAAATACCTAAAACCGTTCATAATTTTATTTATTCTTATTTATATCATGATAATGTTTTCATGATAAGAATTTTGACTTTTATTACCTTATGCAAGCATTGGGTAAGGATGTAGATAATTATCTTATTGTAAAGACTTAAAATTTATAAATATAAAAAAAATATTATTAATTAAACATATCATTATGTTTTATTATAGAATCAACCCCTTTTAAAAATTATCTAAAACACATCAATGTTGACTTTTCCACATTTTTAAGAGCACTACATCAGCATCAATAGTTATTTTCATATTTATATTTACATAAAAATTAACTTGAATTAACTGATAATAATTGTATGAAAATTTTAGTAAAATACCATTTAAGATATGTTACATAATTTTCATTAAATTTTATGTCATTTCAATATAATTAATATGCCACAAAAGATATGAAATTCTTTAAATTTTTATTTTTTTACAATTCACCAAAAAATTAACTGGGTGAGAAAATTATAAAAAAAATTAGCCTAATAATATTTCAAAATTATGAAAACATAAATGGTTTCTATTTTATCATATTAAAATTCTAAAGATTACTAATTTAACTTTTAAATAAAACAAAATAGTTCATGGAAAATTATTTATTTATAATAAAAACATTTTTTTCAAATAAAACACCATATTCTTGTTTCATATATAGATATAATTATTTAAGAAACTGTCATAATAAAAAAGTATCAATAAAAATAATAAAAAAATAGGGCCCACCTTCTTTGAGATGAGGGAAGGGACAGAAAAGTGCCACATCCTTCCTTCTTCATGACGAAGTAGAGATAATGACCCCTAAGTCCTGCCTTCAATAGGCCCTAGAGTGGCGACTAGCACCAAGGGTATAGAATCTCATACAACATGGAAGGAATTACCCTTTTTAATGAAAATAGGATCAGGATATACGACGGTAAAAATCCCAAACAATGCCAAACATTTATATAAAGGAAACCAAAATCCAACTCATGAATGATTTAAACATAAACTACAAAAATGTACAACCAAAGCACCAAATAAAGTACCAAAAGAAAGAGACTAAGCTGCAACACAACAACTATCCTGACGCCCAAACTACTAAAGACCAGCATGGTCTACGAGGTGCCCCTAGAAACCTAAAAATAGTCTTATAAATGTAGGGTGAGTATACAAGTATACCCAATAGAAAAAACTAAATCCACTTGTGCACAACTAGGGGAACACACTAATACCCCTATGAGAGAAGAGTTGAAGCTCAAAGCACCTACCAAGGGGTACTAACCAGCCCACCCTCACCAAGGCACACTCAAAAAATATCACAAGTCAAGAAAAGTATTATTATAAGAACATCAACATTTGGGTACCCGCACCACTTTCCCATTGGTTATCTACTCATTCCCGACAGCTAAAATCTTGATGCTACCAAACTTCCAAAATGTAGTCTCACTACCACGACCTTCCCGTACACACATGGGCCTCAAATCACACACAAATATTTCTCATAGACACCTGGGCCACAAACACACCACACATCTCACCCACAGACACCTGGGCTACAACAACCACACCTCTCGCCTGACAACACATGGGACACATCCCAAAGACAATTGGGAAACAAACCTTGGCCCTCAAACACCCGGGCCCCTCATCCACTACAAAAACCTGCCAAAAGAATCATATAATATGGTAAACAACAATCCATTACAACCTTCATGGATATACTCGAGCGGTAAGAACCCAGAAGAGGGTGCGAGAAGAAAGTCAATAACCAGTCATCCATCCTCCCATTGGGATGTTGGGAAAGACACCCTCTCCCATGAAATGGGGCTGTTCAGCACATGGTACTCAAAAAATGTGGGGTTCATGTAGAAATAACAAGGAACTACTATTTATACATAAATGTAAGCAAACAATAAACCCAACCTATGGGTTTTAAACAAACAACCATCCCACACATAACCACATTTGATGCTACCCCTATACGCACAACCACACAAACATCCATAATAAATTACAATCCTAACCCCTTTTTCATTTAACTACTTTTCATTCATTAATTAAGGGGGGTAACTATAATTTATTCTAGAACTACCTAGGGAAACTACTAATCACAACATATGAAAATATTTTCAGAAGGCAAAAGTCCACTAAACACTGCTAAGGAAAAAATTGAAGTATGGACCAGGGTAAGGAAATCCATTTTAACACCCATTCATAAAAACAGTAGAGAAAAAACCAACCTATTGTCCCACTGCACACCCCTTTTTTTACACACCCATTCAACCACTTCAAATTGTCATTATTCAAAGTTATATAGCTCAATAATCCTCTCACAATAATAACTGGCAGTCCCGCTGCACAAAATAACCACACCCAACACACCCATAAACATGAAGTTATGTCATAACCTAGTCCTTCATCCCTGCTTCCCAACCACTTCCCAGAATTAGACCCACTGCAAAAAGAGTCCATCCATTTCACAATCAATCAATATCTCAACCTGATATTCCTTTACACCTCTTGTACCACCCCTTACACAAATCCCACAACAAAAAACAGCCAAACAGCATCCCCACTTCACAAACAGCCCATCCCCCAAACACAATGTCATTCACACTGTCCACCCACAATACCCATAATAGGGTTACTAATAGAAACTTCATACAACCCCCACGAATTATAAAACCCAACCAAACACAGCACACAGCCACACCATTAATCCAAGAATATTCATATTTAACAAGAGGGGTTTATTAATTCCGCTTTAAAAAACATGGGTGATCACAGAACAGGTTTGATCCTGGGGAATCCATTTATTTAACCAAGTATACGTGATTAAGCATATTTCATGTTACATCCATTTATCAACCATTATAAAAAAAATACACAACACTTCCAGTATACATGCAATGACCACCAATGGCCATGATTTTCATAAGGCCTTACATCCCATATAATTCAAAATAAGGTTCGTGGATAATAATTAAAAAATTATACATAAAATCATTACTTTACTATCATTATTTCATTTACCCCTATTATATTTTTATAATAATATTCCCTTTACCCTAATTTATTACTTGTTAAGGAAAATTATTGATTCATTCTTCATGAAGAAACATTACTACACCCACCTCTCATGATACACAAATAAAGAGAGGTAGAAGAATCCCTACATGAAACAACAGGTTACCAAAACTCCACTTTGTGAAAAAATAGGGGGTCGCATGAGTAGAAGGAAACTCTAAGAAAATTATACATGAAAGGGCTCTAGAATAGGGACTTGACTCATCGAGAGAGGATGGATCTAGATGCACCAAGAGAAAAGAGAATAGAGGACCTCCGCTTTAGAAAAATTCTAGAAAAATTCATATCTTGTATCAATGGAACGGAAATGGTTTCAAAAGTCATTAACTTGGGATTGTGGTCAATATCACATGGTTTGAATATCTCAAAGTCTATAAAGCATTAGGATATTAAATATATACTTAATATCCTTTAAAATTCTCTTAAAAACTCTCGAACAAGGCTTTAAACTCGGTTTATGTCAAATAAAACGTAAGAGGGGAGAATATGGAAAAACTAGGAGAAACTGGGAAAACTAGAAATTTAAAAAATTGTGAGCCACTGTTTGGTGTTACACTATTTCAGTGTGCCACAGTCATGGTTCCATCGTTACGGTGCCACCATTTTGATGTGCCACTATTACGGTTCCACCTTTTGGTGTGCCACCGTTTTAGTGTGCCTCTATTACGGTGCCACTATTTCGGTGAGCCACTATTATGGTGACACCTTCTTGGTGTGTCACCATCATGATTCTACCATTTTAGTTAAACGGTTTGGTGAAACATGTTTTTTTGAAAACTCCTGAAACAAACCACTACGACCCCTAAGAACACCAAAAGCACTAGATTTTAACAAAGGAACAGATTGGGGAAATCTGAGTCTTTACATCAGATACTTCATAAAATATTCTTTTCCTAGATAATTTAAAACCAAACTCAAAAAAATAGGGGTCTAAAGAACCACACTATAAGATACCTCTTAGGGACAAACCACCCCGCATTGTACGAAAACTAGAGAGAAAACCTCAACATCCAAGAACACATCACCGACCTCTACTACCCCAAAAAACCACACAAACACCAAAGTTCACACTTTCCAGACACATGGATTAGGTATCCCCTTACTCCATTCAAGATATTTTCCTCTTTGGGTGGCACAGACTCACCCGCACAAGTTCAATCACATATGCCTTAATGCGTCTTGATTAGGGATCAGGTCCTCCCCTCCCCACTGTCAGGACTTTTCACACACATTTAGAGAACAAGGAAACAACTTGTCTTATATAAAATGAGTTCATTCATTACATCACACGAAATTGACAAAGAAAAACACAAGATAAAAACTCAGAACAAATCCGAGTACTGGGCACGCATATGTGCCTCTCGCTCCCAAGTACTCTCCTTGAGGCCATAATGCCTCCATAACACAAAAATCAAAGGAATGGTCCATCTATGAAGCACATTATCCTCACAATCCTCGATTCTTAATTGTCACTCCACGAACATCAAGTCATCCTCAATATCCAACTCTCCCCAGTTAGTAATGTGGGAGTCATCATGTAGATACTGACGAAGTTGAGAGACATAGAAGACGTTGTGGATCCTCTCTAACCACAGTGGAAACACCAGCGGATATTCCATAGTGAAAACTCCTCCCAATACCTATAAAAGGTACAAGGAACTTGGGAGAAATCTTGCTCCCTCTGCCAAACCTCTTCTTCCCACATCGAGGGGAAACCTTCAAGAATACATGGTCCCCAACCTTGAACTCCAAAGGCCTCCTCCTTTGATTGAAAAATTACTTCATTCAGTCTTGTTCTACCTTTATCCTCTCACAGACAAGATTAACCTTCTCTTTCATGCTCTTCAACATGTTTTATCCAAGAATAGTTTCTTCCCTAACTTCCATCAAGCATAAGAGTGAATGGCATGACCTCTCATATAGAGCTTTGAACAGATCCATACCAATGGAATAGTGATATATATTATTGTAATCAAACTCTACCAAAGAAAAATGTCACACCAAAGACCTGCTAAAGTCCAGAAAACATGCCCGTACTATGTCTTCTAATGTCTGGATGGTCCCCTCTGTCTGTCGATCCATCTAAGGAAAAAAAGTAGTGCTAAGGAAAAACTGTGTGCCAAAGGCATGGTGCAATCCCCTCCAGACTCAGGACATAAAACATGTATCCCAATCTGAGATAATGTATCTTCTAACTCTATGTAGCCACACCAACTAAATCACATACCTCTATGCTAAGTCATTCACGACGCTTGACTCCTTGATCACTAAGAAGTGAGGTGATTTCGTCAACTAATCCACTACTACCCAAAGAGAATTGCATCCTCTCTGAGTACTGGGTAATAATATTACTAAATCCATTGATATTTCATCCAAATATACTTGGGAACATCTAAGGTTTGCAATAGTCCACTGGGAACATGGTGCTCAGCCTTCACCTACTGAAACACTAGGCACCTTGCCACAAACTTCACCACTGCCCTCTTCACCCAAGGCCACCAAAAATGTTCTCTCAAAACTTAGTACATTTTAGAAACTCAGGGATGCACTTCTAGGGGTGAGTTGTGGAACTCACAGAGAACCCCCTTGTGAATTTCCACTAGGACAAACATCTTCCCATGGAATAACATCCCATTCTAACTATCCTTCGGTTATCCCTCCGGAGCATCACACTGGACAATGTGATGATTCATCACTTTAGTCTCTAAAAATTCCCACTAAGACTCCTCCACCTACCGCATCAATGAATATTTTACTATCATATGAAATAAATAGCCTCTACCACTATCCACCCCAACATCCAGGTACAAAGTGGCCAACTCCTCTATTATATACCAAAGATCTATGGATTCTCGAACATCCTCCTTCTACAACATTCTGCTTAAGGAATCATTCACCATGTTTTCATTTCCTGGGGTGTAATAGATCTGAAATTTTTATTCCTGGAGAAACACCATCCCCCTTCACTACTGCATGTTCAGGTCTCACTGGGAGAAGATATACCTCAAACTCTTGTGATCTGTGAAGACCATACCATGCTCCCCAATGAGGTAATGTCACCACAACATCAGCACAAATATAGCTGTTGTAAGATCCAAATCATGGGTGGAATAGTTACATTCATTTGGACATAACTGTCTAGAACCATATGATATCACTTCTTGTTGCTACATCAGCACACATCTCAATCCTAGACCAGAAGCATTATAGAACACCTCAGACTTCATCCCTTCTTATGGAAACCTAAGCGCTAGAGCACTAACCATCTTCCCCTTTAGGTAGCTGAAAGATGTCTGAAATTGTTCAATCCATGATAAGGCCTAGTCTTTTCTGGTTAAATCCAACAACAGAGCTGAAAATAAAGAGAATTCATGTATGAACCTCCGGTAATAGCATGATAGACCCAAAAAGTTATGAACCTCTTCCACATTCTTGGGTGCTTTCCAAGAAACAACTGTCTGTACCTTTGATGGGTCCACTTATATCCCTTCCTAAGACACCACATGTCCATGTAAGTGAACCTATCACATCTAGATCTTGCAATTAGACAACTTCCCATATAGATGGTGGTGTTATAGAACCTCCAAGACTATCCTAATGTGCTGAGCGTGATCCTCCTCTAACATTGAGTAAATCAGAATATCATTGATGAACGCGAAGAAGAACCTGTCCAAGAACTTGTGAAATAAATAGTTCATGAGCCCCATGAATATGATTGGTGCATTCATAACACCGAAGGGCATGACCCCGAACTCAAAGTGCATATACTTTCACCTGAAAGTAGTCTTTGGGATGTCACCCTCCTTCACCCTCAATAGGTGATATCCAGACTATAGATCAATTTTGTAGAACCAACTTGCTCCCCTTAACTGGTCGAAAAGATTGTCTATTATCGGGATAGGGTAACAGTTCTTGACTGTTACCTGATTCAGTATATGGTTGTCTATGCACAGCCTCAGGCCACCATCTTCCTTCTTCACAAACAAGACTAGAGCACCCCACAAAAACACACTCAGTCAGATAAAACACATTTTCATCATGTCGTCAACCTAAATATGTAACTCCCACAACATAGAAGGCTCCATCTGATAGGGAGCCATAAAAATCGGACGGGTACGGTTTTTCAATTCTATTCCAAACTCAACATCACGTCGAGGGGGTAGAGTCGCAACCTCTTCAGAGAAAACATCTAGGAACTCCCCAAAATCTCCCAAAATCTCCAACAAATCAGCACCCGTTAACCCCTCTGATAGTTTGGATAACACACAACGAAGAGGCTCCAAACGCCGAATTCCCTCTTGACAACTGTGCTCACCAACAAAAGTCACATGCTGGCCATCCATATCTAAAAACATGACTCTAATCCAGAAGGATTCAATAAATAAATTCATAGAGAACAACCAATTTACACCAAGGATGACATTTTATGGATTCATCTATAATAGAATAATATCCCCATTTGACTGATGTGGCCCCAACATCAGTCTACATCCCTAGAAAACATCAAATAGATTCCTCTGACCTCTAACTGGGATGCTCAACACCAGGAGCACATAAATCCTCTCAACATCTAGTCATAAGGAATGGGATAGAAATGGTGAAAAAAAGGAATGTAAATCTCCTTAATCAAACAAATCACACGCAAGGGTACTAAACAGACTGATCGTACCTCAAACAACCTCCAACCCTACTAGAATTTTTGCCTCGGCAGCATGTAATTTCCCATGACCAGCACCTCTACCCCTTTGATTTTTACCATCTCCCCAACCATTCCCTGGTCAAGTTCCCTGATGAGTACATTGAGGTCGGCCTCCTCTCGCACTATCTACCCTTGGTGGAGTGGGAGCCTGCTTCCCCTACTGCTAGAAAGGTATGACTGGTAACTATTGTTGCTGAGGTGGGCGTTGAACCTTACCACCCTGACTATGATAATATCTAACTAGGAACTAGCTCTGAAGATGTCCATGGATTCCACAGACAAAGCACCTCAGTCTTAGGCCCATGGGGAAAGGGTGAGGACCAGGAGATCGGAACTGGAACTATTGAGGCCAACTTCCCGCTGGCTGAAACCTAGAAGGCCCTAACGCTGGAGACCTACTTCTGAATGTCTTCACCTTTGACGAAATCAGCTGGCTCCCCTCTAATGATACACCTCCCTATGAGTGCATCCTCTCCACTAATTAGGCCTTCTTATGAACTTCTAATTATGTCGGTAAGGTAAAGGGAGTGAAGGCATACTGAAGAGAAGGTCGGAGTGCCTCCTCCAAGAGTCTCTCCCACAAATCCTCATCTAGAAAGAGGTCTAGAGAAAATCATAGTAAATCCTAGAACATGATCCCCAGCTTCCTCGCTGAAATAATCCCCTAATAGAGGGAGAGAAGCTCTTACCTCTTCTCAAGCTTCATCACTGATAAAATAAACTTTTCCTATAACTATTTCTCAAAGTCATCCCATGAGACATTGGTCTCCTTACTCTCTCCAAGGTAAAGAGTCCAACACTGAAGAACTTCTCCTCACATCTGGATCACATCCAGAGGAACCCAGTACTTCCTCTGAGCACATATAAAGGTAAAGTTGAATTCCAACTTATCAACCCATCCCTCCACCTCTATATTTGAAACTCTACCTTCATACTTCCCCAGGGTCTACCGCTGGAAAGAACGAAGGTCATTTTACCACAATTCATCTTCTTACTCATGATCATCCCTCCACTGATCAACCAAGTCATCATGTTGGGCCTCAAATACTCATACCACATGTGGGTGATGTCCGAGTTCCATAAATAAAAAGAGTAAACAAGGAACTCCTAAGCCCAGGTAATAAAGAAATTTTCTTTTAAATTCATTTTAACTCTTGATTTACATTAAATTCCCAAAACACACAATAAACACAAGAACACAAGTCATTATGATTCATGTACCTTTACTAGGGTCTATAAACTATAATAAATGAATCCTCAATTGGTCATTCGACAGGTTTCAGATTCCTTACATCAGATCATGGGAGGTTATAAAAACTTGTGTCCTAGCCAGTCTTCCCTGGCCTATATCAAGAACCAAGATTTCCTAACAATGTTTCCCTATCATCTCATGAAATCCTCAGTATTACTAACTCCAAACTCCATCCTATCTCTAAAAATCCCCCTCTGATATGATTCTGTTAGGACTTGCCTTCTTCAAGATGAGGGAAGGGACAGAAAAGTGGCACACCCTTCCTTCTTCATGATAAAGGAGCGATAATAACCCCCTAGTCTCGCCTTCAATAGTCCCTAGAGTGGAAAATAGCACCATGGGTATGTAATATAACACAACATGGATGAAATTACCCATTTTAATGAAAACATTATCGGGAGATAAGACAACAAAAATCCCAAACAACATCAAATATTTATATAAAGGAAACCAAAATCCAATGCATGTATGATTTAAATGTAAAATGAAACAAAAGTACAACCAAAGTGCCAAAACAAGTACCAAAAGAAAGTGACTAAGTAGAACAGTAACTCTCTCAATGCCCAAGCTATTAAAGTCTAACATGATCCTTGAGGTCATCCTACAAACTAAAAAAATAATTTTACAAATGTAGGGTGTGTATAAAAGTATACCCAGTATGAAAACTAAAGCCACCCATGCACAAGTGAGGGAACATACTAATTCCTATATGAGAGAATAGTAGAACCACAAATCACCTACCAAGGAGTACTAACTAGAACTGCCTCACCAATCCACACTCACCAAATAACGAAAGTCAAATAAAGTAGCATAATAGTCACATTGACATTCCGATACCCTGCACCACTTTCCTGGTGGTAAGCTGATCATTCCTAATAGCTAATGTATTGAAACTACCACACTTCCAAAATGCAGTCCCACTACCACAACCTACCCGCACACAGATGGGCCTCAAAAAAAACAAAAATACCACCCACAAACACCTGGGCCACAACCACACCCCACATCTCGCCCGTAGACACCTGGGCCACAACAACCATGCCTCTCTCCCAAAGACACCTGGTTATCATTCCAAAGACACTTGGGAAAACAATTCGGGACCCCAAACACCTATGACCCTTTCCCATAATAAACACATGCATGAACGATCTTGAACTATGGTAAACCTCGAGCCATTACAACCTGCTTGGATATGATTGAGTGGTAGGAACCCGAAAGAGGTTGCGAAGAAGAAAATCAGTAACCCTCCATCCATCCTCCTATTAGATTTTGGGAAAGACACCCTCCCCATGAAATGGGGGAGTTCGGCACATGTTGCTCAACAAGGGTGGGGTGTGTATAGAAATCACAAGCAACTACAATTTATACATATAGGTAAGGAAACACTCATCCCTACCTATGGGTTTCCAACAAACAACCAGCCCACACAGAACCAAATTTGTTGGTACCCCTAATTGAACAACTACACAAATAGCCACAATAAAAAACAAGACTCACCACTTTTCCATTTAACCACTTTCCATTCATTAATTAAGGGGGTTCACTTTAATTTATTCTAGCACAACCCAGAACAACATTTACAACCATTTTCAGAAGTCTAAAGACCACTAAAAACTACCAAGAAAAACAAGGAAGTATGGACCAAGGTTAGGAAATCTACATTAACATCCATTCATAAAAACAACAGAGAACAACTGACCTGAAGTCCCACTACGTACCCCCTTTTTCCTAGACACCCATTTAACCACTAACAATTGTCATTCTTCAATGTTATCCCACTCAATCATCCTCTCAAAACTAGAAATGACAGCCCCACTGTACAACAACACCACACCCAGAACACCCATAAACATGAAGTTACGACACAACACGGTCCAACAGCCCCGCTTCCCAACCAATGCCCCGAAGCAGTCCCACTGCACTATAATTCCATCCATTCCACAATCAATAAATCTCTCAACCTAATATCTCTTCACACCTCCTGTACCACCCCTTACACAAATCCCACAACAAAACACCACTAAAACTCAACCCTACTGCACAAACATTCCACCCCCCAAACAAAAGGTCATTCCCTCTATCCACCCTCATACCTATGACAAGGTTATCAACAAGAACATCAATAAACCTCCCATGAAGTAAAAAACCCAACCAAACACAGCACAGATCCACACCATTAAGCTAGGCATATTCAGATTTAAAAAGAGGGATTCATTAATTATACTTTAAATAACATGGGTGATCTCATAACATGTTTCATCCTAGGGAATCCATTTATTTAACCAAGTATATGTTATTAAGAAGATTTCATGTTAAAGACATTTATCAATCATCACAAAAAAAATACAAAACACCACCAGTGTGCATGCAAAGACCTCCAACGTCCATGATTTTCAAAAAGCCTTACAGCCTATACAATTCAAAACAAGGTTCATGGATAACAAATAAAACAGCATACATCACACCCTCACTTCCCTATCATTATTACATTAAACCCGGTTATCTTTTGATCATCATATTCCCTTCCCCTCATTTATTACTTGTTAATTAAAAGGATTTATCAATTCTATACAAAGAAACATTACTACACACACCACGAATGATACACAAATAAAGAGAGGTAGAAGAATTCATACATGAAACAATATGTGACCAAAACTCCTCATTGCACCAAAACAGGGGGTCGTGAAACCAGTAAGAAACTCTAAGAAAACTGGACAGGAATGGGCTCTAGTATAGGAGCATGACTCTTATAGAGAGGAGGGCTCTAGGAACACCAAAAAAGAGAATATAGGACCTTTACTTTAGAAAAATGTCTAGAAAAAGTCATATCTTATATCAACAGAATGAAAATGGTTTCAAAAGTCATTAACATGGGATCATGGTTAAGATCACGTGATTTGAATATATTAAAGTCCCCAAAGTGTTAGTATATTAAAGATACACTTAATATACTTTGAAATTACCTTAAAATTCCCAAATAAGGCTTTAAACATGGATTACGTCAAATAAAATGTTAGAGGGTAGAATCTTGAAAATCTAGGAGAAACTTGGAAAACTGGAAATTTGGATAAGGGTGAGCCACCATTTAGTGTGCCACCATCACAGTGACAACATTTCGGTGCGCCATCGTCGCAATGTCATCGTTTTGGTGTGCCACTATTATGGTGCCACCGTTTCGGTTTCCCACCATCACGGTGTCACTGTTTCAGTGTTCCACTGTTACGGTGCCACCATTTTGGTGTGCCTCCATTATGGTGCCACCATTACGGTGCCACGGTTTCGGTGTGCCACCGTCACGGTGCCACCATTTTGGTGAAATCGTTCAGTGAAACTAGATTTTTAGAAAACTCTCGAAACAAACCATTATAATCCCTAAGAACACCATAATCACGGGATTTTCACAAAGGAATGGCCCAAGGAAATCCAGGTCTTTTCAAAAAAATAACATAAATATCCATTTATAAAATATTTAATAATAAATAATTATTTATATATATTAAAAACACAAATCTTGTTAATGAAATTTATTTAACCTTTAAATAATATTTATTTATTTATTTATTTTATGATATGAAGTATATATAATAATTTTAAATGTATTAGGTGTATCTAATTGATTATATGATGTCATTTGAGTAATTATATACACATATATTCACTTTTAAATTATATATATTTATAATCAAAAATATCAATAAACTATAGAAGTGATAAATTATTAAAAATACTTGGGTTGTCATAATTACCATCCTTCATTAAATTGTAGCATATCTCATCATTCCTTCCCATTTGGATTTAAACTATAATTTAAAATTCATTCCTTCAATTATGATTTTAAAATCAAAAATAACCATAATTTATTTCCATAAAGGTTTAAATTAAGGGGTAACCTTAATGATTTCCCAACTTAATTGGAACTATGGTATACCCTTAACACATTATGATCATTATTTAAAATATAGAGTATATTTGATGAAATCCTATATGGCATTAAATATTAATGTATCCTTTATCTTTCTTAATTGATATCAAATTATAAAGTTCCTATTTATAAGTATTTAAACTACAACATACATGTTCTTCCTCATGTGATAATACTGATATTTTCTATCCCCTGATCATGGGATTATTTAGTTTTATAAAACACCACCAAATACATTATTATTGATAAGTCTCTTTCATAAATTTTTTTCACAACACTATTGTAGAATGTTATATAATTTATAGATATTGTTAGTGGGAAGGATTTATTTATCATGAATTGTATATATAATAGGTTCCCAAAGTTTAAAAGAATCCCTTTTATGGGATGAATATACATCCCACCCTATTGGTTTTGATATGTGCACCCTTATGCTGCCTGTATTTTCCCACAAAGAAAGGTGAAATAATGGCAGGGCATGAAATTTTCATAAATAGATATGCAATGAATTTCCATCATTATATCCCTTAGAAATGATATATATATATGTCCACTTTATCACCCTATATGAGTTTTAATTATCTTTTATGAAGGAATATTTTATTTTTTACTCTCTCTATTGATCATTGGTCAAGGATCATACCAAATATTGTTATAATTGTTTTCTAATTTTCACATCATTTAAACAAATTTCAATTTCCATGTAGATATCCTAAAAATAATGACCACTTATACTAAATATTTATATATATATATATCATAAAAAATGTGATTAAATTTTTTTAATATCCCCTTAATTGATTCAAATCATTATGATAACCCATTTTAATAAGTGGAATTCCATGATTTGAAAATTAACTACCATGGTTCCATATGAGTATGGGTTTTTTCATGTGTAAAATATATTATTGATTCAATATATATTCATTTTTTATATATCATATAATATGATAGATATATATATATATCATAAGATACAAGTTATGTCACTACTTTTAATGTCCTTATTTATAATATATGATATTCACCAAATAACATTATTGTATCATTCCTCATATAATAAAATTAAAATATTATTATCTATGACATTATCATGAATCTATAACAAATCAATCAATTATCATGTTTCCTTATATGAAAAATATTACCTTTTATAATATCTCTATGTCTCTTTATATGGCATGATTCAGTTTAATTATTTACAATAAATAGTAAGATGAAACACTTTTTACCACTCTATAGATAATGTAATAATTTTCTATGAAAAAAATTGTATTACTAGATATAACATAACATATAAATATTTTTAATATCATAATATATTTTTTATAGTATATTATCAACATGAAATATTTTTTGAAATAATCTTCAAGTAAAAGATAAATTACTTATATCATATAATTAAATTTCTGCCATTTTACAATATCCCAAAAACTATTATTTCCTTTAATATCATATGTAATGATATTCTAATTTAACAATAAAATATCACTTTCAAATCTTCCAAAACACCAAAAAATATAATTTTTTTATTAATTTTATTCTACAAAACATAAAAAAATTACCAAATGATCTATAAAAACATTTTCTGATTGAAAATTCAACACACACTTAACCCATGGTTATAAAAAACTCCTCGTTTTTTTATTAAAAAAATATAAAATAGTGATTTGTATTTATAGTGTTCTAAAATTGTCTTATTTATTAATCCATTACATGTATTACTTGATATATGATCAATTAAATCCACCATAATCAACTGTAATTATACTTTAATCAATCTTGGTGATTTTAATTCTTATATAACATATTAAATTGTAGTGAAACCATATACCCATCACTTATTACATTCAAAAATAAAATACATGTCACTCAAATTACTAAAAAAAATTACACTTTAACTAAATTATTTATTTATAAATATTTCATTAACTCTCATTATATACAGTAATTTTAACATATTTTTTTCCTCTAAAAATTTATTGAGAGAAATAATAATAATTTTTATAAAATTTTATTATGTACCTTTAATATCCATATATCTTCTATTTTATCTAACAAACTCCACTTTATATAATTTTTTATTAAAATAAAAAAAACCATCCTTTAATATAAACCTTTATTGTGATGTTCAATGTGTCCATAAGGAGTATGGGTATCTTTATTAACCTCCTAAATTTATGTTATCTAGTTTAGTACCTTTTACATGACCTATTCAAATTGAGGTACAACTCCATATTGGTTACAATAATTATAGTGACACTATAATCCCTCCTTTATAAAACTAGTGGATGAAAAATATTATCATTAGTATGATGGAAGGTATTAGACTCTATAGAACATAATATAAGACAATAAAATAAAATTTAAACCGTAATACATGATCATTAAATAATATAAGATCAACTAATATTATAAAATTTTGAAGTGCACAAATGGAATAAATCATAAAAAATGAAAAAAAAATTATCACTTAAAAATAACTCATCTCTCTCAAATTGAATAAAATCTCAAAAAACACCAAACAAAAATTGTGTGGTATATGAAGTAATCACCAAAATCTATTCTCATGATGATAAAATTAGTCACTAAGTAAACATATTCATCCACCACTACCAAGTCAATCTTGAATCCATGTATGAAAAAGTAGTAGTGATTATATCCATATACTCAATATATCATTCAGAAAAAATTAATAACCACGTAAATATTTTCAACATACAAATTATCATTCCCACAAATTAATATTATCCCTGGTATTATATTTTAAAAAATGGCTAGTATGTTTTATCATCCTCAAATTCTTATAAGATATTAATAACACCCCAATTTTATAAAAAAATTTATGAAGATGATGAGATAATAATGTTGGAATTGAAATAAGATAAATATTGAATCTTTTGAAAATTTTGAGTGATTCATGGTTATTCAATGGTTTGGGAAACTATGCTTGGTGATAATGCATCATGAAAAGGTTTAGAGTATAGGTGTTTCTTATAAATCACACTATTTTTGTAACCTTGCAAGAAAACAATACATCCCTAATAGTTGACATAAAAAATAATTCTTAATTTAATGACTTACCAAAACCCTTCTTGATAAATTTATGTGTTATTATAATAATGTTATTGGAAGTTTATTATGGTTATAAAATATTTTTATGGTTTTTTCAAAATCTTACATTGTTTTTGTGATAATATTTGTGTAAAGTGGTGATTTTATTATCATTATTATTATTATTATTACTACTACTACTACTTTAATTTTGGTGTTTCCATTAATATATAATTCTATATAGTTTTGTAATTCAAATGTGAGTAAGGTATTATTACTGAGATTATTATCATTATCATGTGAAGGGAAATTATATATATATATATATAATTATATATGAGAAGGTTTATTATTATTTTCTATTTATTTTTATTATTGAATTTGAAATGTTATTGAGGGGAGAAACCCCTCATTTATTCTTTATGGGGCTGATTTCTAAGAAAAAGGGGGAAAGGATGTTCTCTTCTCCCCATTTTATCTAGATTACTCAAGGAAATAATTGAGTAGTGGATCTAAGTATGTTTTCTCTATAATTATATTTTTCACTTCCCTACCTTCTCCTCCTCTTATCTTCTTCATCATCCTAGGGTTCATGGAAACCTCATTTTTACATATCATGGGAAAACCTCGATATCTTGTGATGAATTTGGTAGGTTTGATGTAAAAAATACATTTCTAACCATAATTAATCAATAATTGTTAAAGGAATCATAGTTTCACAACTTATATGTATGTGTTTCTCTAAATTTTAATTTCATTGATTAAACCATATTTTTCGTGGTGTTTTAAAAAAAATCATCACTAAAATCACCTAATAAATTGGTATAATAGATAAATGGGATTTACTCATGTTTTTATTCACCAAATTTATATCATTTAATGATTTTTTATAAAAAACATATCATTAAAATTATACTTATTTATTTTTCCAACATTCAAGTAGTTTGATTGAAGGATGACATGATTTCATAGAGAAGAAATCTAAGTTATTTTTGTGCAATAATTTTCTATAAACTATAAATGATAAATATAAGGTTTTATTGGTTTTTTAAAATGTTTTGAGTAAAGGGTTGATTAATATGGAATAAATTTATTATCACGTAAAGGGATACACTCAACGTATTTGTTAAATTATTATAGAATCTTAAATGTGACTTAATTAAAAAAAATCTTGAAATGATATATTATAATGTTATATGGATTTTGATGATATTTTTAAATATTTATTTCATGTATAATGGGGTTTTAAACCCATTTAAAGTTTATATTGTAATTTTTTACTTTTTTTACATTTTTTCCTTTTTTATGTAATGTGGAACCATGTTATGAAAATAAAATATGTGATTTTTTATGATGCAACACATGGGGTTGAAGTGAAAAAAAATTATATGTTTTTACTGAAAATAATCAATAATTGGGACTTATTAATGCCTTATGGGAAGCCTTGGGTACATAATTGGGAATTGAGATACATAAGGAACTAATCTAATGGGTTACCCTACTAGTGGAAGTAAATTTTTTCTACCTATCATACGCCCACCCTACAAATGGTAATCCATGGTAAGTGGATATCCTTTTGTTCCACCTCACATGGACCCGTGGTAGTGCATGGTATTCCATGGCTAGATGATATCCTTTTCTTTCTTAACCTGGGTCCACACTACTATATGACAAGTTATGGATACTATATATTTTATGTTTTCCATTTTCGAACACATTCTAGGAAATTATGATACTCTTACTTGTGGATATAGCATAAATCGAAAAAAAAATTAGGATGAAACTATTTTTCCTTGATTTTGGTTCCTTATGGCCTCCCCTATGAAGATTATTGGATGTTTATTATTTTTAGCAATCATTTAAATTTTTTTTCCTATTTAACCAAAATTATCATAATTTTTTATTCAAAAGTTTGTTAAAATATATTTTTTACATGTTACTTGTTTATTCATAATATAAAAATTACTTTTCTATTTTTAAAATAAACTCACATATAAGGATTATCAATATAATGGGAAAATAAAGATTCATGGTGTTATCTAACTAGGCATTAGAAAACACCCTATATAAAATTCAAGGTGTGTGTATAAAGATTTTTATATTATTGATCTCACATGCATTTCTAGTTGATGATCTCATTCTTATATGTGTAGCATGGATTGGGTGCAAGATTATGGTTGTGGTGACATGTGAAGGGTTTGCCTATTTTATGGAATTGTTCAGTTGTTTATTTTTATTTTGTAAGATAAATTATAATTTTTTTTACTATTTACATAGTTATTTATTTTTTAAATTATATAATGGGTGGAATAATACATGTTTATTTATTTATAGGATAAGTTTAGGGTCATTTATTCATTATGTATTTAAAATGGAAAATAGCTCCCAATTTTCAAATAATTCCCTTAGAACTAGTTTTCATCCCATAGTGATGAAAAGTGAACTTTGTGATTTGGGTCATTCTAATTTAGATGTAGTAAAAAAATATCAAGGTAGGTATGATATAAAATCATATAATATTAATTTTGGTTAGGTGAGTGGTAAGTAATATTTATTAAATCTTTAATTTAAATTTTCAAAAAAAAATATTCTCTAATCAATCTATAAAATTTATTATGATGATAATAAATTTAATTTATCAAAATTTTAAGGTGAAATAATATTTCTAAATAGTGTTTTAAAAAAATTAGTATATAGAAATAGAGTTTCACTTGATTATAAAGGTTTTAAAATGGGTATAATATTTTAAATTATTATATATCTGATTTTTTAAATAGGGAAGCTTATAGTGTGTTTTATTTTATCAAGTTAATTTTATTTATGATAATTATTACTTGAAATGTATTTAATTAGGTTAATCTTGATTGACTAATGCATTATTGTGAACTATGGTTATAGTAAATACATTTTTAATTGTGTTAGGATTCCATAAAATGGGGAAAAGGTTATATTAAATAAAAAACTAAAATATTTTTATATAAAATTTTAATTAAATTATTTTAGTGGAAGGATAATTAGAAATAAGATTATAGTTAATTTTTTAATAGTGTATTTTATTTATAAATGATACATATATATAGATTTGTATTTTTAACAAATAATGTACATAATATTTTTAAATTCTTTTGTATCTGTTATTCATATTGTATCTCATATTTTTATGAAAGTATATTTTGATAGGGTTAATATATATATATATATATATATATATATATATATATATTGTTTGTCAAATTATTTATATAAGGATATCCTTATATGAGATATCAAGATTTTTTAATTGAGTTGTGTTATATGCATCAAGGAATTATCCAAATCCAAATCCCTTTTTTAATTTTCTAAAAGAGACTTTAAGGTTAGTGGTAACCGCACATTTCAAAACTCAAATACAAAAATAGTGAGATTTCATAATTCAAATTCCAAAAACAAAATGGAAACCTACCAAAAACCCTTGATTCTGAAATCATGTATTGATCCCAACACCACCAAATCACCACGAGCTGCGAGATCCAAAGTGAGACCTGAATATAAGCTTCATTCAATTGATGTTACCTTACACTACTGGAAATATGTCCTTTCCCAACGCTTCTATACCAACGGTTTGTAAAAACCATTGGTATAGGTCCCCTTTCCCAACGGTTTGGCCAAACCGTTGGGAAAGCCCACTTTGAGGCCACCTTTGCCAACAGTTTGGCCAAACCGTTGGGATATGTATACCCTTTCCCAACAGTTTGGCCAAACCGTTGGGAAAATTCCACTTTTTGGACACCTGTTGGGAAAATTCCACTTTGTGGCCACCTTTCCCAACGGTTTGGCCAAACCTTTGGGAAATCCATACCCTTTCCCAACGGTTTTGGCAAACTGTTGGGAAAAGTCCACTTTGTGGACACCTTTCCCAACGGTTTGGCCAAACCATTGGGAAAGGGTATACCTATCCCAACAGTTAAACCATTGGGAAAGGTCCCTTGTCTATCAACCTTCCATCAAAAATTGAATCCAGAATTAGGACCTATACCAACGGTTGTCAAAACCGTTGGTATAGACCTATACCAACGATTTTCACGACCGTTGGTATAGGTCTTTTGAATTTTTATCATATCTTCTTACCGAGAACATTATATAAATCAAAATTTAAAATAATTATGATAATACATATATATATTTATGTAATTATGTTCATAAAAGTCATGTTAGGTTAGTGGTTAATTCATTCAATGATAAACTAGGGGGTCCTAGGATCAAATCCCAGCGAATGTTTTTTTTTTGAAATACATATACCAACAGTTCCATAACCGTTTGTATATATTTTCATATTACTTATACCAACGGTTTCCAAAAAACGTTGGTATAGGTTTATACCAACGGTTTTCTCAAAACCGTTGGTATAGACATATCCCAACGGCTTACTTGGCAATGGTTCTCCAAACCGTTGGTATAGGCTATACCAACGGTTTGGAGGCCTATACCAATAGTTCCAAACTGTTGGTATAGGTTAGTTTTCCAGTAGTGTTAATGTCCCAATCGTCCTTTGAATTATCAAAAAAATTGTATTTATATAATGTTCTATTGTCATATATGGTTACTATAAAATCAATGAACATTGTGGAATCTCCAAGATAGTGCTTTAATAGGGTGGTAGTTTTCTATTAGAAGAATGTTTTGGAAATGTTTTATTATAAATGGGAGAAATGATTAATTTTAATGTTGTATTAAAAAGTAAAAGACAATAGTTTCTTAATGAGTTCATATTATTTAATATCTATATTTTTGAAAGAATGTGTTTTAAATGGTGTATTTATTTATATTCTTAAGTATGAATTTGAAAAAATATTTGATAAATTTTATTGGTGTTTCGGTTATATATAAATATATTTTAAAACATTCTAGATCAGAAATATTTGAGTGATTGAAATTTGATTTATTTAATACTTTATGTTTAGATGTAGTTTAATAAATTTGTTCATTTATTTTTATATTATATGAAATTTATTGTGTTTAATTCATTTCATTTTTAAAAACTATTACAATTTATATAAAAAAAATTAAAAAAATTTAATTAATGAGTCCAACTATGGAGGGAAATGATTCAAAAAATAATTATTCTTTTCTTATGTGGTTTGAATCATTTCATAACCTTAGATATACAAACCAATATTTTTTTTGGAAAATTAGATTCATTTAAATATATTTAATTTTATGATTTCAGTTTTATAAATGAAAATATCATAACTATAATAATTAATAGATTTGTAAAAAATTTATGGAATTGAATAATGGATAAAAAATGGGTTTTAAAAATATTTTAAACAATTTAACATGTATAATGGTATTCAATAGTTTGGAGTTTAATTTGGTTTTGAAATAAATTTTTTAGTAATGGAGGTTTGTCTATTCATAACACATTTGGAGGAATAAATATTTGTTTGGGTGCGATAGTATTTCCAAAATAATGTTTTGTAGTTTTGAATTCCCATTTTAAATTCAAAATGTGTAAGTTTTTTTATATTTTTTATTTTTATATGGAAGATGGTTGAAATTTATTTCTATTTAAAATTATGATTTCATGAATACGGGAATTTTTTGTTGGTGTTTTTTAGGTATGTGCTTATTTTAGATTTGTTTAATGATATTTTAAATGTATATGATGGTTTTATGATGATGGTTTGCTAATGATGCAATTATTTATGGTGATGTTAGATTTTAATTTTGATTTCCATGGTATTTTACTAGATTTTAATTTTAGTTCATGTTTGGTTGTTGATATTTCTATAAAACTATTTATGTTGATTTTTTTTTAATATTAAGGTTTTGTGGTGTTTTGACTTCTTTATGTATTGAAAAAATAAAAATCACGTTTTAACTATATATTATATTCCTAAATAGACATTTGGTTCTGAAGTTTGATTTATTTTGGATTAGAATTAAAAATTTATCGTGTTGAGTTGTATAATTTCTTTTTATGTTTATAATATTTATGTTAATTTCTAAGGAAAATATTAATAAGATGATTATAACTCATTCAAAATCATTTTAAAAAACTAGAACATGCCGCCAAAAGGAATTTTATAAAGTTTTTGAAACATCAAGAATGTTTTGGGTAAAAATTATGTTACATGGGTGTAAACTAAGTGATTCTCATATATTTATGGTTTACCTAGAAATTTTAATAGTTTGAGCATGATTTTCAAAAACAGTGCATCTCATTATAATGGGAAATTCATGATTAGTGCACCATATACCAAATTTTGGAAGGTAAAAGTTTCTAATATTTTTCAAAATTTATAAAAAAATTGGTATATGTTTTTATAACGATGAGTTATGGAAAATGAATCAGAAAAAGCATCCATCCATTGATCCTAGAAGCCCTCCTAGGTCCTATTTAGGGACTTTAAACATTATAAATATCGTAATAGAAATTTTAAAATATGGATCTACTTAAAACATCCATAAAATTGATCATAGTTTCTATTTGAGTTTCAAAAATTAGAAAATAAAATCTTACGACTAGATTTACATCATCTACGATGGGTTTTACCCAATCTACTTTTCTGTATTAGAAAAATGATATCTAAAAGTCCACCAAAACTAATTTTTAAGATATTGTTTCAAATCTTCCATGTTTGTTGAAAAATTTTGGTACTACGATGGTAACATGAATTGTGCATAGGCCAAATATTTGTATTATAAACATGGTGTTATGTATAATATTTTTGATAAATAGATTAATGGAAGACATTAAATAAGATATTTATATTAAAAAATATTTTTTTCGTGGAAATGTATATATTTTCTTTAAAATGGGATTTTCAATTCCAACACTTAGTAACTATTGTCACGACCCATCCCCTGGGGCCCGTGTCGTGACTACCCCAAACCCGCCTTCCATAGGCCAGGGGCTGGCGACTAGCACCGAAAGGCATATTCCCTAAAACAGAGAAGGCATTGGCTTTATATCATGTAAACACACGCAACCAAGCACACAGCAAGATACGAAGACGAGTAAACTAAATAGTAAAAAGAGTGACTATAATAAGTAAAAGGAGCCAGAATACAAGCCCAACTGGAAAGTACAAGAAAACCGAAAGGTACAAGTAAACTAAAATAGATCCTATGAACACCCGCCAAGGATCCTACTTGAAGGGTAGGTACAGCTCTCAAATGGACGTCTTTGTGATACACCTCGACTAATGTCCACCTTCGAGCTACCTTCAGTCCTGGTACTCTCATCCTCAGTCAACGTTGTCCTTCGTCTGCACCAAACACAACAAGGTGAGGGCATAGCCCGTGCAGGGGTGTGTATAACGATACTTAGTAGGGACCCCGAGACCCTCAAGGTCTCACAAAATCCACAAAGGATAAACCACACAGCATGAAATCAACTGTCAACCCTACTTAGGTATATGCTCATACATATGCCTAAGTTATCAAGTATACCCATCTCAATACAAGGTCTAACTCAAAATCCAAAAGCTCAACTGTTCCACAAAGGATGGAATACCACTAAGATAAGTACGACATAGGAATTCCACACAGTAGAATACCACCAAGGTATTACCACGAAGGAAAGTACCACGCAATTATAGACTCATCTTACACCAGTTATAACTTAGGTACAGTAGTAGAGATGATTAGATGTAACTACTGGATCATCTTACTCTGTTAATAGGCAGACCCACGTAGGATCCTAAATAACATCAGACCCACATAGGATCATAGTACATCCTCAGACCCACACAGGATCCTAGTACATCATCATACCCACACAAGATCCTAGTACATCGTCAGACCCACACAGGATCCTAGTACTTCGTCAGACCCACAGAGGATCCTAGTACATCGTCAGACCCACACAGGATCCTAGTACATCTTCAGACCCACACAGGATCCTAGTACATCTTCAGACTCACACAGGATCCTAGTACATCATCAGACCCACACAGGATCCTAAATCACATCAGACCCACATTGGATCTTAGTACATCGTCAGACCCACACAGGATCCTAGTACATCGTCAGAGCCAGCTATAGGGTACCTGCACTAAGCTTGCTCGTCTCCAGGAGAGTCTGATCCTCAAGCTACTGGTTGATACTCCAACTTCCACAATGTCCCATGAAATAATGTCCCAAAGGACCGCCATGTAATAGGGGTATCAACGCAACAGACGATGCGTCAATTGGACACCCAGTCTGTAAGTTATTAGCCTTTTAGTCCCAAGGTCCTGGTTAGATTCATGATCGATCCAACTCGACCGTACCCCAACATATCCAAATATCAAGTGTGGTATACCAAAATAACTGTCTCGCTCCAAGATTTCTGGTGTCAAAGATGGTTCGTCAAACGGATGCCTAGTACCAAAGTTTTGGCAAAAAGAACGTATAGGGTTGAAATTGGTATGCGCCCGGTCCGACCTGGTTGGACTGACCCGGCCGACCCGGCCTGGGCCGACCCGAACCAGTTCAGGTTGACCCAGCCCGCCGGGTCTAGCCCAGCCCACGGAGTATGTCCCAGCCCGGCCTGGGCTGGGCGGCCCAACCTGGCCGCATGAGAGGGGGGATTCGCGCACCCCCCGCCCCAAATCATCGAACGGCCTTCCGTCGTTCGGTCACCAGCAGCACGTGGGACCTACACGGGTCCCGCTCAGTGCAAATCGGTTGGCCAAAACAGTCATCCCCTTTCCTTCCAGTGGCGTGTCATGTGCCGCCCCTCCGCGGCCAGCCGAATGCCGGCCACCTTCCCTTCGTCCCCACGGCGCGTGTCGCGGCCCCTTCTCGTTGGGCAGTGTGAAAGCGCGCCACCGCCTCGTCGTGTGGTCAGCCTCCGCTAGTCGTCAACCTTGCTCCATCGTGGCCAACGAGCCGTGGCCCTTCTCTGACAGTGTGGTTGCGCTACCACCATCTTCGCGGTCGATCGTGGTGTCGACCGCCGTTCATGAGCCCCACTGGTGCCAATAGCCGGCTCTAGTTGCTGTCTTCCTCCATCGTAAAGATTTCATCAAAAACCACAAGGGATTTTGGAGAGTTCGATCCATATTCGTTTGTCCTTAACCCTATGTGTTAGAGTGGTAGCAATCCGTTCCCAACTTTTGAATCACGAAGAACATCAAGAACAGGTAAGGGAGGAATTTAAAACATCAAACCCTTCCTCGAAGGTTTTTTGTTGTGTTGCGAGATGAAAACAGTGAAGGTGCAGAAGGTGCCATCGTTTGTTGATTCAGCAATCACGCTTCCGAATTTAGCTTGTGTGTCGTCCTCTTTCTTGATTCCGAATAATGTTCTTCGATGGCGTTCTTCGTTTGGAGGAAACATTCTTCATTGGAGAGGTGGGATTTCTCCACAACTTCTCACAATTCTCCACACTTCGCCAACCAATCCTCCAAATAAAATAGGTTCCAATATAAATTAAATTAAGTAGATTAATTTATGTTGGCATAATTAAATGTTGACACATTTAATTAATTTAAGTTGGCTCCAACAAATAAATGGGGATTTGAAAGGGTTTTCTCCCATTAAAGAGGGTTTGGGTGGTCTCCGCCTTTAATTTAAAAATGGTGGTTTCAGTTCAGGTGGTCCCCAAATTTTTAACATTTATGTGGGAGGTTTTTTTAGAAATAAAATAAAAGTTTATTTTATTTTATCTTTCATTTCCATGAAAAACACAAAATATATCTTTCACCCTCGACCTACAGCGGTCGAGGTGAAGGTCTCCTTAAGCAAATACCAACACTGTGAGTTCAATGGTGCCCTCAGATTTCAATTCTGAGCACCGGTTTAAAGGTTACAAAAAACCACTCATACGTTTACTGAACGTACCTGAAAAAATGTTCAAAAATTCATTCTGGGCACACCGGGCCTCGGAATCACTCGCTGTAAATTTTCACGGACTCGTAAAATTCCCATATAATTAAAAAAAATTACATGGAATTTCCGAGTCTTTACAACTATTGATAATAAAGGATAATTAGGAAGTAGATATAGTGTATTAATGTATTTATCATGTGGAGTTTTATTATAATGGGTATTAACCCATTAGTTATAGTGTTCTATTACATGGATCTGTGATGTAGAAATTATGTGTAATATAATAATTCATATAGTGGGGAGTGCCAATGTGAATCTAGGTTTTTCGATGTGCACCTCTTCCTTATTATATTACCCTATGGTGTTGATCTAAAGCATAATTTTAGCATAAAAATATGTTTTTTATTTAATACTAGTAATTTTTTAAAATTAAATTGAATAATAAATAAAATTGAACTTTTTCAATAATGTGACTTAAGGGGAAACATATATGGACCTAAACATTTATGGTGGGGATATTTGAAATACCCCCCACATTTTAAAATTTTCAATAAAGGTTATCAAATAATATTTTTTTAATAAGATTAAGAAAAATATATTGACCTTGAAAATTTTTTATTGGCACATGGATTGTGCATGGTCTGGGAAACTATGCACAATAATCATGAATAGTGAGGTGGTTTAGAGTATAGGCGTTCAAAATTTACCACAAGGTAGAGGTAATCATGAAAGTTAACTATGCATATATAATGTTTGAATTGAAACCTAATTCTATATGTACAGATTTCTCATGTCCCTTATTTCTAAATTTATGAGTTATTATAGTTATGTTATTGGATGTATGCTATGCTTAAAATTTTTTAGGTATATATTCCTTATATCATATGATTTTTTGTGAAAATATATGTGTAAAGGTATCTATTTCTTAATATTAACATTATTTTTAGTATTGTTATTTTATTTACAATAATATATAATTATTTATAATCTATTAATTGAAATGCGCGTAAGGTATTATTAATATTATTATCATTATCGTGGGAAGGGAATATGTGTGTTTGTGTGTGTGTTTTTTGATAATTAAATAAGATATGGTTTACTATTATTTTTCATTTATTATTATTGAAGTTAAAATGTTAATGAGCTTATAGAAACCTTGTTTAGTCTTTGATAGGATAACATTCATGACCATGTTGGGAAAGGGAGGATGTATTTTCTTCTCTTCTTATCAACTCATCAAGTAAATTTTTTGAGTTGATATTGGTTTGTTTTATCCCCCATTTTCTTTTCACTTCCCTAGATACATTTTCCTATCATGTTCTTTATAAATATATGGTTCAATGAGAGGGATTTTATTCCATTTCATGGGGAAAACCCTGAAACTCATAGGGATTTTCGAGGTGTTGTTATACAAAATTCATTGTTTACCATAATTTGAAACTAGTTTCATAAGGAAATATAGTTTCATCACTTTTGGGTTAGTGTTTATAAAAAATTACCTTTTAGTGATAAAACCATATATTCTTTGGAGGTTAAAAAATAATTCATCCATAAAATCATCTTATAAATTGTAATAATAGATCAACATGTGTTCATAAAGTTTTTATTTACTTAATTCTTATTTTTTCAAGGATGCTTTAATGGAAATTATAATTAAAATTATATTTATGTATATTTCTTACATATAAGGTGTTTAATAGAATGTTAACTTTATTTCATAGAGAATAAATCTATTTTTATTATGGAAAAAATATTATATAAAATATAAAGGATTAATATCATGTTTTAATGGTGATTTTAAATTATTTAAGGGAAGGAATTACTCTTAAATCATAAATTAGTTTTTATCTGAAGGGAAGGAATAAAAATATGTATTAAATTATCAATGAACTTTTACGTAATTCCCAATCTTATTATGAAAATAATATATATGTTTTTTCTTCGAGAAACATAATGGTGAGACATGAAAGATTGATTACTTTAATTATGACTGGAACTAATCAATCTTGGGTAATTATTAATGCATTATTGGAAACCTTGAGTACCTAAGTGGGAACTATAACACATTTCATGTAGGGATAAGGGGTTACCCCCCATGTAGATTTCATTTATTTCTTCCTAATATGGGACCATTATATATCATAATAATCCTAGTTTAGTAGATATCCTTTTGTGATGCCTAACACAGGACCACACTTGTTCATGTTAAGCAATAGATTGTAGGTATCCTTTTATTTTCCCTAATATAGGTCCACTATAATTCATGTAGAGATATCCTTAGTGGATAATCATGTGTTTCTATAGCTCAAAAAACACTTTTTCAATGTAGTAAAAGGAAATAGAAACTTCAATCATATGATCGTTGTGCTATAAAATACCAAAATCATGCATAAATAAAATGATGAACATGATATTTTATGTGATAATTTATTGATAATATTACTATGAATAACCAAAAAGTTATTCTATCTATGTTATATAAATGTCCTCATCTAAATTACTCAACACTTGGGTGGAACCCTCCTCCCAATTACAGTATATTGGTACCTTAGGTAGTAAATGATAGTGGAGTGGAGAGAAACAATAAGGATAATCCACATGAGGAAAGGGAAATCTAGAAAAAATCACCATATTAATGGATTGTCCTACTTATATATAACTTTATGAACTCTTTATCCCTCCATAACATTAACATGAATTGTACAATATGTTTCAGTAATACGATTTGTTTATAAATTTCTATTAAATTTATGGCCAAGTGAGAAATCATTCATCAATGATAACATTACCTAGATTAGAGAATGAATAATAATATTTAGTATTCATTATTCCTTAAAATCATATGATTATAATTTAACTATATAATATGATTACCATAGATCAATATATTAATATATTATTATATATGATTCATTAAGTCTTACGTGCCTTATGATATATTGATATAATGAGAAATTATATGACCAAAATCCATGTTATATGTATAAATATAATACCATAAGATATCCTCATATCATTAAATTTCATATGCCCTGTCATGACCCCCTCCCCACAAGGTGTGCCCTCCTTGGTCGACAATTTGAGAAAAGAGATAATGACCCCTGAGTCCCACCTCTAGTAGGCCCTAGGTTGGTGAGAAGTACCGAGGGTATAGTGAACCCACAAATGGGAGGCATTACCCTCTAAGAGAACACATGTGAAAGAGAGAGATAAAACAAACACCAACAAACTCCAACTCAGACAACAATATAAAACAAATCTCAAGTACACATATGTAGTGTCATGCGAAACTACTGTAACTTAAAGGGGAAAACTACAAGTACCAAAGGAAAGTAAAAACAGCAGCAACCACAAGTCTGAACATCACCTGCAACCCCAAGCTAGTAGAAACCAACTTAATCTCCAACCTTCTCCAAGTGACCTGAAAACCCATTTATATATATATATATAGGGTGAGTATAATAGTATACTTAGTAGGATCCTCCCCAGAGTCTCTCGTGAAAAATTAAAGAGAACATGATAAAGCACAGTGAACAATAAGTGAATCTATCTTATCACCGAAAATGATATACTAAGTTCATGGACTCACCATGGATACTCTCACTAAGTATCACATACAAGATTATATAATATAATAAATAATATCTAGGGTACCCCATGAATACTTCCCCATGGGTTTTTTTATTTTCCCCAACATCGCACGTCCTAATCCATCTCTCTCCAAAAAGGATTGCCCGTAGACACCTAGGCGAAGAACCACAACATGCACCTCGTGCAACAAACCACCACATCCACATGAGAAAAGTAACCAGTTAGTTTTCGAGATCCACCATAGCTCGCACAACATGTATCATACATCTAGAATTTTACCTTAATCCATTACAGCCCACACACCGAGTAAGGATCCTCAATCCATCACAGCCTATACATGTTACACCTATAGTATCCCATAGGAAACTATATCCAGAATATATGTGTTTGAATAACCAAAAGCCATTACATCCATCTACACACATATATGGGGAAAACTAACCATTGTGCCTACCAACACAAGTAACTACCAAGAGAAGAGAGCAGGGCCAAAGGGGGTAGTCAGCCATCTATCCTCCCACTTGAATGTTGGGTAAAACACCCCCTAGGGCTTAGAATCCCTGAGGTGTCAGTTGCCCTAACTGACGGGGTGGAGTAGCATATAGAAACACAGAATTTACAGAATATACTACATCTCACAACCACACTATGGGAATAACCAAGTCTTAGACTCAAATGTAGCTAACATTTCTTGGACTCCCAACTGCCACTTATAAGACTAGGTATCATATAATCACACAACCATTTAAAGAGATTGATTACATTCCTCCATTCCCTTTTTGTCATTTTTACTTTATATTCATTAATTCTTTAAACATTAATTAACTATTAACAATTTCCACATTATATTTCATTAGAATCACACCCAAAATCCACTATTCCATTAAATTGAAACATCATCATTGCGTCCCAGCAAGCTCCAACCCCATGGGTTAACATCATTTATTCAATCATGTATTAACAAAATTATGACTTTCCCATATTCTCAGACATTCTGGAAAAACATTCTAAGATACTAAACACAAGGGAGCTCAACATGGTGAGTAGATAAACTACCCGTCGAGTCTTTTATACCTATAGTAAGAGCATAGACCAATCATCCCTTAAGAAACTAAACACAGAAAGCACATGTCATACCACACACGTCTTCTCCCCTTTTTGGAAGGAGGGTAAGAAAACCAACTACCTTGATCTGTGGGGAATGTAAAGAAGATAAACAACCAACAAGAAACAGCAATAATCCAAACATTCACATCTAACCCGTTCCATCATCTCTAGTGTCCTCCTCGACACCCACATGCATAAACGGATCCATCTCACCACTCTAGGTGTCAATTGCTACCACAACCAATAATCCTCCCTATCCCCACATATTACAACACAAGAAGCAGGAAAACAAACATCATATCAATTATAATCTTGGACCATAAACAAGGAATCCAACCTTCAAACACAATGATCTCTCACAGCTCCAATCATAAGGCTCTTGGCCTTTACAAATAAGAGGGTAAATCAGAACCCTACGAGGAATTATCTTTTTATAAAATATCCAATAATTTAATCCTTATAGAACTAACCGATTTATCATTTTTAGGTTACAAATATGGTTAACCTATACAATAATCTATAAAAAATTGGTTAAACATGATTACTACATCAATTTGATTAACATAAAATTACAACAACAATAGCCAGATTCATTTACATTCCTCTTTATCTTGATCCAAACAATTATCAAATAATTACAACGTTAATTTCATTACTAATTTCCATCAAGAATTAAAAACAAAACAAAGAAATCATATATATAACACTATCTAGAAAAACAAGAAGCAATAACATACGATCGATATCAATTTATTTATCTGGTTCAAATATTTAATATGTCAATTAAATTTTTATCCAGTGGGATAAAACATGATTACTCTACATTTTCACATAAAATAATAGATAAGAAACAAATCCCCAACCTCAAATGGTTCTTGAAATTCTTTATATGAGAACAATCCACACAACGGATTATGATCTTTTCCCTTGTGACAACTGCATCCACCTGAGGATGTCACGGCATGACTGCACCATCCGACAGCCAAGAAAACTCTTTTAGAAGCATGTAGATCACATTCCATAGAATGTAAAGGAGAAAATGGAGGATAAGTGTTGGATAAAATACAAGAACATAAGTAGATCATACCTTATATTGATGAAGGATCGGCACTTGCTTCTTACACCAAAACAGGGGGTGCGCATACTATAGGAAGAAACTTCAAGGGGAAATGATCCAAGGATTAAGGTTCGATCACACAACCCCTAAGGGAAGAAGAAAAGTTTTGAGAATATCACACCAGGGAACATAGAGGAAGAATAAGGGATATACATATCTCAGCCCTTTATAAGATTTAATTGAGTAGCAGTTTAAGATACACTGTATTTTCCATTAAAATCAAATCACATTAAACCACATGATTTGACCAAGTAAAGACATACCGAGACTTAATAAAATTAATATAAGAGTTATGGGATTTGATTCATCATTAAATCCCATAAAAAGGCTTTAAATGCATTTTACGTCAAAGGAAACATCAAAGGGGTAAAACTGTAGGAAGCTGGAAACATTGTACACCAAACATGAAATTTGAAAAGGTGTTGGATGACCCACCATTATGGAAACCTCACTGGTCTGGAAACACTATAGAACCTCACTAGTTTGGAAACCTCAGCGGTCTGCAAACACTGTAGAACCTCACTGGTCTAGAAACATTATAGAACCTCACTGGTCTGGAAACCTCACCGGTCTGGAAACACTGTAGAACCTCACTTATCTAGAAACCTCACCAGTCTTGAAACACTAATCATGAACTAGAAATTTGGGAAAGGAAAAAATAATGTTGTTGGAAGGCCGCAGTTGGAAGGGTTTTGTTGGAAGGTTGCTGTTTGAAATAGCCTACTATTTTGTAAACACTGTTTATGAACTAGAAATTTGGAAAAGTGTTGGGAATATGTCACCTTGACCTCCCAGAACACCTCTAACACCATATTTCAGCAAATTAATTGATCGAAGAGGTTCGTGCCATTACATGTCCAATGTACATCATATGCATTAATGAGACTATACATGTCATGAGGATAATTTATATGCATGACTCATTTTTTTATGTTGTATTTTATTTTTTGTTAATATTTGATGACACTATTCATGAATGGTGGATTTGGAACATACTTGATTTTGAATTTATTAATAAGAGTAATATGATTTTGTTGATTGATATGGACATGAATTTTTTTTATTTTTTCAAGGAATATGAATACTGAATAAGATCATTATAATATGATTATAATAAAGATGAAGTGGGAAGTATAACTTGGAAGAATAGTATTACAAATTATAGTTTCCACTATAAGATGACTATGGGGTGAGATTTTAAGATATCTATAAATATCATCAAAGATGTATGAGTCTAATGATTAGCTTGGTGGACTCATTAAAAATCATTCATGAAAGGGTACTTGGATCTATTATGGAAGTAACTCTTTGATGATCACATGGCCTGACTATATCCTATGTAACTATTTGAGGAATGTAGAATCACATGGAGTATGAATTCCAATATATATCATGTCGCTCCTTGTAATGATCAAAAATGCTTCTATTATCCAAATGATTTCTTATTCAGCATGGGAAGAAGATCTCTCACAACCACTCTCTAAACCAATGGTGTAATGGAATAAACCTTTTAATGAAGTTATATATGGATTATATCAAATTAATTTAGAGTTTATAATGCAAAAATATATTTCATATATACATATTTTTTAGTTTTATATATTAGTTACCCTTTGGAATATTTCAATCTGATTAGAATGAAATGTGATACAGTATAATTGGAAAAAATTAATGATAATGAAAATTTCAATATCATTAAATGATCTTGAGGTGAGTATGTATCATCATGATGAATATTATAGAATATTATAGATACTATAGAAGACTAGATAAGAAATGAGAGGGTTATATTTGAAAAATTCCCTAAGATAAAGGTTATTACAGGACTAGGGTGAGTGATATTTCATGGTATAGATAAACCATTAAAATTAATTGTTTATATATATATACCTCAGGCCACAATTAAATTTTCCACACTATAAAGCTTCTAAGGTTGAGATGAAATTAACAATGATTTAACTATAGTGTGAATAGTAATGATAAGGATCATTTCATGGATGATTCAATCATTTCATAACTGTGCAAATATAGGAATGCGTTATTCAAATATATGATGGATGCATCATTGAGATACTCCTATGAGAAATAAGAGTTCATATTATATAGAAAATAAAAAACATATTTTGATGTATTGTTTCATGTATAATGACTCTAAATCATTTTTAGAATCCTTATATTCCATTAAGGGAAGCCACATGAATTTGAGGATTCACTATCTTGGGAGTCCAAATATGTTTCACCATAAGAAAGTATATCATTACAAAAATGGTTATTAATGACACAATAGCTTTACCATGAGAATTATATATTTCCCTAGAATGAGAATCCACAATGACAATACTCTAATAACCATGATAATTACACAACACCCTATGTGATGGGGATTGAAATATATATTTATATAATTTATGAATTCACTACATCATAGATATTTGGTAATTTCATTGCTTGGGGTAACTAACATGAATAACTATAGAGGTCGCGTCTCAGGACACGTGGACATGCAGCAAGGAAAGGGTGGATTTAGGGGATATAATGATACATTTAAATAGATATGTTAGTTATGAATTTTGGACATATATATTTACTAATTCATGTATCATGATGGAATATATCACATCATAGTATCATGTATTGCACCATGACTTAAAGCCCTACACTACAATTTTTTCAATTCCAGAATATCAAAGAATAATATACCATATATTTTAGGATGAAATTGGGTCACAAAATAACAAATATCATTAGTTGATGAGATGATTTTGACTTAGTATTTAATGAAGATATCACATTGGGAATGATAAGGATACCTGGGACACATTGATTGATCTATATCGCCACTATAGATATAAAGATGTGAAATATTTCTATAAAATGATCATATAGTCTTCTAGAAATAGAGATGATGAAATATAGGTAGTATTTTATTGGATAATTTCATTATAAGGAAACTCATTAGTGTTTTTATTGAGTAAATAACATGACGAAAAATATTTCAAAGTCTAGAGACACTTGAGGAAGACATCATAAGGATCATACATTTTTGGGAGATTTCTTAGTGTTAATATATTTACCTTGTAACTATGTTTTACATTATTATAGGGATAAAGGATATTAACTTGATCAATCTGTTTATTCATTCATCATTTATAATAAGGTGTTGAACTGTACATTGGAATAATAACGGGTGATTCATCAAGGACATAACCACATGATGAAATTAGTGTTTTGAACAATTTATGCCCTGAGCCTTCTGTGTTATATCACTCACCTCTCATAATCTTCTTATATATTGTTATCAGGATCATCATTTGATCTATGGAAAAACTATAAAACATTGGAAAAGTAGTTTATATAGGTAAAAACATGAAAAAATCTAATTAGACATTAAAAACTAATTCAAAACTCCTCTAAGTAGTCGGACATCCCCTTAAAAGGTCCTATCAGTTGGAATCAGAGTAAGGTTCCCTATATGTATCATAACCCCCAATTTTATAATATCATAAAAAAATATTAGAATTAGCATGACCATAAGGATTTTAAAACTATGTTTATGTTCAAAGTAAAGGTCTGAACAAATAACAAAAAGGATAATGAGTTTCTAAAGTATAATTGATTAAATTTTTTGGTGATGGATCCTTATATCAATTACATATTCTACTTTATATATGATTTCACTCATGAAATTTCAACACCAAAGTTGAGTTTCCTACTATATTTACCATGGATGATTTCTATTGAGATATAAATTACTAGACATTCCTTCTACATGAAGTATTATTATTTTTCTACTAAGATGCTTTGATTTTACATGATTTTCAACTTCAATGAGCTTTACTCTAGTTTTTTAGAGAATATTACTAATGGATAAATGGAGGCTATGCATAGTAAGGCATTAATAAATCAAATAAAAAAGATGAAAATGGGTTATAAAAGTTAATGAGGATCACTGAATATTCTTATATTCTCACATCATAAAATTTTATGAAGATTGAGAAAGAAAATAAGAAGTGTCACACTAAGATCAAAATTCATAAGTAGAGTCTTTATCTGTTACTCAGAGATAAAAATTTCATGGTTAGATATGGATCACAAATAAAAGATTAAATATATTATTATTAGAATAAATTGATGTCATTTTAATTCATCATTGAATATTTATTAGATGAACTTTAGAAGGAATAAATGGGTTTATAAACTTCCCTATAATATATTAAAATTTGGAACACTCTAATTCCTAAAACTCCAATTTTATGGTATATAATATTTATAATATGGATACTCATTAACATTTCATGTTTATCTTTCAATAAGATTATATTGTGAAATATCAGAACAAGGAATAAACTTTTTACTTGGTTTCTAAAACTAAAAATTTATCTAGAAGAAATAAGTAAATTCTTCTAAAATGGAAAATCTTAATTATCCTTAGATGGTTTAAAATATTGGAACTTATTATAAGTCAAGTCAGATTGATTCTCAACTATACACCCCAAAGAAAAAGAAACCATGGGTGAATGGGTTTAGAAATAGGAGACATAAACTTGTACAAGTCATACTTATCCTCATTCTAAGAAATGGATGAAGATGAAGAATAGTGGGAATCATATCCTACCAAAGGAAAATAGTAATGAGTATTGGGGAAGACTCACCTGTTTTGAGAAGAGGCGATTGATTTTCTCATTAATGGAGGAAAATTAATCTTTTAAAGATAATAAAAAGGAGGAAAGAAACATATGATATCTAATGGGACACAGGTTCCATGGATGATTTAAAAAATTAAGGTTATTTTTCCTAGTGTGGTTTCTTTAGCTACAAATTGAATAACTATAATTAAAAAATTTATAATATTGAAATCAAAGTAAAAGATACAATAACAATATTCTAATGAATTGAAAAAAGTGATGATGAATCATAGTACACCTAAGGATACTTTTGTATGGTAAAAATATTAGGACACAATGCCAAAACATATGTAAAATAACTAACAAAAAACTAGAGTTAATATTGATTCCAATCCCTATAATTATTAGAGTCATAATGATAGTCTTACAAAATTGGTTGAGGAACAGGAAGAAAATATCAACAAATAGATGGTGGATCAATATGAGAATATGAAATATGTTAAAAAATATATTCTAAAAAATATCATATGGTTTATAATACTCAATATAAATTACAGAATAAATAGAGATCTTTTATTAGTGGATTCCTATATTCAAAATCATAATGAATTGTTTATATAATTCTATAAATAGAGTGCATCATTTGAACTTATCAAAAAATATAATGATATTATGAAGACAAAATGAGTGTCTATAATAAACAAAGTAGGACACCAACATACCATTTATGTACCCAAGTAATCAAATAATGGTCTTGATCAAGGTGATGGATAACAATTGCTGAAAAGGATCTGATATTATTATAGAAATTGTTTAAATCCAAGGTTATTCCTTGTAGTACAACCTACTAATTTTAAAAATTGGGGTATGAGTTGATGAAATCTCTTCCATTATTTTTTATTTAATTTCATAGTGATTTCTAATCTCGAAAATGTGATCTTAATTTAGAAATTTAAAGTGAGTAGTTAAAAAAACTATTATCAGATCACTTATGGGAAACAAGGTTTTGTTAATTAATTTCTATTGTTTTCTATAATGTGTTATCTCTTATTAAATTAGAGTGGTTAATTGATGTTTCAATTGTAATGTATTTTATGTTTTGTTTTATATTATATTTTATTAAGGATTATCAAGAGTTAAGTTTTTTAAAGGATGGAAATGATATGGATTACACCCCATTATTATGGAGTAAATTTAAATAGGGTGAAAATTCATGGATCCCCATAGATTTAACGAAGTCACCATAATAAAATAAGGGAGTATAATATCAAACATATCAGTATTAGATATTGAATTAGAATCCTCTTCACTTACTCTAAATATCTCTTTTGAACTATGTTGTCAAATATATGGAAGAAACACATAAATTCAATATGACTTTGATGAGTTGAAAGAATTTAATTATTTCATGATACTAAAATTGGTTCATGTATTATCATGATGTTTCAAAATAAATTAAAGTCTTAATAATAATATTTATGGTTTTCATATTACCAAAAAAATATAGGGGGAGGTTTATGATCCCATTCATGTAAAGAATATGAATTACATGCAAGACCTTTTTAATAGGTCATTTTTATTTATGTTATACCTCTCTCTGTCAAGGTGTTTCAATGACCAAAAATAGTCACATATCATAAAAACATTTTCAATTAGGTGAATTTCATTATTTTTATTATGTTTAAAGGGGTGAATTACATATCATATTAAAGTTACATTAAAGCCTTGATAAAGGATAGGAATAACATGTTTTTATCCTTAATTTCAATATAATAATCATATAATATCACAGGAAGGATTTAGGTGTAAATGGAGGTGTATATTCTGAAATATAGTAAAGTGTAGACTACACCATCTACCCATTATAGGGTATGCTCAATCTAGTTCCATGTGTGAAAAAAAACATGTTGCAGTAGAAGACCCACTGGCCAGCCAGTGGAGTCCCACATATTGGCTAATAGTGAATCTAGAACCAAGGATCTATAGTTGTTGACCAAAAACTAACTGGTGGAGGTGTACGGCTAGTCAGTTCTTGTTCCAGTAGTGCAGAAGCCCCCATAAACCCCATCAGCTACCAAGTGGAGGTTAGCACGTATCTGGTGGCATCATTCAGTGTCCATCGAGGAGGTTTTTAATATGGTCAAAACAACCATTATGATGGTCCATTCTAGGTTCAATATACCTTATTATTCCATAATTTTCTTGATCCTTTTTTAGAAACTATAAATAGACTACCTTATCTCCTTGATAACTCACCTTGACACCTTGTGATCCTTTTCTCCCTACAATGTGCACGAAGATATTAATCAATGGTGAATCTCTAAAATTTCAAATTTTCTAAATATCCTTCAAGTTATCAATTCTCCAAAGGATCTCCAAAATTTCATAAAATCTATTATTTATCCATTTTACATCATTTTATCTAAGAAAATTTTGAGAAAAGTGCAGAGGTTTTTCCTAGAGAAATACACTCTCATTATGAAACCACCTTTAACTAATGGTTTTCACTCTTCAAAATCATGGAATATGTTACCTAATGACAAGTGACATTGAATAGGGTTCTAATAAACCATAATAATGAGGAATGAGTTTATTTATCACTTTCTAGATCAAGGGATTTATACATTTTATCTCACTAGTTGAGGGTCAGATATTTAGGGTCACACATTGTGCTTTAGTTGAACTCCTTATCAAATGTGTTTGTATCCTATTTACTTTTCTACATTCCATCATTAAACATGATATCACATACTTTAATAATTTTTATTTGAGAGTTTTTTTATTTAATTACATTAATATATTCATTAAAAACTTGAATTGAAGTTATAAACAATCACATATTTCATTTATCGCTTCTTTATTTCAAAATCATTTTATTTTAAAATTAATCTTTTATTCTGCATTTATTTTTACAAAGCTAAATTCACCAACACCCCCCCCCCCATTATTTCTATAATCTCTGAGAAATAATTGGTATCAAATGGCATATTTATATCATTTCCAAAATTTTATTTATTTTTAAATATTGTTTTTCAAATCTTGAATTGATTTCAAAGCTATATTTTCATTATGAATTTTAATTCCAATTCACATAATCTTATTTTTTATAGAAAAGATTATAATTATTAGAAGAATCATATGTCAATTTTATATAGTATCATTTCTTATCCCATATAGAAAATGTTAATGCATGAGAATGTTCTTACCACATAAACTAAATAGAAATGGAGTCATGAATATATTAGAAATTTTGAATAGAAAAACAAATCTATGAATTCCATGAATTTAAGACTCAATATAAATGAGTTTAATAATATTTACACATGGAAAACTACATATGATATTTGATGATAATTATTATAAGTGGACCATGAAGGCAAAAATAAAGCCAAGGAGACTATACTAGATATATGCCATCATGATTTTGAGATTTTACTCTGCATTCTAATGAATCTATTATAATCATGTTTATAAGATTTAATGACATATAAAATGGTATAAATTCCCTCATATATTAATTATCAACATAAATTCTTATAAAGAAAATCTTATGGGTGTTACCTAGATTTTGGGATTCTAATGTGATGGGAATCCAAGAATCCAAAGTTGTGAAAAAGATAGTGGTAGAGGAACTCATCATCTCTTTAATGACATATTTAATCACGATGAAATGATAAGAAGAAAAGGAGACCAATGAAGATAAAGAATTCAAGAAAACCATTTCCTTTAATTCTACCAATGAAGAAAAATACAAAGGTGAGGTTTCAGAATATTCTCATTTTTCCAAGATCATGATCAAATTCTTCAAGGAGAATAACCACAACAAGAGACCCAAAAAATACAAATCAGAATGTGGAATCAGAATTGATGTAATAAAAATTAAAAAAATAAATGTCTTATAAAATAGGGGTTCCCTATCTATAATAAAAATATCAAACAAAATAAGATAGGTAAAAAATATTTCAATGTCTCCACAAGGAGTGCAAGTGATGATTCCATGGATACAACTTCATCTTCCACGTTAATCAAAACTATCTTGAAGTACCTCATGTAACATTTTAATGAAGATATTGATGTTAGTATTCTATTTATTATTTCATTATCTTATAATTCTTCTCTTGATTCTTCTCATTATTCTCCCTCTTTTACTTATTCTTCTTTCTACTTTAGTCAACTAAATTATGAAGATTTAAAACATGCCTAAAATCAACATTAAAATGGATATCATCAAAATTAATTTTTATATCTTGAACTCTAAGATAAATATAATCAATTTTTTAAAGAAAAATGTAATCATAATAAATTAAAGTATCTTCAAAGTCAAGAAAAGTAAGATCTCATTATGAAAATAAAAAATCAATCGTATATCGATGATATTGAATTAACCAGAAAATGACCAAGAAAGTTACCTTTTCAAATTCTCTCATGCTGAAGAGAATTTAAATAAAATTTTGGATTCTTAATAACCTATAAAATATTGGTCCAACTTTGGTTACTCTAATCATGTGATCTCTTCAAAAAAATAATTGAAACCTATTCTGTTAAAGGTATTTTCCAAGATAAATTTTGTAATTATTTTAAAATAAATAGTCGTTTAATATATGAATGTGATTGAAAAAATGAGCAATATGGAATAAAAAAGTAAATTAATCTTCATTCAAATATTTCAAAAAGATAACCCTCTAAACAAATTTATATTTTTAAATCATTATTGTCTAACATAGGTGGACCCAAGTTTTTGTGGGAACCAAAATATTCAATCATTTAATCTTTTAGGAAAAAATTCACATGAGAAAACCCCAAGAAGAAATGTGGTTCCAAAATTATGATTGCTCTAGACATAAGTATCATGATATATCTGAATTTATCCAAATAAATAAACTTTAAGGATGAAATATCAACTTTATATATATTTCAAGGGGTAAGATAATTGGTGATGGAACCATTAATTTTTCTAACTCATCCTTCATTAAAAATGTTTTATTCATAAAATACCTGAACGAAAATATACTAAGTAATATTCAATTGTGTGATAGAGGTTTCAAAATATCTTTTTAAAATGATTTCTATAAAGTCTTAAATTCAAAATGATAACATCTCATTACCAAATCAATATTTCAAAATGTTTAAATAATTAATTTAAAATATCATTATATCAAAACCATAAAATTTTTGAATACACAGGTGAGTGACTCGTGGATTTGGAACCAATTCCTTGGTTATTGTACCACGCATTCTCTCTTAAAACTCAACTGATTCAAACTAGTAAAAGATCTTCCCAAATTTAATTTCAAATATGACATGGTTTTTGATGCATTACAACATGTTAAGTAACACAAATCCTATTTTAAAACTAAAAATTTAATTTTTTTTATTCAAAAGATCTTAAAATTGTCTATATCAACAATTTTCTCTTAGTTAAATTGAAATAATATATGAAAAAACCCATACTCTGATAATTGTTAACAAATTAGCAAGACTCACATGGATTATTTCTTAACTCATAAAATTTAAACTTGTAAATCCTTTATCAAAATTTCAAATAAATTATAAAATGAAATAGGTTTTAAAATTATTAAAATTATTATTGATCATGGTGTAGAATTAAAAAAATAATTAATTTAATAATTTGAGTTCTTATGAAGTATATAATAATTATTTTTCTAATCCTTAAACCCCTCGGCAAAACGGTGTAGTAGATAAGTGAAATTGAACAATACCAAAATCATTTGAACTATTTAAAATTAATTTCCATTTCCAAAATATTTTTTTATTATGGAAATGAATAAAAAATGTTTTATCATTTATCATGTTTTCATTAGGCCTTTTTTAAAGAAACCCCTTATGATATTTAGTATAATAAAAAACCTATGGTGGGATTTTTCAAAAACAAATTGGGTGAATTTTTTTTTAATTTAAACACCAAATAAAATATTTAAATCTTTGATTATAAATATGATTAGGGTGTATTTATTTGGTACTCCAACTCAATTAAATCATACCATGTTTTTAAAAAAAGAACTAAAATATTAGAAGAATCAATCCATTTTTTATGAAAAATTTCCAAAATGTATTCTTAAAAATATTTGTGAAAATTATGGTTTAGATGATAATTTTCAAGCTAAAGAAGTTGAAGAAGAAAAATAATTAACTTCATATTATCTTCCAAAATATTTCAAATAATATAAGTATTATCCCCTTGAAAATTTCATTAGTGATTTACAAGCGGGAACTCATACTAATAGGTCCATTTTAAATGAGGTTGAACACAAATATTTTCCCTCTCACCTTGAACACCAAAACATTAGTGATTTCATTAATGATGAAAATTGGATACTTTCCATGCAAGATTAACTTGATAAATTCACTCAAAATTATGTTTGGACTCTCATGGAAAGACCTAGTAATTATCATTTTATTAGATCTAAATGTGTTTTTTGAAATAAACTATACTAATTTAGTAATATCAATAGAAAAAAAGATCATTTAGTTTCCAGAGGATATAACTAAAAATAAGTAATTTCCTATAGAAAAACCATTGCACTTATATATCTTATTGAATTAAAAATAATCTGTTTGGTATTTTCTTCTCCTCTGAATTTCAAACTTTTTCAAATGGTTTTCACAAGATCTTTTTTAAATGGTTTTATTTATAAAAAAATTGTGGAAAAACCACTATGTTTTGAAAATACACTTTTTCTGAATTCAGTTTTCAAACTTATAAAAGTGCTTTATATCTAAAAAAATCCCCTCAATCTTGTTATAATTGTATTTCAAACTATCTTATTTCAAATAGTTTTAAAATGAAAAAAATCAATTCAACTATCTTTCTAAAACACATATCAAACAATATTTTACTTATTTAAATATATGTTGATGATGTGATGTTCACCTATAACAAATAAAAACTTTATTTTTAATTTTCTAATATAATGATGAAGGAAGTTGAGATGAGATATTTTGGTGAACTTAAATTATTTATATTTTCTCAAATTTCTTAAAATTCTAATGGAATATTTACAAACAAAATAAAATAATCTAATAAACTCTTAAAATTATCTAGAATAGATCATGCTAAGGAAATTATCACTCCCATGAGCATGACTTGCACATTAACATATGATGAAGCTGGTAAAGAGGTCGATAACAAGATTTATTGAACAATGATTCATATACTAATTTATCTTATTGTGAAAAAACCTAATATCATTTTTAGTGTATTTCTTTGTACTTTCTTTAAATAAAATCCAAAATAATCTCATTTAAAATCTGTCAAAATAATTTTTAATTAATTAAAATGTTCTCAAAATATTGGTTTATTTTATCCAAAATGAATATATTTTAATTTAATTTCTCTCTCCAATGTTTATTTTGGTGGAGTCCAAATTGATAGGAAAATAACTAGTGAAACTTTCCATCTATGGAGTAGTAAGAAGCATAACTCAGTTTCTCTTTCTATAGCTGAAGAGGAATACATAGTTATTGGGAGTTGTTTCTCTCAAATTCTATGGATGTAAGACACTATCTTGGACTTTAGTATAACATTTAACTATATCCCCTTCAAGTGAGAAAATATCAATGTCATAAATATTTCTAAAAATACTATATAGTACTCTCACACAAAATATATGACTTAAGACACCATTTCCAAAGAGGTCACTCCTAAAAAGGTGATATCATTTTAGATTTCATTCCAATTGAATATCAACTTGATGATATTTTCACCAAACCTTTATCCCTCGATTGTTTTTAATTCATTAAAGGTGAATTAAGAAGGATTTTATTGTGACATTCTTCATTTAATCTATGTATATCTTGAGTTATCTTTGAAAATATTTTCAACATCATTCTTTAAAAACTTATTTTTAAATCTTGAATTTACTCCATTATTTATTTTTATGTCTCAGATATGATCCCTTATCTCACCTGTGTTACAATTTGAGGGGGATCCTTTTATCCCTTCATTTATGAAATTTTCCTTAAGTGATATCATTCATTTTAAAAATTAATTAATAAATAATTTCAAAACTATTTTCTCTTATTATTTAAAATTTCAAAATTCATATTTTCAAAATAATGTACTTTTCTTAATATTTTATTATTTTTTATTTAATACCTTATATTTATATTTGGTTCCTTTTTTAAAACTTTTTTAAACAATTTATTTTTTAAATCAATATATGCATTTATTCCTTTATTCAAATAATTTATATTTCTCTAAAAGAAGATTAATTATGAGAAAAAATAGTTTATATATACTTATATCTAACCTTTATTTTGAGATGACTTCAATTAAATTTCAAATCGAAGAAATATTTTCAAATTATGGTATCAACTCAAAGGAATTTCCTATATAAGATCTTTCAAAGAATAAATCTCTCAATAAAGCTAAATATAATTCCTCAATGTTTTATGGAAAATTTATGTACTGGTTTTAATTTTATTATATTATTTTCTCTTTCATTTCTTCTTTATATCTTTTCTTCTCTTAAAACCATTTCTCCATTTTACTTTATCATTATTTTCCCTTTGATCCTTTCTTTCTATATTCAATTTTTTTCTGTGATACATGCTTTCTTTATTTTTTTTAACTTTAAAATTTACTTCTGAAATGATCTTATTATTTGTGGAGTTTGGATGTTAAGAAGTATTATTAAAATTTTATTTTTCTTTTAATTTAAATTTTCTTTTATTTTTATCTCTCTGAATAGTAATTATATTATTTGGGGAGTTATGGAAATTAAAAAAATAGAATATGTTTCTTTCTTTTTCTCTATTTTTTTAATTCTTTTTCATTTACTCAAAAATTATCTCTTGTGTTTTTTTACTTCAAAATATTTGTTCATTTTATCCTTCCAATTTTTTTATATTTTTTAGTGCTTATCGCATTTTTATAATCACCAAAAGGGTAAAATATCTTAAAAACAAAAGGGGTGTAATTTTCAAAATTTATTTTTACAATGGTGGTATTAGTTTTATGTCTGGTAAAAAATTGTAATGGGGAAGACTTTAAAATCTTTAAAAACTATTTTTTATAGTTTTTATAAACATATTTTATATGTTTTCTTATTGGGTTCATTGAATATTATTCAATCTCTTGAATAACTTGTCTATATATTTTTCTTTTTATTTATTATTAATTTATTATTTTAAGTTAACTATTTATGATCATTAAAAATTAAGAGATTATTTTACCCATATCTCTATCTTTTTGTTTTCATTATCACAACTACTCACTTATCTTAATAATGTTTTAATTTATGTGTGTTTCAAAAAAATTATTAATTTTAAAGTGGTGAATTACATGACATATTAATGTTCCTTTAAATAATTTTTAAAGGCTTGGATGCCTCTCTTTATATCTTTAAATTTTTTGAAATCATATTAAAATATCAAAAAAAGGGTTTATGGGGAAGTGGAGGTGTCCATTATTATGGTTGGATAAGTGTAGACTACATTAGCTACCTAATGCAGGGCACCAGCTAGATGGTTCCATGTGTCTGGAAACCATGTTACAGAAAAAGACCCACCATCCACTAGGTGGAGTCTCACTAGACATCTTGTGGTGAATCTAAAACCAAGGATCTCAAGAAGTATCCCACTAGCTAGCCTATGGGGGTGTATTGAATAGCCAGTTCTAGTTCCTAAAACAAGGAAGCCTCCAGGCATCTCATCGGCTACCCAGTGGAGGCTACCAGATATTCGGTGGGGTCAGGCATTGTCCAGCGAGGAGTCTTTTAATGTGTTCAAAAAATCCATTATGATGGATGATCTTTATTCTATAAAACCAGTGATTCTAGAAGTTCTATGATCCTTTTTTGATCCCATTAATATACCCCCGTGTATCTTTGAAGTCTTACCTTGAAAACTTGTGATCTTTTCTCCCTATGATGTTCTCTCAAATATTAATCAATGTTGAATCTCTAGAAATTAATATTCTCTCATGCACATGCATATTCTAAATTCTAAAAATTCCCTCCAACCTTTCTCACAATTTATACTTTCTCCATTATACAAAAATCCATCATAGATATTTGGGAGCAACGTATAATGAGTTTTCCTAAACAAACCCACTCTATTTCCTTAATATCTTTCCACCAACAGTTCATAATATACAAAATTGTGAGATGGGTTACATGATTACCAACAATATTCAAAAGGGTTATCACAAACCTCAATTTTGAGGGATGGGTTTCTTGATCACTATTGAGATTAAGGAATTTATATATCTTACATCTTGAGTCGAGGGATGGATATGTATGGGAACACAGTGTGCTTTAACTGAAATCCTTATCAACTATTTTTATATCCTATTTACTTTTATGTATTGTATAATTAAACATCATGTCATATACTTTCATAATTTTAATTTGAATGTTTCTTCACTTTAATTACATTGATATATTATTTATAAAAAAGAATTTAATTTATCAACTATCAGGGATTTGGTATAATTTTTATATAGAATAATATAAAGATATTCTTATACATTGGGAGAATGATATGTGCATGACTTGTTAGATTTTTCAAGGATGATGAATATTTTATAAGTTCACCATAAGATGAGTTGAAGAAAAATGAAGTGAGGAGTATACCATGGAAGAATATGAGATACCCAATGGACTTGTGAAGACACTTAAGAGAGGGGTGAATCAGGTATTGACTATTTTTTATCAATACAAAATTTTATGAAACCCCTTTGGAATTAAACTTCTATTTTTGTTTAGTTCAAATAGTTCTATTATGTTTTTAACCTTAAAAAATAAAATTCATGTTGGAAAGTAAAGAAATAAATAGTAACACAATATTTTCAAAATGTTTTGTACTAATACCTACTCTTTTCCTTGATTGGTTGTTCACCCCAGTAAAGGATTCTCTACTATAATCAATCACATATAACAATGGGTTAGGTGCTTCCCACACCAAAAATTCTAGTACCTTACTAGACATACAAATTTATGATTCCCATAGGACTTCCACAACCACATTCACACTAAATTCAAAAATTTATACCATGTATTCTAAGAATACCCTAAGTAACATGGGTTTCATTGCATCCCGCAGTGTATATGAAAGTGTTTTATTTAAAGATCACGCTTTGAAGTGGATCAAAAAGTATTCTTAGGGATGTCTATACATCCAAATCTTGATATTATTTTCTCAAATTAGAGTATTTTTCTTCTAATTTGTTCTTTAATGGAATTAAATGATACTTGGTCTCTAAATGTTTCTCAAATCATAGATCTTCTACAAAACCTACTCACTAGCTTCTCACAATTCTTCACTGAAAAAGTTTTTATACACAAAGTATCTTTAAAATTATAACAATATAGGATTCCTAATATTCCTTGATATAACATGAATTGTATTATTCTTCTCTTCTTTGAGAGGTCATCTAATCTCACACCACATAAAAACTCTCAGAATCCCAATCTACGAACCCTCTAGCAATAATGGTTATTTGTCCTTTTTCTCTTTTTCTTCCTTGTGATCCAAATCATCTCACATGCATGGGAAACCTCATTTAAGAGAATTAAATGGCTTCCATTGTAATCAGTTACCACAAATTGAAAACGATGAATAATTTTAGATTTCTCATAGAAAGAACAATTATCATATTCCCAATTTTGACTTTCCATGATTTTTCATGCATGACTCAATAAAGTATCCCATGTGAAATTAATTTTCATAATAATTCAACTCTAATGACTGAAATTACCTTCCATGAAAACATTTGAAGCAATATCTTCTTCATCTTACTCAAGATACAAGAGAATAAGAAAAAATATATTCTATTTCATGACTTCCTCCCTCTAAAGGTACCCCTCCTTATCCAGAAGTGAAGGAAGAGAGATAATGACCATTGATTCCAACATCCAGTAGACCCCGAGTTGGTGACTAGAATCAAGGGTAAAAAAATCTCACAAATGAGAGGAATTACCCTCAATAATAATAAGGGTCAGGAGACAGTATAACTCTTTCACAAACCTCCTACATCATGAATAGAAATTAAACCCAAAAACCACCCCACAAAGATTTTGTAAATAAAAAAACAATCAGAAGAATCAAAAAGTTACCCAAATGAAATCCTTATGGTAGTGACATAGGTGTATCTCCAATGTCAAAGCTAGTAATGTCCAGCATGGTCCATGGATTTATCTTAGAAACCTAATAAAATTATATACACGTAGGGTGATAATAACTTGAAAACTCAGTAAGATCACATCCAAAGTCTCTTATTCACAAGTGAAAATATAATAATAATGAACTAGTGAGAAAACAAAAGAACCAAAAGCACCAAAATAGGTCAACTAACTAATCCCAACCTCCCAAAGTAATGTTTACAAAATAATACATTCTAGTGTAATAACATAATAAGAAACACAATGATAAAGGGAAGGTACCCCACACCGCTTTCCAACTGATTTTATACTCTCACGTCTGAATGTAGTACATCATGTTAATACCATATATTCTATATAGAAACCTATCTAAAGACACATGGGTTAACACATCACATCACATCTCTCCCACATACACCTAGGCGATCACAACACATATCATTCAAAGACACCTAGTCTAACACATCACATCTCTCCTGAAGACACCTGGTTCATCACAACAAATCCATAGCACCATAACAACTATAGTAGTAAGGTATTATGAACATGAAATATATCGACCTCATTCCCTCATCCTTTCATGCATGACCCCCACTATGAACCACATCATCCTCTCATCAAACCAAGCTATAAGTGAACTATAATATGAAATCCATCACAGCCAGTGCATAAGGAACCTCGCTTGGAAGAGAGAATAGGGAATATTGGGTTATAATTAATTCTTCCTCTCCATCGGGATGTTGGAAAAAACACCCCCAAAACATTTTGTTTTAGTACAAAGTGATCAACATGGGTGGGGGTGTAAATAAATCACATGTAAATATAATATATAATAGGTACACACATAATTTTAACCTATGGTTTTTAAAAAATGAAACAATCCCTCTCACAATGTCACCATAAAACCTCACAACCCCTATCACTCCCACTACTACCACTAAATGAAAAAACACCACATAATAAAGTCGTGTGCCATAATCCACATGCCATATTTCACCTGTTCTATTCAAGTTAATCCAAATACCAAATTATTCCCATTATCAACCAATTTAATTTCTCATGTCCATTTCTTTCACATTAATCATCAACCACATTAACCATGCATTCACATTTTGATTCCACATTCATTATCTATTTCCAGACCATTCCAAACCACCCCATTTTCCATTCTAGTTTCTTTATTAACATTTATTCTATTACTGTCCATAAAATAGAACAACACTGAAAAACACAACGACAATCCCCACAACACCACCACTACACAATATAACCACATCCGTAAAACAACTACCCCACTCACCATAATAATATATCACATCCACTTTTTACATAATTTACTTCAAATTTAGAAAGGGGATTTTCATCACATTTTCTTTTCATTTTAGGGGTATTCTCACACAAACCAGAATATCCATGGCCAAAAAAATTATTATCTAGATATACATTTTTATCCAATTTAATTCAAGGTGATAATAAAAAATCTCATAATAAATAGTTCAAAAAACATATAAACTACAACAAAAACAAATCCCTTAATTTTCATGTTTTTAGAAAAGCATTAAACATGCATATAACAATAACAAAAAATGGTAAGATTCTTTTTTCCCTTTCCCTTACACTTTAAATTTCAATTAAACAATTATTATATTCATTAAGATGGATCATTACATCTTCCTAAAGAATTAAAAAAACATGATCCCTCACATACATACAACTAGAATAAAGATGAAGGTTCCCCAACCTCAAGAAATATTTCAGATTCGCTACACATAGCAAGGAAAATGTAACATATATAGAAGACCATAACCACCCAAGAAAAACCCAGATCAACCAAGACAACATCAAGGGATCATAAAAATTGTAAATCAAACACACCCCAATCAAAAAATAATCACCGTTGTGAATTCTAGAAAGAAGAAAAAAATGAAACAAGGGGAAAAGAAGGAGAACTCACCCTGGACTACCAGTGATAAATGTATGAGTAAAGGGGTGGGAAGGTCTCCTAAAACAACTAGGGTTTTCTCAATAACTAAGAAGTAATATGATCATAATGAGATAATTCATCAAAATCCCTGCTATTATAAACATATATTAACTTGTCTCATTCATATCGGGAATTCTATATTCACATCATGAATTTGTGAGTGGCCTAGAAATTCAATCTGTGAAACCAGTTTAACACATGAATCCCCTAAAATATTTACTTCCACTGAAATTCATGGAACCTCAACCTAATTTAATTCATGCCATTAATTTCACTTTCATGTCATCAATTTCTTCATCATAGAACCCCTCAGTAGAACAAAATACACGAATCATGATCTATATAATCCTCAAATAAAAAAAATCACATTGTGAATTCATTTTTATGTCATGAACTTTATGCTATAGAAAAATTGTATCTTCAAACTCCATAGAAACCTCCTTGAGTATCCTATAAACACCTCCAACTCTCAAACTAGCAAAGTAATGAGTCTGGAAGGCGTGGAATGTTACATTAGATATCTCTTAAATAATTCACATACTTAAGAATCAAAACAAAACCCAAAAATAATGGATAAGTTTTGAACAACCATCTCATTATATACCTATCAGGGATCTCATTACACCCAAAACACTACCACCATCCAAACACATTAAACCCAAGCATCTGAAAAAAAACCCCACACAACCACATCACCAACTCAATGGGAACAACACTGCATTATCTTGCACCATCCACCAGATACCTCTTTCACACATAACCATTTGTACACCTATAAAATCCTTCACATAACCTAGGCTAACAACCACCAGAACCAACAAATAGCATATCTCCAAACACAAAAATCAAAGAAATGTACTTCCATATCAATATATTATCCACTTTGGGTGACACTAATTCCCCCAAACAGTTTTAAAACCTATCATAGTATAATGTGTATAGATTATGAAAAAGTTATCCCCTATTTATATGCTTTAATCTTTAACACACACCATTATCAAGAGTAAATGACATCTCATGAAGTAGTAATATTTAATCATCACAAAATCAAAGAAAAATCGAGTAATTAAAAACCCAAAACAACTTCATGTATTGGGCACACATCTGCATATTATACTCCCACGTACTCTCCTCCATGCCATCATGCCTCCACAACACATGAACCGAATAAATGGTTTTTCCCTAAAGAACATTTTTATGATTATCCTGGATCTCTACTGGTTGCTCCATGGACATCATGTTTTCCTTGATATCCAACTTTTCCCAATCAATGAAATGGGATTCATTTTAAATATACCATCAGAGCTATGACATGTGTAAGATTTCATGTATCCTATATAGTCATGGTGGAACCGCCAATTGATAATCCACATTGCTAGAATTCTATAATAACTCGATGGGCCTAATAAACCAGTGCAAGACCTTACTCACCCTTCCGAACATACACTACCCATGATGAGGAGAAACCTTTAGGAACACATATTCCCCCACCATTAAATGCAAGGACCTCCTCATGTGATCAGTATAAGACTTATTCTAGTCCTGTGCTACCTTCATCATCTTGAAAACAACTTGAATCTTATCTATCATGCCTGTCACTAAATTGGGACCAACAACTGATGACTCCCCAACATTATCCGAACATAAAATAGATCTACATTCCCACCCACACAAAGCCTCAAACTAGTCCATACTGGAGGATGAGTAGTGTTTTTTTATAGGAAAATTCAACCAAGTGAAATTTCTTCACCTAAGATCTTCTAAATTATAAGATTCACACCCGTAACATATCCTCTAACATTTGGATTGTCCACTCTTTTTTCAATCTTTTTTAGGGTGGAAAGCAGTGCTGAGGTGTAACTGAGTGACAAACGCATGTTCCAATCTACTCTAGACTCGGTATGTTAAACGAGTGTTATGATCAGAGAAAATGGATATAATAAATCCATGTATTCACACAACCTCATAAATATACCTCCTTTCCAAGAAATCCATGGTGTTCGATTCCTTGATCACTAGGAATTAATATGACTTTATCAATTGATATGTGATTATCCAAATAGAATCACATCCTCTTTGAGATTGAGGGAATCGTATGCAAAAATCCATTTATATTTCATCCCACTTACACTCTAGATATTAATAGGGTTAAAACAAGCCCCCAAGAACATGATGTTCTTCCATTACCTACTGGAAAACCAAAAATCGATCCATAAACTCTTCCATTTTCTGTTTTAACCTAGGCCACCAAAACTATATTTTCAAACCATGGTACATCTTGGAATCTTCTTGGTGAACCAATAGAGGTGATCCATGAAACTCATGAAGCAATCCCATATGCATATCTATTGGAATAAAAAGCCTCCCATGAAACAACATTCGGTCTCAACCATCCTCTAACCATCCCTACAGAGCATCACCATGGCCAATATGGGCACACATTACCTATTCCTCTCAATATACCAAATCAGAATCCTCCACCTACTATACCAAGTATAAATCCACATTCATATAGTAAATACAACCTCGATCACCACTTTCCCCCACGTTAAGGTGCATTGCTACAAGTTCATTTATCCCTATCTAAACATCTATAGAAACCCAAAAATGCCCCTTTATGAATTCCTTCTCAATGTTTCATCCATGACATTCCTCTTTCCTGAGGTCTAGGAGATATCAAAGTCATCGTCCTAGATAAAACCCATCCACATCTATTTTTACAGATTCAAGTCACATTGAAAAAATATGTATCTCTAGATATTTTGATTGGTGAAGACCATAAAGTTCTCCCCAATGAGATAATGTCACCACAACTTCAGCGCAATCACACCCTATAATAAATACATATCACGGGCGACATAGTTATGCAAATGGGGATATAAATACATAGACTCATAATATATCACTACTCTCTACTGCATCAATATGAATCTCAAGTCCAGGTGGAAAGCATCATAGTAAACCTCTAACATCACCCCTTCCTCTAGAAACTAAATCTTTGAAGAAGTAGTTAAATTACCATTCAAGAATTCAAAAACTACCTAACACTAATTATACTAGATAAATGAATATTCCTTTCTAACCAATGTTTTCAACAGGTATTAAATCCACGGGAAGTCATACATAAACCTCAGGTAATATCCTATGAGACTGAGGAAGATACAAACCTCTACCACATTATTGGATGTTGCTCAAGAAAAAATTCCCATTATATTTGAGGGTCCTATAGCCACACCCTATTAGGGAACTACTTTCCCAAGGAAATTCACCACGTAAGTCCAAAACATACACTTGGAAAACTTTATGTAGAGATGGTGGCATCAAAAACCCTACAAGATAGCTCTGAGATACTTGACATGATCCTGCTATGAATTTGACTAAATCATAATTTCAACGATGAAAAAAGACTATGAACTGTTCTTGGAACTCTTGGAACATAGAGTTCATGAGCCCCATGAACACAACTAGTGTGTTTGTGACACCAAACAACCAAATTATGAACTCTAAGTGAAGTTACCTATATTTGAAGATAGTTTTCAAGATATCCTCATCTTTGAACCTAAATTGGTGATATCCAGACCATAGATCAATCTTAGAGAACCATCTAGATCATCTCAACTATTCAATAAGATCATCAATCCTCAGAATAGGCTAGTGATTCTGGATCTCCACCTGATTCAGCCTTTGGTATTCTATACAATACCACATACTACCTTTCGCCTTCTTGGAGAACAACACTAGAGAACCCCATGGTGACACAATAGGTTGGATGAAACTATTCAGCATCAAATAATCTACCTAAATCCTCAATTCCAAGAAATCAAAGTTTTTTATCAGAAACAAAGACATTAAAATCAAAGAATCATTGAGCTATAGATATATCCAAAACTCGATATCATGTTGAGGGGGTAACATCAAAACCTCCTCAGGAAAAACATCCTAAAGCTCCCTGATAACCCTGGGAACTCCCAAAATCCTAGTTTTTATTCATTCCACTAATAACGCATCCAATAAAGAAAAGAAGGGGCTCCACATTCCTACTACCTAACTGATAACCCCGCTTTCCAAATAAAGCTACACATTGAGTATCCTCATCTAATAGCACCACTCTCCTCTTAAAGTAGTTGATAACAGTACACATGGAGTAAAACTATTCAATACCAATGATGACATAATACAGCTATATATACATCAAGAAAATATCCCCACATGACTGATGTTGACCTATCATCAGTCTACCCCCCAGTATACATCAAACAAGTTGGTCTGGCCTCTGACTAGTGTAGTCAACACTAGGAGAATAGGAAGCTTCTCTATGTTAAGTCCTAGAGAATAGACTAGAGGGGGTGTGACAAAGGAGTGAGAATCCAATGAATCAAACATGGAATAAGAAAGGGTAGATGACAAGCTGATTGTACCTATGATAAAATATAGATCTACTAGTGATGCTTCCTCCAATGCATGCATCTGAACACACACAGCTCCTATAAATCACTTGATGACCACCTCTATGGAAAAACTCGGGAAAAGGACCTTGAAGATGAGGAACATCCTAAGGTTGACCTATTATAGCCTCATATCCTCTTTTTGGATCATAAGATGGCTTCCCCTGCAGATGAAATGGCATTGCTAGCTAATGATGAGGCTGGAATTGAACTTGACCACCACCACTCTTCCAAGATCCAAGAACTAGTGGGAACTGATCTTGATGATGATAATGGCCCCCACAAGCATTAAAAAATGTACGAAACCCCAAGGAGGTGGATGGAAACCACTATCCCTAGAAGGTTGGAAATGAATCTTCTTAGGTAAACTCCCCACTAGTGTAAACCTCTAAGGACATGGAGCTTGATATCTTCCACTAAAAACAATGCTCTTAAAGAACCCTATCAAATCCCCTCTTGAGGTAAACCTCCATGTGAGTGCATATACTTGATCACCGCCACCATATTTTATACCACTAAGTACATCGGCAATGTAAAAAGAGTAACTTCCTATAAGATAGAAGGGTAGAGTGCCTCCTCAAGATTTCATACATGGGACTCCTCTTATGGGAATGGATATGGGTGAAATGAAAAATATTTGTGAACTTGATCCCCATATCTCACACCGACATGCTCCCCTAATAAAGAGAGAGTAGCTCCTACCTCTTTACTGCCTTCATGGTCAAAAATAGGAAATCTTCTCAGAACTCCTTATAAAATTTGACACATGAAAAATATGTATCCTTCCGCTCACCCAGGTACAATTCCCACCACGGATGCATAGCTCCTCACATCAGACGAACTGCCAATGGGACCTAGTAGTCTTTCTAGTCCTAGTTTAAACTGAAGGTGATCTCAAGATCCACCAACTAACACTCTTTATCCTGATCAAAGACATTATCCTCATACATTCCCAAATCCTTCTACTGAAAGGTGTGCAACATACTCTCCCACTAATCATCCTCCTTAACTATTTCAACCCTCTAGCGGTCAACTGGGTTATCTTGTTGAACCACAATGGCCTGAACCACACAAAAAATACATCTAGGAGCCATAGCTAAAAGAGAAACATATATTTTTTAAGCTCGATAGCATAAAATTTTATTAATTTTTATTAAATTTATTTTAATTTCCCTAGATCACCCAACTCAGATAAGAACACAACCAATCATGATTCATTTACCTCTCCTAGGTCATTACCCTGCAAGTGGAACCACCTCACTTTGTCATTTTGTTGGTTCAGAGTCATTTATTCGTATCAAAGGGAGCCCTAAAATCATGTATCCTAGTTGATCTTCCCTGGTTGAATTCATGCACCAAGATCAACTGATATATCTTCACTACCAACCCATTCAATCCTCACAGTGCCCAACTCTAAACTCTGCACGATCTCTCGACCATAACCTCTGATACCATTCTATTATGACCCCCTTGCTCCAAAGGTACCCCTCCTAGGCCGGTAGTGAAAGAAGAGAGATAATGACCCCCTGAGTCCCGCCTCTAGAAGGCTCTGGCTTGGAGATTAAAACTAAAGGTAAAAAAACTCAAAAAAAATGGAGGCATTTCCCTTAAGAATAATAAACATCGGGATATAAGATAAATCAACCAAAAAACAACTCCATTACAAAAAAATAAATTAAACCAAAAACCCATCCCACAATGCATGTGTAAATAAAAAACATCCAAAAGTCTCCAAAATGTACCAAAAGTGGATTCTTATGGTAGTGACATAGCAATGGATCCAAATGTTAAAGCTAGTAATGTACATCACGGTCTAAAAAGTTCACCTGGAAGCCCAAAAAATAGTTTTTATATATGTAGGGTGAACATAACAAGTATACTTAGTAGGATCCCCTCCAAAGCCTCCCATACACATGTGAAAAGAGTATACTAATGCACTAATGTGAAAGCAGTAGAACCAACAACACTTAAAGAGTTCAGCTAACCCATCCCAACCTCACCATGGCATGCTCACCAAATAATGCATCCAAGTGTAACAATATGATAAGAAGCATATAGATAAAAGGATGGTACCACGTACCACATTCCGATTGATTTTATGCTCTCACACCCCAACATCATATATCCTAGTTCTTCGATATCTTCTATATAGATACCTACCCAAATACACCTAGGCTAAAAAATCATATCACATCTCATGCCCAAACACTTAGGTCATCAAAACAGATCTCTCCCAAAGACATCTAGTCTATTACAACACATCTCGCCTAAAGAAACTTGGGTCATCACACCACATCCCAACCACCACCATAATTATAGTAGTAGGGTATAATGAACATGAAGTACATTGATCTCGTGCTCTCCTCCTACCAGGCACAACCCCCACTATGAAACCACATCATCCTCTCATCAAACCAAACCATAAGCTCATTATAATTTGAAAGTGATCACAATCCATTTGTAAGGAACCTTTCCTGGAAGAGAGAGTGGGGAAGAGCAGGTATTCATCCATCTATCCTCACCATCAGGATGCTAGTAAAAACACCCCCAAAACATTTGGTTGTCAGTACAAAATGCTCAACATGGGTGGGGTGCATAAATAAATCACTAGGAAATATAATATATAATAGCTACATACATAATCCCAACCTATGGTTTTTTTAGAAAAACATCATCCCTCTTACAACGTCACCAAAAAACCACAAAAGCCCCACAACTCACACTGTCACCTCTAAATGGAAAACACAACACAAGGAAGCCACATGCCACATGCCACCGCCACAAGCCACATTCCACCCTTTCTTTCCAAGTTAATCCAAATACCATATTCTTCCTATTATCAACTAATTTCATTTATCATGTTCATTTATTACACATTAAGCATTAATCACTTTAACCATTCATTCCCATGTTAATTCCACATTTATTATCCATTTCCAACCCAAGCCAAACCACCCTATTATCCACTCCAGTTTCTTAAATAACATTTATTTTGTTACTATAGAGAAACTAGCACAACACCTCATAACAAAACGACATGCCCCATATCACCACCACCACACCTCACAACTACATCCACATCACAGCTGGCCCACACACCACAACCTTCCACATAATTTATTTCTAATTTAGCCATGGTTTTTCAACACAATTTATTTACTTTTCAAGGGTATAATCACAAAAAACAGAATTACCATGAGCAGCCAATTTATTATCCGGATATATGTTTTTACCCAATTTCTTTCAAGGTGATAACAAATTATCTCAAAATCAAGGGTTCCATAAACATATCAACTATAGGAAATAAAATCTCACAGTGATTGCGATTTTTAGCAAAGCATCAAACATGGATATGATAATAACAACAATAATGGTAAAAACATGTGTTTCTCTTTCCATTCCCCTTTCAATTTCAATTTACCAATTATTATCTTTATTAAAATGGTGCAAGACATATTCTCAATGAGTAACAGAATCATGATCTCTCATGTACATACAACTATAAGAAAGATGAAGGATCCTCTACCTAAATGAATCTTACCGATTCGCTGCACAGAACAGGGTGAAGGAAAATGTCCAAAAGATCAAAACCACACAAGAAAAACTCATGGTAAAGGAAAATGGCCAAAAGATCAAAATCACACAAGAAACCCCCATATCGACATGGACCACATCAAGGTATCATCAAAATCACAACCCAAACTAACCCCAATAAAAACAATATGACGACATCAGATTCTAGAAATAAGAATGAATGGGAACATGGGAAAAAGTAGGAGAACTCACCAAGGACTGAAAACAATAAAAGGAGTAAATGGGATGGAAGATCTTTTAAAATGCCTAAGGTTTGTATAAAAATTGAGAGGAATGAGAGCCAATTGAGAGAATTAGGTCGAACCCTCATTTTTATAAATAGGTTGTAACTGGCCTCATTCACACCATGAATTCTGGATTCATGTTATAAATTTGTGTGCGACCCGAAAATTCAATCTGTGAAACTGGTTTAAGCCGTGAATCCCCAAAACTTTTTACTTCCACCGAAATTCATGAAACCTCAACTCGATTTAATTCACATCATGAATTTCACTTTCATGTCATGAATTTTTTCTTCACAGAACTCCTCTCCTGAACACATGCTATGAATCAAAAGCCACACAGGCCACGAATAAAAAAATCATATCGTGAATTCCTTTTTCACGTCATGATCTTTTTGCTATAGAAACACTGCATCTCCAACCTCCACAGAACCCTCCTTGAGCCTCCTCCAAACACCTCCAACTCCCAAATTAGCAGGCCTCGGCTCTTTCATTTTCTCAAGATATCTCCACTAAAATTCTGCACATGAAATTAGCATATAGTAGTATAAAATACACAGAAAATAGATTGAGTGGGGAACTCATTTTCACTACTGGTAAAAATCAGTAGTTCTTCTCGCTAATCAAGTCTTGGGAAAATTCCAAAACTTCAATCTAAGATACTCATAAATACTAAAATAGCCTTAAATCAAAATGATAAAACGTTTGATTAATAGCATCTTGATGTTTGATAGAACATCATCTACCTTGTTCTTAAAAACATGATAACTTTAATTTATTCTTCAACAAGTACATTCAGTGGTTCTCCTCAATTTTTATTTCGCAAAACACACACAAATCATGTCTTCTCTAAGTTTCATGTTATTCTAAACTGAAAACCAATGCTCAAGAATCAACTAATTTTGTTTCAGCAGAATTATATAATTTTGGAAACTCCCTTTTTCATTTCTCTTTGATATTCCATTTCAATGGATGAATATCAGCTTTAATTTATTCTAAAAGCTTGAATCACACACCATTCCAGTAATTTCGGATGTCTGAATACATGAAGAATAACTTCAACAATGACATAAATGATTTTCTTCTTTAGAATATGAATTCTTGAAATATGTATAATTTAACCCAGTTCATATGAAAAAATTCCATTACATAAGGCGATCTGCTTACATTGGATCGAATTCCCTAATGTTTTTCATTTTGTATAGTTGGATTCATCTACATAGCATTTAGCTACATGGAGATGCATTTGGGTATGCAGATATTGAAATCAGAGATGCAGTAGTATTTTCCTAAATGATATTTGGATACTCCTTGGAAATATCTTACATAAGGAATTCGGCTACGTCGCTGGATTTGGCTACATAGAGATTCATTCGCATACATATTTTCTGAATTTAGATACATAGCTAATTTTGGGTAATCATATTTATATATGTGGGTCATTCGGATGCATCACTATACTCATATACATGAATCATCATGTAAGAAAAATATTCCCATACATGGAACTTCGGCTACATGGATTTGTCTACACTGGAATTTGCCTACGCTGGAATTCACGTATGTGAAATCTGGACTTAGCCATTTTTTTAGATTTATTTCCAGTTCAAACTAGGATTTTACACTTCAACTCCAGCCAATATCATCCATTCATAAACTCATTAAAATACCTTTGGGAATATATAGACCTTACTCAGCCCTTCAAAACGATTCCCAAGTACTTTTCAGCATATAAAAACTCACCTCTTTGAGGTCTTCAATATCACGCAACAGTTTGGATTTCAAACAACCAAAACCTCAATTTTTATTATCATTATTGTGTTGAATCATGGTCTTCAGCTGTCATGTTTCATCACACAAGGATGGATTTCTCCCAACTCATGGGTCTTCAAACACCAATGGGCTAGCCATATTAACACTGATTATAACATCTATTGCAGCTTTTCAATGTATCGATATTCCAAACTTTTGTCCATAGTATGGGACTCCTCCTTCATCATGAGTCCTGTTATTCCATGACGATATCTCTTTCAAGAATCTGATCTGTTAGGCTGCTGGGTATCTATCCAGCCGAGTATTCCAAGTTTTCAACTCCACTTTTCTATTTTTCTAATTTGTTCATAGCAACTTCTCTTCTTTGGTGGGTGGATACTTTAATATATCTCCCATCTCAACACATTTCCAAAATGAAAATTAAAAATACAACAAGTATAAGTGACAAAAAATACAATTATGAACCCCAATAAACTTCAATCTCCCGCTTTGGATTTGTTGTCAATTCCACATTTAATCCAATATCCAATGTAATTTTTCTTTCCCTAATTGACAATGAATGCAGTGGTTGGAAAAGAATTCTCCCCCTTAATGTAAGGGTGTTCTTATCCACTTGAAGTACCACTTATTCTCCTCATTATCTTCCAAAATTCTTAGTGAAGGTAGTAGGTACCACAGACTTCTTTGCAATGATCCATCACTTAATCACTCTAAGTCTACTTAGGAAAACCTGGTGTAGAAAATAGGAGTTCATACGTAGAAACCAAATCAATCGAGTGCAATTTTCAATGTAGTGCCAACTCTGACTTTTCAATACTAAGGGGTTGTACAAATAAAATTTAAAAATATATATGAATCTACACTCATCTTAACAAACACATCAGAACATTCAATTTCAAGTACATTACTTCCCCATTTTTCAGACCAACACTCCCCCTTTTGATTATAACTAGAAAAAATCTTAAAAGGATAAGTAAAGTGATTATCATACCATAAACATCACCAATGCTGGGGCTGTCCAGATTTCCATGTTTTAAGAATAAATAAAAATATTTCTAGAAGCTTTTACTTCATGGGGTGCACTCCATACATGGATATATGACCATAACATCCCACCTTCAAACTTGACCTTTAATTCCCAGTGTTGAAACACAATCAATATTGATTTGGGAATAAGGTGGACTTTCCATTGATCCTCGGTTGTAACATTGGGGCTGAGAATTATTTCACAATCTAGTTCTTTAAGGCTCTGAAATATATAGTCTTCTTTATTCTTGTATCCATTTTCGGTTTCCAAATTTGTGCTATAGTGGTCGGAATGGACTTATTTTCATTTTCAACTATATTCATAGCTAAAACAGTCTCTTTAATAGCATCGCATAGAGTAATAGGGTTCTCATCATCTTACTCTAGTTTTTTAGATAACTTCAACCGGTTTGTCCATATTGTAAGACAACCTTTGAACACATGCTCAAACATGTTATTAGATGGAGATTCCTTCTTTGTATTCTCCGATTTAGAACTTGATCCCACAACTAATTTTTCCTTTTGTTTCACCATATCTTCTTGCTGGGGAAGCCTAGTCATACATTTGATAGCACTATGGCCTACCTTTTTTCCCCTTCCACACACATCTTAATCAACTCTAACTTTTCCCTTTTTGTCCAGCCTCTCATACTCTTCAAAAGCGTTTCAAAAACCATACCAATTCAATTATCTATGTTTTCAATTGGTTCCATTTTATTTTTCATATTTTTCCTATGATTGATGATGTGAAATTTCGTATTATGAATTTCATTTGTTTTCATATTAAAATTTCATATTCATTTTATCCTGTTTTTTTCCTTCTGTCCATGCTGTTATATTTTTTCTCTTACTCAATTGTATACGTTGGAAATCCTCTGTTTAAACTGTTTTCGACCCTTGATTAGCTTGTGCCGCCCTTGTGATCATGACCGTCCATCTGGCTTCGGTGGTTGGGGGTTTTTTCGGCTTTCGATTTCACGGGTTCTAATCGTGGCAGCCCTAGATTGGGCGAGTTGTTACGCAGTTACTCCGTTCGCAGGGGGTTTCATCACCCCTGCTTCGGGCTGTCTCGATACAGATTCATCAAATTTCAGCCTCTCGGTTCTTGTTCATTGCCCTCAGATTCCGGTGGTTCATCCTCGATGGAGGATAGATTCGGTGGCCTGCTGATCTCCCTGCACACCGTTGGTGCGTGGTTCCTGGTGAAGTTCCTCAGCATCCTTCTACGGCGAAGACCGGTGACCCCATTTCATCAAACCAGAAGATCGCAACCACGGATCTGGCGAGATCCTCCTTCCGCGAGTCTAAACAGCAAGTACCAGCGTTGACATCCACAGGGGTTCGATGTGATCATGACAGCCGGACTTTTTTCCAGCGTTGTGAGTTCCTTCCTTACCCTAGCTCTCAGTCTTGATCGGTTTATGCTTCTGTTTCTTAGATCCCATTTGTATCATTTTCTTTCCGTGAGTGGCGATTGTTGAAACTTGTAATCTGGTTCGCTTCTTTTGAGCATTAATAATAAAGCATGTGCAGGGTGGTGTTTTTGCCGTGTAGTAGGTCCCAAAGGGGCCGAAGCACGTAAATCCTTATGTTCCTTTATTCCTTCAACACTGCCTTATTATTTATTTCATATTTGATCATTCGCGCACAACTCCAGTGATCTGGCTTGTATGTGTGGTTGTTTTGGAATCGTTCTGTTACTGTCCAGCCACTACATCACATGAGGTTCATGGTAAATTTACCACGGTCCATGGTGTGGTGTCTCTTTCCACAGTAGAAGAATTTATTTCATGTAGGTTAAACCTTCTATATGTCTTTCTTCATTGCCCTCTTGGGAGTATTTCTCTTCACTAATTTGTTTTTGTTATCACCCAAGGAAGTTTCCCTTTATTTATTCACCAGCTTGTCAACCTATTGTGGTTCCTTCTCTTCATTAATCCACCCATGATACGTGGAAAAATTGTACCTGAATTCATCATAATAATGACCACCAAAAAAATACATAACAGAAATGTTTCTCAATGATTCAAATTTGTTCCTTGTGGACAGATTCCTCTTCATCTATGCTTCATTCTTTATGTTAGAAGCCTGTATCCTTTATTTATCCTTTCTTCCCTTGATATAGGGCTTCTATGGTATCCACGTGCTGACATATTGTAATGACCCACCAATTATCATTGGCTTGAGAGCTCAACGAGTCATTACTTGGCCTTAAGCGATGTCCCCAAGGCGCCAAAGGCTGACAATAAATGCCGAAGTGTTTCAAAACACATGGGGGACGATTTACCCTATGAATGAAAACAACCAACAACAACGAAAACTAAACAAACATCTCCCAGGAACCACTATATGATGCCTGATGTAAAAAACAAGATAGTTCATCCATTTATTCCATTTTAAACTAACCAAAGTGCAACAGCGGAAATCAAAACTAAAACAGAGGAAACAGCGGAAAGAAAACCAGCAAGACTCAAAGACAAACAAGACTCGAAGGCTCCACAAGCTCCATGCTACAACTATACCAATAGCTCAAGAAATCACTAAGTAGTGCTAAAAACGTGTGCCACCTTTCCCTTTCCAACATCCCGGTAAACGACATCTGCAAAAGCACCAACGTGCCAAAGCAGGGGGTGAGTAATGAAACTCAGTAGATTTTCCCCGGTGACTTCCCAACCCATGCCTCTAGGATAAAACATGTTAGCACATTTATACGAAACAATTTATATAAAACAGTTCCAAAACAGGTCACAATATTACAAGTTTCATATCAAATCCATTTTTCCAACAAAACCATTCTTCCAACCAAAAACCATCTTTTCCATGAAAAGAAACAAAACCAAGTTCCCAAATCAAAACCACATTTCCACCTTGGCAAAAACATTTCATTCCACATAATCACATCATCACCCATGCATGCATCGTTATAACAGTTCCATACTCATGAGCGGTCTCTCATCGATCTACCGAGTTGTCACAAGGTAATATTCCCCATGTGCCATTACACTTTTGGCACCGAGCACAACGTCATATTTCAAACAAGTCCCGTAAATGTATTATGAACACACACACCAAGTATGAACAAAAGCCACACCATTTCAACCTTGCCAAAACCATTTCAATAAAACAACCCTTTTATTGAAAACCTTTTTCCCGCCAACCATTTTCCAAATCCATCAAAGCCATATATTAAAATCAAAATTTTAAAATCAAGGAACCCAATCACTTTTCACAAACCATTCTTTCAATTTCCACAATTCCATCAAAACCCATAAATCATCACTAAAGAAAATTTATAACATGATTTTCACCACAATTTCACAATCAAAACCAAGAAGTTAAATCAATATCAACTAAGCCTTCAAGTTCTAGGAAAGAGGAATCGAGAGTGAAGCCACCTACCCCAATAATTTGGGCGAAACCAACCAACGGTCGAAGAACGCTCAAGAACACCGGGTCAAAACTCCAAGAATCCTCCTTAGATCTCTCCTCCTAACACAACCAAGACCAAATCTTGTCATATTTGGCATCCACACCCTTAGATCTACCCATAACGGGCGTAGATCTAAGAAAACGAGAGAAGAGGAGAAGTAGATCTAAGTAGATCTAAGAAACCGTCAGGAACGATCACATACCTTAAGGATCCGGCTTCGATTCGTCAAGAGAATCCTTCGAATCGCCTCCGGAACACCTTGAGGAAGTCCCCCAAACTTCAAGGGAGAGTAATCCCGAGTTAGGGCCGCATAGGAGGTTTAAACGAGGCACATAAAGACAAAAAGAGTTAGATCCACAATTTTAGGATCTAACTTTAAGTGACCGCACAGTTTGTCCGCACGGTTTGACAAACCGTGCGCTAACCGTGCGTTAGATTCTGCCTTGGACATCCTCCAAGCACGGCCTTATCGCACGGTTGGCCCAAACCGTGCACACACCGTGCGATCTCCTCTGTCCAAGAGACCATCACCTGCACGGCTTCCGCACGGTTTGGCAAACCGTGCGCAGCCCGTGCGTCCCCACATTTTTCCCTTTTTCGCTTTAAAAGTCTCCCAAACTTCCTCTCAACATCTCCCATGTACTTTATGCAATTAAAAAGCATAAAACAAGGGTTACTTATCAGAAACCGGGGTTACTACATTGTCCCCACCATTGGCCTTTCCGTCCTCGGAAAGTAGAAAACCATCGCTTGCTTGAAAGAGTTCTGGCCACTGCTCTTTCATTTCTTTCTCGCGTTCCCTAGTCTCCTCCTGAATCTGACCATGCTGCCATAAAACCCGCACTAGAACGATGCTTTTTCCATGCAAGACTTTATCCTGCCTATCCAAAATCCGCACTAGGATATGTACCAATTAAGCATCTGGCTCTAGGACAACGTGATCTCATCTGATCACATGGTCAGGATCGGGCTGATACTTCTTCAACTGAGATACATGGAACACATTATTCACTGCACTGAACCGTGTTGGTAATGCCAACCGATATTCCACCTCGCCAACTCGTTCCAGTATCTCAAAAGGGCCTATATACCGGGGAGATAATTTTCCCTGCTTGCCGAAACGACGATGTCCAAGCCTTGGAGAGATTCTCAAGAAGACATGATCACTCACCGCAAACAACAAGGGTCTTCGGCGATGATCCGCATAGGATTTCTGTCAACTCTGTGCCGTGTCCATCCTCTTTTGTATCAACTGAATCTTCTCTGTTGTTTCCTGGACAAGGCTCGGCCTAACTATTGAAGTTTCACCCGTTTCCACCCAGCATAGTGGAGAACGACACGGACGCCCATACAATACTTAAAATGGAGTCATGCGTATTGAAGCTTTATAGTTGTTATTGTATGAGAACTCCACTAAGGGTATATGCTTCTCCCATGAGCCACCAAAATCCATTACACAAGCCCGCAATATGTCTTCCAACGTTTGTATCGTCCGCTCGGATTGACCATCCGTCTTAGGATGATACGCTGTGCTCATAGTCAACTGAGTCCCAAGGGCTTGTTGTATGGATTTCCAGAAACGATATGTGAACCTCGGATCTCTGTCTGACATGATTGAAACTGGTACACCATGTCTCTTTACCACTTCCCGGATATAGATTTTTGAAAGATCTTCAACTGTATGAGTTTCATGAATAGGGATGAAATGGGCCGACTTGGTCAGACGATCCACTATCACCCAAATGACATCGTGTTTCTGGACCGTTCTTTGAAGACCTGTAACAAAATCCACTGCTATTTGATCCCATTTCCAAATTGGAATACGTAAGGACTGTAACATACCAGCTGGTCTCTGATGCTCTGCTTTAACCTGCTGACAAGTTAAGTATCGTGAGACGAACTCAGCCACCTTCCTTTTCATGCCGCTCCACCAAAACTGCGTCTTCAACGCCTTGTACATCTTTTGTGTATCCGAATGCACATCTCATCTGGAATGGTGGTAAGCATAAAGGAGTTGTTCCTGATCAGTTAAAGGTACAACTATCCGATCTCGAAACCGCAAAACTGAACTCTCATCCAGCTTCCATCCCTCAATGGTCTCCCCACCATTGAGTTTTGAACTCATTGCAACACAGTCTAGATCGGATGTCTGTGCCTCCTTTACTTTCTCCACCAAATCAGGAATAAGCATGGATGAAAAGAAAACCTCAACATCACCTCGGTTTTCACATTCCACATGCATGTCGGCTAAGACCGACATCAACTGCCATTCGTCTGAAGCCTCTTTTGCTAACTGAGCGTACAACTTCCTGCTTAATGCATCGGCCACCGAATTGCCCTTACCCGGTGTGTACATCTTGTCGAAGTCGAAAATTTGAAGATACTTCATCCATCTCCTCTGCCTCAGATTCAAATCTCGTTGTGAGAAAATGTGTTTCAAGCTTTTGTGATCCGTAAAAAGAGTGAATTTCTCACCAAAGAGATAATGTCTCCATGTCTTCAAAGCATGGACGACTGCAGCCAATTCCAAGTCATGTGTTGGGTAATTCTTCTCCTGCACCCTCAACTGCCTTGACCGATAAGCAACAACATGGTCTCCTTGCATGAGAACACAACCCAACCCTGTTCCCGAAGCATCACAATACACCACATACCCTTGTCCTGATTCTGGCAAGATCAAGATGGGTGCTGATGTAAGACGGGTTTTCAACTCTTGAAAAGATCTTTGACATTCCTCAGTCTATTGAAATCCACTGTTATTCTTTGTCAATGTTGTCATAGGAGAAGCTAGTCGTGAGAATTCACGCGCAAAGCGTCGATAATAACCAGCTAGACCAAGAAAACTGCGTATCTCAAAGACATTCCTTGGTGGTTTCCAAGAAAGAACAACTTTTATCTTTTTTGGATCCACTGAAACACCTTTCTTAGAAACAACATGACCCAGAAAGTGTACCTATTGTATCCAAAAATCGCACTTCGATAATTTGGTGTACAACTGATGGTCTCTCAATATTTCCAACACTATCGCCAAGTGTTGCTCATGCTCAGTCCTTGTTCTTGAATACACCAATATGTCGTCGACAAACACCACAACAAAAGAATCCAGATATTGCTGAAATATCCGATTCATCAAAGCCATGAAGACCGCTGGTGCATTCGTTAGACCGAAAGGCATGACTACATATTCATAGTGTCCATATCTTCTTTTGAAGGCTGTCTTTGGAATATCCTCCTTCCGATTTGACAATTTGTGATATCCTGACCATAGTCAATCTTAGAGAACTACTGAGCTCCCCTCAATTGATCAAATAGGTCATAAATGCGTGGAAGTGGATATCTATTCTTTATCGTAACTTGGTTAAGTTTACGATAATCCACACATAGCCTCAAGGTTCTATCTGCTTTCTTTAAAAACAAAACTGGTACTGCCCACGGAGACACGCTTGGCCGAATAAAGCCTTTGCTTTCCAGCTCCTATAACTGCACTTTCAATTCCCTTAAATCTGTTGGTGTTATCCTATAAGATGGAAATGAGATAGGACTGGTCCCCGGTAAGCGATCAATCGTAAACTCCACTACTCTTACAGGTGGTAACCCTGAGAAGTTTTCAAGAAAAACATTTGGAAATTGATCCACAACTACTGGAAAACTGTTACTCACGATCTCGTCCATCGATTCCATGTTTAACATAGCCAACTGGTAAGAGATCGTTGCCACTGTTGGTGCCAACAAGCCCGTTGCACCTGTCTTCACCACTTTATCTTCTCTAAAGAGATGCTCAACGCCATCCTCAGTTGCGAAACTGACTGTTCTGCTATAACAGTCTATGTGAGCCCTGAACTTTGTCAACCAATCCATACCCAGGATTATATCATAGAAATCCATATTCAGCACAGAGAAATCTCATTTCAGCTCAGCTCCATCAACAGTTATAGAACATTCTCTACACACGAAGGCTCTACATTCTCTTTCACCGAGAGGTGTTTTAATTTTTATCACAGAGGGCTTCATTTCAACTTTTAAGTTTAGAAAATCAGCAATACGAGAAGCAAGAAAAGAATGTGATGCACCAGTATCGAACAATGCTTGCATGAGGGTAGAATTCAAAAGAATCATACCTCTCACCGTAGACGGTCCAGACTGATCATCCAGAATCACCTATTCTGCTCCATACAATTTCTTTGTTGCTGCACTTTGCTCCTAATTGCCTTGTTGAGATTGCCATGACTGAGGAGTCATGGTATTCCTGGAATCACCATAACTAGCTCTGATCTGTCGGCGAGACTGATTTTTCTGTCCTCGCCATGTCGAAGCATAAGATTCCTGTGACGCCTGGGTAGTGTCACGCGCACCCGACCTCGGAGCACTGCGACAATATCGTTGAAGATACCCCATCTTGTTGCAATTGTGACATGCTTTTGGAGGTGCTGTACATTCTCGTTTCATGTGATCAATTTCACCACATTGAAAACATCCGGCTTTCATCATGGGTCGTGGAAGAAGATTTACCGATCCAGATGTTTGATTCTGATTCGCACTCCCACCTTGGAAGTAGGTGCCCCTCTTCCGCTTGTTTGCAGCATTAGAGTTCTCATCCGTTCTCAGGGGTATCATCATACTTCCTCCTCCCATAACTCCTGAGATGTCTCTTTCATCTACTGTTGCTCAGTTTACCATCTCCGTATAATCCGTAATACAAAGCACAACTATTTTCGAGCGAATCTCCTGTCGCAACTCTGATTCAAAAATGTGTGCCTTCAGCGACGCACTTGCAGCATCCTCCGGTGCAAAAGCATACTAAATTCATGAATTTAGCTGCATACTCTGTGATAGAGAGATTCTCCTGCTTCTGGCTGAAAAAGTCAGTTGTCCTCTGGATCTTGAACATGTGAGGATAGAATTGTTTATTAAACAATTCCCCAAATTCCTCCCAGCTCAGGTCTTGATCCACCTTAGCCTATTCCACCAGCTCCCACCACTGTCGTGAAAGATCCTACAGTATATACGTTGCCAGCATTACTTTCAGATCTACTGGTGTTTCGATGAAATCGAAGATACGATTCATCCTGCTTTGCCACACCTCCGCCTTTTCTGGTTCAGAATCACCCTGAAAGATGGGTGGGTTCTGCTTATGGAACTGGACGGAATGGTCTACATGCCTTGACTCATCCCTCTGATTCCCCGTGTTCATAGCCTGAAACGCTTGAACTATACTTTGGACTAGCTGCTGGTTCACCTGTGGCTCAGGTGCGACCACATTCTCCGCAGCCTCTTTCGTTTGGTTTATACGACGTCTAACGGGTGCCATTTTCTATTCAAACAACATACTCTGTTAGTCTCACTTCCGAGCAACTGAAGGATTAGCATTTCAATTTCTTTCACATCACCATCACAACATTGATTTCAAACCATTTCTAAAACAAATCTTTTCTTTCTTTTGAAAATCAATCTATTTTCAAAATACACCAACCATTATCTTTTCAAAATCTTTCATTTGAAAACATGCTTGACATTTTCAGAAATCACGCTTTTGCATCAAACCATAATCCATTTCTCAAAATGATATATGCAATCCTAGTGGGAAGTCATTCCTCTACAATGCATGTCATTCTCATCTTATTGGCTAAACCCATGACAATGAGATTTCCAGTATTCTAGAAGTGTATCCAAAACACTTATGTACCCAACACCCTGGTAACTTGATGTTTAGCATAAAGGGGTTAGCTACGTCCTTTTATGCTATACCTTTCAAGTTCCGACAATTCTACTCCTTTCTAAGATTCCAACCCAAGGAATAGACAATAAGGAATTTCAACTCCAAGACCAAGAACATCAATGACCACTTGTTGGGCAAGGACCCAACAAGCTGGTACCAATTGTACCTCAAAGGAAGGACCAGACTGATACTATTTGTAATGACCCACCAATTTTCATTGGCTTGAGAGCTCAACGAGTCATTACTTGGCCTTAAGCGACATCCCCAAGGTGCCAAAGGCTGTCAATAAATGCCGAAGGGTTTCAGAACACATGGGGGACGATTTACCCTTTGAATGAAAACAACCAACAACAACGAAAACTAAACAAACATCTTCCAGGAACCACTATATGATGCATGATTTAAAAACAAGATAGTTCATCCATTTATTCCATTTTAAACCAACCAAAGTGCAACAACGGAAACCAAAACTAAAACAGAGGAAACAGCGGAAAGACAACCGGCAAGACTCAAAGACAAACAATACTCCAAGGCTCCACAAGCTCCATGCTCCAACTCTACCAATAGCTCAAGAAATCACTAAGTAGTGCTAAACACGTGTGCCACCTTTCCCTTGCCAACATCCCGGTAAACAAAAAGCACCAACATGCCAAAGTAGGGGGTGAGTAATGAAACTCAGTAGGTTTTCCCCAATGACTTCCCAACCCATGCCTCTAGGATAAAACATGTTAGCACATTTATACGAAACAATTTATATAAAACAGTTCCAAAACAGTTCACAATATTACATGTTTCATATCAAATCCATTTTTCCAACAAAACCATTCTTCCAACCAAAAACCATCTCTTCCAAGAAAAGAAACAAAACCAAGTTCCCAAATCAAAACCACATTTCCACCTTGGCAAAAACATTTCATTCCACATAATCACATCATCACTCATGCATGCATCGTTTTGACAGTTCCATACACATGAGCGGTCTCTCGCCGATCTACCAAGTCATCACAAGGTAATATTCCCCATGTGCCATTACACTTTTGGCACCGAGAACAAGGTCATATTTCAACCAATCCCCGTAAATGCAATATGAACACACACACCAAGTATGCCCAAAAACCACACTATTTCAACCATGCCAAAACCATTTCAATAAAACAACCCCTTTATTAAAAACCTTTTTCCCGCCAACCATTTTCCAAATCTAGCAAAGTCATATTTTAAAATCCACATTTTAAAATCAAGGAATCCAATCACTTTTCACAAACCATTCTTTCAATTTCCACAATTCCATCAAAACCCATAAATCATCACTAAAGGAGATTTATAACATGCTTTGCACCACAATTTCACAATCAAAACCAAGAAGTTAAATCAATTTAAACTAAGCCTTCAAGTTCTAGGAAAGAGGAATCAAGAGTGAAGCCACCTACCTCAACAATTTGGGCGAAACCAACCAACGGTTGAAGAACGCTCAAGAACACCGGGTCAAAACTCCAAGAATCCCCCTTAGATCTCTCCTCCTAACACAACCAAGACCAAATCTTGTCATATTTGGCATCCACACCCTTAGATCTACCCATAACGGGCATAGATCTAAGAAAACGAGAGAAGAGGGGAAGTAGATCTAAGTAGATCTAATAAACCGTCAAGAACGATCACATACCTTAAGGATCCGGCTTCGATTCGTCAAGAGAACCCTTCGAATCGCCTCTGGAACGCCTTGAGGAAGTCCCCCAACCTTTAAGGGAGAGTAATCCCGAGTTAGGGCCGCATAGGAGGTTTATACGAGGCACTTAAAGGCAAAACGAGTTAGATCCACAATTTTAGGATCTAACTTTAAGTTACCGCACGGTTTGACAAACCGTGCGCTAACCGTGCGTTAACTTCTGTCTTGGCCATCCTCCACGCACGGCCTCATCGCACGGTTTGCCCAAATCGTGCGCACACCGTGCGCACACCGTGCGCTCTCCTCTGTCCAAGAGACCATCACCTGCACGGCTTCCGCACGGTTTGGCAAACCGTGCGTAGCCCGTGCGTCCCCACATTTTGCCTTTTTTCGTTTTAAAAGTCTCCCAAACTTCCTCTCAACATCTCGCATGTACTTTATGCACTTAAAAAGCATAAAATAAGGGTTACTTACCAGAAACTCGGGGAACTACACATATTGTGCTAGAAATCAGTATCCTTATGTCTGAATCTCTAGGCGCACCAACATCTTCCAATTATCCATATTCTCGTCACATTAGGAGCATGTTATCCAGCATGACAAGCTTACTATTTTTAGACTGGAACCGTGTTTTGGGATCCTTTTTGGGGGGATGATCTTCTAGTACTTACTTAACTCCACCCTTGATCCATTGGTGGGTTACCTATTATATTTACTCTTCCATATATGTACAGGTTTTTTTTCTTCTGTATATTTATAAATTCCATATTTAGTGAAAGGCATGTAATTTTCATTGGGGGTTACCTTTTTCCAAGAGCAAGAGGTGGATGATTCTCTACATAATCTCACACTATTTAACAAACCCTTATGAGCCTCATATGACATAGGAATCACCTCTAAATTTTTTGTTGTAGTACACCTTTTTCTCAACTGATTGGAAAGATCCATAATTATCATTCAGAATTTTCAGTTTGACTTTTAGCTCTAAAAATTTTAGGTTGAGAGTGTTCTTCTCATTTTCCATTAATATAAAACTGTCTCCCAAATCATTCTTTAACTTCCCAATTTGAACTTCGTGAACTTTCTTTATTTTCACCAAGGAATTATCCAGCTCTTTCATCCTCTTTGATTTAACTTCTAGTTGGGCAGTCTTAACATCCATGGATATTTTTTAAAGCTTCTCTAAAACATAGACTACTTCCTTCACAACAGTTTTAATGGAATTTATATAACATTCATCTCTTTGTGATTCTTTATTAACAAAAAACACTCTTTCCTTGAAAATAAAGATAGATGATTCCTTGTCTTTTACTAGCTTAGTGAGATTATTGTGGGAGCTCATCTTCTATTCCAATGAATCTTCAACTGCATCAGCCTCTTCTTCTATCTATGACTTTTCATTCTAAATTTACTTTTTAAATCTAATGATATATATCACTACATCAATTGGGGAATTATTCAAATGGTCCATGAACTCAATATAGTGTTCCTAACCATTTTAATATAGTCATCGTCATAGCATGAGCTGCATTCACTGAGGAATGACAATCAATGGATTCAACAATCAAATCCTTGACATCATAATGATCCTCAGCCGATGGTATGTACTCCTACTTCTTTTTGATCTTGCTTTGTTCCTTTCCCTCTCTCCTCTACTTGATTCTCATAGTCTTGGTAGAGACTTTCAAGTCTCTTTTAATGGGGGTGCAATCTGAATTTACCATATCAGGCTATTCTTTAATTATCTCAAATCAGCACTTTATAAATTCAAATGAAATTTAGTGGGACTAAACAAAAATCTAATCAGAGGTAACCCACTCTGATACCAATTGAGATACCCAATTGACTGGTGAAAAAACCTGATAGGGAGTGGGGTTGAATCATGTGTTGACTACTTAATACAAATTCTAATTTTTCTGAACCCCCTTTGGATACTTAATACAAATTCTAATTTTTCTGAACCCCCTTTGGAATTAAACCCCCATTGTCAGATAGTGAAAATAGATATATTAATATTTTTACACAGAAACAATCAACCACATGCATGAAATTAAAGTAATATAGATTCACACAATATTTTTATAAGATTTAGTACTCATACCTACTCCATTCCTTGATTGGTTGTTCGCCCCAATCAATGGTTCTCTGCAATAATCAGTCATGGATTATAAGGTGTTCTGTGTTTCCCACACCTATAATGCCAGCACCTTATCGGACTTGCAAATTTCTGCTCTCCATAGGACATCCTCAACTGGCTTCACACTAATTAAATTCATTGCTTCACAATGTGTTGTCCAAGCATACCTTGAGCCACACAGGTTCCATAGCATCCCACCGTATATATGAAATTGTTGTCCTTCCAGCTCTTCATTTTATGTAGATCAACAAGTCTGCTTAGTGATATCTCTACATCCAAATATTAATCTGCTTCTCCCAAATTAGAGTCTTTGATTTCAAACTAGTTCTTCAACAAAAGTATATGAAACTTGATTTCTAAATGTTTTTCAGCACTCTAAACTTGTTCTTTGATTTCATTGGGAACCCATATAATCTCACATTGTAGGACAGCTCTTAGAATATCAATCCACGAACCCTCTAGCAGTAGCGAATTCTTATCCTTTTCCTCATTTTCTTCCACGAGCTTCACACCTTATAATGTGCACATACAGCTTAGTTTATGAGCATTAAATTACTTCTATAGTAATCAGTTACCTCAAATAGAAAACTGAGAAAACTTTTAGATTACCAGAAAAAAGCACAATTATCTTACTTTCCAGGATTTTTCATGTGTGTCTCAATAAAGTATCCCATGTGAAATTTATTTTCATGATACTTTATTTTAGATGACTGAAATGACCATCCATGAATAAATTCATAGCAATAGCTTCGTCATATTTCTTAGTATTAAATAACATAAGAAAAATTTTATTTGAATCAATCTACAATTGTCTCATCTCTCTCATTATCTCAAGACATCTCCACTAAAATTCCATAGATGAAAAAATCATAGCAGCTGTATAAATCACACAGCAAACAGATGTGGTGTGTAAATCATCGTCACTACTGGTAACAAACACTAGTTCTTCCCATTACTCATGTCTTGTGAAAAATCCCTCACTCAAATCGCAGATACTCATCAGCACTCGAATAGCCTTGAATCAAAAAGATATAGGATTTAATGATTTCGAAGGAACATCATCTGCATTATTCTTGAAAACCTGATAACATCAATTTATTCTTCAAGAAATACATGCAGTGGTTCTCCTCATTTATTTTTCCACAAAACACGCTTGGATTGTAGCTTATCTATGCTTCATGATATTATAAACTCAAAATCATAGCTCAAGCATCAACTAATTTTTTTATCAAAATTATAGAATTCTGGACACCCCATTTTTCATTTCTCTGTAATCTTCCCTTTCAACGGATGAAGATCAGTATCTATTTATTCTCAAATCATGAATAACATACCATTCATGGCATTTGGGATGTTTGAATCCATGAAGAACAGCTTCAGGATAAATAAAATTGATTTCTTCTTCAGAATATAAATTAGAGAAATCTACAGAATTTTACCCATTACGTATGAAAAAGTTCCTTTATGTGAATCCCATTGTGGAATTCATGTATATGGATATTGAGTATATGGTTATTTTCTTACATTTTCTTAAATTCCCTTACGCAGATTAAATTTGTAGACATGGATTCGTCTATCAGACGTTCAGCTACTTGGAGCAGTATTCAGGTGCACAAATCTTGAAATCAGATATGTAGTAATGTTTTTTTACATGATATTTGGATAACTCTTGGAAACCCATTACATAAGGAATTCGGCTACATCACTGGATTCGGCTATATGGAACTTCCTTCACGTACACAATTTCAGAATTTGGATACACATCTGATTTTAACTATACAGATTTTCATACGTGGGTCATTCAGCTATGTCGCTGCACTCACATCCACGAATCATCACATATGAAAATATTTCTATATGTGGAACTTTCGCTACATGGATAAATCTACCCAAGAATTCACCTATGATGGAATTCACATAAATTGAATCTAGACTAAGCCATTTTTTTAGATTTCTTTCCAGTTTGAAATGGGATTCCTCCACTTCGACTCCAACTGATCTCATCCATTCATAAACTCATCAAAATACCTTTGGGAATATGTATACCTTACACGGCACTATAAAATTTTTCCCAAGAACTTTGTAAAATATGAAAACTCGCCTCTTTGAAGTCTTCAATATTGCATGCTGCACTTCGGATTTCAGACAACTGAAACCTTTATTTCAGTCTTCATCCATTTGTTGCATCATGGTATTCAATAGTCATATACAGCAGCGCAAAAGTATGGCCTTATACCAATGTGTGGGTCTTCAAACAATAATCAACTATCCATATTACCACTGATTAAAATAGATCATGCATCTGTACACTGTATACAGAACTCTTATTATTCCAAACTATTGTAGAAAATACTGTAACTCCGCCTTCAGCACTACTCTTATTCTTCCATAAAGATCACCTCTTTAAATCATCTGATGTGATGGGCTACTAGGAATATGTCCATCCAGGTATTCCAAGAATCCAGCTACACTTGTCTCTTTTCTTAATCTATGGGCAGCTGCTTCTCTTCTTTGGTGGGTGAATACTTCAGTCCATCATCTATCTTAGCACCTTTGAATAATGACATTGACAAAGACAACAAGTTTAAGTGATAAAAAATACAATCATCAACCCAGAGGAACTTCAATATCTACCTTTGGATTTGTTTTCAATCCAACATTAAATCCAATGGTTAATTTCATTTTTCTCCCCCAAATTGAAAATGAATGCAAAGTTGAGAAAAAAATTATACCCTTAACGTAAGGGTGTTATCATCCACTTGAAGTATCACTTCTTCTCCCCACGATCTTCTAATAATATTAGAGAAGGTAGGAAACACATACATCTTCTAAGTGATCCATAAGTTAATCACTAGTCTACATGGAAAAACATAGTGTAGAAAACAATAGTTGATAACCTATACACAAAAGTTTTCCATTTCATTTCTCAATGTAGTTCCAAATTTGATTTCTCAACAGTCAGGGGTTGTGAAAATCATATTTTCATAAATAAATATGAACCTACACTCTTCTTAACAAACCCATCAAAATGTTTAGGTTCAAGTAGATTACTTCCCCTTTTTGTTAGATAAACACTCCCCTTAATGATTTAAACCATCATAAATCTTAAATGATTTAAGGAGAGTGGGCATCATACCATATACAATAGCAATACTAGGGATTTCCAGATTTCTATCTTTTAAGAATATATAAAACAATTCTCATAGCCTTACTTCAATGGGTGTACTCCATACATGGTTTTATGAGCATCACATCCCCCCTTCAAAATTCTCCTTTAATTCCCATCATTGAAACACAATCACTATTGATTTTGGAATAAGATGAAAATTCCACTGCTTAATTGTAACATTAGGGATAAGACTTCTTATGAAGCCCTGTTTCATTTTTCTTTTAGGCTTTTAAATGTCTAGTATTCTTCATGCATGCATCCACTCACGGTTTTCAGATTTTTACTTTAGTGGGTAGTATAGACTTCTTTCCATTTTCAACACTTTTATTAGATGAAACAGGCACTTCAACCAAAGCACATAGATAAGTACCTTTCTCTTCATTTTTCTCCGTCTTTCAATCCAACTTCATCTGGTATGTCCATGTGGTAAGATATCCTTTGGACACATGCTCAGACTTCTTCATGGATGTGGATTCCTTCTTTATAGAGGTAAGTTTTCAACTTGAGCCTGCTACTACTTTTCCCAATTGTTTCATCATCTATTTTTGTTAGGGTGTCCAAGTCATACATTTAATATCACTATGGACAACCTTTTTACACCTTCCACGCACAACTTAATCAACTCTAACTATTCCACTTTTGGGTATCCTCTTATACTCCTCACAAGGAGTGTCAAAAACCATACCAATTTAATTATCTCTCTCCTGAATTGGTTTGCTTTGGTTTTTCATATTTCTCAAATCATTCTTGAGGTTCATGGACATTATACAATGGTCTATGGTGTGGCCAATCTTAGCACGGTAGAATCATTTATTTCTTATATGTTAAACCTCCTACATATCTTTCTTTATTGCCTTATTGGGAGTACTTCTATTCACTAATATCTTTTAGTTATCACCCAAGGTAGTTTCACATTATTTATTCACCTGCTTGTTATATTATTGTGGTTCAATCTCTTCATTATTTCATCTTTTATACCTGGAAGGATTGTACAGTAGTTATCATAACAATTACCACCAATATTATACAAATCACAAATTTTTTTCAATTATTCAAATCTATTCCTTATGGATGGATTCTTCTTTATTTGTGATTCATTCTTTTCTTCGGTAGGTTATATCCTTTCTTAAACATTTCTCTCCTTGATATAGGGATTCTATGGTATCCACATGATGACATATTATGTCAACAATCAATATCCCTATACCCAAATCTCTAGTTGCACCAACACCTTCTAATTAGGCTTGTTCTTTTCACTTTAGGTGAAAACTATCCATCATAACAAGCTTTCTGTTTTTGGACAAGAACCCCATGTTTTGGGGCTAATTTTGGGGGATTCTCTTTTAGGAATTTTTGACCTACACCCCTAGAGCATTGGTGGGTTTCCCATAATTTTTACTCTTCCATGTAAGTATAGTTTTTTTCTTTATCCTAGTATTTTCATAAATTCTAGATTTAGTGCAAGAAATTTTATTAGCATTGTGGTTTTCCTTTTTTCATAAGCATTAGGTAGAGGATTCTCCACATAATCTCACACTTTTTGAACCACTATTGTGAGAATTATCTAACATAGGTCTCACTTATGAAGTTTATGTGGTAGTAAACATTTCATCAGCTGATTGGAGAGATTTATATTTGTCTTCCAAAATTTTCATTTTGACTTCCAACTCTATAAATTTTAGTTTAAGAGTGTTCTAATCATATTACACAGATATCAACATGTCTTCTCAATCATTCTTTGACTTATAAGTTTGAACATAATGCACTTTCTGTCACAGCAAGTTTTTCATGTCTTGGTTTTGATCCGGTTCATTGGAAATCCTGATCCTTTTATTGGTTTTGGGTCAGATGAATATTGAGTTTTGAACTGACGTCTATTTCTAATCATCCTACCATGGGTTCCCCATAGCTTGTTTGAGAGTTTTTGGAGAAAATGGTGGTTACTTCAAAATTTGGGTCAACCGTGAGCTCATTTCTAGATTTAAAAACAAAATTTGTTTCTTTTATAAATCATTCATTTTTCAACATTTCTCACTCATTCCACTTCCCACTTGGACTCCCCTGACCTATTCAAACCACCATATCCATTTGGACACCTTAGGAACTCATAATAATGGTAGATTTGGGTGATTTATTCAGGTATTGGTTCATCCCGAGAGCTCATTTTCAGTTTAAAAAAAATATTTTGTTTCCTTTATATCATATTATTTGTTTAATATGTTTCAATGATTCCACCTCCCAAACAAATCCCTAACTGTTGGTTATCGACCAAGGGCGCCTCCCCCTTCGTTCTCTTTCATTTTGGTCCCCTTTTTGGGTGATTTCTCTTCAACGATTAGTGGTTCTTCTTAATTTCTTCATCAAATCTTTCTCCTTTCTTTTCCCTCTTCCTTCTTCTTTCATTTTTTCTCGGATTTCTCTTCTCCCCAGGTCATGACCAACCTAGGGTTCTATTTTACCATCATTTTTCTGGGGGGTTTTTTTTTCAGGTCTGTCCTTCATAGATCTAGGGTTTTGGAACCCGTGATGAGTGTTTTCGGGTGTGCGTCTCCATTTCGTCATGGTTTTGAGGTAGGTTCTACCAAGAACATGCCTTTATTATTTAAGTTTCATCTTTTTTTTTCTGTTATCACCTTATATACATGTTTAGTATTGTTGTACACCCTTTGGATGATATATTTGGTGTGAAAATGGTTATTTATGCCTTGTTTTGTGTAAAATGGAGTTGTTTCCTTATAAAAGTACACATCGCTTGTTCAAATAAATGTTCCACTGGTTTTTTCATATAGATTGTGATGTTTATGACCTGGTTTAACAACTGTAATAAATAATTGGAATGAAAATTTGGGTTTGTCCCCCTTTGGGTGTTAAATAGAAGTTGTTTTAATAAATGTTCCATGCCTAGTTTTTGAAAAAGCACCTGGTTAGCTTTTGTGTACTAAATGTGATATAAAATGACTTGTTTGAATTTATTAAAGTATGGGAAACAATAAAAGTGATGTTTTGGGGTCCTTTATGGATTTACAAAGTGTTTTTGGTTTTATAAAGAGATTAGTATTGGTTTTTGACACGTTTTGGCACGAGTTACTGGTAAGTGGCCCGTTTGGTATTTTTATGAAAATGATTGAGCTTTGAATGTGTAATCTAAATTTTTTAAAGGGTTTCTGTAAATGTTTTGATGCTGATAATGGTGTGTGTATACCTCTTTATGAAGGATTAAATTTTTTCCTTTGTTATACGTTGGTTTGGTAAAATGCTTAAAGGCCTATTTGGCATTTTTCTTATGAAAAGGGTTTTCATGTTTGTTCCATGTTGCACCATGTGGGTTCATTTTATAATTCCTGAAATTGATTTATTAAATGGTGTTGGGGCTGGAAAATCTGGTTTGATATGGTATTGGTGGGCGTTTGGCCTTAACCGAGCATTTTTGAATGGATTTTATGTCAAAAGCTTTGTTATACTTCTTAAAATTGTTTTTTGAAAATTTTAAGTGGTTTATTGATCTGTGAAAGAAATGTGAAACATGTTTTTGAGATGTTTGATGTGTGTATGATTTTAAAAAAGTAATTTTTATTTTAAAAGCATATTTGATAACATGTGGAACTTGATTGAGTACAAAGAGCGAAACTGGAGTATCTAGGTGGGTGGACATGTACTAGTATGCTAGTGATCCGGAGTGGTTTCGTCTCTGTTTCACATATCAAGTTTGATGATGAAAACACTAACTAAACTATGATTATGATGTTGGGGACCACTAGGTTATGGGTATTGTTCTATACTAGTGGCTTGTTCATGAGAATGAATATTTATTATTGTTACTTTTCACCAAGATACGAGGTACGTAGGGCCCACAACTAGCTAGTGCCTAGGGATGTTCCCATGACTTGTGGTAATGGGATATTATGTACTCACCATCGGCATATGGTGTGTCTGGTTGGTAAATTCAGCACCATGTGTGTTCTATTTAAAAGTATACATTCTTTAAAGCATCCTTCTTGAAAACTGCTTTCATTTTGAAGTTGCATCTCTTTGAAATTGGTTCCTAGCATTTCCTATTTATGAAAACTTGTAATCATTTTATTTTGTGATGTATGTAGCATGGAACCTTGTTTGGAAAACATACTTTTGTATATTTTTTTTCAAACTTGAAATCGATGTTTCTTTTATTTTAAAGGAAGTGCATTGGGAAAAGAATATCATGTCAACCTACTGAGTTTTGATACTCATGCTTATAGTCTTCTTCTGTTTTTAGCAATTGTGTAGGTTTTAAGTTGAGTTTGATCACCTTGGGAGACGTCTGATCGATGTGTTGTAGAGTGACCAATAGGGTTACATAGAGATAGTTGGTTTTCAGGTTTGGTTGGTTGAGTTGTCTAGTTCATTTGTACTTGCAGTTCCATGTACAATTAAGGTTTAGTTCAACTTTTATATAAATGTATGTTGGGCTGTCCATTTCTTTCTACTGCATAGTTATTGTTTATTTTTGGGAAAAAACGCTCCATCTTCACTCTAACTAATTCCCTCAGTGCTTGTCTCCATTCCGAGAGGATCGGGAATGCCTCTTGGGACTTGTCACGGAGTAGCCCGGGTGACCAGTTTAGGATCGACCCGGACTAGTTCATGAAAAAATGGTATCAGAGGAAGTCGGATCTTAGAAGACCTTGTTTTTTAGAGTGTCCTTGTTATTTGAGAGATGTCAAGGTAGATGAAGTAGGATTTTTTAGGACTTGAGGGGTAGGTTCAGGAAGAGCGTCGTGAACTCTTTCTCGTTCTGATCCTCGGGTGTCCATGGGAATTCTGGTTTTATTAGTTTCTTTGGTTCTTAAGGATTGTTTGGTGATTGGGATACAACAAGGGGAGTTGGAATACTGGCCTCTATGAGCTCACAGGGCCTAAAAAGCCATGTGGAGCCAGGGAATGGTCCTAAGAAGGCTCTCTGTGTTGGTGGTGTGTTTAACATATGGTCACCAACCATATGGTCAAGTCATCCACTGACACTAGTTCTCTTTTGTGGGTCTCTTAGACCTTTATTGAATTCTGAATTCTATTTTGAAAATCCTTGTGTGATAATTGTAGAAGTGGGTTTTCAATGCTGATTATAAGAATTTTTTTTACCATGTTGGGTTTTTGTGAAACAAATTTTTAAGGATAAAGTGGAATGATTTAACGGGATCAAATTTCCTTAATCTAAACTTATGGTTTTTTTGAAATAAAATGTTTGGAAGGCATGAATTATTTTAAGATGATTCTGAATTTTTTTTAGTATAGGATGTTTTGGGATGTTGAAGAGTGTTTGAATCTGATGAATTGGTTTTGAGAATTGGTTTTGAGTAGTTCGTGTTTCCCTAAAAGGGTTTTTGGCCTTTGTGGCTATGGAATTAAGAAAGGAGACCGTGCTGGATTTTTGAAAATGGGAAAGGGATGTTTGAAAGGCATGCTTGTTTTAAAATAAATGAAATGTGTTCTAAATCAACTGGTTCTTGAAAAAGTGTGGTTTGTTGAGATGCTAAAAAATGTTTTGAATAAAGAGAGAGGATTTTGATGGACACCTATGGGGTTTCTTTTTCAAGCTTGGTGAAATGGTTTGTTGTGTGGAAATATGATAATGGTTTTTGACTTGGTGGTTAGTGTACCTATGGAAGGTACATGATTTTTTAAATGGGTTGAATTTTTTTGTCTTGTAAAATGAGGATGCTCATTTTAGCCTTTGGTGTTTTCATGGGTGCTCACATACATGGTTTTGTATAGATATATTGATAGATGACCGGTATAGCATAGTATTTTGGTGATTGGGGTGGCACAAAAATGTTCATGTGAGTGAGAATTGATTAAACACCATTAGTGAATGTGAAAATCCATCAAGTTATTTTTTTTTTCAAAAGTGTTTTACGCTGATGTTTTTGTGTTTTTGTAAAACGGTGTTTATGTGGGTTGTTTTTTCATGTTTTAGAAGTGGTTTGTCTGGTATGCTTCCTCATGACCTGGAAGTGATACTCTTGGTGTGTCTTGAGATGAGATATTATTGGTGGCTCAGTTTTGGAGTAATGTTCAGTGGGTTTCTAAGGATATTTTGGATGTTGTGATATGGTCGCAGATGGTTCTCTATTGGCAATACTTCCAATTGATCAGCCTCATGATTCATTTGAATCAATAAATCCACCTCTTCGGATGATGCCTCAACTCATTTGAGGGAATAGAGCGATGTTTGGGATTGATTTAAAGTGTTTCCCTATTGTGATAATTCTTTTGGATATATCAGTTGTGTTAGATGATGTTGATGTGTTTCTCTGTACTCCTTATCTATTCTGATCCTTGTTCAGAGTGAGAGAGAATGGTGCTATGTATCTATGAGTTCCTATTTAGATTAATGTATATTGTTGAGAAAATGAGTTTTGTGGGGTGTTGTGATCTTTAGCTCCGGGCTGCGGTGCAGCAGATGCTTCAAACATCTGGGATCCAGTCATAGGCCTCAGAGTCAAGCTTTTTGTGCAGTCAGAAAATCACTAGAGGTGTGGGGAGCTCGACTAAGCTCCTTCCTTCACTGTTGTGGTAAGGTAGTTTCTATGTTTTTATTATGGTTTCTCATCACTGTGATTTTTCTTTTTTCTCAAAGAGCTTTGTGGACTTACCCCTCATGCAATGTCTATGGTTTTTCCTTCTCAGATGTGGGTTTCCGATCAATATCCCTTTGTGGACCGCCAATGTGAATCGATTGTGGTCTTGGTTTTACATGTTTGTAGGTGGAGAGTGTTGGGTGGTTCCTCTATTTTTTTTTGTTTCAGTGGCCCAACAATTGGGTCCCCTTCCCTCCCTGCCTCGAGTGGTGGAGGTTTCGATCTGTGCTGAAAGTGTTGGCCCAATTCTTGTCCCCTTCGTTCGGGAGTGGGTGGATTAAATGTTCATGTTGTAACCCTATTAACTTGGGTTTGTAGGTTTTTGTGGGAGAGTTTTGGTGGGACTGTGTGGGTGAGGCTCAATTCTAGTTCATGTTGAATTCTTATTTGTTCATTTCTAGTTGGTCTCTAATGGTGGGGGGACCCACTATGGGTCTCAAAGATCTTTCCTTTAAGGATTTTTCATATGGTAGTTGTAATTTAATGGTGGGAAGCCCATTCCGGCCTCTCCCACCCCAATTCATTAGATTTTGTGGGTTCACTTTTTTTTGGGTGACCGTTGGGTTACTGTGATAATGACCAACAATCTAGTTATTGGCTTGGATGTGGATGTGGTGACTTGATCTTTTCGTTGATTCTCAAGAAGTGGTTGTGAGTTGGTGTTTTGTTTGGGAAAGAGTATTAGGTTCCATTGATGGTGGATGTTATGTCTTTGGATAGAGAGGATGCACCATTTTGATAAGGAATTCTTAGGTGTTGATCTTTCAGATGGAAATTGTTATGACTTTTCGGGGGTGGAAAGCTTTAATGGTGGGGAGAATTGTCACACTCAGTTTTTTATGTCTTGGTTTTGATCCGGTTCATTTGAAATCCAGATCCTTTTCATGGATTTTGGCTGATATGAATGTTGATTTTTGAATTTACATCTATGTCTAATCATTCAACCATGGGTTCCTCATAGCTTGTTTGGGAGTTTTTGGAGAAAATGGTTGTTACTTAATGATTTGGGCCAATCATGAGCACATTTCCATATTTAAAAACAAAATTTGTTTCGTTTATAACTCCTTTAGTTTTTGAAATTTTTTACTCATTCCACTTCCCACTTGGCCTCCCCTGACCTATTCAAACCACCATATCCATTTGGACCCATTAGGAACTCACAATCATGGTGTATTTGGGTGATTTAATCAGGTATTGGGTCATCCTGTGAGCCCATTTCTAGTTTTAAAAAAATACATTGTTTCTTTTATATCTTATTCTTTTGTTATTATATTTTAGTGATTTCACCTCCCAAAAGGATCCCTAACTATTGGATACTGACCAGAGGCTCCCCCCCTCATTCTCCTTCTTTTTGGGCCTTTTTTGGGTGATTTCTCACCAAAGGATAGTGGTTATTCTTAATTTCATCATCAAATCATTCTCCTTTCTCTTCCCTCTTCCTTATTCATTCATTTTTTCTTGGATTAATCTTTTACTTAAGTCGTGATCAACCTAGGGTTCTGTTTTACAATCATTTTTATGGGGTTTTTTGTTTTTTAGGACTATTATTCATAGATCTAGGGTTTTGGAACCCACGACGGGTGTTTTCGGGTGTGCGTCTGCATTTCGTCATGGTTTTGAGATAGGTTCTCCCAAGAACAAGCCTTTATTATTTAAGTTTCATCTTTTTCTTTCTTTTCTAACCTTATATACATGTTTAGTATTTTTTTTCAATCTTTTGATGATCCATTTGGTGTGAAAAAATGGTTATTTATGCCTTGTTTTGTGTAAAATGGAGTTATTTCGTTATAAAAGTGCACACCGCTTGTTCAAATAAATTCTCCACTTATTTTCCTATATAGATTGTAATGTTTATGACCTATTTTAACTAATATAATAAATATTTGGAAGGAAAAATTGGGTTTTCCCCTTTGGGTGTTAGATAGAAGATGTTTTCTAAATGTTTCATGCCTGGTTTTTGAAAAAGTTCCCAGTTGGATTTTGTGTGCTAAATGTGATATAAAATGACTTGTTTGAATTTATTAAAGTATAGGACGAATTAAAAGTGATATTTTGTGGTCCTTTATGGCTTTCCAAAGTGGTTTTGTTATTATAAAGAGATGGGTAATGGTTTTTGATATGTTTTCGCACGAGTTGCTGGTAAGTGGACCATTCGGCATTTTTATGAAAATGGTTGAGCTTTGAATGTGCAACCTAAATGTTTTGAAGTTTTTATTTATGAATATTTAAATTTTTACATTTGTTTTATTCTGGTTTGGTAAAATGATTAAAGGCTCATTTGGTATTTTTCTTAAGAAAATGGTTTTCATGTGTGTTCCATGTTACACCATGTGGGGTCATTTCATGATTTATGAAATTGATTTATTAAATGGTGTTGGGGATTCCAAATCAGTTTTTATATGGTATTGGTGGTTGTTTGGCTTTAAAAGAGAATTTTTGAATGTATTTTATGTGCAAAGTATAGTTATACTTCTTGAAATTATTTTATAAAAATTTTAAGTGGTTTATTGATCCGTAAAAGAAATGTCAAACATGTTTGCAGGATTTTCAGTGTGTTTATGATTTTTAAAAAGGTATTTTCTTGTGAAAATTGTATTTGATAACATGTGGAACTTGATTTATCACAAAGATGGAAACCCGAGTATCTAGATGGGTGGACATGTACTAGTATGCTAGTGATCTGGAGTGGTTTTGTCCATGTTTCACATAAAAAGTTTGATGAAGAAAAAACTAACTAAACTATGATGATGATGTTGGGGACCACTAGGTTATGGGTATTGTTCCATACTAGTGGATCATGTACGAGGAAAAATATTTTTATGGTTACTTTTCACAGAGATATGAGGTACCTAGGTCCCACAACTAGCTAGTGTCTAAAAATGTTCCAGTGAATTGTGCTCATTGGATATTATGCACTCACCATCAGAATATGGTGTGTTTGGTTGGTAAATTCAGCAACATGTGTGTTCTATTTAAAAGTATACATTCTTTAAAGCATCCTTCTTGAAAACTGTTTTTCAATATGAAGTTGCATCTCATTGAAATTGGTTGCTAGCATTTCATGTTTATGAAAACATGAAAGCATTTTATTTTGTGATGTATGTAGCATGAAACCTTGTTTTGAAAATTTATATTTGTATATTGTATTTCAAATTTGAAATTGATGTTTCTTTTATTTAAAAGTAAGTGAATTGGGAATAGAATATTGAGCTAATCTACTGATTTTTAATACTCACCCCTATATTCTTCTTCTATTTTTATCCCTTGTATAGGTTTTAGCTTGAGTTTGATCACCTTGGGAGACGTCTGATTGATGTGATAGAGAGTGACCGGTGGGGTTACATGAAGATAGTTGGTTGTCAGGTTTGGTTGGTTGATTTGTTTGGTTTATTAGTACTTTCAATTCCATGTACAATTAATGTTTATTTCAACTTTTATATAAATGTATGCTGGGTTGTCCCTTTATTTCTACTACTAAGTTATTTTTTATTTTTTGACGAAAAAATTCCCTTTCACTATAACTAATGCCCTTGATTCTTGTCTCCATCCCAGGAGGATTAGGAACGCCTCTCAGGACTTGTCACGGAGCGGCCTGGGTGACTAGTTTGGAGTCGACTTGGACTGATTCATGACACTTTCCTTGTCTCCCCTAGATAATTATCCAAATCTTTCACCCTCTTTGATTTAACTTCTAGGTGGGTAGCCTTGAAATCCATGAAGACTTTATTATGATTTTCTAATGCATAGACCAATTCTTTCACAACAATTTTAAATGAACTTCTCTCGCATTTATATCTTTGTTATTCTTTATTAACTGAAGACAATCATTCATTGAAAACAATGATAGATTATTTCTTGTATTTTACTTGTTTAGTGAGAGTGTTGTGAGAGATCATATTCTCTTCCAATACATCTTTCATAGCATCATCCTCTTCTTCCAGTTATGAATTTTCATTATAAACATAATTGATAAATATGAAGATATATAACACTACTTTAATTGGGACATTATTCATATGGTCATTAACCTTGATATAGAGGTCCTATCCCATTTTAAGGTAGTATTATCTATAACTTGACATACATTCATTAAAGGAATGAAAATCAATAAATTAATCAATCAAATCCTTACCATCTTGATAATCCTCAGCTGATTTTATTTCCTCCTGCTTCTTTGTGGTATTTATTTTCTTCATGTCCACTCTCCTCTTCCTATTTCCTATAGTATTAGCAGAGAATTCCATATCCATTTTTATAGAGTTGGAATTTTAATTTACCCTATAAGTTTGTTCTTAAATTATACCATATATATACATTATAAATTCAAATGAAAATTTATTACTCTTAAAATAAATCTAGTCATTGGTAACCCACTCTGATACCAATTAAGATACCCAATGGACCAGTGTAGACACCCGAGAGGGGGGTAAATCAGGTGTTGAATAACTTTTACCAATTCTAAATATCTTAAACTCCCTTAGGAATTAAACCTCTATTTTCGGTTATTGAAAACATACCTGTTAATGTTTTTACCTAGAAATAATAAATTGTATGCATTCAAGTAAAACAATGAAGAGGTACACCATATTTTTATAAGTTTTGGTATGAATACCCACTCCTTTCATTTATTTTTTCACCCTAATGAATAATTATACACTATAATCAATCATATATTACAATGGTTTCATTACTTTTTATAGATACAAAGCCATCACCTTACTAGAAATAATTTTTTTTGATTCCCATGAGACATCCACAACCAACTTCACACTAAACTCACCATTTAACACAAGGTTTTCCAAGCATAAAAGGTGTCACATAGGTTCCACGACATCCCACCGTGTGTATGTAGTAGTTTTATTTTAAGATATTCCTTTAAAGTAGATCAACAAGTCTACTCTGTGATGTCTCTTCATCCAAATATTGATCTTCTTCTCTCAAAAAAGAGTCTTCAACTTTTAATAGGGTTTTCAATATAATCACATTAAACATGGTCTATGAAAGTTGATCAGCTCTTTGATCCTCAAAAAACCTACTCATTAGTTTCTCAAAAAATTTCAATCAAAATATATTCAATACACAAAGGATTTGTAGCTTCATAACTATATTGACATCCTTTTATTTCTCACTAAAACTTATAGTGGATTCTTATTCTCTTATTTGAGGGTACATCTAATCTCAAAACATAGTGTGGATCTTAGAACCTCAATCTATAAAATCTTTAATAACTGCATCTTCTTCTCCTTTTTCTTTTTTTCTTCCTCAAGCTTCACATCCTCTCATGTGCATTGGAGGATTCATTTAATAGACTCAAATATCTTCCAACATAATCAGTCACCTAAAATAGAAATACATGAATTATTTTATATTTATAATAGAAATAACAGTAATCATATCATAATTTTTACTTTCCATGATTTTCCATGCATGGATCAATAAATTATCCCATGTGAAATTGCATTTCACGATACTTTAACTCGGATGAAATAAATCTCCTTCCATGAAGAAATTCAGATAAAAATATTATTCATCTTTTTCAGGATACAATAGTATAAGAAAACATGTATTTTTATCCATCTATAAATGTATTATCTCTATCATTTTATAAATATATCTCCACTAAAATTCCATATATGAAATAATCATAGCATCTATATAAAACAAAAAAAACAACTGAAATGTGGAAATATAATATTCACTACCATTAAATCGGAGAAGTAATTATCATTACTCATGTTTTGAGAAAATTAAAATACTTCAATCTTAGATACTCTGGAACACTCGAATAGCCTTGAATCAAATGGATGTAGGCTTTAATGAGCATAAACTTGAGGTTCGATGGAACATCAACAAAAATATTATTGAAAAGATAATAAATTCAATTTATTCTTCAAGAAATACATGAAATGATCTCCTCATTCATTCTCCCTCAAAACACACTCATTTTATGGCTTCTCTAAGATTCATGATATTTTTAACTCAAAAGAATAACTCAAGCATCAAGTGGTTTTGTTTTATTAGAATTATAAAATTATGGAGACACCTTTTTTCATTTCAGTTTGATCTTCCCTTTCAATAGATGAATATCAGCTCCTATTTAGTCCCAAATCTTGAACCACACACCATTTATGATGTTTGTGATGTCTGAATTGATGAAGAATAACTTCAACATCGATAGAATTTATTTTATTCTTTAAAATATGAATTTTTTAAATCCATAGAATTTTACCCAGTATGTAAAAAAATTGCCTTACATGAATTCTAGTTTGGAATTCACGTATGTGGATATCAGGTACATGTGCATCTGCTTACATTGGCTCAAATTCACTTACAGAGTTCAAATTTGTATATGTGGATTCTTCTACACAACATTCAGTTGTGTGGAGTTTCATTAGGGTACACTGATCTTGAAATAGAACACACAACATTATTTTCCTATTTCCTATTCAGATACACCATGGAAATAACTTACATATGGAATTTGGCTATGTCACTAGGTTTAGCTACATGGATCTTAATTCTCATGCGTAGTTTCTGAATTTGAATAAATGGCTGATTTTTGGATATGTGGATTTGCATATGTGGGTCATTCGGCTATGTTTCGACACTCACATATGTGAATCATCACGTATGAAAAATAATTTCATATATGGAACTTTTCCTTCATAGATATGGCCACACAAGAATTCACCTACACTAGAATTTGTGTATAAAGAATATGGACTTAGCTATTTTTTCATATTTGTTTCCAGTTCAAACCAGGCCACCTCCACATTAACTCTAGCTGATATCATCCATTAATAAACTCATTAAAATACCTTTTGGGATATGTAGACCATACTAGACACTCAAAATTATTCCCAAGGACTTTGTAGTATATGAAAACTGAACTATTTTAGGCCATTAATATTAGGGATTTCACTTTAGATTTTAGACAACTTGAACCTATATTACAATATTCATCCATGTGTTTCATCATGGTCTTTATAATTCATATACAATAGTACCTAAGGATGTCATCATTTCAAATCTGGGTCTTCAAAATCCAATCAGTTATCCATATTACCAATGATTATAACAACACTTGAAGTTGTTCACTTTAGCAATCACTATTGTTATTACAAACTATTATAGATATTACTAGAAATACTCTTTTATCACTAGTATTATTATTCTAGTAATATTAACTCTTTTAGTAATAGAATATGTTGGGTTTTTAGGAATTTATCAAGCAAGGTATTTGAAGTATCCAACCCTGCTTGTCACTTTTCCCAATCTTTGGGTAGTAACTTCTCTTATTTGGTGAGTGGATACTTCAATCCATCACCCATATTAGCACCTTTTCAAATTGATATTAAAAAATACAATAAGTATTAGTGGAAAAAAATACAATCATCAACCCAAAGGCATTTTTTAATAGTATTGATGATTCTTCCACCTATTACATGATAAATATGGTGTAAGATTTCATTATATCTGTAAAGGTTAATGAATATGTTTGAGTTTATATGTTTCATTGGTTGGATAATTTGGAAGATTCTTGAATGGGTATATGGAGATGTTTTTCAATTAAGTCATTAAAGATCACATTCCATGACTCTCTCTTGAATAAATCTTGGAGGAATTGATAGTCACATTGAATATAAAGGCTAAGATAGATCTTGAAACTCCTTGTGATGACCAAGTATGTTTCCATTTTATACATAAGTGAAAGTTCTCCAAGGGATGGAAATCACTCACAAACACTATTCGACCAGATGGTATGGTGGCATGAAAAATTAAATGAAGTTTTTTTATTAATTCTATCCAAATGATGAGGAGTTCCTGACACAAAAATATATTTCTTATATTTAGGTTTTATATTGTTTTCTTGTAGGTATTATTTAGAATATTTCCTGGTTATTTGAAAGTATCTTCACATATAATTCTTATAAAAATATAAGGATGATGAAAATATCAATATGAATGAAAAATATTGAGAATAGTTTGTATCATAATTATGAGGATTAGAGAATATTGTGGTTACTAGTATAATAAACCATCACCCACACTCCCATATTCAGAGTTAAAACTTTACATTTTAAACTTTGATGTTGATTAGTGTGACCCAATTTTTTCCATCCAAACCCTACAACATCAAAAGGAAAAATTGGATCAATTATATTATCGAGGACCTATTAGGTTTAGAGTTTTAGAGTATTTGGACAGACTCCTAAATAAACAATACCCATGATTTCAATGATCATTTTTTCACTTAACCCAGATTTTCTTATTTCACATTTACTCATCATCATAATCTATATGAAATACATTCTAGAAATAATTCATTAAACCACATTATTTATAACCTGGGGATAATAAAACATAATAATGGTGAGATAAAATTCATATTAAGGGAAAACGTAAGCATTAACAAATGAATGTCATTAGTGATCATAATAAGATCATAAGGGTGTGATTCTAAAATCAAATTGCAAGAGTATAACATAATAATATTCATACCCATCAATAACTAGATCATCAAACGTGAAAACATGGAATAAGGGTTTAGAAAGGGAAAGATTCATAAGATTAAATTATCACGAGCCATGTGATACTAATATTGATCAAATAAAACATCATAAACCCATATAAATCATTGATAAAATGTTTTTGTATCTTGGGATATCATCTTTATAGAGCACTTATAGAACCCATGAAGAACTCTTATAGATGAAATAACCATACACATGACTTCCAATATAATTCTCTAGAGAACATAATAATGACCCAATGCATTGGAGCGATATCTAGGTGTACCCATCATATAATCTATAACAGGATCACCCGATGCTATCTGGGAACACCCATCATAAATAATTTCAAAGAACCACTACATGAATAATGTACATAGATCCTTAATTTCATCATAAAATTCATAAAAATAATAATTATTTCTTTTATAACTTGATTATACCATAGAAAAGCAACAGATTTAATGTTAATATCTTTAAAATATCATTAAACTATGGAAGAAATTGGGCTCCATAGCAATCTCTTTAAAACATGATTAACCTATGGAAGAGAAACGAGTTTCATAACAATCTCTTTGAAACATTCATATTCTATCCAAAGAAAGAATGAGTATGGAATCAATACCAAATATCCTCAGTGGATGATAGGTAACTAAAAGGTTTTTTGATGTTTATGAATGAAAATTCCATTAAAAGCTAAAATACAAGAATTTTTGAGGAAAATATCCTTTTCATTTTGAAAATCACTTTTTAAAACATAATTTTTTTTGAAAATCCTTTTCTTTGAAAACCAATTTCTAAAAAAATTATTTTAAAAGAACCTTGTAAACTTGAAAAGTAAGATTCAAATAAATTACATTCATAATGGTGACTAATTCCATAAACTCTGTAAAAATTAAGTGAAACACATGTTTTAATTCCATAACTTTTAAGTTTCCTTATTTTTACCATTTTGGGTTTTCACTATGGTAACTAGTTTTCTAACCTAGCTAATTTATCCTTTAAAACTAAATTAAATTGATACTTATTAGAAAATTTAGAACCAATGATTATAAATATGAAATAAAATTTATCAAATAAAAATATTATTTGTGTTGAAAATTAGTTTTAACACAAGCGCATGTAATGTGCATAAACACCATTTTAACCTTAACTGCACTAATATATATTTTTATTAATTGGGGTTTAATATATTCATTATAAAAGAAAAATTTATCCATTAATAGTACATAGTTAATATTTATTAACATTTAAAAATCACTTTAAAGAATATAGGATTTTTAGTAATTTTAAATCATTTAGTAAAATATAATTTATTATAAAATCAAATTAATGTCAATTTTGAAATTATTCATTTAATATGAATTTAAAAAAATATCAAGAAAATTATGAATTAAAATATATTATGATCACACCTATGTGACATGGTATATTCATCTTAAAAATTAATTTAACACAATAATTCACTAAATTTAATTCACTTTTAATATTTTTAGTATTATTTATTTTATTTTATTACTAGCTAAATAATTACTACATTGGCATTTCTTAAGAATTCTATGTAATTATTTAATAGCTGAAAATTAAAGAAAAATCATTATGATAAAAAAATAATTTATAGTTAAAAATAATTTTTATAACTGAACCATGTTTTATTTTCCCATATTCTAAATCATTATAGATATTAAAAGGAATAAATGCATCTTTTTTGTCTTTTTCTTTACTTAACTTATTATATGGGTCATATTGAAAGGAAAGTGAGAAGGAATTTACATATTTTAGAAAATTTTATGGCCCTCATAAAAAAATAACTCAATAAAATTAATATAATATTTTAGTTTATTTTTCACTCTTATATTCTAATTTAACCCCACAATAAAATCATTTTTATGTTAGTTGTGATAATTAATTTTTACTACATTCACTATTTATTTTGGTCAAAATATAAATTGAACTTTATATAAATTATAAATTATATAGATTCCAAATATGAAATCCATTTTTTAAATTCAAATCATATAAGTGGGAAAATTTAATTTAACATTAATCCTATAGATGCAACGATATAGTGAGTTTTTAAGAAGAGTATTTTTTTTAGAAAAAAATGATTCTATATTAACTATATGACTAATGATAATCATTTTATAGAACTCAATTAATATTTACTGATATACAATTTATACATTTCATTTAAAAAATTCTCCATTAGATATCATTTTAGTTAATTAAAAATGAGAAACATTATGCATTTTAAAACTATTTTTAGAAATACTCATTTTTAAACCAAAAAACAAACTGTAATAAAAACCAATATAATGTTGATTCAAAGTAATTAAGTTGATTAAATATAACTAAATAATAATTAAGTTATTTTAAAACATATTCAAAACACATTGGGACTTTTAAATTACTTTATTTATTGAAAATGAAATACTTTTAAAAAAATGGTATTTTTCACTATTCACTAAAAAATCTATATTTTTTGAAAAATCCCAAAATATTCACCCAAATTAAATTTTAATATTTAGATTCAAAAATTGAACTTTATTTTATAAAATAAATTTTTTAAAAGTTCCAAAATTTTATTATAATGTTTTTTTCATGAAAATAAATTAAAATCATTTTTGAAGAAAACATGTTTTTGAAGAATAAAATCACTTTAATAAAAATTGATTAATTAATTAATAAAAAATTATCAATAATTTATATTGAGAAATATATATATATATATATATATATATAAATATTTCATAAAGTAGTAAATATTATTCATACCCAGTAATGTAATGGCTAGGTTATAATAGTAAATTATATCATGGGTCGTTGTAGAAGGTAAAACATAGTCTTGTGTGTAATGAAATATATCAAAGAAACCTATTGTTGTATGTAACCCAATATAAGTTGGTGTTTATTTTCCTTTACACTATCAAATATAATTTTCTTCTGTTAAAATCTTATCATGTTACATCCTCCCCATTCCCCCTAATAAATTTTATCCTTAAAATTTTAACTTTATCTCGGTAATAAAAGGATTGACATTTGAAAATAATTTTATTATAAACACATATTGTAAAAGGGTTAAAAAAATAAAATATTACTAATAGACAAAGTGAATTAAAAAATGTCATATAGAATAACACAAAACTAGGTTTCCAAATAGGATAACATAGGTAATAATGAAGGAAAAGCATAAATAATTATAGAGGGTGATTGAGTTCATTGATCACAAGCAAGTGAATGATCAATGGAAACTCAAGGGCCTTAAAAAAATAAATATATAATGATTTAAAAGATAATATGACTAATCATATATGAATATACCAGGATAACACTTTTGTTTCAATATCTTTTCCTAGATTTAAGTAAATATTTCACCATCTAGACTGAAAACATAGTGAAATATAATAAATTTTAAAGTAGAATTTCATCCTTTAGCCAATTCCCACTGTAATATCATATTTCTCTCCAAATGATGAGTATTCAAGATGAATTTTTCATTCCTAAAGATCTAAAATAAAATATTAAAGACCATATAACCAAAAAATGGATAATAATTTATTCCTCATGTATTTAGACGTTAACCAAAACCAAAATGGTTAGCACATGGTAATATAATTATAAAATTAGATAAACATTCATATGTTACATTAATCTTCAAAATTTAATGGTAATACCCAAATTTTAAACTAAATCATTCTATAAATAACTATCCTTAAAATTCTTCAAACATTTCCTAACTTTGTTAGTAACCTAATGATTATAAAGGTTTAATCATATATTTTTCCAAGATAAATCAACCTTTATTCCTAAAATAAAATCCAATATATCGGAAATAAACTTAATATTCGCCTGTAAAAATTTCATACTAACCAAGAAATATTGTAGGCCCATGGTATTTGTGAAACCCTTATCATCCTTCGGTCATGGGTTTAATCTCCACTTCCATTCTAGATACAATGGGTTGTTACCTTTCAAACATGTTACTCTTTTTTTCTTTAAACATAAAAAACATTCCTACCTAAATAATAGTTAATGTTGATACTAATGGTTAAAAATACACTAACCTAATAAAATGTCTCCAAATATTTCATTAATAACCTCCAAATTTTTACTACTTAAAACCCTCAAATGATTTCTTAAATACTTTGAACTTACAATCATTCTTAATCTTATAAACCTATGACGGTATGTATATTTTTAAGATAAAATCACATGGAAACATAATATTATCCAAATTTATATAAATAAAACTTTGATACCAACAATAAAAACCCATAAAACACAATCCCAAATCCGGTGCTGAAATTGTAAACATTGAATTTTCAACTTTGATACTGATAATTGTGACCCAAATTTTTTCCATTGAAAAATTATAATATGTCAAAAAAATATAGCACTTACATTATCTAGGAAATTTTAGGTTTATGGTTTTAGTTTATTAGGAAAAATCTTATATAAAAAATACCCATGTCATTAATGAGAATTTTTTCCACTTAACCTAGTTTTTCTTATTTCACATTTAGTCATCATCATCATCAATAAGAAATCCCTTATAGAAATAATTTGTTCTGCGTTATTGTTTAGAACTTGGGGATAAGGAAACAACTAAAGGGTGAGATCAAATTCTCAGTAATGGAAAACATAATCAATAAAAAATGAATTCCATCAGTGGGAATAAGAAGAGTACAAGAGAGTGATGACATAATTAAAGTGCATGAATATAACATAATAATATTCATACCCATCAATGATAGGATCATCAAGCATTAAAACATGGCATAAGGGTTTAATAAAGGAAATATTCATAAGAATCAATAATCATAATCCATGTGATACCAATATTGATCAAATGAAACATCATAAACCAATATAAATCATAGATAAAATGTATTGGTATCTTGGGGAATTATCTTCATATAACACTTGAGAAAATCTTACAAAACCCTTATAGTTGGAATTAACATATGGAGGACATCAAATATAATTCTCCAAAGAACATAATAATTACTCAATAAATTAGAGTGTTATCTATGAACACCCATCATATAATCCATAATGTGATCACCTGATTCTATCTGGTCACACCCATATATATAATATCTAAGAACAACTACATGAATAAATTACATAAGGTTTTCATTTCATCATAAAACTCAAGATACAATCATTATTACCTTTATAACTTGGTTAGACCATATAAAATAAATGGGTTTCATGTAAATATATTTTAAAAATTATTGATCCATCGAAAAGAAATAGGTTCTATAAAATCTCTTTTGAAACATGATTAACCTATGTAATAGAAACATGCTTCGTAACAATCTCTTTTGAAACATTTGTATTCCATCTAGATAAAGAATGAGGATGGTATCAATACCAAATATCCCAAAGGAAGGATAAGTAACAATGAGGGTGGTTGATTTTTATTAATTTAAATACCACTAAAATATCAATACAAACATTCTTGAGTAATTTATCCTTTTCATTTTGAAAATAAAATTTTAAAACATAAAAAATTTTGAAAATCAATTTATTTGAAAATCACTTTTTTATACATTTTCTTTAAAAGAACATCATAATATTGTAAAGGAAGCATAAATGAAATGGTGGTAATAAAAGTGGTTAATTTTATACATTTTTAAAAATAACATTCCCTTTTCATTGTAAAAAGTTACTAAAGTTCATTGTTCATAAAATAATAAGAATATTCCGTTCACAATTTTGGTAAAATCAAAACATGAAATTTTTTCAAAAAAACATGCGATTCATTTGAAAAAAAATTAAAGAGTAAAAATGTGTGAAAATTCCATTTATAAATTATTTTTAAAAGGTTAAAAAACTTTAAAACATTTTTAGAAAATATGGTTTTGGAAGAAAACATAATTCCGACTGAAGAGAGAAAAGAATTTAGATTTTATTAAAAACATTTTTTAGGTAAGTTCCAAAGATTGGGAAAACGGTATTATTGATTTTAAATATCCTGAATAACCATATGATAAGAAAATTCACGAGTTTCTAGAGAAGTGGATCATAAAATCTCATCATTGGAAGCATAATCATAAATAATCGTGATAAAGGATGAGATTTTAACATAAAAATCTTACCACTTTGCATCTTTAATATTGATCCCTGTGAAAGGATTAAATTAAATGAAACTTAAAATATCATGAGAATAAACAAATTCATGATATTACATATAAAATGGGATGTAAATACACCTCCTATAAGAATATAGGTGCATAACATGACATGCACATGATCCTCGGTTTAATTGGTGAGGTATCCTTAAGTGCATCCACAAGACCGAGGTTCAAAACCAGGTAGAGGCATATTTCAGGGGGTACTGTAGTAGTACTTTAGCAGAACTGTACACTGTGTAGGTACTATAGTAGAACTGTACACTATATAGGTACTGTAGCAGACTGTACACTGTGCGGTACTGTAGTAGGCACTATAGTAGGTACTATTCGGTATTGTAGCAGCTAGAACTATTCACCTTAGGCCACCGGTTTGGGCTTGGAGTCTTTAAGGCTTTCGGTCAACCTAGGCCTTTAGGTCAGTAGGGATTTCTGGCCACCTTTAAGGACTTCAGGCCACCTCATGGCCTTTAGGCCACATGTAGTTTCCCCAGACACACTACAAAAATGGATCAGCCCTAGAAGAGGATTCAGAGCAGGTGCACTCACCAGAGCATAGCCAAATGGATTTTTCAGAATCAGAGGGTATGACTATGCCATCGGGACCAGCCTATTCTTGCACGGGAGGCCTAGCCAGACGACCATGCAAAGGTGGAGAGATACTATCATTATACAGATGTGGGGGAGGGGTAGTTCCTTATAGATAGTCTGGTTGAATTCCCTAAGACCTTTGGGTCATGCAATCTCCTAAGCCTATGGGCCATGTAATCTCTGAGCCTACAGGACTTTTAAGGGTTCCCCCTCATCCCTTTAAAGGGTGGTTATCAAAAATCAATAAAAATGAAGGTAATCGGGCCATTTGGGTGGTGCCTAACATGACATAAGTCTCAAAGATGAAAAATTGTGATAAATATCCATTACCACTTTGGTAACTTTGAAGCCGTAAAACCAATGAATGAGATACCCTAAAATGGATATGTAAATCCCCATAAATTTAACTAAAATAATAATAAAATTAATTCATGGTTAATATATACAGCACACAATAAAAATAAGTTGTTAATAGGGTATATAACACAGAAAAATAAAAGTGAGATGATAAAACCATTACCTTGAGTCTGACTTGTCATGTATGTATTTATATTTTTTTGAATAATAAACTTATGTTAATTATTTACTTGATTAAGAACATTTTTATATTTTATTATTAATTTTATTTCAATTATTAAAATTTTATATACAATTACTTAATATATTAAGTTTACATCAGATGTTTTGACCATATTTGGCTTGTGTGTCAAAAATGACTTTGGTAGGTTTACTATTGTCAAATAGGTCATTATTTAAACATATAAAAAAATAATCATGAAATAATTATCATATTTATATATAAATTATTATTTTTAAACCCATCATGAAATATGATTATGAAAAATGAACTAACATTATGATCATGGAGACAGCAGGTCATACATACGCATGAGTAATGTTTCCATTTTTCACTGATCATTATGGAAAAAATGTAAATAACATTTATATTTAAATGATTATAATAATATAATAAATACAATATTATTTAATTATATGTACTTATATGTATCCTTATTTTTATGTGGTGAGGAGAAAAGGAATCACATCGCATTGAGGTGGCGGTAGTCCAAACATCCACGAACGATGTTATCATTTTTTTCAGTGAGTGAAAGGATAAAAAGAAAATGATATATTATATTTCCATAATGATAAATATGCAATTAATATCATAATTATGTCATGTATATCACATATATTTATTATCTTTAGCCTTATTACCTACTATGTAACACATTAGTGAAAAATGAATGATATCTCTTCACGAGGCGGTAGTCCTTCATACACACGAGAGAAGTTATCATATTATATAATGGAATATAAAAAAGGTATATATTATATAATGACTAAATATGTATAATTATTTTATAAATATCATTTATAAACTTTATATCCATCATCATACCCAACCATGATAGGTGGTAATGGAAAAAACAAATGACATCGTTTCACAAGGTGGTAGTCCGCCATACACATGAATAATGATTTTATAACCCTTTGGATGGATGTGTGTTTTTTAGGTCATGAAATTAATATAAAAACATATTAGTATATTTAATATACTAATTTTATTACATCATAATAAAATAAGAACAATTTTACGAGTTTAAGAAGGAATTAAAATAAATACGCTCGTTGAAGAACATTACCTCTTCTTCAGGCATCCTCTATAGGTTTGTAATAAATCCTTGAAAGGTTGGATTTATTCCCAAAATAAAGATTCTAGTATGAGTTTATGTATGTTTTTATGTGATTTTGGTAGTTTTTTGTTGATTAAAATGGATTTAGAGGTTTGAATAAGTGAGGGGATTGAGTGCCCTTTTATAGTCGAGGAGGAGTGGTATTCTTGTAAATAATCAAAAGTATTTACTATTGGGAGGTCAATATTACCTAAATTAGATAAAAAATGAAAATTAAATGTGTTTAGAGATTTTATGTTATATAACCACCACTAACACATAATTAAACATTTTATTTAAACATTTTTTCCCTTAACTTATAAGTTTTTTTATTTTTACCATTTTGGGTTTTCACTATGGTAACTAGTTTTGTAACCATGGTAATTTTTTCTTTAAAACTAAATTAAATTTATAATTATTAGAAAATTTAGACCCAATGATTCTTAATATTAAATCTATATTATCATATGATTTTTTTATTTGATGAAAATTAGTTTTAACACAAATCCAAGTAACATGAAAACACACTACTTTAACCTTAACCACACTAACCGAATTTTCTACTAATTAGGTGTCAATATTTTCATTATACACAAATAATTGGTAAATTAATGGGACATAATTGATTTTTATTAATATTTAAAAATTAATTGGAATAAGATAAGACTTTTTTGTAATATTAAATCATTTAATAAAATAAAATAAATTATAAAAATAATATTAACGTCAATTTTGACATTATTCATTTAATTTGAATTTTATAAAATATCAATATAATTATGGAATTCCAAAAAATGTTTCTCACACCAATGTAACATGATATATTCATCTATAAAATTAATTTATCACAAAAATTCACTCAATTTACCTCAATTATAATTTTTTTAGTATCATTTAGTTCATTTAAATGCTAACTAAATAATTATTATGTTGGCATTTCTTAAGCATTGTAAGTAATTATTTAATCTCTAAAAATTAAATATAATTCTTTATGATAAAATAAACTTATTTATATTTACAAAAAATATTTGTAATCAAACCAATTTTGTTTTTGTTCTTATCCCGAAACATTATAGATATTAAGAGGAAGACAAGTATCATGTTTGTCTTTTTCTTTACTTAACTTATTATATGTGTCAAATTCAAAGGAAAGTGGAAAGGAATTTCCCTATTTTAGATAATTTTATGTAAAAGTTTTAAATAAATTAATACAAAAAAATTAATATAATATTTTAGGTTATTTTCACTTTTATCATTCTAGTTTAACCCTACAATAAACTCATTTTTACCTTAACTATGGTAATTAATCTGTTGATGCATTCACTATTCATTTTGGTCAAAAATTAAGTCAATATTATTATAAATAATAAATTATTATGATTAAAAATATAGAATAAATTTTTCCAAATTCAAATTACAGAAGTGAAATATTTTAATTTAACATTAATCTCATAGATGTAGTGAGATAACAAGTTTTTAAGAAGACTTTTTTTAGAAAGAGATGATTCTATATTAACTCTATGACTAATAATAATCATTTTATGAAACTAAATTATTATTTAATGATATGTAATATATAAATTTAATTTAAAATATTCCCCATTATGAATTATTGTAATTAATTAAACAGGAAAAACATTATGAATTATAAAACTATTTTAAGAAAAACCCATTTTAAACCCAAAAATAAAATTATATGAAAATACAATATAAAGTCAATTTAAATAAATTAAGTGGATTAAATATAACTAAAAATAACTTAGGTTAATTTAAAACATATTCAAAACATATTTTTACTTTTAAATAACATAATTTATTTAAAATAAAAGACTTTTTACAAAAAATCGGTATTTTTTACTATTTATTAAAAAATCAATATTTTCAGAAAAATCCCAAAATTTTACCCAAATTAAAATTTTAGATTCTAATTCTAAAAAATAATTTAATTTTATAAAATACATTTTTCAAAAATTTTAAAAAATTATTATAATATTTGTTCCATGAAAACCAATAAAAACATTTTTTAAGAAAGCATATTTTTGAAGAAAAAATCACTTTACTAAAAATTGATTGATTATTTACTAAACACATATCAATAATTTTTAATGAGAAATATATATATATATATATATATATGTTTTTTTATTTGTATATTTCATAAATTTGTAAATATTATTCATACCCACTCATTTTTTGGAGTGCTCCCTCGGGGTCTTGATGCTCAATTCATGACCTTGATTACAAAAATTGACAATGCCTATGAAATTAATCTCTTTAGGCCCATTTAACTGGTTAACACAATTTATAAGGTAATTATCAAGATTATTTCTAATAGTATTTCAATCATTACTTCAATTTTTTTTTCTTGGATTTAATTTGGCTTTATCAAAGTATGATTTATCCCAGAATGCATTTTCTCTTCTTTAGAATGTATTAATCTACTAAAAAATCCTGGAAGAGGAGGAAGAATTGTGCTAAATATTAACCTTAAGAAAGCTTTTAAAACTCTGGATTTGAATTTTTGTACAAGGTTCTTGGATGCTTTGGATTCAATATCACCTTTGTTAATTAGGTTTCTTCCATATTTGGATTTACTCATGTTTATGTGCTTATTAATGGATCCCCTAATGGTTATTTTAAATTCTCTATTGGTGTTATTCAAGGTGACCCCCTCTCAGCTTTACTATTTTATATTACTAAGGATTATCTTACCAGGATCATCACTCACATGGTCTAACTAATAAAGCTTAATCCAATTCAAGCATCCATGTATCTCACTTCCCCTAAACACCTCTTTTATGTTGATGATGTCGTTATTTTCCTACAGGGAGGTAAAAATAACATTGATGTTCTGAAAAAAATATTACATCACTATAAAAATGTTTTTGGAAATTTTTTTGTAGGGATAAATCTTTCATCTTTTTTGATAATAGATTTTTTATTTCCAGTAAGAATTTCATTCTTTCAAATATGGGAATCATAGATAGAGTTATTCCCTTTATTTACCTTGCAGTTACCCTTTTTTGGGGGAGGCTGATAGTAATCTATTTTTCTGAAATTATGGATATGTTTAATTGGAAACTCTCAACTTTTAAGGGGATGAGCTTATCCATGGTTGGTAGGATTATTTTGGTGAAGATTATTATTGTTTCCAAATTGGTCTACTATTTTATGATATATAAATGGATGAGAGGGATAATCAAGCTCTTAAATGTTTGTATCAAGAACATTATTTAGATTTGAAACATTTATGAAGGAAATATGGTTACTATACCTTGGAATACTTGTTGTAATACCTTATCCAATAGTGGCATGGGTATAATGAATATTGGGCTTTTCGATGACTCTCTTCAAGATAGACTCACCTAGAGCCTCATTTATAGTAGTTTGGATTATTTGGAGTTCCTAAAAGAACTTTTTTTATAAACTAAATAAGGTGATGGATTCTTACCTTGAATCATCTATTTTCATAGCAATAAAATAATTTTTTCATAGCATCATGACCTTCTCATGATGGATTGTGAATAAGAGCTCTAACCTAAAAATTTGGCTTGATAATTGGTTCAGTTCTGCTCTCATTAATTATTGTCAACCCCTATCATGAAATCTTGGCATTTAGATTTCCATTAATGAATATTTTGATTCTCCCTAACCTCTTTTGAAAGATGAACTTTAGGTAATTTTTTATAATTAATTTTTTCATAGCTCGTATTTTATAGTCCGGGAGCTAGTTATAAACTGAATTCTCAATAGTAAAATATTTTATCAATATTCCATCAAAGAATCAAATATGGATTTAAATTGGATTTTTATTTTTAAAAAATATTAGATCATTACCTCTCAGTTAACTCTAATATGGCATATTTCGCATAATAGGATACCCACTTATGATGTTTTATAGAAATTTTATATTTCTATTTGTTCTCAATGTGACATGTGTCATTAGCATAGGGAAGATATAGAGGGCCTATTTCATAGCATTGCAACTACCTCATCTATTTGGAATGAGATAATAGATGTCTTTGATTACATGGGTTATGTTTTTCAGGTATGTAGGCTCTTCTACACTAATGTACATACATCTAGAGATTGGCTCAAGTGTGTGCACTTTTAAGTGTCTCCATTGCTGAATGCTTTTATTCCATTTGTTTGAGTTGAAATTCCATGATACATACTGGGAAGGCCTCCTGTTTGAAGCTGGTGTTTCAGAAAATCTTTGTTTCCATAAAGGATACAAGTGTGTTTTGGATGGGATATTGTGAACACAATGTGCAAGACTTCAACAATTTTAAAATAATTGAGTGTACCCTAGAACTTTAGACCTATTATGGGTACAATTGGGGTCTTTTTTTTCCCACTCTCCCTCATTGGATTAAAATGAACATAGATGGTGCCTATAAAGGAAACCTCATACCCTCAGGATGTGGTGTGATTTTTTGAGACCATGAGTATAATGTCAAGAGTTGTTTTTATGGATCTTGTAATGTGACTTATTTTCTTTAAGAGAAGATGCTTGGAATCATTCATGTTGCCTCATTTGAAAAAATTAAAGGTTGTAATAACCTTTGGTTAGAAAGTGACTCTTACACTCTTGTGTGGGCTATCAGAAATGGTGAATAAAATATTTCATGGAGACTTACAGCTAAATGGATAGAATACATGAATACACTTATGAGTCCCAAATTCATTTTCACACATGTCTTTCGGTAGGACAAATGGTTGTGTATGGGATTTATAACATGTAATTTCATGTGACTCTCACTTAGTCAGATGTACTTCTGGATGATTTGATTTCTTTTTATAAAAATGATTGCAATAATCTACAATGCTTTCAACTTTTTTAGTTTCCTTTCATAAATAAATACCTTTTCCTATTGGTTGAGGGACTCTTTAAAAAAAAGTAAAATATATCATGGTCAATTTAAGAAGGTGAAACTCGGTTTTGTATGTAACGTAAGATATTGAAGAACTCATTGTTATATGTATCTAAAGCTAAGTTAGTGTTGTTTTTACCTTACACTATTTAATATAATTTTCTTCCTTTAAAATATTGGGGTGTTAAAACTAGAGAATACAAGAGATGAAATGGGATTCTTAAATTTGAAGGACATCCTATGCTAATGGATATCATGGGGTAAGGGTGAGAACTGCACTGTGATAAAGCTAAAATAGTAGAGGAAATTATTCATTTATAGATGACCCATAAAATATTTGAGTTTACATTGCTATAACGGTATTTAGGTTTAGATGAGGTTTAGAATTATGGAACCATGATATAAATAATGATTTCCAGAACATAACCCACATTATTTTAACATACAAAGGAAATAATTTTTCAGATGTGATAAGGATCATGTCATAATTATGTTGATAGAGGAATGAATTATTCTTTTGTTGGAGGGATATGATGATAAGTTACTCCTATGAGTAGTAGGAATTAATATTACATAGAAAATACATCTTTTAGTTAGATGTATTACAACATAGAGAATATACCTAAAGCATTATGAGGATTTCTCTACTCTCTAAAGGGAAACCATAAGAATTTGATGTTTCTATATGTTGGGAGATGGAATGCTTTGCACTTCAGGAAATAATTTCACATCATAAAATAGTGTTACACATTGTAGTATATATTCTATAATATTTGAATATGTAACTAGAATTAGAAGTAATAATGACCATGAATAAAGTACAATGACCCTACAGAAACACCCTTTGTGGTGAGAATTTAAATATATTGAGGTTCAATAATTTATAGATTCACCATAATGTAGAGATCAGTTCATGTCACTACCTGAGGTGACTCGCATGAGGATATTAAAATTTCTATCTACAAGACACTCGGGCATGCAACAAGGAAAGCTAAAATTTATTAGACCTAATTATATTTTTTAATAGATATAAAAACTGGGATTTTTTGGATCTATAATTTTACTAATGGAACTGTCATGATAAAATACATCACATTATAGAGTTATTTATTAAATCATGATTTGGAGCGCCACACAACAATATGTTCAGTTGTATAATATCCCATATTCATATCCACTATCTTTATAGTTGAAGCAAGGACTCAATAGAGGAAATATAGAATGTTAACTAGATGATTTTAACTCAGGATTTAATAAAAAACCACATAGAGAAAACAAAGGAGTTCTGGGACACATGGATTGATCAATATTGAAAATAAATAAATAGATATGTGAAATATATCAATAAAAGGGTCATTTATACTACAATAAATAGATAAGATAAAATTGATATAGTATTTGATTGGATGAATTCATGATAGGACCACTCATCTGGGGCTGGCTTAATGAAAAATCATGGTTTCACTCTAATTCCAATGTATGTATCCAATTGAGGAAGATAGGTGAAGGATCACGTATATGAGATATATTTTCAATTTTGGGTCTATTTACCATGTAATCATATTTGAAATTATTATATAATTTCAAGGATATTCCCTTTATTTTTTCGTTGAGTCATTCATAATTTATAATAAGGTAGTTTTGTAGTTATTGGGATAATAACAGGTGATTCATCATGTAAATAAACACTTAAAGAAAATTGTGGTGTAAACCTTTCCCCCCATATGTCATGTGTGTTATATATCTCTCCTCTAATCATCATCATCATCCATATTATTATTGGTATCTTCATGTGATCCTTTAACTAATTGAAAATATATACAATGGAGTTTGGAAAAGATAAAATAGTTCTTATTGTACTCCAAAAACTAATTCACCCCCTAAGGGTTATACATCTCCATACATGGTCCTATATTGAATATAGGATTTAGTTCATATCATTATGAATCGCCCACTTTCACTAAAGTATCAAAGATTTTATGTTATTTCAGATTATAATATATCATAAACATAACTTGTGAAACCATGTCCAATACTACTTTTGGATATCATCCAAAACAATTTTGAATAGATTTTATCAAATTAACTATGTATAATATTATATGAAATACCTTATGAATATCCAACCAAAACTCATTTTGGAAACACTCAAAAACACATGAGTTTTATCAAAATAAATCCCCATTCGGTTAACCAAAATGTGTTACCTCATAAGCCATTATTTCATTGGAAAAAATATGAATTCATAAATTCATAAATGTAATAAGATGGAGGCCTTTGGTAAAGCATCAATTATTTTTAATCTACAAATGGATTTAACTGGATATTCATCAAACACATGTATCTCTATACCTATTTTAAATTTTTGTATTCTATATTCCCATTCATTCTCATAATATCCCATTGTCTATGACATATAGTAACCACCAAACATGAAGTATATTAATTCTATATATGTATTCATAAATTGTCGATTCGTTGAGTATATACTGGTCAGGTCAATTAATACAGAACACATCATCCCCCCTTAATTATGAGCGCATCACATTCACTCTATTAGTAAGTCTCAATCAAGGTAAAAAATGGCATACTCTTCTTACAAGAGTAAAAATTTCATCTTAGTTAGACCTCAACTGACAACTTGATCAACAACATACCAAACTTCCCCCAGATTAGTTAAGTCTCTAGGATTGTGTAAGAAAGGTATCAAAGTATCAAGGTTCTCATGCTATATATATTACCAACCTAAGGTGTAAATAAATTTCAATATGAAACATGCACCCCTACTATACCAAGGACATAGTGAATGAAACATCATGTGGTATACATTGGGGTCTTCCATCCCAGAAAACTCATTTTATGCCATTTGATCAAATTTTATTATTATATAGAAAATTCTATTCATTTTAACCATAACATTAAATCATAACCTATAATAATCTATTATGATTATTAGTACAATAAGAATCAAAGTCGTACTTTGAGAGGTTAATTAAAATTTTACTTCATGAAATATATATAGCCAATATGAAATAATAATAAAGTATAGATGACCTTCTATATAAAACGATACATTTAATTTTCTTAAACCACTTTAAGTATAATAACTATATCATAAATAAGATCCCATAAAATAATATCACATATAATAGACCATTATATGGTCCTAATGTTAGCTGCACATTGAGGGGTTTTTTAAACGCATTACACATATATGTAATCCCTCCCATATCTCTATGTGTCCATCTAATAAAAATATCCCACTAAAATACTTCAGTGATGAACATCTATAAATTAATCCAATTTTAATAATGGCGAGACATAGAAATCATATTAATAATGTTCAATTCATTGAACAAATATTAAAACTTATTTACATAAAAACATTATATATTAGGATGATAATAAATTATTATTGTCTACTTAAATATCTTTTTAAGTTCTTCATCATCATTATTCTTTGAAAATTTCCATCAAATATTTTCCTTGAGATTATTTGAGTAAAAAATCATAAGTCATTATAGTACTCTCTACCAACACATATTAAAACCATTTTAAGATATAAATTCACTTTAATGTTGTTATGATGACTAAATTTATCTCTTTAAATTTCACTTAACCGATACACCCTTAACTCTTTTTAGATAATAAGTGACATTATCTTTCAATATTGACTTGTATAATCTTTTATATGTTAGTTTTGAACTTATTTAAGTCCAAATATACTCCCACTTTCCACATAGAAACTACATTATTTTCAAAATATCATGATAAGACTCTCCAATTCAATTGTGTTAGGAAATAGAACTGGTTTACTTTATATGAAATTTTTAAAAAATAAACCATTGTATCAATATAATATATTTTATTATAGGTATTTTTAGTGTTACTCTAAAATGAATATTTAATCAATTAAAATATTCCCTTGATGGGTGATGGAATCTCAATTCCTCACATGTTACCAAATATATAGAATAAACTCTTAATCTCAGATAAAAATAATTGTATCATTACCATATTTTTAGGCATGTTATAGAACCGAATGAATCATAAAACATTTGTATCATCACATATTGATTTCAAAATATAATTTTATACAAAAAATTCTTATATCATGTAAAAGAAATGTAGTGAAAACACACATCTGTTGTTTTGATTGATTTGAGATTGATATTTTTCATTTTTTTCAACCCCATGATTTATTTAACATACCTATTTTTGTAGACCATATGGTTTCTATGTTATGGAAACATTTCCCATATTTCCCTATACATACTTCAGGTTTTAATGACCTTGACTGTCTATTCTAAGAAATATTATAGGACTTTCTGACTAACTTCCCTTCCTCAAATTGGAACTATTAACCACTTGTACTATCGATAGAGCACCAGAACCTAGAAATCACTTTTCATGTTCATATATCCTCAATACATTGAAAAATATGCTAAAAAATTTAAACTCATTTATATTTTTAAAACATTTCCAATTATGATAAAAAAATGAATACCAAAGTTAAAAAACCTTTAGTATATCCAAGTCATTCAAACACTCAATCATATCATGTACATGTATGGGGAAAATTACATTATGTAATATTCCATCAAATTCCCATAAATACATAATAAAATCCTTCTATTTTTTATAAGCATCTAGTTCCATTTATTGAAAAACTTTTACAATTGGTCAATAGAGAATATGTTACTCTAACAAATAGAATTTTATCTCTTATTTAAGAAAAATTTTTAATTTTTGTACAAGTAAAAGAAGATCGTGTCATTAAACACCTAATTTTTATAAGATATATATTAATGTAATGTTTGATGAAGATGATGAAACTTATCTATAATATAATCTTTTATCATATGAGTATCATGTTTTATAATAATTTAATAAGGAATATTTTTAAATGTTCTATAACCAAATTAATGACCACCTTTTAAAATTCATCATATCCATTAGTATGTAATGATACATATTTTAATAATTAATGTGTACACTACAATATTCATCACACCACTTAGATATTTAGGTGATATATCATACCGATCATATCACATATGACTAAAGGATGGTTAATATGAAAACAATTTGACAAATAAATTATATGGATAAGATCAATATATATTCATCTTGTGTCCTAACTATTAGGGTTTCCCAAATAACTATAACCCAATGAATCAAAAATGGAAAACCCGTTACAAACCATCCCCTAGGGCCCATGCTGTAACAACCCCAAGCCCACCTTCCATAGGCCAGGGGTTGGATACTAGCACTGAGTAAGAATATCCAAAAAGGGAAGGAATTTTCCATTAAACCTACACACACACACAAAGCTCAAAATATGAAAAGTAAACACAAAGTAAACTACAACTATCATTGAGACAACTATAGAGAGTATAGTGCAAACTGAAAGTATAAGGGGCCAGAATATAATCCAAAAAACCACCAAGGAAAGTACCACTACCACGATCCGTCCTCTTGAGACCCTACCTGAAGGGTAGGTGAAGGGTAGCTTCTTGTAGATATAGAAGAATGCCCTTCTATCCCGTATCACTGAGCGCCACCAAGTCCCAGACCACCAAGGTCTCTATCGAAGCATCATTCACCTAAACGAGACACGACACGTGCAGTTGAAGGCCGTGTAGGGGTGAGTAAAAAAATACTTAGTAGGGACCCCAAACGACAAAGGATATAACACAAAGTAAATAACACACAAAAAAACACAAAGAAAAACCTGGTCACACCAGGTATAACTCAAAATATAGAAAGTAATATTTATCAGTCATAGATCTAAATCATCTTATACTGATGAGCCACTGAGGTATTCTCGTCTTCTAGACCACTGAGGTCTTCTCATTTTCTAAACCATTGAGGTACACTCATATGCTGAACCACTGAGGTACACTTGTATGTTGAACCAATAAGGTATGCTTGTATGAATAACCACTAAGGTACACTCATATAAAAACCCAAAAAGTAATGTACGCACAAGGTACTGTCTGCTCATGTTGGTATAATCTTAAGTATGGAAAGAAAGACTATTAGTCGTAACACTGAACACCTTGAACTGCTATGGTACTCATCCCTAATGATTATTGTGGGTATTCTCGGTCACATAGAGCTTCTCCCCACCATGGGTCTTCCAGGTTACACAGAGCCTCTTCCTACTTAGGCCATCAATGCTAGTCCACACAGGGCCATTTATAGCTGGTCCATACAGGGCCGCTAATTGCTAGTCCACACAGAGACTCTTATAGCCGGTTCACACAAAGCCGCTTGTAGATAGTACACACATGGCCTCTTATCATCTATGCCTACAGGGTCACTTAGACCCACACTTCAGCAGTCATTGGGTCTTATCCAACTGTAAGATTCTCCCACGTAGCGCACGTGATTCTGGGAGAATCCGCTCCTCAATCCATTCGTTGTATCTCAAAATTCATTAAAGCCTCATTAGAGCATTCCAAAATAACCTCCTCAACGTTAGGGTTCCAACGCTGCAAACAAATAGTCAATTGAATTCCCAGTCTGAATGATATTGGCATTTTTGTAAAGAGGAGCCGATTGCATCTGGACCCGTTCCGATTTGGTCAGACTAACCTGACCAACCTGGCCTCGGGGTCCTACATGGAACGACCCATTTCATCCGACCCAACCCAATTGGGTCTGGCCCAACTAGTTATAGCTTGGCCCATTGGGATTTGATAGACCCAGCTCAGTTCGGCCATGGGTCCAGCCCGTCGGGTCACCCAACGACCCGATCTAATTCATATATCCCAGTCTAACTTGGTCAGACCTGTATTTCCCCATCGGGCCGTCCAACGACCTGATTTTCCCATATAACTTGGCCCACATTGTCAGGACAGTTTTTTCTTCTAGCCAGGCCACCCGAGTAGCCTGGTTCTATCTCATCCTGACCCGGTTGGTGGGACGGCTTGGAACTAGCCTAAACGGCCGCACTGGTATCCGATGTGGTATCACGAGGCCGGAAGGCAGCTGACTTATCCTACGCACATGGTCCCTGATCGCATGCCACGTCTTCCCCTTAGTCAACCGATGGGTTGACCATTCTGACGCGGTGCCCCACTGGCATTGTATTCCTCCTCCACCGCGGCCTGGGATGGTCGCATCCTCTGCCACCATGGCGTGCTGTCGGGGCGCACTGCCTCCCACCTGTTGCCACCACGACTTGGTCCCACCGCCACAACTGGTTTTCATAGTCTCTTTTTACTGCCACAACCTCCTATCACTGCCATAACCTTATGCTGCAATCTCTTTCCACTATCGTGGCCTTGCGCCTCAGCCTCATGCCGATGTCGTGGCCCATCTGGCCGCAACCCTTCTCACCTGGCATCGCGGGCCAATGTGCTGCCAATCAATGCACCACAAAGAATGGAAAGAATGCAAGGAGATGAGAGGGGAAGGAGTCACACATAAGAAAAACCCAAATAATGATCCAGGTATTCGTTCGTATAGACCCTGATATGTTCTTCTTATCAGGATCACGAAGAACCATAAAGGGAGGAATAATCACCAAAATAGATATCCCTTTTTTCCCACATCATTAAACCGCCCACATGAATGATCAATCTTTAGGTTTACTTGTTTTGAGTTAACCCACATTCGCCATTTAAAATAGAGGACATGGAAAATAAATTCACACAGAAAATCATCAAACCCCTACCTAGGAAAGAGATTGCCTGAGGATGATCGTTCATCATTTTCCATCATTCTCCGGTTCCAAATATGCTCTCCATGGGTGGCGTCGTCATCGTCCAATTTGCTGGTGTTCATTGTTGGACAGGTTATCCTTCGTCATTCGTCGTCACCACCCACCAAAGCCTTAGAGAAATTCCAGGATTGTGCCAACAATCCTACTTTGCTTGTTAGGATATTAATTAACGAAACGTGAATCAACATTTCATTATGCTGTGTTCCAGCATCGTTACACTGACACATTAATGATGTTCATTAATAATATTCATCGTTTCCTCATCGCTACACCATATAACTGATGTGACACTACTCAACAATGAAGAAAAGAATTAAAATAACTTTTTATGTTATTTTATTTTTCATTCAAAAAGTCTGAAAATTAAATTTTCCCTCTACCCGTGTTGTTCAAGGTTAAGTCCTACTTAAAGAGAATATCTCATTACGAACTCAACGGTGGTATCATATTTTAAATCTTTGTTACTGTTTGTGAGTTATGAGTATAAAATAACTTTTATTTAAATTATTCTATTTAATGTTATATTCCAAAAACCAACATTCACAACTGGCCTGTGCCAACCAATGTTAGGCTTCACCTAATAGAATAATACCCTTTTGAACACAACAGTACTCTCAGATTTCTAATTCGAGTTATCATTTATGAGTTATAAGGATTTGAAAAATAAAACAACTTTATTCAATTATTTTATTTATGGACAAAAACTATTTTCCACTGTTGACATACGTCGGCCAATGTTAGGATCTACCTAAGGAAATCATACACTCACGAGATCAACGATAGTCTCTAATTTTCAATCTGAGTCATCTTTTGTGAGTTATAAAAATTTGAAAAAATAAATAATTTTATTTAATAATTTTATTTATGGTTATGCCATTTTTGGGATTTCTCACTGGAGGTCCGCGTCGACTAAACTTAAGTCATTCCTAAGGTAAAACCACCATCCTAACCTCAACGGTGCCTTGGATTTATGATCCAGGAACCCATTTAAGAGTTCTTATAATTTTTCAGGAAAACCGCTCACAAGTGATATTTGAAACTTAATATTTTTTGATGGATCATTTTGGGAACTTCAGGCCTTGGAATCACATGCCATCTCAGTGCCTAGTCTCGAAATAATCTCATTTAATTGTTTATTAAAAAATATCATGGAATTATAGTGTATTACATTACTCTCCCCTTTAGGGATTTAAGTCCTTGTAAGATAAAACAAGGGAAAATTAACCACAAAGGGGGTACTGGGCACAAATCTGAGCCTCTTTCTCTTACATTCCCTCCTAGATATTCTCGTACTACTAATGAACATGTACTAAAGGAATCGACCATCCAATAAGGATCTTCTCCTGTCGATCATCCATCTCCACTAGGTACTCTATGAATGTATCCCCATCATCAAGTATTTGTATCCCTCATCAAGGAGAGACCCATAGGAATATGGGGTCCCCCTCTTTGAACTTCATGGGTCTCCATTTCCTATCAGCATAGGACTTTTGTCAGCTCTGCGCAGTCTTCATATGCTCTCGGATGACCTGCACCTTCTCAGTAGTAGCATTTACCATCTCCCTACCAATGAGTGTTCACTCCCTTGGGCTTGTCTAGTATAACAGTGACCTACATGGCCATCTGTATAGTTCCTTGAATGGTGCCATACTGATAGTGGAGTGGTAGTTGCTTTTGTATGAAAACTCCATCAGTGGTAGGTGGTCCTCCCAACTATGACCAAAATCAAGAACGCAAGCACGAAACATGTTCTCTAATGTATATATGGTATGTTCTATCTGAACATCCATGTTTAGGTGAAAGGTTGTGCTCAAGCACAGCTGATTTCTAAACGCCTCCTATAATCCCTTCCACATCCAGGATGTAAATCATGTATCACGATCTGAGAATATCGTAGATGGGACTCCATGGAGTCGAACTGTCTCCTGCATTTAGAGGTGTCCCAAGCTCTATACTGAACTTTGTTCTTGAATGGGTATAAAGTGGTACAACTTTGTGAGTCGGTCTATGATCACCCAGAATGTATCGTGTCCCATATAAATATGTGATAAGCCTATAAAAAATTCCATCGATATCCTATCCCACTTCCACTCCAGTACCTTGAGGGGTTTTGTCAAACCTACTGGAACCTGATGCTCAGCCTTCACTTGTTGACAAGTGAGCAATTTCGAGACAAACTCTACCACTTCCTTCTTCATCCCTGGCCACCAGTACTAATGTCATAAGTCCTGGTACACATTCGTCACTCCTAGATATACCACAAAAGGGGATGTATGGAACTACCTCAACACCTCCTTATACAATGACATAGGTACTATGGCACATCCCGTGAAAATAACGATGTTCTTCCCACATTTTTGAATATCCATAAGAGGAATTCTCTATAGACATTTGGGTATATGCAGTATCATAAATGGAATATCTGAGTTGCACCTCCCTAACTCAACCTAAGAGTGGTGGGGAAACTACCATTGATTAAAGACAATCTGTCTCCTCTCTATCTACGAAAGATATCTAAAGCAAGGCCAACTGATTTGAGTCCTCATTCAGTAGTTGTGAACTCGATATCCTGTTGAGATGATCTACCACCACATTCTCCTTCCCGAGAGTATATACTATCTCGAAGTCATAGTCCTGGAGGAACTCTATCCAACATCATTGTATCATATTCAAAACCTTTTGAGAAAAGATATACTTGAGACTCTAGTGGTCAGAGCAGACTATAAATCATTCACCCATAAGGTAGTTTTGCCACATCTTTAGTATGAAGACTACTGCTGCTAACTCAAGATCGAGTTCCTTGTCAAACTCTATCTTAACTAATGAAAAGAATATGGGCACCTTCCATCCATGCTAAAGGTCTCCCCTTTCAATAGACTTATTGTGTTCATCATTCCTTTGGTAGTTAGTACTCATTCACCATGGACTTTTGGTTAAAGGGTCCAATAATCCACACATGACCTCGAACACTGGGTCTTACTAAGACCTTCCTCTGTAAGTCTCCCACCAACACCCTCAGCTTACAAAGCTCTGTGAAAGCCATCCGATATACTGATACTAATATCGGTGCCATCCCAGGGTGAAGCTACCCACTACCCCTATCCTCCACATCCCTGAGCCTGGTGTGGATCAAATTGGGGTGATAGTTGTAACATGTATAAATGTATACCACCTCCTGCTGCTCTTCCAACTCATCTACCACATCTTCCACCCTATAGATTTATCTATTCATGTCACTGTCTCTACCCCAGTGTCCTATCCACTATTTCACTATCAACACGATGGGTTGGACAATCTCTAACTAGATGTCCCCTACTGTCTCTTGAAAAGAATTATGTATTTCTAGGATGAATGGATTCACCCTATGAGCCTGGAGCTGTAGATCCCCTATCTTGGGACCTCTTCTCAGAACGTCTAGCACATAAAAGTCTCTGATACTGACTTTGGCTTCCTAATTTCCCACTGCTGACATCCACTAGTTGTATCTGCTCACCCAAAGGAATTTCAACCACAAAAGTTCTCTCTAGCACCCTAGAATAATTAGGAATGCACATAAGAATATTGTTGGCTCAGATGTCCCTAAACACATCTCACTCAGAGGTCCGATCCCTAAAGTACTAATCGTGCTGTATTTATCGAGTACCTAGAATGGCCGGTACACCTCAATGAATACTCATCTACTGAAATGTTGTCCTGCCAAAGCTGTAGAAGATCTTGGGCATGCATATCCCTTAGCTTTTATGGAAAGATCCCCTTATTAGAGAATGTTTCTCAAACTCTAACCATGAAAATTTCACCTCATCGTAAGATCAGGTAATCTAAACCCCGCTATCACCCAACTGATCCACGTAGAAGGCTCATTTATAGAACCAAAATCAGATCAATGGTGCCCTAACTAGATGGAAAACTTGGTCACCACCTAAATACAATCCTAATCCACATGGGAGTCAGGCTCACTATGGTACCTAAGGTGTCTATTTCACTAAAACTCATGTAAGGCACTAAGCCTACATGCATCCTCTACTGGTATTGCTGATAGTAATTGCTAACCAACAGATGGTGGTATCACTGGGACACCACTTGAAGATACCATCTCGGGAAACCATCCTTGTACCAAAGACTCATCACTATATGGACTATCCTCATGATCATGCACTATAATCTTGGTTGTCTATCTACATGGATTCATCCCAAAGGGTATCAAGATGAATCACTATTAATATATTATACCTGGTGAGATGACTCTGACTCAAAAAGATCATGATAAAACATTCAAAGATGCACACAACTAGTGTTTTCATGTACCGTGTCAGAAAGAAGAATTCAGAGTCTTGGTGTATGGATATGTCGGTTGTTGCCCCATCACTAGACTCCCTGGCTTGAAAGAAAAACCTAAAACTCTTAACACCATTTCCCCATTAAATGTTTTTAGACTCTTAGTTCTTATGGTAGTACCGAACTCCTCTCATACAACTTTGTCATGACCTATCCCCCAAGGCCCATGTCGTGACTACCCTAGGCCCTTCTTCCATAGGCCAGGGGTTTCCGACTAGCACCAAGTAGCCATATCCAAAAAGGGAATGCATTTGACTTTAAACCTGTACACACACACAAAACAAAAACTACGGAAAGTAAACACAAAGTAAACCACAACTGTCACTAAGACAACTACAAGGAGTATAATACAAACTAAAAGTACAAGGTGATAGAATATAATCCCAAAACCACAAATGAAATTACAACTTCCACGATCCATCTGTTCGAGACCCTACCTGTGGGTAGGTGAAGGGTAGCTGCCTATAGCCATAGAATCACACCCTTCTTTCCTGTATCACTAAGCACTACCTAGACCCAGACCACCAAGGTCTCTGTCGAAGTGTCAATCACCTACACAGGACATGAAATGTGCGGGAGAAGCCTATGCAGGGGTGAGTAACACAATAAACAATAGGGACCCCAAACCAAAAAGGAAAGACCACAAACCAAAGAACATATAATAAAACCCCAATGCAAAGAAAAATCACACCAGGTATAAATAAAGATATAGAAAGTAAGATTTATCAGTTGTAGAGATGAATAATCTTGTACAACTAAGGGACTCATCCATGATGAACCACTGAGGTCTGATAGTCTACTGTGCCCCTGAGGTCTGCTTGTTTGATGAACCACTAATGTATTCTCATATGCTGAACCACTAAGGTATGCTCTTATGCTGAACCAATGAGGTATGCTCATATTTAGAACCACTAAGGTATACTCGTATACAAAACCACAAAAGAAGGTATGAACAAGGTACTTTCATCTCATGCAGGTATAATCTAAATTATGTACAGCAAGACTATTAGTCAAAACACTAAAAACCTTGGACTACTGTTATACTCATCCCTGATTAGTACTGTGGGTCTGCTGGGTCACATAGAGACGCTCCCCACCATGGGTCTGTCGGGTCACACAGAGTTACTCCCCACTTAGGACATCATAGCTGGTCTACATAGGGCTGCTTATAGCTGGTCCACAAAGGGCCTATTATAGATATTACACATAGGACCTCTTGTAGCTGGTTCACATAGGGCCACGTGTAGCTGGTTCACACAGAGCCGCTTGTAACTGGTCCACATAGGGCCACTTATCATCTAGGACTACAAGGTCACTTAGACCCACTCATCAGCAGTCTTCAAGTCTCTACTAACCACATGATTCTCGCACGTAGAATGCTTGATTCTGAGGGAATCCACTCCTGAAGAAAATTTTTGTATCCCAACTTCTATGAAAGCCTCCTTAGAGAATGCCAAAATAATTGCCTCATCGCGAGGGTCCCAACACTGCAAAATGTTCATCAATCGGATGCCCGGTCTGAAAGATATTGGTGTTTTAGTAATCCGGGATCAGTTGTGTCCACACCCTGTCCGACTTGGTTTGACCATCCTGACCAACCCGGCCCGGGGTCCCGCATGGCCCGACCCATTTTGGTGGACCCAACCCGGTTGGGTCTAGGCTGACCCAGTCTAGCCATACCCATTGCCTAGGCCCATTGGGATTTGATGGACCTGGCCCTATTCGGCCATGGGTCCAGCACGCAGGGTCGCCCAACAACCTGGTCCAATTCCTATAACCCGGTTTGACTTTGTCAGATCGGTATTGCTCCACCGGGCTACCCAACGACCCAATTTTATAATTTGGCCCAACCCACATTGGTGGGCCTATTTTTCCCTCCAGCCAAGATGCCTGACTGACCAGGTTCTATCTTGGCCCGGCTTGGTTGGCAGGCCGACTTGGAACCATACCAGACGCCCGTGTCGGCATCCGGTTGAGTAGAATGCGACCAATATGAGGTTGGCCACTCGTCCACACACGGTCCCTGACTGCGCCCCATGTCATCCTCACAGGTTGATCGGTCTGACGCGACACCCCGTTGGCACTGCATAACTCCACCGCCGCAGCCCATGATGGTCACAGCCTATGCTGCCGGGGTGTGCCGCCTTCCACTTGTTGTCACCGTGACCTGGTGCCACTGCTGAGGCTGGGTGTCATGGTCTCTTACCTTCCTCTCCACCTACTGCTTCCACTAAGGCCTTGTGCCACAGTTTATTGCCGCCACCACGACCTATTTCTGATTTCATGGCTCGCCTGGTCGTAACCCATCTCGCCTGGCACTGTAGGCTGATGTACCGCCGATCGTTGTGCCCTGCAGAACCGGAATAATTCAAGGAGAGGATAGGGGAATGAGTCACACATAATCACACCCAAATAATGATCTGGGTCATTTCTTGTATAGACCCTGATACATTCTTGTTATTAGGATCACGAAGAACCATAAAAAGTAGAATAATCACTAAAATGGATATCGCCTTTTTATCTATATCATTAACCATCTCATATGAATGATATATCCACAGGTTAACTTGTTTATTAGTTAACCCGCATTCATCATTTGAAAGAGAGAATGGGGAAAAGAAACACACACATAAAAGCATCAAACCCCTATTTGGGAAAATCGATTGCTCGAGGATGATTGTTCGTTGTCATACGTCAATATCCAGTTCCGAATCCGCTCTCCAAGGGTGTTGTTGCCGTCATCTGATAACCTAGAATTCGTCGTGGGAGAGGTTGTCCTTCGTTATTCATCATCACCATCAACCAAAGCCTCAAAGAAATTGTGGGATTGCGCCAACAATCCTGCAGTTTTTGTTAGGCTATTAATTGATGAAATGTGAATCAGTGTTTTTGTTATGTTGTGTTGCAGCATCATTATACTGACTCAATAATGAGTTTCATTAATGAGATTCATCATTTCCTCATCACTGCACTGCAACTCTGACATGCCACTACTCAATGATGAAGAAAAAAATTAAAATAACTTTTTAATTTGTTTTATTTTTCTTCCAAAAAATTGAAAATTAAATTTTGCCCTCAACCCACGCCAGTCAAGATTAAGTCCTACTTAAGGAGAACATCTCATTACAAACTCAATTGTGGTCTCATATTTTTAATTCAAGTTACCGTTTGTGAGTTATGCGGATAAACTAACTTTTATTTAAATTATTTTATTTAAGGTTACTTCCCAAAAATCAACTTTCATAGTCGGCCCATGCCAGCTGATGTTAGGCACCTTCTAAGGGAATCATACACTCAAAAACTCAAAAATAATCTCAAATTTCCAATCATAGTTACTATTTATGAGTTATAAGGATTTGAAAATAAAATAACTTTTTTCAATTATTCTATTTATGGAAAAAAACTATTTTCCACTGTTGACCTGTGACGACCAATGTTAGGATCTTCCTAAGGGAAGAATACCATCACAGACTCAACGATGGTCTCAGATTTTTAATATGAGTCACCGTTTGTGAGTTATAAGAATTTGAAAAAAATAAATAATTTTTTTAATTTTTTTATTTATGATTATGCCATTTTTGATTTTTCTCACTAGAGGCTCGTGCCGACTAAACTTAAGTCGCGCCTAAAGTAAAACCACCATATTGACCATAATGATGCCATCATATTTCTGATCTAGGAACCTTTTTAATAGTTATTTAACATTTTCAAGAAAATTTCTCACACATTATTTAAAACTTAACATTTTTTGATAGATTATTCCAGGCACTTCGGGCCTCAGAATCGCATGTCGTCTCTGCGCTTGGTCTCAAAATAATCTCATTTAATTTTTAAAAAAATCATGGAATTCCAGGGTATTAAAAAACCATTCCAATTAGGGTCACCCTTTAAATTCTTTTATTACACTAAGTAATTCAAGGACACCCCACTTTAGCATGAAACTACCTGGTTTGATGATCGAGGATTTGATAAGTGTTCTCTTTGAAAGGTATGTAATAGTTATTATTGTTTATAGTGGATTTAATACCACTATAATATATCATGTATTCACATTACATGTATTTAGTTTTCTAATGATTTTGTTTTTAATTATCTTCCTTTCATTAAATCATCATGTTCAAACCATGTTAGTGTTTTACTTTTTAAACAACTCATAATATCTTTTACTACCCAAAATTGACACCCAACTGTATTTGTACATATAAAAATGCATCTCATTCATAATTTTTATGAAGACATTTAATCCAAAGGATTAGAATAATATGAAATAAATAATCTCTATGATAGTAAACTTTGGGTGACAGATAGTTAGTCTCCACTTTTTTTAGAAAAAGGCATAAACCTCTTAGCCATAGCGTAGTCCAACCCAAATTCATTATACTCAAAGTTACTTTACTAAAGAGAGACCCTAGACCCATCATAATTATAACACCTAATATCTATAATCTATAATTAATTTCTTAATTCAATCTCATAACCTAGTTCATGCGAATGTCAAGGTAATATAAAACTAAATCAATTATCATACCAAGCATGTAAATCTTAAGATGCATGTATAGATATTTATAGAATAATTTTAACACTTTAAACTAAGGAATGAATTCATTCATAATATAAAAATTATATTAATGGATAATAAATTTAATAAAATAAATGAATTCATAATTCATATATTTAAACACAAGATAAATAAATTATGAATAACTCATAATCCTTGAAGTTTTGAACCCTTATAGATTTATCCATGATTTATTGTAATTATATAATTAGATAAATATTAACACTTTACATATATTTACATTATGAACTATTCCATATCATACTTTTATATGGAATTCTTCATAAACATATGATATTAAATGAAATATAAACATTTTTTATTCCTAGTCTATTATGTAAAAAATTTATATGATTTAAATATATCATATTATATATTTTTTAAACCCTAATCATATCAATTATCAAAACATATTTTTATTTGGTTTAAATAATTTCCTTAAATAAAGTATTTTAATATGAGAATTCAGATTAAATAATTATGAAGAATTCATAATTTTGAATATAAACACCAATATATTTATCCTTTTTGTTTTATTTATAAATACATTATAAATCACCTTCAAATTTATATATAAACAATTTATATCCAAATAATAATACATTCCATGTAAATCAAATGTATTTAATAGAAATATATATATTATTTTTATTTATTTAACAATAGTTTCATAAACATTTAATTAATAAACTATAAACATTTTATAATTAATTAATTCATAAACACTTTATAAATTAAATAAATATATCAAAATATAATTTTCTATAATTTATATTTATTTTATAAATTTCATAATTCAATTAATAATTGAAATTTAGAAAAAATAATTTTTTTCTACATTTTGTACATGATGATATATAGTTAATTGTAATCCATGATTTAGTTAAAAATTGAATCATGACTTGTAAATAATCACACAACCCATGATATATTCTTATTCTATTAACAATCTTTTTTTTATGTCAAACAATATATGGATACAATAACCCCTAGGTACCTAATATTTTGTAATTTAATATTTTCATTATATCTATATGATGATTCAATTCTCTATTTTGTAGCATGTGTTTTGTGTATATCATCATTATCATCTCCTATGATAGAACCATATCGTAAACTATGATATGTTGAAATAGATGAAAACAAACCACAATGTTGGTTATGATTTATTATATCATATGGGGTGATCACATCATTGATTACCATATTGTATATTGTAATGTTGACCATAACAAAAAAAATCATATCAAATTTAATGATTAATAATATGACATCAATTTTTCTCAAGAAATCTTATATCATATTCAGTAATTAAAAAAATTATACACAATTCCTTTGTTTTAAATATGATTTCATGATTCATGAATCATGATAGGGACCCAATACCACTAATGGGTTTTTAAAGATCAAAATACACATTTTCAATGTGGTGGATGACATTTGAAACCCCATTCCAAATATCATAATTCTATGCAATATCAAAATCATATATAAAAAGTGATGAACATGTACCCTACCATTAAGATGGTTTTTATTGTTTTATTTGATCAGTTATTAATCATCATAATTAGGAATAACCAAAAAACTCTTCCCTAAATGGTGTATCAATGGGATGATCTGAACCACCTAATTTTTGATCAATACCCTCATCCTGACGATGGTATTCTAGTACTTTATGTAGTGATGGTTGTAGGAGGAGACATCTACAATGGGTAGAATCAATAAGAGTTGAGGGAAAGCTCAAACGAACAATATCTCAATGATTTAGACTCCTTATATAGGTCTTAGTTTACTCCTAATCCATCAATGAAATTTACTAAAATGTTATCATATGTTTGTGTGATCACATCAATTTACAAACATTTTTTAAACATCTATTCAAGTGTGAATTCAATTATCATATAAATGCATTTAATTATCTATGAATTCAATCATATATAATGGTCATCTTTAATGATAGATTTAAATCAATGGGAGATCTAACACTAATAGTTATTATTCATCCTTACTTAGAATCGTATGATGAAAAATTTAATATAGAAAATTATTATCATATATCCTGATATTAATATATCATTTAATATGATTTTCCAAGTTTGAGGTTCAGTATGATATCTTAATATCTTAAGAAATTATATACCCAAACATCATGATATATACATGGATATAATACCATAAAATATCCTCAAATAAAAAATATTATATGGCTAATATACATCATATTCATATTTACTTTGGGGAATATATTCATCAGATACTCTATATTCTCCCATTTGGGCCTCATTCTAGGGCATGATGAGACTATCCCTAGAAGACCATCCATGAAATCAATTATATTTTTATATGGTGACCTATGATTCTCTTGAAGATGATTCCCTATGGTCTTCTCCAGGAGTATTGTCGAATATTTGTTTTTTCAGTATAAATTTTAGAATATACACCTCTTCATACAAACTCATATTACTTTTTTCTTTTAAAGAATGTTTAAATATATTTTTCCCATGCTACATGTTTATTCATAATATAATATTTACTTTTATATTTTTAGTTCAAAAACACATATAAGGATTTCTAATGTAAAGGTTGTATCCTATAGTTCATTGGCTCACAACCTATATACAAACTTTTTTTGTGTATGTATCCTTATTTTTTCTAGATCTCTCTAATAGGTTTTGTCAATGATCTCATTATTAGGTGTGTACTATATATTGAGTGAGTGGCTATGGAGGTGGTGACATTAGAAGGGATTTTATATCACATAGATTTTTTTATATGTTTTGTTTCCTTAAGTAAAATTTTATATTGCACTCTTTTAATTTTTTATGTGATTATATATTGATTATATTACATCATTGATGCTATTATATGTGTTTTTTTATTGATTGTCTTTGGTTAGTGTTAATTATTCATTATATATTACAAATGATAAATCACTCCTAATTTTCAAATGATACCATTGGAACTACTTTTCAGTCTATGGTGATAGGAAGCATGATTTAGGCTTTATTACATTCCAATTTTACTATAATGGTTAGATATATAGGTTCGTATATTATAATATTTTATAGTTTTTTAGCTGATTCTAGATTTACATGTGATATCATTAATATAATATCTTGTTAGAATATCTTGTTTCTAAACTAACCATAAGAATCTATCCTCAAATAATAATGTATAATATAACTCATGCTAAGAAATATATAAAATAACATCAAAATAAAACTCTTGCTAGCTAAAAACTATAACCCCAATGTCTACCAAATTTTCCGTAGCCCTCTATCATAACCGGCTCACATCTATATCAGATATGATACATATCCAGTCCATGCCATCTAGTGGGGTGAGGGAGGGGTTATAAAGTTATCTATCTTACTATCTCTCTCATTAACTAAATGATGGTTCACACCTGAAAAACTATCACTTAGGTAGTTTTCGCATTTCTAATGGTATTTACATAATTGAAATGATTTAATATATATATATATATATATATATATAAAATAGGTTTTAGCTCAAATGATGCCACCCAAAAAACAAGCCTATAACATATACCCACATCGTATAATCTAATTATTCATCATCATCATCATACCATCAGTGAAATAATCATCATCATTATACCATCCCTATAATCATCATCATCATCATCATACCATATACATCATCAATATGTACATCTACAAATATAAGGATTTCTAAGGAAATCCTCTACTATCAACAAAGATGGTTAAAACATGTTGAATTAATACCATTCACATGTCAATAATCCCATCATTATTTCATGGTAATCATGGGATAATCCATGATATATCATATAACCACATTCTATGTATATTTCCCTTATATTTTAAAAAATTATATAGATCTAAAAATATCATAATTTCCATTGTAACATCATAAAAATACACCGAAACTCAATATCTAACTCATAAAAAATGACACAAAAACTTCACATCATCATCATAAAAGGTCAGGTTCTTCAACATGTCATATTCACATTATCTTCATCAGATATCCACATTATGGATACAATATGAGAAAATGTACTGTAGAATCAACTTCTATATAATGAACTAGTCTAAGAATTTTCCTTCTTGATATTTATGACTATAATATTTTTTTATAAGGAATAGAATACATCACATGAACCACATAACAACCACTAATTTATTCCATTGACATAGAATATGACATATGATGGATATATATGCTTTATAAAATTTAAAAAATTACAATTTTATAAAAAAAAATGAGTATAATTTGAAAACCAATTGGTTTATGGTATCCTAGAAAAATCATAGTCGCAAATTACTCAATAATTTTTTTCATGCCTAAAAATGTATTTAAAATGTAAAATAATGTATTTAAAAATTATAAAATGAATTTTCTGCTCAAATAAATTAATTTCCATTTTCAAAATTTTATTTTATTCTAACAAAAACTATATATGATTATTTAATTTAAATTAGATATACTAATTATACCATTCAATTTTGAAAGTGTTTAGTTATAAATAGAATATATATATATATATTCTAATAAAAAACTATTAATAATAATAATAATAAATCTTATTTATCGTATTTAATAAAAATAATAAATTGATTAATATTTTATGCAAAACACCCCTCTCATTCAACTATAAACACACCCATACTCCACCCATTTATCATTACATGAAAAAATAACTCTTGTCAAATTATATACCAAAATATTTATAAAAACCAACATAAAAACATTTTCTGAGATCCTGGTCTAATAAAATGACCATTCCTAGAATCCTTAAGTAGAATACTAAAGGAGGCATATCAAAGTGTTATATTTTCCTTCTAAATTCAGATAATTATATTTTATTTCTCTTATTGGTTATTATATCCAAGGTATCATTATAAAAACTATAAAATAGTAGTATAATAATAATTTTATTTATTTATGAAAATGAAATAATGATTGGTTTAAATCTTCTTCTATACTTTCTTAAAAATATCATTCACCCAAGGTAGGATTATAATACCTAAGTGAATGATGATATATTATTACACTTCTTCCTTTCATTTTTGTTTAGAAAAATGGATTTCATGTATTTATATTATGCTAAAAATCATATAATGTAATTCTTATGATTCTATAATTAAAAAAATCAGTATGATATTAGTATGATTAAAAATAAACTATAAAGGTTTTGTTAAATCATAGAAAAACTAGCTAAATAGGAAACGTATCATAAATAATAACATTACACTATACCTTGAAACTTCTATAACTTATGGATTTGTGATACAATAATCATTAACGCCCTCTCTTATAAAAAATAAAATTTTATCTATGTATTGAAAAACCTTAATCTATTTACCTAAAATAAGTTATTCTAAAAAATTATTAATATATGTTAATAAATGGGTGATTATTATTGAAAAATACAACAATATAGATATTAAATATATGATTAAGGTATATGATTGAACTATTCAAAAGGTTAGTTGAGTATCCAAAGTGAGTTCAGACCTATAGTAAGGGAACTCTAAAACATTCCAACTTCTTTTGGATTTTTCACACCCACTATCTCTCTATCCTATCTTCCTCTTTAACATATACATTATTTATGTTTCTATAATTTCATAAATATTATTTCTTCTAGGAATATAAATGTATTCATGGTTACCTTCTAATTATTTCTTATAGTCAAACTACATGAAGTATATAAGGGAAACCTTTTCATTTCTTATGAATCATCCCCATTATTCTAATGTAATTTTCTTCACTTATCTTCTTATTTTTATGGACCATGAAAATTCATTATTATTTTATAATGACCTTTGAATGTCTCATAGAGTGTATTCAATTTTTTTATTTTTTCAATTTAAATGAATCAACATTTGACTATTCCTCTTTACCTCATTATAAAACCTGTTTTACTCCTGGATTTATTTCATGTTTATGATTGATATATGTGTATTTCCTGTTTGGTTATATATACATGAAATATTATAAAGATATGTGTGTTATTGGTATTATATATCCTCCCAATCAATTAGATAATTCATACATCCTTTCAGATTATATGTATTGTTCATGGGTAGTGAGCCCATAACATTATCATATATTGTCGTTGTAGTGATCCTTTACTTATGATTTTTATGAAATTTATTTTTTAGGCTATATTCTCATTTTTACATGATTTCTACGTTCTTATGATGAAATTACTTCTATAAAACTTTTCTAAGTGATTATTTAAGGTCCTCTACATTTATGATCTTATTTAATACTTATTGACACTTTAATATCATCCCCATATTTATTATCTTTTTATTATGATTTTTCCCTCCATGTTATTTTATGTATGTCCCCTGGATATCACATGAAATGATAAAAGTAAGGTGAGTTCTATGAGAATATTATGAAGATTTAAATAATAGATGATTCTGATTGTATTAAATATATTTTATTTATGTATATAATCTCAAAAGGGTATTGGACCCCAAAAACTGTGTGAGTACTTATGGTTATTTATTTTAAAAATTATGTAATATTATGTGTTTGTGATTTGTGTTATTATAATTTTTATTAGAAAATTTTATGTTTATTTGTGGGTTTTATGATAGAGAACCAAACAATAAATATAACATATATAACATAGATTAATACATATGAATAAATAGATTTTTCATTTATGACTTATTATTTATAAGATCATAATTTTCCTTTTATGTGATTTTTAATTAGAGTATTATCACGACTAATGTTACATTATTTTTATTATGGATGAAAATGTTTTGAATTAAATAATCTACCAATGTGATAGGAAATGTTATAATTTATGGAATGAAATTTCTAATATGATGGCAGTGAGAGTTGAAAAGCTTATAGAAGAACATACTCAATTAACACAAGTTATAAATAACAACTAGAACCATGCAGTGTACCCAACACCTCCCAAAAAGGAACAAGTTTTGGTTGATCCATTTATGTGAAAATGACTATTAGGTCAGAATGGGTAATGGAAAATGATCTAGAGGGGGGGGGGGGTGAATAGACCAGATTAAAAATTTTAAATAATTAATAGATATATTAAATCAATTATCAAAGTTAATTATTAAGGTTAATTAAAAGTAAAAAAATTAAATAACATAAAGATGTTTTTTATAGTAGCTTGGTCCAAAGCGGGCCTACTCTACTCTTATACATATCTACTCGGCAATAGATACATGTGCACTGAAAATTATTTTTAGGTGGGAATCATAACCTAATTATAGAATCCTTTTCTAGTGGAGGGATAACCATGAAACTGAATTTTGTATGGGGAGTCAAAACCCTTAAAACTAGACTTTAGACACTGGGATTCAAAACCTGAACAATCCTAACTATAGATACAGGGAGTCACAACCCTTACATCCTAAGTTTAGAATCTAGGAGTCACAACTCGAAGAAACAAAATAACAAATAATTCTTTTGTGTGTAAAAGCATAAATAGAAAAAAATAGAGTGCGAATGAGAGATGGTAAAAGTGTTACAAAATCAGAACAAGATGAAATAACATAAACAAGGAAACCATAGGTATTTTCTGTTGAGATTTTAATAAGCACATATCTTTAATACAATTGTAGTTGGACTAGAAATATTCTGGAACTTATGAGAACATCCAAGTGATGAAATATAGTGTCGTAGGATGTTGAAAATTGCAATGTAGGTTCAAAGTTCACAACACATTCACTTTGAAAAAATAGAGTATCAAATATGATAAATCATGTGTATCTCTATTGTTGTTTTTTAACTTAAAAGAGAGAATGATATATATATATATATATATATAGAATAAAAATTCAAAAGCTACATCATCTCCACTTCATTCGGATATTCAAAATAAATTGAGTTAATACCTATCATAAATATCTCCATAAAATCTAAAACATCGTTTCATTTTTATTCATGTAGAATAAATCTCTAATAAAATCATTCAAAATAATTTCAATAAATCTTCCAATAATATCTATAGAATAATAATGGTGTTTAATTATTTAAAACTCCAAATTAAATCCATTTAAATGTAGTCAACACATTTCTAGAAAACTAACAGCACAAGCCAAATGAAAATTCGAATATTTGAATTTAAATAAACATAAAACCACCAATTTTATTGGAAAAAGGTGTTCAAATAATTTTATTAATTTTTCTCTTTAAATATTACACCAAAAAAATTAAAAACTCGTCAATAATAATCCTTAGATTTAATGATAATTTTTACAGTAGAAAAACCTTTGAAAATAATCCATATATATATGTAGTAGTTCATTTTCCAGCATAAACACACAAAGCGGTAGTAGAAAAGTAGGGTACAAAAACTAGAGTATGAATAGTAATATACGGTTTCCCAACCATACTTTACAGAAATTAATAGTAACATAGCACATGGAATAAACAATAATGTAGTGTAGGGAATGAAAAGTAAGCAGGGTTTCCAAACCATACTTTGCATAAATGAATAGTAACATAGCGTAGGGAATGAACAATAATGTAGCATAGGGTATGAATAGTACTATTGGGTTTCCCATCCATACATTGCGGAAATGAATAGTAACATCGCGTAGGGAAGGAACAGTAATGCAGTGTAGGGTATTAACAGCAATGTAAGGTTTCTCAACCATACTTTGCGGAAATAAATAGTAACATAGCATAGGGAATGAATAGTAACATAGCATAGGGTATGAATTGAAATATAGGGTTTCCAAACCATACTTTGCGCTATTGTGAAATTAGGGTTTCCTATACTTTATGAAAAAACTGGACAATGTACTTAACAAAATTAATTTTTTTTAAAGGCTCTAAAAAGAAGATTTAGAATTTCGTTAAAAATAATTATTTGTGTAAAAACTTATTATATTTCCAACAAATCAAAAATAAAATAAATTCAACATCTACAACTCCACATATTATCAAAAAATAGAAGCAACAATATTCTATAAAAAACTATAGTTCTAAAAAATAAAAGTAGAACTTCATACAATTTATTCACTATCAAACAACCTTTTTAGACTTTTATGTAAAATAATAAAATCAAGATAAACATTTTGGATTTATAAAAAATCAATTTTCATGTAAATATGATATTTTTAGAATTTGAAGTAAAATAAATACATAATCTTTTTTAAAACTACAGACTGTAGAAGTTCTAAAATTTCAGTAGAAAATTCATTGTTTTTTTAGTGTAAAAAAACATTTTTAGACTTCCTCATAAACTAATGAAGTTTAGATAAATATCTTATCTATATAAAGTGATAATAATCACACAAATCCAAACACTATGGACTGATATATCATCAAAATACATTGGAAAAGTAATTAAAAAAATCATATGTAATCAAATAAAAGAAAAAAAAGCACAAGGAAAAACAATCTACCCCTTTTTGTTTGAATAAAAAACTAAAAAATTAACACTATTTAAATCCAATTTTTTAAACTAATTAAAAACAATTTATTTCTCCCCAATGCCAATGTTTTAAAACAATTAAAAATAATTTATTTCTCCACAAAACCAATGTTTTAAAACAATTAAAACCAATTGATTTATCCACCTTTTTGTAAATAAAAAAAGTGAAAACAAACTCCCCCACTTAATAAACACAGCAAAAAAATTAAAATTCCAACATACCAATTTCAAATTTAATTTTTTCAAACTGAGAAGAGACTAAAGGATTTTTAAAAATATCTGCTAGCTAATTTTTAGATGGTATAAATTCTAAAACAATATCACCTGTATTCATAGGATATTTAATAAATTAAAATCTAAGATCAATATGATTTTTTCGAGAATGTCATAAGTGGTTTTTAGAAATAGAAATTGTAGAATTATTATCACAATAAATAGGTAGTTTATCCTGATAAACACCAAAATCACATAAAGTTTTCTTAATCTATAAACTTTGAGCACAACTACTAGTAATAGAGATATACTCAGATTCTTCTGTAGATAAAGAAATTAATAGTTGTTTCATAAATGACTAGTAAATTAAACTTTTTACCAAAAAATGACACATACCTAATGTGATTTTTCTATAAATTCTACTACCTCCAAAATCAAAATTAGAATAATATGTTAAATCAAAACAGTTATATTTTGGAAAAGATAAACCATAATAAACAGTACCTTTGACATATATAATTATTCTTTTTACAGTTTTAAAATGAATTTATTTAGGATATTCTTGAAATATAGCTCATAAAAAACACTAAAAATGATGTCGGGTCTAGATGTAGTTAAATAAAGAAAGATACCTATCATGAATCTATAAACATTAAAATCAACAGATTTACCAGATGCATCAATATCTAATTTATAATTAGTACCCATAGGAGTTTTCATAGATTTATCATAATCAAGGCTAAATATTTTAACCAACTATTTAGAATACTTATTTTTATTAAGAAAAAAATCCATCTTTCCTTTGAGAATTTTGGAGTCCAATAATGAATTTTAATTCTATCATTAAACTCTTGTCAAACTCAAAAGACATCAAAGAAGAAAAATCATTACATAGTATTTCACTAGATGATCCAAAAACTATATCATCAACATAAATTTATATAATTAAAATATCATCAGTGGTTCTATTAATAAAAATATTTGGATCAATATTTTCTTTCCTAAAACCATAATTTAATAAAAAAAAAGAAAGTATTTTATACCAAACTCGATGTGCTTGTTTAAAACCATAAAAATATTTAGATAGCTTAAACATGTGGTTAAGAAAATTTTCACTTTCAAAACTAGGGGGTTGAGAAACATAAAATTCATTAGTTATAAAACCATTAAATAAATAACTTTTCATATCAATTTTATATAATTTAAAACCTTGAAGAAAAGAAAAAGCCAAAAAAAATATAATTTCCTCTAACCTGGAAATAGGTGAAAAATAATCTTCAAAGTCTATAACATCTTCTTGAGAGTATCCTTGAGAAACAATCCTTGCTTGGTTTCTGAAAATCTATCTAGATTCATCTAGCTTATTTATAAATATCCAATTTGTTCCAATTACTTGCTTATCCTTAGGAAATTCTACTAAAGTACAAACATTATTTCTAACAAACTAATTTAATTTCTATTACATAGAAACAATATAGTTTTCATCTTTTAAATCATTATTAACATTAATAGGAACAAAATTAGAAATAAAAGCATAATTGGAACAATAATTTAAAATAGAATTTACTGTTTTAACATGAGAATCCACATTTTTGAATATATTTTAAACAGAATGATCTTTGTGAATATTCCAAGATTTTGGATCATGTTTAGAAGGATTATACTCCCCTTTAATTGATTCAGTATTATCTTGAGGAATTTCTTCACCAAAATTAAAATATCTAAACTCATCATCAATAACATTAGAGTCAAAATTTATTTTAACATTATTTTCATCAAACATAACAAGAAAAAATTCTTCAATAACCATATTTATTTTATTATAAACTCTATAAGACTTAATATTATTATAATATCCAAGAAAAATAACTTTATCACTTTTAGTATCAAGTTTATATAAATTATCGTTTGAATTTAAAATAAAAACATTACAACCAAAAACTCTAAAGTAACCATCTTGAGGATTTTTATTTTGGAATAATTCATAAGGAGTTTTATTTAAAAAATAACTAATAATAATTCTATTTGAAATATAATATGCATAAAAAATATCCTCATCTAAAAAGTATCTAGGAAAATTATATTCAATTAACATAGTTATATCCATTTCAATAAGAGTTCTATTTTTTCCATTCTATAACACCATTTTTCTAAGGAGTTATAGGAGTAGATAAATTATGAAAATAACAATTATTTTCAAAAAAAAATTCAAATTCTAAATAATGAAATTCAACTCCATTATCACTATGAATATAAATATTCATACAACCTTTTTCATTTTGAACTAATTAAAAAAATCTATATAAAGTATCTTTTTTATGAGAAATAAAGTATACCCAAGTAATTCTACTATAATTATCAAAAATAAATAAGGTATATTTCTTTCCACTAAGGCTGGAAATTTGAGTGGGCCCAAATAAATCAAGATGTACTAACTGTAAAGGCCTATTTGTACTTATCTGATTGATGGGTCTAAAATAAAATTTTTATTGCTTCCCTTTCATGCAAGCCTCACAACCATGAAGTTGTTCTTTGTTCAAGGAAGGTAGTTGTAACACATTCTCATGTTTTGAGAGATTACGAAACATTCTAAAATTTAAATGACCTAAACATCAATTCCAAAAGATGTTTTCACTCTGTACATCATTAAAAAACTCATATTGAACAGTTAGTTCATAAAAATCAATGGTATAAATATTATTTTTTTGATTAGCATAAAATAATAAAGAATCATCTTTAATTTTTTTTAAAATTTTTAATTTTAACATCCATTCCATCATTACATAGTTGGGATATACTAATTAAATTATATTTTAAACCTTCAATATATAAAATTTTAGAGATAAAAGTAGAATTTGAAATACCACCTTTACCAATAACTTGTACTTTGGCTTTAGAATTTTATCCAATAGTAACAGTGACTCTATCGCATGTGTTGTAAGTGGTAAAATTTTATGGGTCTCCATTCATATTCCTAGATCAACCAATTTCCATGTACCATATATTTTTCTAGAGACATCCAAGGCATTTTTCCTAAAAAATCAGTTACTTAAAAATTTTGGTACCCAATATACTTTGGGTCTAATGGGATGAGTTATAAAATTTTTAGGTACCCATGCTTAATTTAAACATGTATTTTAAGGTACTATTGATAATAAGGATTTATAAATAATAGTTTTTGTAAATATTAAGGATTTTTTAAATCTAATAGAACAATCATTTTTATAATGACCATTCATGTCACATTTAAAACATGTAGTAGTTTAAGTACAACCTTTTTTACTTTTAAAAAAATTAGTTTTATAAATTTTGGGTAATCTTATATCATAACAAAAAACATATTTATTTTTATTAGTTTTAGTCAAAGACATCATTTTATGATATTTTCACAACCTTTTATAAAAGTAGATAAAATTTGTTTAAGACATTCAACTTCCTTTTTAAAATTTTCATTCAAATAGTTTGCATATTTCAAATTTTTATAAACCATTCAATGAGAAGTAGAAGAAGTGTTTCTTAATTTTTCATTTTCATATAAAATTACTTTATTTTAAAAAATAAGTTTCTCATTAGTTTATATAAGATTATTATATAAATAATTAGCTTTGAAAATATCTTTTCTTAATCTTTCAATTTCTTTATTTAATTCATAAACATTGTGGTTTTTTAGAATCACATTCAGAATCAAAACATTCAGAATACAAATAAGAATTATTAATGATATCTAGTGATTCCATGAAGCAAAAATCAGCAGATTCATTTTAATTTCTATATTTTTTATAGGAATCAGATTATTCTATATAACTTTAACTGGTTGTTAATTCATTTTTTTTATTTTTTTGAACTTGTCTTTATTATAATGATTTGTAAAATCAGGATTAATACGACATTTCTTCCTTCACTCATAACAAGTCACATCTAATGAATTGAAATTTGTACAAACTTTTTTATCTCCATTATTTTTTTATTTTTTAGGGTTTCTTATAAACCAATTCTTAAAACCTTTATTTTTCATTATTTTGTATAATCCAGTAAAAATATGATCCATATCTTATTTTTTAATATTCTATAAATTATTATTTGATGATTCAGTAGAAGAAAAATTCATAGATTTAAAATCTACACCTTTTCTTTTTGTTGTCTCATTAGTAGCTATGTTATTGAGTTCTAATTCATAATGAAGGATGGATCTAAACAATTCATCTAGGGTGTACACTTTGAAATTATTTCTTTCATCAATGAAAACCTTCTTGGACTACCATTTATTTGGAAAGGATCGTAAGAATCATTCAACTAGTACTAGGTTTTCTAGAGCTTCTCCAAGTGAATTCATTTCATTCACAATAATTTTGAATATGTGGAACATTTGTTTTACTATTTCATATTCACCCATCTTAAAGTCTTAATACTCTGCATGAAGAATTCCAAGCTTGGTTCAGATTAGTTTGTTAGAACTAAGGTGTGTGAATTGAAGAATATTTAACATTTAATGAGTTTTATTACAAGAAGTCACGTGACTAAAAACACTTTTGTTAATAGCACAATATAAAATATTAACAAATTTTTAATTTAAAACACAACTATTAGCATCAATTCCTTTAAGAGCAACTGGGTCATCTTCACGTAGTGTGTACTATTATGACATGATATTAAAGTTCTCAATGCTCAACAGTTTGAGTTAAGCCTCCTTTTGGGATCTCCAGTATCTATAATCATTACTATCAAAATATGGTGGCTTTTGAGGAATCCAAGGATCATTCTGGTTAAATCATACAATCTTATAAGATCTTTATCATTAGTCTGTGATGTTTAGAAATAGGTTATCACAATTAAATATAAAATAATACTCTATATAGGGTCATATAATTTTTAAGGGAACATCCTATGATACCAATGTTTGGTATCGAGAAATAGAGTGAAAGAGGTAAACGATTCTTAAGAAGGTATTCCACTGATACCAATTGTTAGGTCAGGACGAGTAAAGGCAGATGGTCCAGAGGGGTGTGAATAGATCAGATAAAAAATTTAAACAAATTAATTGATAAATTAAATCAATTATCAATGTTAATTATTAAAGTTAATTAGTAGTGTAAAAACTAAAGAAAACAAGGATGTTTTTATAGTAGTTTAGCCCAAAATGGGCCTACTCTACTCTTATATCTCTCTAATCGGAGAGAGATATGTGAACACTAAAAATGATTTTAAATGATAATCATAACTCAATTACGGAATCCTTTTCTAGTAGAGGGAAAACCACAACACTGACTTTTGGATGGGGAGTCACAACCCTTACAACCTAACTTTAGACATTGGGAGTCACAACCTAAATAGTCTTGACTTTAGATATAGGGTGTCACAACCCTTAGATCCTGAATTTATAATCTATGAGTCACAACCCAAATAAATAGAATAACAAATAATTCTTTTGTGTGTAAAAGAATAAATATAAAAAAATAGAGTGTGTGTGTGAGATGGGATAAAGTTTTACAGAATCAGAACCAGATGAAATAAGATAAATAATGAAATAAAAGGTATTATTTGTTTAGATTTTAGTTATCACGTCTCTTCAAGACAATTTTCTCAAAGTATAAATAATCTGTCACTTGTGAGAATGTTCAGGTGATGAAATGGAGTGTTAGAGTACATTGAAAATTGTATATAAGGTTTAAAGTTCACAACACTTTTACTTTGAAAAAACAGATTATAAAATATGTTAACCTGTGTGTATCTATATTGTGGTTTTTTAACCTACAATATAGATTGGTATATATATATAGAATAAATATTCAGTACATATAACAACTCATATTTCATTGGATATTCAAAATAAATTGAGTCAAGATCTCTAATAAATTTCTCTATAAAAATTGCAGCACCGTTGCCTCTTTATTCTTCTAGAATAAATATCTAATAAAAGAATTCAAAATAATTTGAATAAATCCTCCAATAATATCTCTAGAATAATAATATTTTTGAATGATTTAAAACTCCAATTTAAATCCATTTAAACTTAGTCAATACATTTCCTAAAAACTAACAGAACAAGACAAATGTAATTTTGAATATTTTGATTTAAATAAACTTAAAACCACTGATTTTATTGAAAAAAGAGGTTGAAATAATTTTATTAATTTTCTCTTTTAATAATTCACTAAAATCATTAAAAATTCTTTGATCATAAAATTTATATTTAATGAGAATTTTTTCAGTAGAAAAACCTTTGAAAATAATCCATATATATATACAGCAGATCAATTTTCAGAATAAACACACAAAGCGGTAGTAGAAAAGTAGGGTATAAAAAGTAGGGTATAAATAGTAATGTTGGGTTTCCTGACCATACTTTGTGGAAATTAATAGTAACATAACATAGGGAATGAATAGTAACACAATGTAGGGAATAAACTGTAAGGTAGGGTTGTCAAACCATACTTTGTGGAAATGAATAGTAACATAGCATAGGTAATGAATAGTAATGTAGCATAGGGTATGAACTATAACGTAGGTTTTCACAACCATACTTTTCAGAAATGAATAAGAATATAGTGTAGGTAATGAACAATAACATACCATAGGGTATGAACAGTAATATAGGGTTTCCCAACCATACTTTGCAGAAATGAATAGTAACATAGCATAGGAAATGAACAGTAACATAGCATAGGGTATGAATTGTAATTTAGGGTTGCCAAACCATACTTTTCACTATTTCAAAAGTAGAGTTTCCCATACTTTTTGAAAAACTTGACAATATACTTTAACCAATTTCAATGAATTTTTAAAGGCTTTAAATAGTAGATTCAGACTTTGTTCAAACACAATTATTTTTATAAAAACTTATTATATTTCAAAATAATCAAGAATAAAATAAATTTGACTTTTAATACTCTAAATATGATAAAAAAATAGAAGCAACAACATTCTAGACAAAAACTGATGTTCTAAAAAATCAAAGTAGAACTTCAGGCAATTAATTCACTATCCAAAAAACCCTTTTAAACATTGATGTAAACTAATGAAATCAATATAACCATGTTATATTTCTAAAAAATCAAGTTTAATGTGAATCCTATATTTTTATAAGTAGCAGTGAAATTAATACTGAAACTTTTTAAAACTAAAGACTATAGAAGTTCTAAAATTGCATCAGCAAATTCAATGAAAATTTAGAGTAAAAAAACATTATAATACTTTCTCATAAAATAATAAAGTTTATATAAATCTATTTTATATATAAATTGATAAAAATCACACAAATAAAAACATTATGGATTGATATGTCATCAAAATATAGTGAAAAATTAATCAAAAAAATCATATGTAATCAAACAAAATAAAAACAAGCACAAGAAAAAAATGGCAACCACCCTTTTTTGGGGGTTCTTCTGGTCCCATAATCATAAAATAATTGATTTAATCCATTGAAAATATATTTTATATCATAAAATTTTTAGAGTAAGATAATATGATATTTTTTTATCAATTGGAAGAATAAATTAGTTTATGGTGAAAACTGATCAAGAAAAAGAATCCCAAAAATGATATCACCTAAAGGTAATTTGAGGAATTCAATAAAAAAATGGAAAAATATTTTATTTTCACCCTTCATTTCAAGTGTAGTGGGATTTTCTTGGACATAAGAAATGAAGGAAAAATAAACATGGACTTATGAAGAAAATTTCCCAAGGCATTCAATGTACACCTCTATATTTTTCCTTAACCTCAAAAGTGAGGTTGGCTATTTCATTAGTTGATTAAAACATTTTATTTGAAAATATTTAGAAATTTATGAATTTTATATCTATGAATAAATAGTTTATTGTTCCCTTAAGGTATATATAGATATTTCTGGCTCATAATGGAATCATGGGGATAGAGATAAAAAATTATGAAATCAGGTAAATTATAGAGGTTCAACTAAAAAATTTCATTAAGGAAAGAAGAATCATCTTCCCAGATGTCAAAAGTGTAGGAATAATCACCCTTTGATATACCTTAATTTAATTTTTAAATTATTCAAGTGTGAAATATAAGGGAATAATGCTCGATAATTTCAAAGGGACATGAATGAGATAATCAATATGATGGAATAAAGGAATACTTCACTCAATCCCCCTCTTGTGGTCTAATATTCTGACTATAAGGAATATGGATATTATGAAATTAAAGGTAACATTCCAACGTTCATTATGTATAATCGATTAAAAAACCTCTATAGTTAGGGAGTAAGGAAAATATTATTCTATCACTATTTCTAATATGCATTATAAAAATTATGTCAGGACTGGATAATGTTAAATTAGTAGAGTCACCTAAGGAAAAAGAGATTAGGTCAGCCCTGTTCTCTCATAATATTGATAGTGTTTCAGGGCCAGATGGTTTCACTAATAAGTTTTTCATGTTTAATTGGGAGATTGTTCATGATGAGGTTATAAATGCAGGGAGATAATTCTTTGTTCATGCTTACATGATAAATGGTGCTAACTCTAATTTCATTACTCTCATACCACAGAAGGAGAATGTTGTGGACATTAAGGATTTTAGATCAGTTTCAATTGAAAACACCATTCCTAAGGTCATTAGTAAAATCATTTCTACATGGTTGGGAAATATGGTTAACGGACTCATCACCACGAATCAATTTGGTTTTGTTCCAGAGAGGAATATTCAAACATGTATTTTCACTATGTTTGAATGCATCAATGTTATGAGGAGGAAGGTGAAAAAAGGGAATCTTGCTGTGAAGATTGAAATTTCTAAGGCTTTTGATACCATTAGATGGAACATTATTTTGTACATTCTTAGGATGAATTAATTCTCCACCAGATTCACTAACTTGGTTCATGCTATTGTTAAGAGTACTAGGATTTCAATTCTGGTCAATGGCTCCCCAAGAAGATTCTTTCAATGTTCTAGGGGTGTTCGGTAGGGGGATCCTCTTTTTGGTATTTTATTTTCCCTTGTTGAGGATTACTTGAGTATTTAACTCAATAGCCTTGTCCAAGCTGGGTTGTATAATCAGATTAACGTTGGAAGGGATCTCTTTGTTCCTACTCATCGTTTTTATGCAGATGACATTCTTATGTTCGGGAATGCTGATAGATGGAATTTTTCTTTGATTAAAATAATTTTTAAGCATTATAATAATGTGACTAGATAGGCTATTAGTTGGTAGAAATACTTTGTACTTTTTTGGGACAGTGTGTCCATTAGGAAAAAAAATAGAGTTTCAAGGTCCCTTGGGGTTAAAAAAGGATCTATACCCTTTAAATATCTTGGAGTACCAATTTTTTGGGGTCAAGTGAAAAAGTGTCATCTTGAATCTATTTTCTTATGTACTATTGCTCAGATGGAAACTCAGAAGTGTAAATCCATGTCCCAAGCTGGAAGAATTTGTCTTGTCAATTCAGTGACCACCTCTATGTTCGTTTATGTGTTCTCTATTTAAAGATGGCCTAAGGCCCTGATTAAGGAACTCCAAAGTCTAGTCAGGAATTTTATATGGACTGGCTCCATCAATGAGAAGAAGCTGGTTATTGTGTGTTGGAAAGAGTGTATTAAGAAAACTAATATGGGAGGTTTAGGAATTAAGGACTTGGGTCTATTTAATGAATCTATTCTAAGAAAGTTTACATGGAATCTGATTACATCCAATAACAGATAAATGGAGTTTCTTTATGCTCATCTCATCTCAAGACTTTGGTCTGGATACTCATTTTATATCTCTTCTTCAATTTGGCCTACCCTGAAATCCAGTTTTAATGGCATAATGCATTTTTCTAAATAGTTTTTATGTAGGTATTCCTTGTTGAATGCATGTATCACTCCGTGGTTAACCAGAACGATCCAGGAGGTTGTTTTGATTCCCATGAACCTATTTCATGCTTCAATAGCTTCTGTTCAGGCTGGTGATATACATGCTTATGATATCATTCCTACTTAGTTTCAAAATGAAATAAAGGGGTACATCTTTATTTATAGTGACACTATAATATGTAAATCAAGTTCCACTGGTCTTCTTAGCACTAAGGCTCAGTATTGGTATATGTGTGATGGGTAGATTACTACTCCCCGGTGCTTGCTGGCCTTCCAATTTTTTTATTCCCCCTACCGATTATCTGCTTCTTTGGAGGATTTGGAAACAGAGACTCCCTATTCAAAAACTTCTTCAAAAATATGGAATTCATCTTTCTTCGGCCTGTCCTTTATGTCTTGCAGTGGAGGAAACCATGGAGCATATTTTCTTTTCTTGTGTATTCACCTACCGGTAATGGAAATATATTCAAGATATGGTTGGATTATTTTTTCATATGAACAGTGTGGAGGATCTTTTTTTATTGGTTATTTCTACATTGTTTAGTGAACAAGTCAAGAGACTCTTTCTAGCTACTACTTTAGCCATTTTTGACTTCACAAGAAGGCACAAAATAACTTGGTTTTTTATGATAAAAAACCATCTTTTTAGGTAGGTGTTAGATATATTCACAGGGCTGTTAGAAATTCCTATAAAATTCAGATTGGATGCATGAATAATGAACTTAATGAACTTGTTATACTGAGAAGATTTGGTGTCTATGGCAGGACAAAAAACCATTGGTGTTAAAGTCAATCAGGTGGATTCCCCCAGTCCCTTCTTGGGCGGAAGTGAATGTTGATGGGGTGGCCTCTGGTGCACCTGGACCTTCAGATTGTGGTGGTTTTTTTTCATACCTATTCGGGATTCGTTGAGGGATATTTTTTTATTACATTAGACAAGGCTCTACCATTGAAGCTGAACTCTAGTCCATGATTAATGTAATCACTTTTGCGGTTCAATGGTGGTTGTTGACATTCTCACAAGGCAGTCGAGGAATGTCCCTTGGGTGATGTTGTCACCTTGGTTTAAATGTCTTCACTCATTAGTGGTCTCACCATTGATGTGATTCATGTTTATAGGGAGGTAAATCAGGTTGTTGATTCTTTGTCAAAGTAGGCCATTACATATTCTTGTTCACTGTGGTTCTTTATGATCCTTGATTTTTGTTAGCAATTTGTTGAGGTGGATGCTTGTGGAACTTTTTTTTCTAGGCCATGTAAACACCCCTTGTGATGTTTTTACTTTTTTCTCTTATTTTTATTAATAAATTTGGGTAGGAGTGGGGTTGCCTAGCTCCTGGAATTTTTGCTTAATAATAGTGAATATCTTATGTGATTCTGGTTCTATATATTCATTAAAATCATATAAGTTATATAGAAATATTTAAAAAAATCTTACATTCATAGAGGTTTATTTATCAGTTAGAACCCCAAGTGGTAAAAATAGTTCATCTCAAGTATATAACTCTTCACCAATTATTATTTAGAAAATAATATCCTCGAAAATCATGTTATACTACCTTTTTTATAATTCCATTTTATGCTTGGCATGGGTTATATTTCCTTATATAGAGCCAATATCAACTTCTTAGAGAGGGAAATCAATTTCCATATCCCAAATCTTTCTTTTATTCTATAAGATAATTATGAATATCTTTTGGTAACTCTATATCAAGTATAGATATTATTTTCTTATAATTAAGAATATATTTCCCAAATGAATAAGATAAAGGGAATGATTATCCAAGAATGAATACTCATTATGAGGGAATATGGTGATCTATTCTCCAAGGAGTTTTATATTATTCCTCTAGTCTGAGTGGTTTAGTTTTCAATTGAACTTACATGTAGATATATACCCATATCAAATATCCCATAAAAATGTCCCTAAAATAATTTTAATATTTTAATAAATGACTACAAAATAACATATAAAATGGATTTATGCAACTTTTTTCTTCTCTAAGGGGTACCTAAATCATCTTTGTTAAGAAGAAATATAAGTCAATGTTTATATTACTTAGAAGTAATAAGCATAAAAATCATGAATTAAACAATAATAATCCATTATGGATTGATTACATTTTTTAACATTTAAATGAGCCCTAGTATTTCTCAAAATATTATTTTTATCAATCTATCAATAATTGAAGGTTAATAGAGAGGATATTTCAAAGGATGCATTTCATTCATGATATGTACACTATGAGTTTATAGTGATGCCTTTTGGAATCAAAATTCTCTAAAAACAATATGAAATTGATTAATAGAGTCATTAAAGACTACCTATACGAATTTTATATAGTTTTTAAAGATTATATTATCAAATACACTAAAATAACATAAGATCATGCATATAATTTGAGTGTTATGAAAAAATATTTTTCAAAAGGATATTTTTTATGCAATTTATAGTAAATTCGAATTTTGGAAGGAATAAGTTACATTACTAGGGGGTATAATCAAAAGAAATGGGATATTTATTAATAATTTAATAAAGATTAAATTAATAATCCACTAGATACACATATATAATTAAGATCCATATATTTCTTAGATTAGATGGGTATTATCAATGGGTTGTTAGAAGAATCTCAAGATTGTCAATCCCACTGAAATTATTATTTTGGATAGATTGATGTTTTTATCTATATATTAATGTTATTAGAGTTTCAAGGAGTGGAATAAGATGCTAGTCACTACAGAAACAATCACACTACCCTCAATTAGGGATGAATTAATGATATATTGTGATGCTTAAAATAAGTACTTGGGTTATGTACATGTGAAAAATAATAAATTGATAACTTTTTCCTCAACATAGCTGAATGTAAATGAGCTAAATTACAAAAAAAATGTATTTTATTTGGATATAAAATCATAACATTGAAATATTTTACGTGTTATATCTATTGAGAAATGAATATATATTCAAATAATAAATATCTAGAGTATATATTCATATAAAAGGAGATCAACATGAATTAATGAAGACTATTTTAGAGGATCAAATACTATGGTTTCTTAATACATTACAAAAATATAAAAGTGAATAATGTGACAGATGTGCCATGTTGAAAAGATCCTAAAATAGTATCAATGGCGAGGAAGTAAATGCATCAAGTCTTCATATATAATAAAGGGATGTAAATGGAAATTATTAAGGGATGGGTAAACCCTATCACTCTCAAATGGTTTCTTAACCGTATATCATAAAAAAAAGGTCAATAAAGATCAATGGGATGATGTATAAATACAAAATAATGTGGGAGGTGGAAGTATAAACGTTTATAATTGATAAATATGAATTGATGATATTTTGTATAAAATTATTTATACTATTAGAAATTGAGATAAATAGTGTTTTTAGATGATTGTTATAGATAAAAATTATTTATCCACATAAGATGTAGAAAAAAGTATGGAGGTCTCTAAGAGAACTTTAGGTGGGACAATATAATGAAGGATACTGCGAAATATTCATCAAAGTTATTATCATGATATAAATTTCAGTATGAATAGAAAAATTCAAATGGGGTGATGAAACCATTACCTATGCCAAAAAATAAATGGCAGAACCTTGTCATGGATTTTTTCAAGGGTCTTCCAAAGTATTCTAAAGAAAATAATTTTATATTAGTTGGGGTGGAACAACTTATAAATACTATTCACTTCATCATCATTTAAGAATACTTCTCATTAAATTAAATTGTGAAGATATGTATATTAGATAAGTGGTGAGGTTTCAAAGAACCCCACTATTGGTTTCATTTTATCAAGAACATTGGTTCAATTCAATGTTCCGGAGGAATACTTAAAAAGAATTTAATATAGAGTTAATAATAAATATGGTATATAATATTTATATAGTTGTTCAATCTAAGAATACAACTAAAAATATGTAGGACATGTTCAAAGCCTGCACTATGTACTTCAAAGAGGGTGGGGCCACCATCTTCAACTGATTAAGCTCACATATAATAATAGTTTCAACTCAAGCATTAATATGTTTCCTTAAACAGAACCTTATGGGAATGTAAGACTCAAATATTCTAGGTTGAAGTTGGATAAAGTATTTCATTAGGATTATAAATGGTAGAAGATATGATAGATAAGGTCTAATATACTCATCAACACATTATAATATCACATTGTCGATAAAAGATGTATGTTGAAAACCAATAATGATACCAAAAAATTGAATACAGAGACAAAATATTCCATTGAATATCTTTATTTAAAAGATTCTAAAGGTTTTGAAAGAATAAAAAATCATTCCCTAAATACATTTTCTCTTTTTATATTAATGATCATGTTGCATTTGTGGCTTATTTCTAGGTATTTCTAATGAACCAATTTAAATTACACAATGTGTCCCAAGTATCCCTATTGAGGTGGTATAATCTAAATACCTCACATGTACTAAATTTAAAGGTGGTGTAGTCAAGATATTTTTTAAAAGGATGCGCCAATAAAGATCTTGGATCATAAATGCAAATTTACATGAAATAAAAAACACACCTTTATAAAGTAATTAGGTGAATTTTTAAATTTGAAAAGGGAACCTAGGAACCTAAAGATAAAATAAAACAGAAGTATCCCCATATATTTTCATATTAGTATATGAATTGAAAGTTATTGGGTAAAATTTATAAATAATGGAAAATTTAACAACCCAAACATTTCAATAAAAAAAATTTTGTTTCTCAATATATATATATTTCATATTTAGGTATAAAGTAACACATAGATCACATAAACAACATAATAAAATAATTTTTATCCCATCAACATAGAACACTATATATGAATAAAAAATATAGTCCATGAAATTTAAAAAAAGGGAAAATTGGATAGTAAAAAAATAACATGTAATGTCATGGATTTTCTATGTATTATTTTTGGATATTATATGGATTGTTTCTAGACTAGGTGCTCAGATAGTGTGAAATTTTGAGTCCTGGTGTTCCCTAAATAAATGAATGAAATATATTAAATATATTAAATAGAACTCGTGAAAGAAATTTCCTAAAAAAGTGGAATAACTCCCAACCAAAGACCCATATCTAAAATATGAGGGAACCATTATGTTCAGAATGTGGGTTTTACCATAGGCGTGACATAATCATTGTTGGCATGGTTTTCTTGTTAAAAAATCATCACATGAATAATTAAATTAAATAAAATAAATAAATAATTTATATTGGTAGTTTTTGATTCCATGAGCCTCTTTAAATATACATTTGTGTATTTTGTCTTAGGGTTGGCCGCTAAACCCTGGAGACCTAGGAGATATTGGAGGAGATCATTCTTGGAAAACAATGAATTAAAATTAGATAATGTGTCATTACTCCAATAGATATTTTGAATCTCATCAATGAATGAAATGAAATTTTTCATTGTCAATGATCAATCCAAACTCAAAGTAGGATTTTTCTCTTTGAGATTTCCATACTTCTATTCAATCCCAGGTGATCACGGATCAATTCCATGAACAGAATTGATTGACACATCATTGGTTAAATTAATTATGATGTAATTGTTTATTTTTTCATCTTGTTTATCCCTCTTCATTCATATTTTTTCTAGGATAATGAATCATGTCCAAAGAAACAATAGACAAGGTTCATTCCTAAATTTTATGGCTTATGGATTTTTTTCATTTATTCTTCACACATTCATAAGAATTTTACGCTGGCCTTTGGTTCAAGGAATACCCAGTATTTGATCATTTCATGACCATTATTCAACATAACTGATTGATATTGTGGGTGTTGTTCATGATCAATGGTGCAGTTGAGTTATGATGATGGCCGTGGATAATTGGGAGTAGAATGGATGGATTTAAGGATCCCTTTTTCCCAGTTTTGATGAATGGTGATGGTTTTTATTGATAGGCCATTCTTTGAGAATATTCAAATCCCATAATCCTAATATCAGATTATTATAGGCCTAGAGAAATCACGATCTATAGGTTTAGGAAAGGGAAGAGGCTTTGGAGAAGTACAAGATGGAGCAGAAGAAGATCTGAAAATTATGAGCAACATAGTGTGTAATTCGGAATTACATTTCATGTAGGACCCCTGGTTGTAGTGCTAGGGTTTTATCCATAGTTAAGTATCATAAGGTGTGTGACCCCTATCATAAAGCATGTGACCCCGTTCTGTGTGACTCAAGATGTACTTCAGAGAGTACATAGACACAGGTAAAATTACACGGCAATATGGCACACTGTGTACTTTTATAAAAATATGTCTTGGTGTACATGGTCTGGTACATAGTTAGGACCTCGATACACTTACATGGCCAGGAAACATGTTTAGCATACCATGTGTCTCTAAATTATGTTTACTCCCTCTATATACTATGTATTTGGAGACTACATGTCATGTGAGGCTTTCCCACATGGGAAGGCATGGGGATAGTTGGACACGTCATGTACCCATGATACACAACGTGTACGCCCTTCGAGAGTTATTGTGGCTCTTTGTTTTATTATTTTAGACCAGTATAGGCTGAGAACATTCCCTTGGTCCCTTTTTATCAATGATATAATGTGTCCTTGCATCAATATCATTAGATTGTGATCCCTTCTAGAGGTCGAGTCTTAGATAGGTTTGTGGTGTCCCTCCATGAGACTAGAGTGTGATTCTCTATAATATTTTGTTCCCTAGTTATAGTTTGTTGAATCATCATGACATCCATAGTCATATCATTTATCCTACATATATTAGGTTGTATCAGTAGGGTTGTGGTATCGTTGACATATGATCTCCTATATAGCGGGTTAATCCAAATTGGGTTTTTGGTGTCCCTCAATAGTTCTGGTCATGAACCCCTATATGAGTATCAAAGTCTTCTTAGACTAGTTAACTTTTATTTTGTAGGTTCTAATGATCTATACCTCTTAATCAAGTGTCTCTAATGGTATCACGACTCGTGGAGTAGATTTTCCGAGAACGAGCATTACTTCGAGCAGAATCTTATGGATAAAAATTAGTTATGATTTCCTAGTGGCATGGTGTCTTTATTGAGTATATTTGGGTGTTTATATTATATATTTAGTATTCTATCTTTTATTGAGCTGAATGTACTTGGTGATTAATTTTTAATGTATTTAGGTTTTCCTACTGAGTATTTTTATACTCACCCCTACATAGGCTTTTCCCGTATGTGTCATGTCTTATATAGATGAAGACCCTTTTTACAGTGTCTTGTGAGGATAGGGAGCGGGTGGAGCATAACTTGAGCTTGATAGACTAATTTATTATACTAGTATCTTTCATTTGATTTAGTTCTCACCCTTGGTGCCAGTTTTACTTTTATAGTTTTTGGATGGGCTTGTGTTTGGACACTTTTTTTACTTTCAGTACTTTTACCGTCTCACTCTATTGTGAGATCATATGCATTCATTGTTTAAATTTTTTAAATTTCAGAATTGTGTGGGATTATAGATGTGTGCATGTGTATAGTTATTTTAGGATAACGCCTCCCATTTGTGGCATATTCCTACTCGACACTGGTCTCCAGCCCCTGACCTATTAGAGGTAGGCTTGGGATAGTTATGGTTCCTAACATGGAAATTCAAGTCATGATAGAGATGTATCAGATGATTTGGTTTTACCTTAGGACTAGAGTCAGTGATATTGGTTTGGGGAAATAGTGTTTAGTATTTCGAGTTCATATTTTAGGCCAATGACTCCAGTTTTGCTGTGGTGGATGAAGTATCCATACAACATGACTCTGATCGCCTGCCTTTTAACTTGGTACATGAAAACATTTATTGTTGGGAAATTTTTTGGTACATGGATCATATAATAATGGTTATTTTTCCCATGAAATTATTGATTCATCTACCTATATATACTCTTTTGACCATGGTACATCTTGTTTTAATTTCTGAATGCCTCTACAAAGACAACCATCAAGGATTCCACTATGTGATCACGAGGATGATCTGCCTAGTGACGATGCATTGATACATGGGAATATACCATATATAGAACCTTTGAGTGGTTTAATAGTCATAAAAAAACCTTTTTAGTAGTATCTAGAGTTGGTTGAACCATATGAGGATGATTGCAGGCTGAGTGAATTGCATGAGTTTCAGAGGTAGAAACCTCCCAGATTTTGGGGTGAGCCAGACCCCCAGGTGGTTGAGAGGCAGTCACTCATGTTTTTCGCCTTATGAGGATGCTGAAAGATCAAATTAAGATCCTTGAATCAAGTATTCTTCATGGATATACTTGGTTATGGAGGATATTGATTAATCAGTGATATGATAAGAAAGCTCTCTTTGGGTCAGACTTCGAGCGTCTCTTTGGGGAGGAGTTCTATCCAGCCATGTTATGATCAATACACATACAAACGATTCTGTATTTGAAGCAAGACAGTATGATCAGGGAAAAATACTCAACATGGTTTACGGATCTCTCGCATTTCTCCATGGATATGGTGTGGGACTAGTTCTTTAGCGCCTGGACCTTTGAGCAGGGCTTGCGCTGGGACATCAGGGCTTCAGTAGTATTCCTTTTCATTCACACCAATGTCGAGGGTGCTTTAGAAATCCTTATTGGATGATATATTTTTGGAAGAGTAGATGCCAGTAGTGGGAACCAAACAAAAAATATCTCAGCAGTAGGTAGTTGACAATAGTCACAAGGATCCAAGAGTGTTAAACCCTGCAAGAGGAGATCCCAAGACCCAAGGTTAGCGGTGCAGGGATCTCAGGGTGGATAAAATCATCAGAGGGAGAAGTGGTGTTTCTATTATGATGGTTTAGGATATCTATATCAAGATTATATGACATATCACATAGCTAATCATGAGACATTTGAGGTACCTCCAAGGAAGAGACAGTGACAGGAGCATGGTGATACATAGGGTGGCAGATGTGGAAGAGGAGTCGACATGGTAGTAGGAGGTGGTCAGAGGTTTTACCTATTACCACCTCCCCCAGGTGATCTACACTAGGCTCAGGGAGACAGAGGGTAAGGATGAGGCCATATTTAGGCTCTGGAGACCTACAACCCTGGGGATCAAGTGATGATATGAGGTATGACCTGTGTCTTCTCTACATTAGTTGCAGTAATGATAGACACTGGTTCTAGCAATTCATTTGTTTTTCCACTTCTCCATTTTGAGACTTAGAGATTCCATTTGATCTATTTTATTGACCTTGGTGGTGGGAGACTCCAATAGGCAGTGACTCAACGATTGTGAAACTATGATGATAGTGCAATGTGACACTTAGATGCAAGAGTTTTTCATGGGATCTCTTCATTGTAGCAGTGAGAACTTACAATTTCATCTTATGTATGGATTTTATATCCACATTTTATGCCCAGATTGACTATTTTAGGTGGAGTATGTTGTGTTTCTATATTGATGGAATGAGGTTTTCCTTTGTGGGTGAAAAGGATACCTTTATGGAGAATGATGATCTCAAGCATAGGAGAGTGCAGCCTATTACTAATCAGTTGGAAAGAATGACTCCTAGAGTAGTGGTATCTTTGGTCTATTAGTTTCCTTCAGTGGTTACAGGGTATGAGGACCTATTTCCTGAGGACGTGTCAGGTTTACCCCCCCCCTACACCAAGAGGTAGAATTCTTTATCAACTTGAATCCCAGGAAAACATCGCTATCTGCACCAACATATCAGATGGATCCTATAGATCTTCTAGCAGTTTGGGTGGAGGACTTGAAGGAGAAGGGATTTGTGAGACCTAGTGTTTCCCCCTAGGAAATCCTAGTGTTTTTTTCCAAGAACGTGTATGGGTTCTTGGGGATATGTGTGGAATATCAAAAATTGAATCAGGTGACCATGAATAATAACTATCCACTATTGGGGATCAATGACCTCTTTGATCAGCTGAGAGGGGCGTGATGGTTCTCAAAGATTGACACCAGGTCAGACTATCACTAGCTGAGAGTAGGAAAGAGAATATACCAAATATGGCATTTGGATGTCACTATGGTCACTATGAGTACTTAATTACATCGTTCATCATGAAAAATTCCCTCGTAGTGTTTGTGAGACTCATTAACTAGATCTTTCAGCCTTTATTAGATCATTTCATAGTGGAATTCATTGATGACATCCTAGTGTATTTGGAATCCAAGGAGGATCACGTGATACACTTGAAGATGATCCTAAACACACTCCGAGAGAACCAAATTTATGGGAAGCTCTTGAAGTTTCAGTTCTATATTGGATAGATCCACTTTTTGGGACACGTCATCTCATAGGCTAGAGTAGCGGTGGACCTAGTGAAGGTTGAGGTGGTGCCTGCTTGGGAGCCACCCAAGAGTGTTACTGAGGTGTGTAGTTTCCTTATGTTTGAGGGGTAATATCATAGTTTTGTACCCGACTTCTTCAGAGTTACAGAACCATTCATAGATTTGACTCGGAAGGAGAAACCTCTCATGTGGATGTAAAGGTGATTTTAGTGCTTTTAGAAGTTTGGATACAGGTTAATGAGTGCTCCCGTATAGAGATTTTCAGAGGAGGGTGTCAAGTACATAGTGTTATGCGATGCATTAGGGATCAAACTTTTTTGTATGATTATTTAGATGAATGCAATTATTTCCTATGGTTAATGCCAGTTGATACCACATGAGTAGAACTATGTGACCCACAATCTTGAGTTAGAAAAGGTAGTCTTCTATTTTAAGATGTGGAAACACTGCCTGATGGGAGAGCGGTTTAATGTTTACTATAACCAAAAGAGTATCAGGTGTATATTATCACAAAAGGATCTTAACTTGATATATATGTGATGGATATAGTTCCTCCTAGACTACAACATCAAGATTATATATACACCTCGGAAGGGGAATGCGATGGAATAAACTATCATCAAGAGATCTTTTTCCTGGTTGTTGTCTGTGGTGTTTGAGTTGTTACCCTCATTGAAATTGTTCTTCGTGGACATGGATAATGTTTCAAATCTTTAGTCTATGGTTGTTACCCCACCACTTTTATATCGTCTTAGGGATTCTTAGTGTGGAGATATCTCCTATGAGCCCTTATTTACTCAGATATCCATTGTACATGCTCCTGATGGATATTATGAAGGTGTGGAGCACATTATCCTTTTTAGAGGATGGATGATGGTACCTTTGACATTGCGGGAGTAGGTATTATGAGAGTTTAATAAACCCCATTGGGAAGTACATATGGGTGTTTCAAAGATGTACCCATACCTCTGACTTTAGTTTTAGTGTCCTGGTATGAAGAATGGAGTTATAGGGTTTGTCTCTTGATGCCTCACTTGTTAGAAAGTGAAGGCGGAGTACCAGGTTCTGGAGGGTTTAGCACAACCCCTTGAGGTGATAGAGTGGAACTGGGAGAGAATATTCATTGAATTTATGACAGGATTACCATGTACATCCAAGGGAAATGATTCCATTTGGGTGATTGTACACTGACTCAACAAGTCATCCCACTTCCAAGTCATTTGAGAGCAGAGTTCAGTAGAGATCTTGGGGCACCTCTATGTGCAAGAGAGAGTCTGAATTCTTGAATTTTCCTCAATGATCATCTCTGAACATGATTATCACTTCACATATCAGTTATGTAGGGGATTAAAGGAGGATTTCAGGACTCATTTACACTTGATCATAGCTTTTCATACCCAAACTGATGGCCATACAAAGCGAACCATCCAGGTTTTGGAGGATATACTATGATATTTCATGCTAAATTATGGCCATAGTTGGGAGGGTCACCTACCCTTGGTGGAGTTTTCAAACAATAGTAGCTATAATTCCCCCATTTTTATGTCACAATTCAAAACTTTTTACAGGTTACCCTATAAGTTGCTGCTTAATTTGACTGATCTAGGAGAGTCATCACTCAGGGGCCTAGAGTTGGTGTGAGCTACAACAGAGAAGGTGTAGACCATCTAGGAGAAGATGAGGATTGTGCAGAACCATCATAAGTCTTATGAAGACCGATGAAGGAGACCTTTTGAGTTCAATTAAAGAGACCATGTGTTCATCAGAGTCTCACCTTGATGTGGATTGAGAATATTTGGCCATGGAGGAAAGTTATCTATGAGATTCATTGGCCCCTTTCAGATATGGTGAAGAGTTAGTTAGGTGGAATACCACTTAGCACTACATCTGCAATTGGACCAGGTAAAATACATCTTCCACATGTCTCACCTGAGGAGGTACTTTCACGACCCATTGCATATTATCAACTAGGTCAATTTGGACATTGAGTATGGAGCTACCCATGAAGAGTACCTAGTGGATATAGAGTATCAGCATGAGAGGATACTTCATGGGTAATTTATTCCCCTTATTAATGTCTATTGGTAGAATGGGAATCTTTATGAGGGAACGTCGTAGTGGGAGGCTCAGATTCATGATCAATACCCACATCTCTTTGTAAAGCCCTTATTTTGGGGTTTCCTGGCGTAAATCCCTAATATGGGAAGAATGTAATGTATTGTATTTTCCATGTATTATTTTTGGATATTTTTTGGATTATTTTAGAAACCAGGAATTGATATGGAATAAAATTATGAGTCCTAGTGTGCCCAGAATAACTGTTTGAAATATGTAAAATAGAACACATGTAGAGTTTTCCTAAAAAAGTGGAATAACTCCTAAAAAGAGGCTTAGATCAAAATTTTGAGGGCACTGTTGAGTTTAGAACACTGATTTTACCCTAGTCATGACATAATCTTTATCAGCATAGTCCATTTGTGAAAAATTAATCGTAGGAGTAATTAAATGAAATAAATTAAATAAATAATTTGTTTTTTTTTGTTTTTGATGTAGAAACCTACTTCCTCTTTAAATATAGATCCATTTATTTTGTCTTAGGGTTGGTTTCTAAACCCTGGAGACCTAGGGACCATTAGAGTAGATTGTTCTTAGCAAAAAACAGATTGGGATCGAATCATGGATTGTTGCACCAACGAAGACCATGAATCTCATAAATGAAAGTAACACAATAGTTCTTCATCAATGGTCGATCCAAACTCTAGTTAGGATTTTTTTTCTTTGTGATTTCTATCCTATTATTAAATATAAGGTGAATGTGGATCAATTCTATTAATATAATTGATTCTCACATTGCTTGTAGATTTTATTTTGATAGATGTTTTTATTCATTTTTCTTGATTGTCCCTCTTTATTCAATTTTTTCTATGATAATGAATCAATTATAAAAAACAATGATTGAGGATAGTTACTCTATTTTATGTCTTGTGAATGTTTTCCCTCATTATTCTCACGTTCATTGGGGAATTTTCCTTTGGACCAAGGTTTGACGAGTACACTGTATTCGATCATTGAGAGACTATTTTTCACCATAATAGATCGATATTGTGGGTTCAGTTCATGATTGATCGTGTAGTTGAGGTGAAACAATGATGATAGATAATTAGTATTGGAATGCTTGGATTTTTGGATCTCATTATTTTTTATTTTGATGTACAATAACAGTTTTTCTCGATGGATCATTCTTCATGTGGAATCAGAAAATGAAATCTCAAGATCAGATGAATAGAGTCCTAGAAAAACCCAAATATATAGGTTCCAAGAAGGTTAAAGGCTCCAACGAGGTATTGTATGGCATGTATGTAGATCTAGAAATTGCATGCAACCCAACATGTAATTTGGGATTACACATCGGCTGGGACCTGCTGGTTGCAGCGCTAAGGTTTCATCCAATGTTAAGGATCACATAACACGTGACTCCTGTCACATGATATGTGAACCCCTTCTGTGTGATTCAGTGTGTACTTCAGAGAGTACACAAACATGGGTAAAAGTACACATCCAGATAGCACATTGTGTGCTTGTACATGGACATGGCTTGGTGTACATTGGATGGTACAAATACATGACCATGCGATATGGGCAGGATACTATGTGTATTTACATGTTGTTTACTCATTTTACACACCATGTATTTGGAAATTACATGTCGTGTGATGTTTTTCCACATGAGAAGTCATGGGGATATCTTGACACACCATGTACCCCCTGGTACACACCGTGTACCCCCTTTAAGAGTGGTTGTGTCTCTTTATTTTCTTATTTTGAACCGATATTGGTTAATTACATTACCTTAGTCCCTTTTCCTCAAGGGTACAGTGTAGCATTAAATACATATCACTGGATTATGATCCCCTCTAGAAGTCAAGTCTGAGATTGAGTTGTGGTGTCCCTCCATGAGACTAGAGTGCGATCTTCTATCATCCTTTGTTCCCTAGTTGGATTTTGTGGAATTGGAATGACCTCCCGAAGTAGGGTATTGATTCTCTATCTAGTAGGCCATATCGATAGTGTTGTGATATCATTGACATATGATCCCCTATGTAGTGTGTTGATCCAGATTGGGTACATGGTGTCCCCCAAAAGTTCTGGGTGTGACCCCCTATATTAGTATTACAGTCTTTTTAGACCAGTGAGATTTCATTGGGCATGACCCAATGTGCAATACCTCTTCATCGAGTTTCTCTGATGGTTGAATGACTCATGGAGTGGATTGTCCCAGAATGAGTGTTTCTTTGAGAAGAATCATCTGGATAAAAGTTTTTTATGACTGCCTAGTGGCATGGTGTCTTTCATGAGAATATATAGGTGTTTCTATTATACATTGATGTTTATATCTTCTATTGAGATGACTGTATTTGGTGCTTCATGATTACTGTGTTTAGGGTGTCCTACTAAGTATTGTTAAACTCATCACTGCAAGGGATTTTCCCACACATGTCATATCTTATACAGAAAATGGCCCATTTATGGTGTCCTGGGAGGATAGGGAGTGGGTGGAGTATAGCTGGATATTGATAAACCTGGGTGTTTTACAGAGATATTACATTTTATATAGTGCTCACCCTTTGATTAATTTGAATTTTACAATTTTTGGTTGGGCTTCTATTTGGCCCCTTTTTCTTCTTTTAGTACTTTTACAATCATACTCCATTGTGGGATCTTAGATGTATACATGTGTTGTTTTATTTGTTTTATATTTTAGCATTGTATGGGCTTGGAGATGTGTGTGTGTGTGTGTCTAGGTACTTTAGGTTAATTCCTCCCATTTTTGGGATATGCCTACTCGATGATGGTCTCCATCCCCTGGCCTATTAGAGGTGGGCTTGGGGTATTGATGGGTCGGACCTCAGTGTGTCAGGTCGCGGCATAACATGAATATAATTTGAAACTCCATATGCTCATGGTCTTAAAATGAATAAAAACATTACAAATATTATTCCATTTTAAAAATTAAGAATAGAGAATCCTTATAGAAAATTTAGTGAATGATGAATGAATTAAATGAGAGGTATTCATAGAATGTATAAGTATTATATGATCATTGAATAATAACTAACTATTGGAATCACAAATAAACATTGGAATAGAAACCTAACCATTGATAATATTAAATTATTTAATAATAAATATTTATCATCAATAAAACCTATAAATATAAATATTACCAAAAAACATTTCCTTGGTTATAAAACTTAATGTCTGTATATGTGGATATTGGTAATAATATATGTTTAAACATATTTAATAAAAAATTAATTTTTATGTTAAAATGTTAGAATTAAAATTAAATAATTTGGAAATTTATTTTGATAAAATTTTATTCATTTTTTAAATTAAAACATCAAAATTATGTGATGGTATTTTTTATTTTTTAAAAAGTATAACTTTTTAGTGAATAGTAAAATAGTTTTTTTCATATTAAATATATTTTATGAAATGATTATAGATTAAAAATTTCTAATTAAATTATAAAAAAATTAATGTTAAAAATGTATTTAATGAGTAAAATAATTTATTTAAAAATTTCAAATAGTATTTCTAAACCTATTAATGAATTTACAAATACTAGATTATATTTTATTCTAATAAAAGCATTTTTTAATTCTTTTCTTTGAATTTTTTAAAATCTTGATACAATTTGGTTTTGTAAGAATCCTAAATTCAAGAAAATATATATTTTGTTATCAAACACTATTACCTATCAAAATAATCAAAACTATCCATAGCCTTGAGAAAATATAATAATTAAAAAAATTATTTTATTTAAAATCTCCTCTCTTTTACCTATAAAATAACCCTTCCACTCATTTCTATTCACATCCAAACATATTTACTAACCAAATAAATACAAAAATACAACTCTAAACCCTTAAATACATGTTTTGGAGGACTTGTTCTAATCAAAATTCTATTCCTTGAAGCCTTAAGTAAAATACCCAAGCAGGAATCTCAAAGAGCATGGTATGCCTTCCAAATTCAAATAAATCCATTTTTTATCTTATAAATTATTCACATATATGTTATCATTGTAAAAAAATTATAATATTATTTTAATTATAAATTAATTTATTCATGAAAATAAAATATTAATTATTTTTTATCTTCTTTTAAACACTCATAAAAATGGTATTCACTCATGGTGGGTTTATACAACCTATGTGAATGATGATGTTTTATTTTCACTTCTATATTAATTTGAGGTTCTTAAAAAAATCATCTATTTTTTAAAAAATTAAAAATAATTTCATTTCATTTTTAATATTATATAATTGAAAAATTGGTGTGATATTAGAAACATTAAAAATAAACTATAACTGATTGGTTAAATCACTTAAAAACTAGTTTACCAAGAAGCATCACTTACATTATAAATATATCATAATGTATAATAAATTATTAAAATCCTATTCTACTTTAATCAAATTACTCTATACATTGATAATTATAGATCTCATGGGGTCATAGGATAATTTCTATTGAGCACTGCTCTCATACCGAAGTGATTTTTGAACTATGGACTGAACAACCTCAAACCATCAACAAGATCTAAATGATTCCAATACATAAATAATATATGATAATAAATGAGTGATAATAATTGAATTCAACATCAATATGATTCTAAAATTTTCAATTAATATATATAAATAATTTTTAATGAGGTTAGAGGAGTGTATAAAATTTCAAAACTCAAGGTAAGGGGACTCTCAAACTTTTCAACTTATTTTGGATCATAACCTCCTTTTATCTATCTCTCCTCATATTTAATATACACTGTATTTATATTAATTAAAATTTTTATAGATTATTTATTATATTTATATACATATATTTTTGGTTTCTTTCTAATTATTTCTTAAAGTCAGGCCCTATGAAGTATATAAGGGAAACTTTTCCATTTCTTCTTCCTCTCTACATTCATTCCTATGTTTTTTATTTCAATTTTTTTTATTAATGACACATAATTTTTTAATATATGTTGATTCTAAACATTGAACACCCAATTTGACGTGTTCCCTTATTATTTTTGGTAATCACCTGATTCCCCATCTAAATATACCATTTCAAATTATTATGTGTCCCATTTAATTCTCATTGATTTACTTTATATTTATCATTGATGTATGTTATTTTTTTTATATAAAACTAAAAAACAAAAAATATTATGTTACAATACTACAAAATATGCCTTTATGAGTGTTGACCTTTATCAACACTAAAAAAAGCACTGATAAATTATATCTTTTATCAGTGATTTTGTTTTAGCGCTGATAATAGATACCCTTTATCAATTCTTTTTTAGCACTGATAAAGGGTAATCTTTAAAAGCACTTTATTTTTAGCGCTGATAAAGGGTACCCTTTATCAACGCTTTATTTTTAGTGCCCATAAATAGATCTTTTATCAATTATTTTTTAGCACTAATAATGGTCTGAATAAAATGATATAATTAAATAAATAAAAAAAGAGTTTATTAAAAAAATATTAAATTTTTTATTAATTAAATAATTGTTGATAAAAATGAATAAATTGATTATACTTTGTATAAATTATAAATGTTAATAAATAGTATATATTAAATATATAGATATATGAAAAATGAAAATTAAACAAATAAAAATTAAAAATAATTATATTGAGAAAAAAATTAATCATTTTATTAATTAGATAATTATTGATAATTTTTATAAATAGTATATATTAAATATATATATATATTAATGTATATAAATATTATTTACATAATACAAAATATTTATTATTTACAATAAATAGTCATATATTTAGTGAGTAATGGTTTACAATTAAAAATTAATATGAATTAAAAATACTAACTAATTGCATAGAGTAATGGACATAATTGAATATCATTTGAATTTATTTTAATATAGATCAAATGAGCAATATATTGATTTCACATATATGTAATTAATGCATTTTTTATACAATGCACACACACAAAACTTATCCATTTTTTCAATATTGTTAAAGTGTATTTAATTTTAATTTATTCAATTTCACTCATTTTTAACATGCATGCACTTAAGATTAAATATTCATTAATAATGTTAAAAAAATATTTACAAAAAAAATATTTATAAATAAAAATATTTATAAATGTACATTTACTATATTTATACATTTATATATTTAAAATTATAAATAAATAATAATTATTTTTTCAAAGGTATTTATATAATTATAAATAAATAAGTATATATATTTAAAAAATTATTAAATTTATAATAAATTTATTTAAATAATGAATATTTTTACTATATTTATATATATATATATAATTATATAAATACTATTTTTAATAAATATTTATATAATTATAAATAAAAAATTATAACTTCAAATAATTATAAAATTATAATAAATATATTTAAATAATTATTAAATTTTAATAAACATATTTAAATAAATTATATATTTACTAATTTATATTTATATATATTTACAAAAAAAATATTTATAATTATAATTATAAATCCATTATCAGCACTTAAGTAACAACCATTGATAAAAGGAATCCTTATCAGTGCTTTTTTAGTGCTGATAAATCTCCATCTTTATCAACACTTTTTTGGAAGCACTGATAAAAGTGACCCAATCTATTTAAAAACCCTAACCAGCTATGAATTCATCATGATATTTGAATCATTCCATGGAATTAACCCTCTTTCGGTGCTCCTCCTCGATGAATTGAAGCTCAAATAAATGCTTAAAGAATTCCAAGGCTCAAATCCAAGGTTCAAATCCAAGGCTTGAATGATTCAAGGGTCGAACAAAACTGAGTCTTGAACATAAGTCTTTCTATATTTTCTCTCGAACGTAAGTCTTTATTTAATTTCTATTTAGAAACTCAGGGTGTAAAACATCAATTTATCTAGTTGTGGTGGATGTTTATTTAAAACTATGAGTGTGGGGATTTATCCATTTTTTAGATTTGGCCATGGAGATCATCCATTTTGATGCTTGGATTTTTTAGTTTGTGAAACACCTATATTGTGAGTCATGACAATTTTTCTCCTATGATATGTCACCATCTCCTTCTCAATTGCAGATATGAATTAATGTAGTGGATTTGTAAGATACTCTTTTATTTATGTGTAATTTTGGATAAATCATGCATTATTTTCAGGGGATGAATAGTTGAATTAACTGTATGGTTGAATTTCCATCCCATTTTACATTGTCTATATAATTTTTTAAGTATCAATTTCCATGATGGTGGTTGGGTAGCCTATGATACTTCTTAAAAACATATTAAATTGACCATTTATTTTCATATTTGTGTAGTAGAGACTTTAAATGGGGAGTGATGTTTTATAGATATGTTAATTCATTTTATTCAACTTAGATTTCTAAGAGAAGTAAGGGTAGTCCACTTAGAAAATGTGACCTCACGAGAGTCGTTCCGTCTCTATAGAGGCTAGTGTGTATGGGATAGATGTTTCAAGGGTTGGTGTGTTTTCTCCCTTGTTTGTGATATATTTTATTGATGTGTATTATTTCTAGATTTCAACTTATTTTGGGCTTCCCTAGAATCTCAAGGATGGGTCAATGTGTATTATATGGCCTCCCTAGAATCCTTCATATGGGTATATATTATGTGATGACCTCCCTATAATCCTTGGGATAGGTCTGTGTGGTGATATGAAATCCCAAGAGTCTTGAGATGTTTTCAAATATTTGATATACCATTAATATTAAATGTAATACTTTCTTAGGTTGATAGATCTCTTATTCCAAAAAATAGAATATAGGTTATCAAATTATATAAATTATAAATTATTTTTAGGTATTCGTCATTTTAGGTCTACATGTAATGGTTCCACCATTAGAAATATGTATGGTACTTTCCTATCATTCCATGGTTTAGAAGACTGTATGGATGTCAAGAAACCATGAGATAATTGACCTGGCATATATATATTAGAATTAAATATGGGAACCTATGTCATCTAGAAGATTCTCTTAAATGGGATGAAATTAATTATGAGTATCCTAAATTTAGAAATTATATGAGAAAAATTCATCTTGTGTTATTTATAGAAGGAATAAATCCTTCTAGTGAACAAAGTAATATTCATAGTACAAGGCTCATCATGTTAGTAAATTATAACTTTCCACCATGGTTACACATGAAGTGAAAATAAATTATGTTTTCTCTACTTATATATGGGCCAAAGCAGCCCAGTAATGATATTGATGTATATTTGTCTCCATTGATCAAAGATCTGAAATGTATGTGGGATATAGGTGTTACAATAATGGTTCTCATGGAATTGAAGAATTCATATTGAGTTCCATGTTGTATGGGGTAATAAATGACTTCCACTCTAATGGAAATTTATTAGGTTATAGTATTAAAGGAATATTGGGGTGTCCCAATTGTAAAAAACACACACACTCAGTTCGATTGAAACATTCCTTGAAGATTGTGTTTTTAGGGGATTGTAAATTTTTACCTCGATGAAATTGATACTGATCCTGGATGATAACATTACATGGGAATATTGAACAATGTAAAACACTATCTCTAGTAATGGGTGATCAACTGTGAAATAAAGTTATAGATATTAACACTATTTTCGGTAAAACGTTTTCAAAAAACCTTACAAAATCAAGTTGTAAGAAGTGATATTTTTTAATTACCATATTATAATTTTTTGTATGTCTGACATTTTTTTGATTTCATGCATGTATAAAAAATGTATTTGATAGTGTTATTGGAACATTAATAAATATTCCTGTAAACAAATATGGAATCAAGGCTAGGTTAGACATGATTGAAATGGGGATAAGGGGATATTTGGCACTAGTGAAGGGTAAAAGGTGAAATTTTCTTCCTCTAACAGCTTACACACTACTCATACAGGAAATATTTAAATTTTTCATTTTCCTTAATAGTGTAAAATTTCAACAAGGGTATTCGCCAAATATCAAGAATATCATGTTAGTGACTAATTTGAAGTTACATGGAATAAAATCACACGACTATCATGTTTTTATACAATACTTTATTCCTATTGATTTATGTTGCATTCTACCTCAAAATAAATGGCATAAGTTAACTAGAATCTACTTCTTTTTCAAATCCATATGCATTAAACTTATAGACCTGGAAATGTTTACAATCTTGAATAAGGAGGTTGAAGTCATATTATGTGAGTTAGAGATGTTCTTACCACCATAATTATTTTATATAATGGTCCAATTGATTGTTCACTTGGTTGGAGAGGATCAACTATATGGTCTTATCCATTACAGATGGATGTACCCAATTGAACAATATATGAAGATTTTGAAAGGGTACGTCAAGAATCGAAGTTGGCCAGAGGGTTGTATTGTAGAAAGATATATTGTTGAATAAGATATTGAATTTTATGTCGATTACCTATCAGATGTTGAAAACATCAATCACCCAAAGTCTTTTCATAGAAAAAGCCTTATGGGTGAAGGGATTTCTGAAAGAGATGTTGTTACAATTACCTTGACAGGGCGAGAGAAAGCATACCTTTACATTTTAAATGATATTGAAGATGTTGATCCATACATTGAAGTTCAAAAATAATTTATTAATGATTTGAATCCATCAATGGATGAATTATGGATATCAAATACACATAATCAATGGTTTATAGAATGATTTCGAGATCAGATTTATAAGGAGTTATCTGAAATCTGAATCCAATTGTCGAATGACTTCAATATCTAGCCAGGGAACCGAATGAAAATGTTATATCTTACACTTGTTTTTTAATCAATGGTTATACATTATATATAAAAGAATAATATGAATCTATTATGATGAAAAATAGTGGTGTTATTCTTGTGGCTAAAGTGATGAACATATACGGTTCTACAGATATAAATCCAATTTATGAAAATATTTTATATGTTGGCATTATCGAATAGATATATGAGTTGGATTATACAACATTGAAAGTGTTGATTTTCCATTGAAAATTGGTTGAAAATATGAGTTCAGTGAAAGTTGATGAAATGGGCTTCATGAAGGTGAATTTTAGTGTGGAATTGAAAAAATATTAGTCATTCATAATGACATCATCAGAAGATCAATTATTTTATTAATCAGATCCATAAAACTAGAATTGGTTGATTTTCCTAATGGTGACTAAAACAAATTTCAGTTCAGATGAAAATTCAATCAAGGTGAACCTTTCATTGGGAGATCATAATCAGTTCATTGTAGTCCTAATGTAGGTAATTTCATGTATGTTAGAGGGGACCAAAAAGAGGGGATTTAGATTCTCAATAGAGGAACAAAATCCTTAAAACCATTAAAAATAAAGGGTTTAAAATGAGAAGATAAAAGTGTTTTTTAATATACTATGTTTTTCACCATAGTATTATATTTTATCTACTGGATTTACATAATGTAAATTAAATGTTTGACTACTATATAGCCAATTACTTATACACATGATGATGTTACCAATCCCTTATAATAAAAAAATATAACAAAGAAAACCTTTTGGTAAGATGTAAAGGTTATGTTATGATATACTTTATCTTTTTTACTGAAAAATTATTTAATGGAATATTGATTTAATTTTAATTATTCCTTGAAAAGTTCATTTATTTTAGAATAATTCTGTACATATTTTATTCCTTTATTGGAAGAGAAATGATGTTGTCTCTACTCAATCATAGAGGTAATATTAATGTTTTCATAGTAAAATCATTTTCTATATAATTAATATATTGTTTCATATTTATGTTTTATTTTTTTTATTACTCATATAATAATTTTTTTATACAGTTGGATTCTTTTTTTCGATTTGGGGTGGTCTATCCATCCTTCATTTCTTTCTCCACCAAAACTTCCACAGAATTTTTTTTCCTCAAAACATTTTCACCCCTATTGTGTTGTCATTTATCACATTCCTTTAAGTTCCCTCCACTAATCAATCATAGGCATAATATTTATGTTTTCATAGTAAAATCATTGTCCATATAATTAATGTATAGTTTCGTATTTATGTTTTATTTATTTTTAGTATTAATCATATAATAACTATTTTCTTATATAGGCGGATTCTTTTTTTTATTTGGGGTAGTTTTGTTCAAATTTGATCATGCTTGTGAGAGACTGAAATTCGATCCTATAACTGAGATAATGAAAACAAGGAACTGTGTCAAGAAAGAATACAACCATCATGAAAAGGTTAATCCATATTAACTATTTAATTAATTTTGTCATCATTTTATATAATATTTTTAAGTTAATTTCCTTATTATTTTTATATAATACATATTTAGAATGATTTGATGTTCTTATCCAAAAAAACATTATAGTTAAAATACATCAGAGTATAGGAAGCTCATGTGGTCATTGTGGTGACTTCTCATTATATAATGGGAACATGAGCTTTCTCTATTCTTTTTGACTTAAACAATGATAAAGGTTTCTGTACTAAGAACATTTAGTCAATAAACATTTTTGGAAGTTCTATAAAAAAAGAAATGGAAATCATTGTAACATTGGAAATTATCAATTTTGGATACTTTAGTACATGTAGGAATTGCCATCACCTCAATCCAACACACGACGTGACTGGTATGACTCTATGTTCTTATTTTTACTTAAATTTGACATTGATTTTAGTAAAAAATATAACTTATATAACCAGACGTGATAAAACAAATTCATGTTATTTTGATACTTTAGGACAATACTCCATCAGTCATTTTTGATGTGTAATAATTATCAACAACTCAATTTGATGCATGATGTGTCCGGTATAACTCAATGTGTCAATTATTAGTATAAAATCAACATTTTGGTTCAAAAAGTGTCCCTTATTGAAATATGAGAAAATTCACTCATATTTTTGTAATAATTTAGAAAAATAATTTACAAGTCATTTAAGATGTGTAGGAATTACTCTCACATGAAACTGATACATGATGTGATCGATATGAGTCGAAGTGTGTGTTTTCAATTTAAAATGAAATTTTAGTAAAAAAGATAAGTGATGTATTAAAAACTGAGTAAAATCATTCATATTGTTTTGATACTTTAGTAAAATTATTCATATGTCATTTGAGATGTGTATGAAATATCCACAACTCAATCTGACATATGGTGTGACCGTTATGACTCCAAGTGAATATTGTTATTTAAAATTGACATAAATTTTAGTAAAGAAAAAGACAACTTACCTTATCAAAACCAAGAAAATAAATTCATATTATTTTTATCCTTTATGAAAATGATTCATAAGTCATTTTTTGCATGTAGGAATCATATGTACCTCAATCTGATACATGAAGTTCCCGGTATGCCTCAAAGTGTGTGTTATTAGTTTAAAATCGATATTTTAGTTCAAAATGTGTAACTACCTAAAAACAAAGAAAATAAACTCATTATGTCATTATAATTTTTTAAAACTATTCATAATACCTTTACGGCATTTAGGAATTGGTCTCACATTAAACTGAAACATGATGTTATTAGTATGAGTCAAAGTGTGTGTTTCTAGTTTAAAATGAAATTTCAGTAAAAAAGACGAGTTACATACTCAAAAATGATAAAAAGAATTATTATTTATTCACAATTTAGTAAAATTATCTATATTTTATTTAAGATGTTTAGGAATCATCTATACCTAAATCTGACACACAGTGTGACCATTATGACTCCAAGTGCGTCTTTTTATTAAAAATTGACATCAATTTTATTAAAATGGAAAACTAACCTACTCAAAACAAATAAAATGCATTTGTATTGTTTTTATACTCTACTTAAATGATATATAAGTCATTTTTTATGTGTTGGAATCAGCCACACCTCAATCTCATACACGATGTGCTTGGTATGACTCAAAGTGCCTGTTATGAGTTTAAAATTTACATTTAGTTCAACAACGTTTACCTCACTGCAAATCAATAAAAAGTGATTAGATTTTATTGATAATTTATTAAAATGATCTATAACTAATTTTTTACATTTATGAATCAGTTTCACGTCAAACTAATACACTATGATATTGGTATGATTCAAATTACATGTTTCAAGTTTTAAAATGGTGTTTTAGTAAAAAAATACAAGTGAAAAAATAAAAACCAATAAAATGAAATTGGATTATTTTAATACTTTATTAAAATAATCCATAATTCATTGGAGATGTGTAGTAATTCTCTGTACCTCAATCTGATGCATGATGTGACCAGTATGACTCCAAGTGTGTATTTTTATTTGAAATTGACATCAATTATAGTGAAATGGACAACTAAACTACTCAAAACTAAGAAAACACATTAATATTATTTTTATAATTTATATAAATGATACATAATTAATTTTTTATGGATATGAATTATCCTTACCTCAATCTGATACATGATGTGTCTAGTATGACTAAAAGTGTCCTTTATCAGTTTAAAATTTACATTTTAGTTGAAAAAGTGTCACTAACTTAGAGCCAATCAAACACACTCATATTTTCTTGATAATTTAGGAAAATGTTTCATAATTAATTTTGGATGTGTATGAATCAGTCTCACATCAAATTGATATACGATGTGAACGGTATGATTCAAAGTGCTTGTTTCTAGTTTAAAATGACAATTTTATTAAAAAAGACAAGTGACGTACTCAAAACCAAGATAAAACATTCATATTTATTTGATAATTTATGAAAAAGATATATAATTCATTTGGGATATTTATTAATCACCCGTACCTCAATACAATGCATGGTGTGACCATTATGACTCCAAGTGCATCTTTTTATTTAAAATTGACATCAATTTTAGTAAAATGGACAACTGACCTACTCAAAATTGAGAAAACGCATTCAAATTGTTTTGATACTTTACGAAAGTGATCCATATGTAGTTTTGGACATGTAGAAATCATATTCATCTCAATTTGATACACTATGTTCCTAGTATGACTCAAAGTGTATGTTATCAATTTAAAATCTATATTTTAGTTCAAAAATCCTCACTCATTGAAAACTGATCAAACAAGCTTGGATTTTCATGATAATTCAGAAGGGAAATTAATAATTAATTTTTGACATATTAGAATTAGTCTTATATAAAACTGATATATGATGTGATCAGTATGATTCAAATTTCCTTTTTCCAATTAAAAATTTCATTTTAGTAAAAAAGGAAAGTTATATACTTAAAACAAATACATCACATCCAGATTGTTCTGATACTTCAGGAAAATGATTCATAAGTCATTTGAGATGTGAAGAAATTACACGCACCTCAATCCAATGCATGGTGTGATTGATATGACTCAAAGGGATTATTTTTAATATATAAGTGTCATTTTAGTATACAATGTGCATCACATAACCAAAACATAGAAAATGAGCCTATATTGTTTTCTCATCATTCTATCTACTATTAATTTATTTATTTCCTTAATATTTTTATCTTACTATTATTTATTTTACATCAATAAGGGGGGGCGAATAAATAAAAGAAACCCTACCTAAATTCACACAAGGAGGCTCCAAACCGGGACCTCCCATACACCACTACATGATGCAACTACTAGGATGTTCTCATGGGGCTTTATCTTAAACTTATTTTGTAACACCCTAATGTTTTTATGAAATATTTTCTTTAAATAATTTTTATTCTTCAGTAGATTGGTTTTCAAGAAATCTTGATTTTAAATGAACTATGAGATTACCTTATAAGAAAATTACCATTATAGCCTAGTCGTTAGATTCCCATGAATAATTATAACTATCTTATGAAAATTCATTATGAATTCATTGTCTATCAATTATTTATGAAAAATTTAAATCAATTAGATATTTGTATTTTTGGGTTAATTAATTTTAGTAATGATGTTAATGCGATATATATGTGTTATATACTTAATAAAACATTTTTATATTCATCCAATGGATATTTTGCTCATAGGGTATCAATACAACCCTATTTGATGTATAAAAACCTATTTTTTAAAAGGTTAATTTTACAAATTTGAATGGAGAACCCATTTAAAATTAATATTTTGACACATTAATAATTTTTTATGATAACATAAACATATTATTTGGAAGAGGGATATAAAAATTTACTTTGGATAAATTTTCGATATTCTTCTCATAACCTTAATGCTTTGATTAATAAATACGCTAAATTTTAATTAAAAACAACTTTTTTCATCGAGATAATTAATATGGTTAAATATTAATATTTAATGGGTTTAAAATATAAACAGAATATATTTTTATCATTCAATATAATTTATCTCATTAGCTGTAATTTTAAATTGAATTCATAGGTAAAAACATGTCAATCTTCTACAATGTTTTATCTTTTATAACTTGTTTTCTCATTCCATCAATGGGATTAATTTTATATTAATTACTGTAACTTATGTGTTTTTGATTTTGAAAAATAGATTCCATATTTTGAATCAGTAGGTATAAATTATGTTAATAGTATACTTTTATTTTTTGGAATTATGAATAATAACTTTGGTAATTATTTTTATTACCATGGTTAATGGTAAATAGGATAATTAAAGGTAAAAATAATATTATAAAATTACCTTAACATATGTAAAAATCCTATTAGATTAATAAATTATAACCTAATCATTTATTTTTCTAAATGGAATAACTTAATGTCCACTCACCTATAAAAATGACATGAATATAATAAAAACTAATGAATGTGACAAAATGTCACAATCTCATTTTATATAAGTATATTAATTTTAATATATGGATAAGTATGAGATAATGTAGACCATATATAGTCTCTGTAAATATAAAATAATTAGCTACATCATAGAAATTTATTTATAATTTTTAGATATTAAATAATGACCATTAATGATGACACAATGCGATACATAAATTATTTTATTAATAGAAATATAAAAAAATGGTTTTTAAAATATTAAAAGAAATATCATATAAACTAATTAATGTGATCCAAGAATTTTATAGGTTACTATGACATTTTATGAGTTTATTAAATATATTTTTTTGAATTTATCTTTGGTGTGGATTTTATTTAAAGTCAAATAAATGAATAGTGTCAAAATTGATACTTAGTATTTTATAAAAATAACATTTTATTAAATTATTTAAAAATCATAAAAATATTTATAAATTACAAATTAATGATTATAAGGTTTAAAATGTCATAAAATATCCATTTATGGTCAATTAATACAATATAAATAAATATTTATAACCATTAAATATTTAGAATGTTTTTACCACAAATAAAATTAAATAGAATAACTAAGTGTCAATTAAAAAGATACAGTTTAAATTCAAAAATTAACTTGTCCAAAATTTATTTTATGATGAGATTAAAATCCTATCTCAACTCATCTAATAAATTGGGATATTTTTGAGGTTTATGAGTAGGGTTTGATTTTATTATAAATTTTTATTTATGGAGTTTCCAAAAGTGACCCTCACCTCAATTATAAAAGAGAACCTCCTCCCTTACCTCTTCACTTCATTTTAGGAATTCAATATGCGCCATACCCTACCCTTTTTCCTTATAAACTTCTCTATTTTCATTCTAGATGTTTTGGTTATCTTCAAAGACAAACTCTAGTGCTATTAGAAGAGATTTAGAGGAAGCACGTCAAGGAAGAGGTAATCTCATCTACCGATTCTCTAAAACCGCTTTCTTATTCTACTTCCTCTTCATTAGTTGTTTCATTATAAAGTAATAAAATCAGTGTTAATGATATAATGATATGTAATTATAAATATGAAACAACAATATTTCACCATCTATCCACCCTATGAAAAATGAAATCACCGTGTGCGTACGTACGACTTACCGTCTCCACATTGTGGTGTAATATGTTTTTCACCACCACCTTACTTGTATGGGTATAATGATGAAATTAATAACTATAAATGATTATTATAAAATTATACTGATTATTAAATATTATACACCATCCACTTCAATACCATTCAACAATTTTTGAATGACATCATCGCTCGTGCGTACGTACGACCTACCATCTCCATGATTTGATGCAATTCATTCTACATAATATTCATTAAAAAATGACTATATACATGAATTGAGGGAATAAATATGATATATATTATACTAATATCATTATTTAAATGATATAATTATTACCTAAAAAGATTAATAAGAACTTATTCAACAAAACATTCATAAGAACGTAAAGAAGTTAATACCTGAATAACAAGTAATAATGAAATATTACTAAAAAATGGATGAAAATATGATCATAACTGTTATTGTAAAAATTATTTAGATTCTAGAATAAATCATTAACATTTTTTAAATCATTATACAGGAGGTTCAGATACACACAAAGCATATTGGACCTAAGGTAAGGGATAAATTTTCAAATATCATTTTTATTCGAGATTGTATATTCGTAAGTATTTACTATGGTATAATTATCATCCATGTCCATGTTTCCTAAATTTTTATTTCAAATTATTCTTTATATATTTATATACTTTTTAAAGGATAATTTTACCCATTGGTAAATTTTTACTAAATTTTATGAATGGAATCTTTTTTCATTTTGGGTACGAGGTACTTTTTGACTTTTCTGGAAAAAGTACGAGAAGAATGTTTTTTTAACTTGTACGGAATGAGGGAATTTTTATTCTTTCATAATTCCTTATTTCCTTGAATATTCCCCTAAAATAATAAAATTATATTTTCACATAAAATTATTTCTTCAAAAATTGTGTGGCATTTTGAGGAAGGAAAATGTTTTTTGAAGAAGAAAGGATATTTTCCTTAGGAATTAATTTCAAGTGTTTTCTCAAAATAAAATTCCATCTAAGATAAAACTCATTAAATAGGGATATATTTCTATCCCAATTATTACTATGATTTTATTATGTTTATGATGGAATTTTATTTATAAAATCCATTTGTTTTATATCAATTATTATGGAATTATGTTTAAGAAACCCATTTTATATCATGGGTTATGCTATGGTAAATGTTTTTATGATTTTGTGGAACACGTAAGAATGGTTTCATTATGAGATTGGTGGTACCTATACATCACTCCAATGCATTGGGTAAATATTTATATCTCATGATATAAACATTACTAGAATGGAAAATAAATATGGTTCAGCAATATAGGGCTGGAACGAGGAGTGAAATCGGTTCAATAATGGATTTTGTCTCCTACGATGGTATCAGCAATTAGCCTTGACTAATATGAAATTATTTTCTATTCTTATGTGTCTATTACATGAAATTTCATATCTTATGTTATGAATATTGGAATTACATTTCAATTTTATGATTTATCCCATGACATTGTATTATGATCTTTCATATGAAGGATAATATTTTCAAATGATATGTTCTTATGATTATGATATGACTGATATTTCCCTTATTTAACCTTACTGAGAATTTGAGATCACCCTTTAATATGTTTCATTTCCCCAGGTCATGAAAAATGGTATTAAGTTAGATATGTCAAAATGGAATCTAGCTATGAAAAAATAAGCGGGAGACAATGTTGATGTTTTATGAACTAGTTCTTTATATTTCACAGTTTCTAAAGACACTAAAACCATACGTTCCTGGCTTGGTTTTGTTATGTTATATAAAAATATTCTTCAATGTTTAATTAATATTTATATGTAAAGTATGGTCCATTATAGTTGGTATTAGATAAATGGTAGAGTCAACCTTTGGAAACTAGGATAAGAGAACCTTAGTTAGAACTCTAAGGATATGATGAAGAATAGGTTACAATATTATCCTAGAGCTTTGAAGATGTTCATGAATAACCTAGTATAAAACATAAAGTGTCCAAAATTGAAATTTTATTCTTGATTATGTGGTTTTTCAGTTATGATTATTGTTTCTCACACTATGCTTCTTGGTCTTAATCAATGGCTGAAACATTAAGGAACAACATTAATGCTGAATATGACGGGAAATGAAATGATTGTACCCCTGATCAACCAAATGTTATGAGAGATGGAATGAAAAATCTTGTAGCCATGATCACACAACTTTCTAAAGCTATGAAGCATGTCGAACTTCCAAACGAGAAAAGGAGGGAGCAACATTCTGTTGAATCCTTCATGAGGCAGTGTCTACCTTCATTCAGTGGATCTTCTAATCCATTAGTGGATGAAAAATGGATCAATACCACTTAAAAGTTATTTTAAGTTCTACAATGTTCTGACCATGATAAGGTCATTTTATTAGTATATCATTTGGAAGGTGAAGCTAATCAATGGTGTAATCTTATCAATAATATGAGGCAAAGATATAAAATTGATTCCATGGAATGGGATGAGTTCAAGAACTTATTTTTTCAAAAAGTAATTTCCTTGTATTCTTTGAAAAAATATAGAGAAGGAGTTCATTGAAATTAAGCAAAAGGATGATGAATCTGTTGGTACATATGAATCAAATTTTAAAAGACTTTCAAGGTACACTTATGGAATTATTATCCAACCAGAGAGTAAAATTGATCGATTCTTTAGTGGCTTAAAACCAAGTCTCTTAAGTGAATTGGCCATAAGGGACTTCAGTAGTTGTGTGGAAATTGTTTGATGTGATCTCAAGGTTGAGATGGATATTGGAGTAACCCATCAATCATATGGGTTTAATAATATGAGAAAAATTGAATTTAAAGGAAAATATAAAGACCACACTGAAAAGAATATGAGTTTTTTCTTATGCTCAAAGTGTGGAAAGAAAAATGGAGGGAATTGTCTTAATGGGACTAGTAAATGTTTTAAGTGTTTAAAAGAAGGTCATCATGTAGTTTAATAATGAAGCAATGGAAAAAATATGTCTAATAATGCGAATAATGAAAATTTTATACAGAATGCTCCTCTTACACTTCAATGTTACAAGTGCAAGTAAATGGGTAATTTTGCCAATCAATGACCTAATACAAGTGTTATTGATGATGATTGATTTCAAAAAAAAATTTATGACCAAAGATAAAGGAAAGTCACATGAAATCACTATAGGCGATGTGGAGTACAATAATGAAGTGGCGAAAGGTACACTTACTATCTACTCTAAAGTAGAAAATGTTTTATTTTATTCAGGATCCACTCACTCTTTTATTTCTGTAGAATTTTCTATGGGTATCATTGTATTACCTCAACAATTAGATATTGAATTTGCTGTGACAACTCCTAATGGAACAATAGTCACATCAAAAGTTTATAATTATTTTCCGGTTTATGTTTTTGGGAAAGTGCTTCTTTAAAATCTTGTGATCCTTCCTATAGTGGAATTTGATGTGATTCTTATCATGGATAGGATTTCTCTATGTGAAAAACATATCTATTTCTAAGGAAGGGAAGTCACATTTTATATTACAGATCAATATGTGATATTCTGTCAATGCAAATATGAATATTACCTTCCATTAGAAATTTCTTCCATCTTATGGGTCTTGATTTCTATAAATTATGGTTATTTATCTAAAATGGTTGGGGAAAAACTCATGACTAAAAATACACCCATTGTACGAAAGCTTGATGATGTCTTTCTGGAGGAATTTCCTGGTATTCCACAAAATTTTGAAGTTGATTTTTCAACAGAACTCATACTGGGTGTTATGTCTATTTCAAAGACACCTTATAGAATGTCCACAATTTAGTTGTAGGAATTGAAGAAGCAACTCCAAGAGAATGTTGATAAGGGATTCATACGACCTAGTGTGTCACCTTGGGGAGCACCTGTTTTGTTTGTTAAGAATAAATATGGATCAATGAGACTCTATATTGATTATCAAGGACTTAAAAATATTATTATCAAGAACAAATATCCTCTTCCCTGTATTGATGACTTATTTGACCAACTATGTGGAGATAAATACTTTTCCAAGATTGATCTTAGTTCAGGAAATCTTCAATTAAGGGTCAAAATGAGGATATACCAAAGAAGAAATTCTGTACAAGGTATGTAAAATATGAATTTATAGTGACACCTTTTGATCATACTAATTTCCCCTGCTATCATTATTGATCTAATGAATAGAGTCTTTAGAGATTATCTTGGTCAGTTTGTGGTAGTCTTTATAGATGATATTCTTGTCTACTGAAAGAGAAAGGAAGAAATTAATATCACATGAGAATTGTACTTAATACCCTATGAAAAGAGAATATTTTTTCCAAATTTACCAAATGTGAATTTTGGACTCCGAAAGTTTCAATTTGGGTCAAATAATCTCAAGAGAGGGGATATCTATAGATCTAGCAAAAATAGAGGTTATTGAAAGATGGTTAAGACCAATAATGGTAACTCAAATACAAATTTTTCATTTTTTGGATGGATATTATTGGCATTTTGTGAAATATTTTACATGATTATCTAATCCACTCACCAATTTTACTCAGAAAGGATTTAATTTAGTTTGGAGAAATGAATCTGAATAGAATTTAAAAGAACTAAAAACAAGGTTAGCCAGTGCACCTATCCTCACACTACCTTGTAGTGGAGAAACGTTTTTGATATAAAGTGATTCATCCAAGAAGGGACTGAGATATGTTCTCATGAAAAATGATATGGTGATATATTATGCCTCACTTTAGTTGAAAATCCATGAGAAAAATTACCCAACTCATGATTTGGAGTTAGTTGCGGTAATCTTTTCATTATAGATATGAAGGAATTATCTTTATGGTGAAAGGTGTGATATTTACACTGATCATAAAAGTTTAAAGTATATTTTCAAACAAAAAGAGATGAATATGTCCCAAAGACGATGGATGGAGTTGATTAAAGATTATGACTTCTTAGTACATTACCACCTTAGAAAAGTGAATAAGGGGAAGATTCTTTGAGTCGAAAAGACCATGCTAGCTTATCCATAATGAGTATCAAGAAATATCCAATATTTATGGATTTACGAAGAATGGATCTTGAAATTTTAAAGGATGGGGGGAAATAATATATTTCTCAAATTAATGTTAAACCATCAATACAAATGAAGATTAAGGAGGCGCAGAAGAAACATGTAAAGCTACAAAAGAAGTTGAGAGATTTTCTTGAATTCAACCTTGATTGTGATGAAATAAAAAGGTTCCCAGACGAGGTTTGTATTCCTCCCATACTATAATTAAAGAAGGGTCTATTGGATGAGGATCATAGTTCTTCATTCTCTATTCCCCTTGTAAGAACAAAGATGTATAGAGACTTGAAAGAGTACTTCTAGTGGGATGGAATGAAAAGATATGTCACTGAATATGTCTCTCGATGATATTTCTGTCATCAAGTTAAGGATGAGAAACAAAATTCTAAGGGGATATTACAACCATTACCCATACCGGAATAGAAATGTGAAGAAATCACTATGGAATTTGTCATCAGACTTCCCAAAACATCTAAAGGAAATAATTATCTCTAGGTTATTGTTGATCACCTTACGATGTCGGCACAGTTCATTACTATCAGAAAGTATTTTTATATTGATCATATTTCTAGGATATATGTAAAGGAAGTTGTAATATTTAATGGATTACCACTTTCCATTATATCTAATCAGAATCCAAGGATTACCTCAAAGTTTTGGAAAACTCTTCAGCATGCTCTGGATACAGAGTTAATTATTAACACTAATTATCATCTTCAAATAGATGGTCAGTTTGATCGGAAAATTAAAACTCTAGAAGACATGTTGAGAGCTTGATCTATGGATTTCAAAGGTGGTTGGGATCAATAGCTACCATTGGTTAATTTTCTTATAATAATAGCTCTCACTCTAGTATCTAAATGGCTCTTTATGAATCCCTCTATGGAAAAAAGTGCAAAACTCCAACTTTCTAGGATGAATTTGGGGAAAGAAAGTTGTTAGGACCAGATATTGTTGATGAATTGGCAGAAAAGGTCAGATCTATTCAAAAACACATAATATTAACTTATAGTCAACAAAAAAGTTATGCTAACAACCAAAGAAAAGACCTAGAGTTTGAAGTGGGTGATAAGGTGTTCTTACAAATATCTACCTGGAAGAGAGTAATGAGATTTGGAAATAAGGGAAAGCTGATCCCTAGGTATATTGGTCATTTTGAAATTATATATCATGTTGGGAAGGTAGCTTTCTGATTGGTGCTTCCATTGAATCTCTCTAATGTTCATGATGTGTTCTATGTATCTCTCCTAAGAAAGTAAATACCAAATACTTCACATGTACTAAGCTTAGAAGTCATACCGCTAGATCAAGATTTTTCTTATAAAGAACAACTAATAGAGATTCCATATCGTAGAAAAAACATTCTACGAAACAAAACCAATCACTTGGTTAAAGTTTTATGGAGGAACCAACAAATTGAAGAAGATACATGGGAACTTGAGGATATGATGTGGGAGAGGTATCCTCATCTATTTTTTTTCTAAGTGATGAATTTCGAGGGAGAAATTCAGTTTAAGGGGGTAGAATGTAACAACCATATGTTCTTATGAAATATTTTCTTTAAATATTATTTATTCTTCAGTAGCATCCTTTGCATGCAATCGTGAGTTTAAAGAAACCCCAAGATTATTTTATTATAAAGTTAACATTATAGCCTAGCCGTTAGGTTATAGGGAATAATAATAACTAACATAAGAAAATTCATTATGAATTCATTGGATACCAATTATCTATGAAAAATATAAATCAATTAGATATTTTTATTTTTGAGTGAATTACTTTTAGTAGTAAAATTAATGAGATATATATGTGTTATATACTTAATAAAATATTTTTCATATTCATAAAATGGATATTTTAGTCATAGGATAGGAATAAAATCCTATTTGATGTATAAAAACCTATTTTTTAAAAGGTTAATTTTACCCCTTTGAATGGTGAACCAATTTTAAATTAAGAATTCTACCCATTAATAATGTATATATATAAAAAAAAAATTATTTTTAAGAGAGATATAAAAATTTACTTTGGATAAATTTCTGATATTTTTCTCATAACTTTCATGTTTTGATTAATAGTAAAAATATGATAAATTTTAATTAAAAATAAATTTTCTCATCAAAGTAATTTATATGGTTAAATTATAATATTTAATTTTTTTAAAGCATAAATAGAATTTATTTTTATCATTAAATATAATTTATGTCATTATCATTAATTTTATATTGAATTCATAGGTAAAAACATTTCAATCTTTCATAATGTTTTAACTTTTAAAACCTATTTTCTCATTTCAACAATGAGATTAAATTTAAATTAATTACTGAAACTTCTATGTTTTTAATTTTTAAAAATGGATTCCATATTTGGTATCATTAGGTCCAAATTATGTTAATAGGATACTTTTATTTTGGGGCATTATGAATATTAACTTTGGTAATTTTTTTTATTACCATTGTTAAAGGTAAATCGGGTAATTAAAGGTAAAAATAATATTATAAAATTATTCTAACACCTGTAAAATCATAATGAATGACTAAATGTAACCCGTATAATTTATTTTTTATGATGTAATAACTTAATGTCCACATACCTATAAATATTACATGAATATAATAAAAACCAACGAATGTGAAAAAATGTCACAAAATCATTTTATATAAGTATATTAATTTTAATATATGGATGAATAAGAGATAATATTGACCATATATAGTATCTAGAAATCTAAAATAATTACCTACATCATAGAAATTTATTTATAATTTTTATATATTAAATAATTACCATTAATAATGACATAATAGGGATGTAGAAATTATTTTATTAATAGAAATATCAAACAAAATGGTTTTAAAAATATTAAATGAAATATAATATGAACTAATTAATGTGCTAAAATTATTTTATAGGTTACTATTACATGTTTGGAGTGTATTAAATATATTTTTTTCGAATTTATCTTCTGTTTGGATTTTATTTAAAGTCAAATAAATAAATAGTGTCAAAAATGACACTACAGATATTTTATAAAAATAACATTTTTTTAAATTATTTAAAAATCATAAAAATATTTAAAAAATACAAAATGATAATTATATGGTCTAAAATTTCATAAAATATCCATGTATTTTCAATTAACACCATATAATTAAATATTTATAACCATTAAATATTTAGAATATTATTTCCACAATTAAAATTAATTAGAATAATTATGTGTCAATTAAAAATATATGGTTTAAATTGACAAAATAACTTATCCAATTTTTTTTTATGATTATATTACAACACTATGTCTTATAATATTCTATATTGGGACATTTTGGAGGTTTTTGGGTAGGGTTTTATTTTATTATAAATTATTATTTATGCAGTTTCCAAAAGTTCCCCTCTCCTGAATTATAAAAGGAAACCTCCTCCCTCACCTCTTCACTTCATTTTGAGTCTTCAATATCGGTCATCCCATGACATTTTCCCTCTAAACTTCCCTATTTTAGTTATAGATCTTCTTTTCATCTTTGAAGACCAACTATAGTTCTCTAAGAATAGATTTAGAGGAAGCACGTCAAGGAAGAGGTAATCTCCTCTACCGATTCTTTCAAACTTATTTCCTCATCTACTTCCTCTTCATTAGTTGTTTCATTATAAAGTAATAAAATAAGTATCACTAATATACTCATATGTTATTGTAAATATTATAAAACCATATTTCACCTTCTATCCACCCTATGAAAAACGAAATCACCATGCATGTGTACATACGACTTATCATCTCCACGTTGTGGTGTAATATGTTTTTCAACACCACCTTACATGGATGGGTATAATTATAGAAATAATAACTATATATGATTATTTTAACATTATATTGATTCTTAAATATTATAAACCATCCAATTAAATACCATTCAACAATTTTGGAATGATATCATCGGTTGTGCATACATACGGTCTACCGTCTCCATGATGCGATGCGATTCATTATACATGATATTCATTAAAAAATGATTATATACATGAATTAAATGGATAAATATGATATATATTTTAAAAATATATTTTTTTAAATGATATAAATATAACTTAAAATGAGGAATAATAACTTATTCGACAAAACATGCAAAAGAACATAAAACAGTTAATATATGAATAAAAAGTAACAATGAAATGTTACTAACAAATGGATGAAAATATGATCATAATTGTTATCATTAAAATTATTATGATATTGTAATAAATTAGTAACATTATTTAAATAATTATACATGATTTTTGAATACATAAAAAGCGTATTGGATCTAATATAATGCATAACTTTGCAAATATCGTTTTTATCCAAGATTGTTTATTCATAAGTATTTACTAGGGTATAATTATCATCCATATCAATTTTTCCTAAATTTATATTTCAAAATATTCTTTATATACTTCTATAATTTTTAAAATTAAATTTTACCCATTGTTAAATTTTTACTAAATTTTATGAATGTAATCTTTTTTCATTTTCGGTATGAGGTACTTTTTGACTTTTCCAGAAAAAGTACAAGAAGAATATTTTTTTTAACTTGTACAGCATGAGCATATTTTTATGCTTTTATATTGCCTTATTTATTTGAATCTTACCCTAAAATATTACAAAGTTATTTTCACATAAAATTAATTCTTCTAAAATTGTGTGGTATTTTGAGGAATGAAACGTTTTTGAAGAAGAAAGGATATTTTCCTCAGGAATTAATTTCAAGTGTTTTCTCAAAATTATTTTCCATATAAGATGACACTATTTAAATGAGGTTATATTTCTTTTTTATGTTATTAATATTATTTTATTGTGTTTATTATGGAATTTTATCTATGAAATCAATTTATTTTATATCAATTATGAGGGAATGATTTTTAAGAATCCCATTTTATTCCATGGGTTATGCTATGGAAAATGTGTTTTTTTTGTTTTTGTGGAAGAAATAATAATGGTTTAATTATGAGATGGGTGGAAACTATATTTCCCTCCAATGAATTGGGTAATGATTTATATCTTGTGAGATAGACTTGAATGGAACGACAAGTAAATCCAGTTCAGTAATACAAGTCTAAAACGAGGAGTGAACTCGGTTTAGTAATGGAATGTTTCTGCTATGATGGTCTCGGTAATAATCCTTGAATAATATGAAATTATTTTCTATGATTATGTGTGTATTACACAAAATTTCATGTCTTATGTTATGACTATTAGGATTACATTTCACTTTTATGATTTATCCCAGGACATGATATTATGATCTTTTATATACATGATAAGGTTTTCAAATGGTATATTCCTATAATTATGATATGAATGAAATTTCACTTGTTTACCCTTACAGAGAATTTGAGATCACCCTTTGAAATGTTTCTTTTCCCCAGGTCATGAATAAGGGTATTAAGTAAGATATGTCTAAAGGAGTCTAGTTATGATGAAATAAGCAGGAGACAATTTGTATGTTTTATGATCCAGTTGTTTATGTTTCCCAGTTTCTAAAGACACTAAACCTATACACTCTTGTCCTAGTTTTATTATATTATGTAATAAATATTCTTCAATTTTGATGTAATATATATATGTAAAGTATGGGCCATTATATATTTAATTAATTTTCATAGAGATAGTGCTTGAATACGAACAAGAAAAGGTGTGATGTGTAAGAATCAACCACAACTGAATCTGATATATAGTGTTCCTAGTATGACTCAAAGTTTATTTTAAAATTAAAACTTTATGTTAATTTAATTAGTTATATTATTACTAAAATAAGAATTCTTTTCCTATATATGTGTATTCTTTTTCTTGACCATTGGTGGTTTTTTCAGAAATAACATGAATCATGGTTAGTATCAAAAGACAGAGGAACATTGATATTATTGAATGTAAGTAATAATTTATAATTATTTAATTGTATAAACCAATGGTTGAAATATCTATAATATAGTGTTTTTTCTATTTGTGTTGTAAATTTAATTTCTTTTAAATTATGTATTGGTACTTTATTTTGTTGATATCTAGTGGTGTTTCTTGTGTTACGGTGTGCTGTTACAGCACATTTCACCGGTGCTGCAGTGTGCTGTTACAGCACACTGCATTATGCCAATTTATCAGTACTTTTGAATGCACTGATAAATGGATCTTTTATCAGTGCTTCTGAAAGTGATGATAAATGGGTCCTTTATCTATGCTTTTAAAACCACTGATAAATTGGTCCTTTATCATTGCATTTAAAAGCATAGATAAAGGACCCATTTATCATCACATTAAAAAGCATTGATAAAGGTACCTTTTAACGGTTCTAAATAAAAGAACTGATAAATTGGTCCTCTATCAATGCTGATAAAGGACCCATTTATCAGAACTTTTGAAAGCACTGATAATGTACCCCTTTATCAGTTCTTTTTTAGCAGTGATAAAAGATAAGGGATTTTAATATCACTCTGGTAGTCAGCGCTTCTCTAGTGATAATAAAGCCCATTTTTAGCACTATTAAAGTTCTATTTTGTAGTAGTGTTATGATGGATTGATTTGAAATTATACATCCCAAAAATTTATTGGTTATTTTTTACATCACATGACATACTATGAAAAGTGGATGGGGAGTGATACGAGAACATTATGAATATTTTTTTTGGCCACAAGCCTCATCTTTTGTTTATATATACATGACTTGTATTTTTTTCCATATTCACATGATTTTCATTAATCATATGTTCTTATGATTTCATTACTCCTATTCCATGTTCTTATGTGAGTATTTATGATCCTATAATTCTATGATCTCATATTGTACTTGTTGATACTTATATCTCTTCCCCATGTTTATTATCCCCATATTGAGATTTTTAGATCAATTATTTATTTTAAGTATGTCCCCAGGATATCCTTTGCAATGATAGATGTATGATGAGTCCTAGGTGGGTATTATTATTATGAAAATAAAATATAATGTTATTTATTTTTAATATGTTGTAATTATGTAGTTAATATCACCAGTAAAGTGTACCAAAAGATTTATGGGAGTTTTTAAAGATATTTATGTTAAAAATGATATGATATTAGGTGTTTTAGATACGATTCATTATACTGTTAGTACGATCACACTTTCTATCTCCATAAAAATACTTTTTTTCCCTCAAAATAAAATTTTAAGTTTTATATCAAGTTGAGACATTGATTCTTTGTCACCATATTTCACAACAATGAATTTCATTAAAATATCAAGTCTTATTAATTTATCAAGAGAAAACAATGATTGTAGTATTTCCCCTGTCTTGGTCCCCACCAGATGCTCCTCATACCAATCTCTATACTTTTATCTCAAATTTCTGTATACAAAATCTTATTTAAATAATATAATCACCTTAATATCTCTAAATGATCCAAAGGTGGGAATCGTTGCATTCTTTTCATAAAAATGAATAAAACAGATCCCTTATAATTTTATAGTCCACACCATCGCAATCATTAGTTTCCAATAATTGTAATTTCTAAAAATAACTATTTAAATTATCTAAAATGTCATTAAAACCTCACAATCACAATATACTTGAAAAAATTAAAAAAATAAACTATTAAATTCAATAAAATATAAACTAAGATGAATAAAATTATTTCCCTCTTTTTTTAGAATTAATAATTTTAGTATTATCACTACGTAGAACACTATATTCACTTTTTTAGTTCCATATCTTTATTAAACAGCTTATATATATATATACACACAGCTCTATGTGTGTGATATGGATAATTATAGTATATATATATATTTATTATAAAACACCACATAAATAAATATATACACATACATAAGTAAAATATTATATGTATACCTAATAAATAATATAGGTATAATATTATATATATATATATAATATTATAATATGGGGGAGTTCTTTTCTAGATGTCAGACAACTTCTTAGCCTAGTCCCCACCATGCACACCAACCCTGAGAGCGTAGACCTCCTTATTTTCAACATAGAAACCACCTCAACACAAACAAACCCAACCATATCCAAGGACTGAATCATCTTTTACTGCATGCCAGCCTCCATTAACCATTTGATCTATCCATTTCACCTCATTCTTATATTCAATCATACAAATATTTGACATCAATAGAAAATCATCTCTCTTACCAAACTAGACAAATCATAACAAAATAATGGTCATACCCCTCACATACATGTTCTAATCATCATCAATAGACCACTAGTTATATACTCGAGTAATCCTCACAAGTTTATATTCTCTAATAACGAACACTTTCAACCATTTTCTAATTTATGGAAAACCAAATATCATAAATTCAACCTTATAATAAAAAATTTAACATTGGTTCACACCCATATCAACACTATTATTCATTATATATTGAATCCTTCATTGATGAGGGCCTATTTTTAGAAACCTGGGTTAGTTCAATCACAATCGATCACACTAGTTGTTGATTAAGATTCATATCTACTATCAGTTACTGATGTACAATGAATAAGGATGATAATATTCAATCAGTGGTATATAAAAAATTAATATTGATATCATTATTATTATTATTTTTACCATCATAATAGTAAAATATAAAAAATATATCAACATCCAATATCAAATGGTTATAATGAGGTTAATAGAGGTTCTTGATACTACCTTAGTGTGCCTTTCATAGCCTCAATTCGTAAAAATTCAATAAATCATGCTCCATTTATTTGAATTAAACAATGAGACTTAATGAGTGTAATTATATAATTATATAAAATATTCTTAGTTCAAAAAATAAAGTTATATTAGTGTTAAATTAATTACATTGAACTAAGAAATACCAAACTAAAAAAATTAAGCAAGAGTCTCATTGAAGAGGTATTTCTATTTTTCTCTAAACTCATATAAATAAATTATTAAAGTAAAATAGAACCATACTCCCCTAAATTACTAAAAACATCCATCCAAATGGTAAAAATCATATATAAAATACTAAAGATGTAACATTACAAGAAAGTATTGAATAATATATATTCATATCTATGTATATTTATAAATTAGATAGTGTTTTAGAGGCTTAAAAGGAGAATAAATCCAATCTTAAGCATGGAATACACTAATATTTTTTAAAAGATTGTTTTACTGCCTTTTGATGGAAAACCATTTTTAAATAAAAATTTTGAAAATTTTATAAGCTATATTTGTCAAAATAAACTTATTCTTTATTATTTGTACATTTAAATTTACTTTGGATAAATGTTTGGTATTTTTCTGACAATGTTCATTTTTTAATGAATAGTGAAAAATTCTGCATTTTACATCAAAACTGCTTTTTCATCTAATTTAATTATATGGTTAGATTATCTTTTTAATTAGTTTTAAAGTGTAAATAGAATATATTTTTACCATTTAATACAATGGTGGTCATTATAATTAATTTTACTTTGGAATTTGTCATAAACAAGTGCCAAACTTTTCATAGATATTGTTTCAAAAAAACTCGCTATTTGTTTTGACAATGGGAATTATTTTTATATTAATTTTTGAAATTTCTATGTTTGGAATTTGGTAAAATGGATTCCATATTTGGAATCATAAGGTACAAATTATGTAATTAAGACTCTTTTGTTTTTGGACATTATGAATAGTATTGATGGTAACTATCTTTAATTATCGTGATTAATTAGTAATCTGGTAGTTAAGGATAATAAAATAATATCATAATAATAACAAATGACCCCAACATGTGTCCTAATGCTACTGGTTGTGTCATGGCCGACCATGGGATGCCTTTTTCCAAAATTAGGGACTCCATGGAATCACTTTTGGATGAAAGTGACACTGTATCATTTTATTTTTAAAGAAAGGAGAATATCACTAAAGAATGTATCACCCAAGTAATAAATTTTTAATTTTGTCTGAGTAAATGATCTCTTAGACTATAAATATTAATTGTAAAGATAAAAATATTTCCTACATCATATTATTTTTTTATAATTTTTATACATTAAACAAATTAATTTATTTATGACACCATGATGATGCAACGATTACCTCATTAATTAACGATTTAAATAAAATGAAAAGATAATGTAAAATATAAGACCAAAACTTGTCAAAGACCTATTTTCTGAGTATATTTCGAACCCTTATCACCTTGTACTATAAATATATCCATGTGGGACCTTTTAAATCCTATACTCATTTTAAAATAAAGTAACATTTCTTGGTTTTCCAAGAGTTCCCCTCCTCCCTCTTATAAAAGGCCCCCACCTCTACCTCCTTACACACACTTCTCAAGACATTGGATCAGCCAAGATCTGCTCATTTTGTCTCTCCACATACCTCTATTCATCCTAGAATCATTACCTTAGGCAGAGAGATCTTCAAGAAACCCTTTTGGTTCAAACTAAGATGAGTTACCCGATTTCAAGGTAAAGTCTTCTCTAATGTTCTTTTGTTTTATTTTTCTTCTCCAACCCCATAACTCTTTTTATAAATTTATTTTGTAACAAAACCAGTATCTTAAATATACTAGGATGTTTTTATAATAAGTATTTGAGATAAAATTACAGACACCTACATCAAATGGTTAAAGAGAATACTTTTTCTGTGGATGGAGAATTTCTGCCTCACGAAATGATGATTGTTCAATATTCTTCTAACACCTTCAAAGGTGGCCATTAAGATGTAACTATATTTATATATGATATATATTATGTTTATGTTTTCCTTATTCTTCTGTATTTTTAATTTATGACATACCTTTATGGTTTCCATTATGGGTAAACGTGATATCTTCATTTTAGGAAGTGCGGACTTCCACCCCCTCAAAGTTATTTGATTCGTTAATGCCATATATGGGACATCTAAAGGATGATGTTAATAATATTATATATGATATTATACTGGAATTATAATATACCTTTATGTCATTATGATTCCATTCCATAAAATACGAAATAGAAATGAAAGTAGCGTTCATGCGTACGTATGGCTTACCGTCTCCATGAACAGTGCATTTCATTTCTTACCTCTAAATGTTATGTAATATTATAAATGAATGTATATACTGGATATATATGATATTTAAATCATGAATATAATTTTGGATATAATGGATACATGGACAACTTGTAATTATAAAGAGTTTATTTTTGACTCAAGTTCCAATGATCTACAAAATGACCATTATTAACTTAAATAATTACATAGTATTCATAACATGGTAATAAGTGATATAAAATGAATAATGAACTTAAAAAATGTTCTTAAGAAAGTAGAAATTAACTCAAGTTTATTATTCAGGAGGTTAAAGAACAATCGAGTCAAGTCGGACCTGAGGTAAGGGACTTCGTCTAAATCTACTTTCATTGAGGCATATTTTGTTTTATACACAACTTATTTTATACAGTGTATAAACCCCTTGGAATTTTATGTTTATTCAAAAGGAATATTTTTTATATGAATCGTTTTACTAAACTAAAAAGGGAATGTTTTTGTTATACGTATGCGGAGACAATGACTTCTCCGCCTTCGTGACCATTATTTGAGTTTCAGTTTCCTCTACAAGCCATAACTTTTTTAAATGAAAAATAAATACCATGTTTTAATTTTCATTTATTTTGGTATTGAAAATGGTTTTGAAAATGTTGTTATCAATATGTTATTGATATATTGTGATTGAAATGTGTAAATATTATGTTTCCTTTATGCATGTTTTATGTGATACGATTATGTTATGGTTCTTGGGCATTATTTATAAAGACGGGTAGTTCCATGATAAAATAAGGGCGGGTGATCCTGATATAGCTCTCCAATGCATTGGGTAATGCAAAGGATTTAAACGATAATGTTTCTACGAAGAGATTTAGGGAATATACTATGATGGGTATTCCTAACGTAACCATGAGGGTTAGTCCCTACGTAAGAATGTTATGAATGCCTCATGTTACCTTTATATCTTATGATTTATATGATTTATTCATAAATCTTATGATTTCATGAGGTATATTAATGTGCTTATGTTTTATGAGTAAAGTATGATTTCATTGATTCTTATGTATACATGTACTAATGTTTCCTTTCGGTATTTTTATATCCCTTACTGAGATTTTTATGCTCATCACAAGTTTTTGAAATGCTTTTCACAGGTCAAGGGAAAGGTACATGATGTGATAATAGTGTAAAGGATGTTTCATGAAATAATCCATGTTTTGTTTTAAATATGTTTCCGTTTATGGGAAAAAATTAATACTATCTTTTATGTAACCACTTTGTTTAAATGTGGAATGTAATGCATGATTTATGATCTAATTCTCTAAAACTCTAATCCTGAAAAGATCCTCAATGTGTATTCTTGAAATATCTGAAGATTAAGTAATGTTTAAGGCTGGGGCCTTATAATATATCCATTTAAAATTTCATTTAGAGTCATTTAATTTGTTAAATATTTATTTTTTCTTAATATCCATGAACCCTGTGAATAGAATTTTTAAGCCTCCAAGTCCTTGAATTAATCAAATTTTATATATTATCATTGGATTAATCAATATATTATCATGTAAAATAACATGTTTTATTAAAAAATTCAAAATATAATTATAAAATAAATAATGGAATAATATTATTTTCATTATAATTTTTCCCACATATATAGGTAAAAAATGATTAGATAGCTTCATTTAGAAGAGTTTCATAAATTTTTGAATTATTAAATTATTGGTTATTGTGAATATATAGGAATTTTTTTTATTTTGATACATATTTATATTTATTTATTTATTTAGTTTCATAATGACGATGATGATCATAATAGTGATGAAAATTTTTATTAGAATATAATTGATTGCATTATATTTCTACTTAGAAGGGAATTATATTACAGATGTACATTAAAATATAGTGGCAATCACTAGATCATTTATATTAGTGTTTTGGAATCTTGAATGACCTTATGTCATGGAATGTATTGGATTTTAGGGGTTATGTTTATATTATTTCCTATAATCACTCATTATAGACTTATCCTTCATTTCAACAAAACATTTTTGTATATGATTTTGGTTTAAAAAACCCATTAACAAATCAATTCAAATTATCACTGTTAAATTTTATTTGTGTGTGTGTGTGTATGTTTATTATCATCATCATAATTATTATTATTATGGATTGGTTATTTTAGTTTTCTTTGTTATTAGTTCAACTCTCCTAGGGTGAATTTGTGTTTGTTTATTTTTATTATGTAAATTTTGTATTATTTCCATTGTTTTTCTATATATATGGGGAAAATTGAAAATTTAGGATTATATTATTATTTAATATTTAATATTTAGTTTTTCAAAATATATTTTTATTTCAATTGGGGGAGGGTTCATCCCTATTATATTTATTTATAACAAATATAAAAATAGGTCATTGGGAATTTGGTTCGATTTCATTGATGTTTAGTTTTATTTAATTTCAAAAAAGTATTTCAATTATCCAACTTTTTGATGTTAAGAAATCATATAAATAGATTTGGGTTAAAATATATAGCCTTGATTATATATAGTAAAATCCAATAATTTTACATGATATTCCCTCCTCAATGGGCATACCAGTTAAAATGAAAAAATAGAATAAAAAATCCATATATGGAATTTCATATTCTATCAAGGACATTATTATGGGAATGTTAGATGGTTTAACTCTTAATGGTCATTAGTAAGTCGATGTAAGGGAGGAAAGTTTACTAGATATTTCTACATATATTAAAAATAGCACTATATTAGATAATGTATACGGAATTAAATCTCTTATACATAATATTGCATCATTCATTACATAAATGTTAATAAATAAGACCCATAAATCTCAAGTTATAAGGTCTTTTAGAAAATATATACACTAAAAAATATTTTCAAATGAACTTGGTAATCTATTATTACACTCATCATAATCCAGTCCAAGATATCACTAAAATCCAATCATTTCAAGGAATATCTTTAAGATATATATGATATACAACATAATCTAAAAAGACTAGTAGGGGATAAAACATGATAAACATTGGGTGATATAAGACAATAGATAATAATAATAATAATAGTATCTTGGAATCATAAAAGAAAAAAATTAAAATTTCAGATGAAAATAAAACAAAAGAGATATACTCGCATAAGAGTATTGTATTCCTAAGAATCATAAAATATAAAATAGATATAAGGTATTTAATCATAAACATATTCCAAGGCTTATCGACAAGACATCAAAACAAAATGTACAAAGATAACAACATAATTCCAATGCATAACATTATGGATAAAGGTAATTGTATCAATCCCATTTATATTAATATCGTGAGATATAAAGTATTACCCAGTCAATTATAAATCTATATAATTATTATTCCACCATATTTCATAATATTTCATGCATATATGTTTCACATAAAAAAGAGACAAAAATAATGTATAAATATAAATTAATTCCATGAGAAATAAATGGGTATAATAATAAATTTTTAACTCATTAACCATGTAGGATCCCAATAAAATATGGGATTAAGTTATCTTTTACAATCATTATGAAAAAATAAGCATGATACATGAAAATATATGTTAATGTGAAGGAAAAATCAAATGAAAGGTTGAATAATAAATTATGAAATGTATTTTTTTTTCAAACTTTAAATAAATGAGTAAAAATTGTTTAAAAGGGAAAATACCTTAGGGTTTACCCAAAACTAGAAATCAATAAAAAAATCATAAAATAATGATGTTATTTAAATCTTATGTGTATAATAGTGTTTATAATAGTGAAACTTAAAAAGGGAAGTGAAATATAAATGTCTCATTTTCAGGTTTTAATTAAAATAAAGAATTGGAATGGGACTTAAAATACATGCATATGACTTTAAAATAAAGGTACAATGTACAACAACACAAAAAATAATGATCTACATATTATTTATTAATAATATACATTAAGGATAGAAAAAATATAGATAGTTATTTATAGAGTGTATAATCCAAATAATGAAAAATAGTGGGAGAGAACTCATTCCACTTAACATGACTTGCTTTATAAGTTCCTCAAACCCATTGAATATTCAAGTAACATTTATTTATTACTTATTTTATAAACTTATTTATTTTATTTTCTCACTGATAATCTATTTATTTTCATGTTTTATTCATTTATTAAATTATTGTTTTTTTTCAATCATTATGATATTGTTCAGTTTATGGTTCCAAATCATATTTTATGCAGTTGTAATAGTTGGAGGTTTTTATAAAATAGTTCCATAATACTTATATGCGTCAATATATATGTTTCATTTCATTCATGAAGTATGTAATTAAATGAGTTTAATAAAATCAATTAAATAATTTCAAATTTTCAATTGTTTCTTCATAATCAAGTTTTATAGGGTTAAAATTTACTACAATAGTTTAATTTTAATATCATTATTATCATGACTATTTTTTTATTCTAAAATCATTGAAATGAAATTATATGGAATTTAATGTCATATTAAATAATTAATTGTATTTTTAATAATATACATGAAATGAATAAGTGATAAATTAATCATTAACATTCAATTAGAGATTATATAATTACCATGGTTGAATAATGTTTATGATGTATTTTAATAAAGGAAAAAATAATAAATATTTTATTTTTATTAAAAAAAATATAATATAATTAAACTATTGTATTAATTTTTATTTTATGATTACTAATATTATAAAAGGTTTCAATGAAGAATTAAAAAGAAAAGACATAGGTTTTGAAACCCTTATCTTACGCTTTGAGACCCATCTTTTTGATTAAGTCTAAAGTAATTAGAGGATATTATTTTGGCTCAACCATAGACTTATTAATGTTTCTAAGAGACTTTAGAGTGGTATTATGGAATGGTTTTTTTGATTGAAAGAGTTTGGGAAGTTTGGATAAAGGGGTGAATAATGGGTGTTTATATAGCCAAAAGGGAGGGGTGACTTTTAATAAAATAATTAGTTTTTATTATATTTATCTCAATACTATGAATAGTGTTGGCTCTAATGTCTTTTAATAGTGGTTGATGGATAATATTACCAAAATAATAAAAATTATTAGGAGGGAACCATCACATTGAGTCCTGAATTTCTTTGGCCACTCCTCTAACCTTATAAATATTCAACCTACATTTATTAATTACTTATTTCATAAACATGTTGACATTTAAAAAAAAATTTATAATCCATTTATTATTACTATCAATTTATATATTAATTTAATTTTTTTGTGTCAATTTTGTGGTTTTTCATTTCATCATTCCAAATCTACATTGATTCAATGTTAATAGTAGAAAGTCATTTTATAATAGATATATTAATAGGAAAAAAAAATTTATATGGTTAATGTCATTATATAAGTAGAAAATTTTAATATTTTATCATATTTCTCAAAATAGTTCTAAACCAATAAGTGTTTATTGGTGGTCTTCTTTTATAGAGTTAAAAATGACAATGATTTATTACATTTAACATCATTATTATCATTCCTAATTTTTCATTACAAAATCATAAACATAAAATAAATTTATTATCAATTTTATATTAAATAAGAAAATATATTTTTTATAAATGAATAAGAAAATCATATGTGAAAAATAATACAATTCAATTCACTTAGGTTGTATAAAACTACCATTGTTAAATGATATTTTTAAAAGAGTTCAAATTTTTGAAAAACTAATAAATATTTGATTTATATAAATAAATTAGATTATAATTAAAATTATATTACATAGTTACTTGTATTGATTAATTATATTTTATAATATGTAGGGGTAATTTAAATAAAAAGATTTGGGTTTCAAAACCCTTACCTTTATCTTTAAGTCACCCCCTCTCGATTGAATCTAAATCCTTCATAGGAGGGTTTTTTTTTGGAAATAATGGATCCATATAGATGTGTAAAAGAGTTTTTAAAGATGAATTTTAATTGATATTTGGTAATGAATAGTGTTTTGGATGTGATAATAAATGGTTAGAGAAGTGGTTCTCATATAGAGAAGGGAAAGGGGTATATTTGAATAATATGTTGCTTATTTTAATTATTTAGGATCAAGGATATGAATATGATTAATTATTATGAATTTTATGCGGTTTTTTAAAAATTTAATTTAATTTTATTTTTAAACACAATAAAAACTAAATGTATCTTTAAAATATTTTATATAAATTAAAAAAATATAGTTTTTTATTTGAATAAAACATAACTTAGGTGTGGAAATTTTATTTATTAGTTTATAAATTAGTTTTATTATATTTAAATGTGTAGTTTTACTCCTTGAATACATTTTAAGCCATTTAATTTTTTTTATAAATTATTGAATCATTTTAATATCCTAATGCCATCAAAAAACTCATAGTAAATGTATAAACAATATTTTTGACATCTCACCTAGACTTCAACCTTATAATAAAAATACAAAAAAACCCAAAAAAGATAACTTCAACCTGATCATTCAAAAAACGAGATACGTTTTATCAAAATAAATGTATATATTTGATAATTTTCATATTTAAATTTTAATATATAAATTAATATTTTAATAAATTATTTAAAACATACCTTATTAAAATTTATACGTATTAGTGAATTAATTTACATAATATATGAAATGATTTCATTATATTCTAGTATTTGTAGTTAACTATTTGAATCATTTTAAATATTAATTATTAACCATTAACTACTCTTAATTGTCAAGTTACTATCGAAATGGATAATTATTATTTAAACTATTAGATACTATTACAATGTCTGTATAATTATTATACGTCCTAAAAGTACTTCATATTTCTTTCACTATTTATTCATTAAATATTCTATAAATGTTATTCACATTTCATATACAAAATGTAAATCTTGTTTTTAAGTCTTTTTTATTTTTACAATTTTGTACATAGTTGTGATATTTCTAGTTGACCATGACTCTATGGATTTTCAAATTTTATATATATTATTTTCAAATTTTTATTATCATTTTGAACTATTTTTAATTTTATATAGTGTATGTATTATTCATATGTAATGTTATATGATGATGGAATAAAATATTTTGTGTCTTTATTAAATGGTTCATATAATTTATAATTAAATTTTACATGAAAATATTAAGAATAAATATTTTCATATTGAAATGTAAGGTTTATTATATAATGTGAAAAACTCAGGTAAAGAGATATAAAAAAATAAGTGGGAGAGATTATTCTTACTCAATAACAAGATAAGTGTACAAAATAATAGGATAATTACAATAATAAATTATGTTTACAAGATAATGAATTTAATAATCAAATAGAGGGAAATAATATAATGGGATTCTATGTTGTTATCTCCACTAATGAAGACTTGAGTCGTAAGAGGTTAAATCTTAAGAATGTTGTTGAGGTAAGAAATATTTAATAGTTTGAAACATAAAAAGTTATAGTTTCTATGAGTTAATATAAGGTGGTTGATAAAAAGGGATATTTTACTATCCCTATTAATAATTCATGGAAAATGAAAGAATATATTAACTTATATAGTATAATGTTCAATAAGTCTACTTGTTCCACTAAATTCTCAAAGGTCTATTTTTAAATCATATCTAAAGAAGGAAAGGATCATGCTAGTGTATTAAAATCTAATATATCATATACCAATAAATCTAAATATATAGATGTAATTATTAAACCTATATCTTCGATCGACTAGGTTCATACCACCGCTAACCATTTACTTTATTCTCTTATAGTCATTTTCTAGGTTTACATTTCTTCTTACCATTTCACATCCTAGGGGACTTCAATTCAACTAAAAATATTCTAGTGAGTGGAGACAACTTTATCAATTATTTTTAGTCAATAATATATCTCTTACATGTATACGTGTTTAATATGATTTTATAGATATCGTTGTGCCTAATTATATGTTTTATTGAGGTTATTTTCTATTTACTTTGACTTTCTTTTACAAAAGTATAAAAAGAAATTTTTTTAATTTTTTCAGCAGGTTCACTTTCTCATTTTGTTTTCCTTGGTTTTTTTACAATAATTCCTTTCAAAATTTTCATGGTTTTAAAAATTAATATTTCTTTATTTAATAATTATTTTTATAAAACTATATTTTTAAATCATTTCCCTCTAAAATTAAGGTTATCATAACTTAATTATGATTTATTCATCTTTTTTAAACTAATTTTCTAATAGTCTTATAAAGTGTTTTCCTTAATGTGTGTATCCTATAAAATTTCTTATACATAAATTAGTATATGCTCTAGTGATACCATATATATTTTCTCTTTGGATGGATTATTTTCATGTGTTTTTGATATTTTTATGAAACATGATTCTTTTATGTGGGTTAATTAAGTGTTTATATAATTATGAATGTTTTCATGTTAATATGGGACACATTTGTAAGGTTTTTTTTATTATGAATGGTTTTGGAATAATATATACCTTAAATTAATTTGGTAAAACTTTATATATCATGAGATAACATGTAATGGACTTGGGATTAAGCCAAATCCAATATGTTACTCTATCCAATAAGTTTATGGGAATGAGGATTGAACCCAATACACAATGTTATGGGACTCTGTTTGTAATGGAATCATAGTCCTAAAAGTGATAATTTATATAAGAAATGATTTTATATGATTATTCGTGTCCCATATTCTTATTCTATATTTCTTTGTTATTCTATATTCTTATTTTATGTTTGTGTGTCTTGTGATAATTTTCCCATTATCCCAATGTTATATTCCTCATTTCACATGTTATATTGAAACCCTTATGTCAATATTCATGTTTTATGATCCATGTTTTATTGGGTATAATTTCCTCAAGATATATTTATATATATTTAATGTATTTTAAAACTTACATGTTCATATTATGTTCACATAAGATATTTGATTTATATCTCTTGTGTTTATCTCTTACTAATAATTTGATATCACCCATTTATATTTCTCATTTCTCCATGTTAGGAAGAATATTATCTTGTATAATATGTCTAGAATTGTATCATGTGTGATGAATATTTATGAGAGATATTGATTTTTTTTGTAAAATGAGTTATTTTTGTATCTAATATCCAAAAACTGAAAACCAAAAGTTTTTTGGTGTGTGATTTATTATGAAATATAATAAATATTCATATAAAATTATGGTATATGTATGTATGTTATGGTCGGATCATCTCAAAAATGGTATAAATCATAAAATCAGAGAAAATCCTAGAAAATGGGCCTGAAAAACCATAACTAGTGTAAGTCTACAAAATAATGATAGAAACAAAGTAATACCTCAAGAAGAGAGGTATACTCACAATTGGATGTACAATGGAGTGAATGACACATAAAACCATTATAGAATAAGGAAAATATCACTTAAAGAATGTGGTAGGAAGTAGGGAAAAGAAATTGAACATCCCTGATGAAAATGGGGATAAGAAACCATTTTTCGTGTTACTAATTAAAATTTTATTCTATTTAAGATTTTGATAAAAAACTACACAATTTAAATTTATGTAATTTCCACCTGGGTCATGAGGAAACTCTCTCTGGATAGGGCCACATTATGGTGTGATCCCATGGTCATAGAAAAACACCTCCTTTTGGGTCTGAACCACTGAATCCAACAATCATGGATTTAATAGCATGGCATCCACCTCCATAGTTAAATTTGTTTCTCCTATACTAAACTCACAATATAGACCAATTTAATTAAAGCACTCCCTCTAAAACCTTCATGTCATAACCCTAGGGGTCACTTCATGACCATCCTTCCCCATATATGATCATGAAAAGGAATACATAATAATTATCAAGTGATAAGTAACAGTTCAATACATTACGGCTTCTTGATGATATATATTGATTAAATATGTAATGGTTTAATAAATAAGGTTTAATTTTGTCTTGGTTCACTATATAAGGGTTCCATGACTGATAAATAAGTGTTTCTAGACCATGAAACCTTATACATATAGATTTACACTATAGATATGTATGTGTTTCCATACCATAAAACCCAATATGTAAATATTACTCAATTGATATGTAAGGGTTTCTAGACTATTAAACTCAATATGTAAGGGTTAATCTACTAATATATAAGGGTTTTTAGACAACATAACCTAATATTTAAAGTTTAAAATATCTAATCATTTATCCATTCCATGACACAATGTCCATAGGTGAAGTGTGGTCCTTAGATAGCCCCAAATATCTAATCACATGGGTGCCTCAACAGGAGGTAATTCCCAAGGACACAAAAAGGATTCTCATGACACACAAAAGATTTAATCCCATATAGTCACCCATCACAACACAACCTTTAACCACCATGGAATGATGGGAAACCTATAACATATTACAAGCCAAATCTTGGTCTAAATTCTAGATATGAATCTGAGGATACCCACTAACACTTAAACATTTTTAAATGACAAAAATGAATACCATTTTAAGAAAACTATTTTTCACCTTGATATGATCTAATGTGATAAAACATCCCCAAAAAATAGTAACTCATCCTCAAGATATACTCCTGAGCATCATTGAGCCTCATCAGTGAATAAATTTGGTCACTTCATCTACATGTCAAACCCCTACCCCCACATCTTCTTCTAGATACACCCATGTTCTGACTGCACTCATACTATAGGAAACACCTTTCCCTATAGAGACATCTCTCTCTGATCCACAATATGAGTTAGATGCTCTTTAAATTACTTATCATCCTAAAGCTCAACATCATCAGTACTGAACACATAAGAAGTATTGTGATGATATATCCAAAGTTGATATATATAAAATATTCTAGGAATATCACTAAAATTATAAGGAGGAATCAAATTATATGTTATAGTGCCAAAAATTTAAATAATCTCAAATAACCCCATAATCCTCAGTGAAAATTTCCCCTACTTCCAGATATGGTGATTCCCCAATCTGATTATTACCCGAATGAACACAAGATCTACAACCTCAAAATATAGAGGTTGGTATCATCAGTTGGAATATGACCACTTCCCACTCTGAGTGTTTGTTAACATCTTCAGGATCTCCTAGATATGTTCTAATGTCTTCTACATAATACTTGGCCCAATAATATTTAACTCTTTAGCCTCTGGCCAATGTAAGAGTGATTTACATAGCCTATTATAAATCCTTAGGTTTTTAGAGTCACTATTATTATTATTATTGAAATATGATATGTTGTATATATAAAATTAAAAAAAATATATCAACATAAAGGGAGTGGTAAAAAGTTAATTTTATAACATAAAAAATTATGTAATGGTATTTGTTAAAGAATATTCAGTATAGAAGTAATATTTATTTTCAAATAACTATATTTTTAAGGATTGAAAATTTATCTTTAATAAACTAAATTTACACCTTAAAATTTATTATATATGAAATAATATATTAATATCTCTTTAATTATTAATATATGTGAAATAATATTAAGAACACATAATGTTTAAATATTCCATTTTTTGATAAAATCAATTTTATTTATAATTCATTTTTTTATATTTAAAAGCTAAATATATAAATTTAATAATTTTTTTATAAAATAAAAATTATTTTTTAATTAACTATACCAATATTATTTTAAGATTATTTTTTGATATTTTTCTAAAATAATAAATTTTTAGGTGAATATTAAAAATACAAATTTTACTAAAAACAAAAACATTTATAATAATAGAACAACAAAAAATATTAACAAAACTTTTTGATATAACAAAATATATTTTTAATAAGTAATATTAATCATTTCAAAATAATTTTTTGAATTTATAAAACACATGTTTAACATTTTTAAACTCAAGTAATATTTCACACTAAAAATTGTTTTTACACTCTTATAATAAAAATTAGAAATTATCACTTTTATAAATTAAATATAAAAAAAGTTATTTCCTATTTTATTTAATAAATTATATATTATATTTTAATTTCAATTTATTTTTTAGTCATAAATATAATATTAGTAATATTAGGGTTAATTAAGGTGTTAATGGTAAGATGGTTTTTTAAAAGAATTGTTTTATTAAAATCATGTAATTTTTATTTTATCAATAAAATTTATATTTTTTAAATTAATAATATAATATTATTTTTAAATATATATAACACTATATTAAAACTAATTTAATTTTTAATATATACTAAATAAGATTAATAATCCATAACAGTCAGAATGTCATTTTATGACGAAAATAGTTTTCTCTACACATTACATATTTTAATTTAAAAGTTAATTTTATAATTTATAGAAAAATAATTGAACTAAATATAATTTAAATTTAGTTCTAACACACCCAAATTTGGAAATATTTTATATTTAATATTTTTAATAAAACATGAAATAACCTATTAAAAAACTAGTTACCTAGTTTAAAAGTAAAAGAGTAAAATGTAAAAACTTAATGGTAAAGACCCTATAACATGATTAAAAAATGGGTGTAAAGAAATTTATGAGGATTTATAGACACAAAATCTCCCCAAACACAATTATTACTAATTTTATTAGGCATTGACCTTGGAATAGTGTCGTGATATTATGGAAGAGTAAAGGGTATTCCCAAAAGTTCAATTTTCATCACTTATAAAAGGGGGTCACTTACACCCATCCATGGTTACACTTAACATTATAGATTCCCTCAAAAATATGAAAAAAATACATCTACTATAATTAATTTTCTGATAATTATTCCCTTGTTCTACATATGTTAGCTTAAGGCCTTTACTTATAATGAAATATCTAAGAGAAGATTGAGTCTCCAACATAAGTATTACCTTATTTGTAAATTTTTTATCTTTAATATTTCTATTCCAAATATCATATATACATAAAAATATAATGAAATAGGTATCATTAATATATTTATATGTTATTATGTTAATTTAATAACCTTTATTTAATCCTCCTTATCTACTAAGAAAAAAAAAGTGTCGTTAGTGCGTTGTGCAGACTAACACCCCCACAAAGCAACATCTTCCATTTTTCATCACATCCATTGATGATTGATAAAAAATATGTAATGGATAAATAAATATTATATCTAAAATATAAATATGATTCTTAAATTTTAAATTATTATTTACCTTGTCCCCTCTCATTCGCTGAGAAATAAAAACAATAATCTTGCGTACGTACAAACTATCGCCTCCATGCGCAATGAGTTTCATTTGTCACCACCACCCATTATGGTTGGACATAAAATATATTTAATATATAAAAATTATTTTCATAACTCTATTAATATTCTGTAAATTATGAAACTATTTTATAATTCTATCTACCATGGTCAATATATATAAGGATTTATGAAAAATTGACCGAACAACCTCAAGAAACCAACATAGGAAAGAAAATTATATAATAAATAAATGAAATATGACAATAAATAGTTAATATTAAATTAATTAAAATATAATAGTTTTCCTTGGAAGGTATCTAGGAAACTAAATTTGATTATTTGGGTTTTTAGTCATGTGTTTGGAATGTGTCTAGAACAAGGTAAGGGTTTTCATCACAATTCCTTTTCATTGAGACATGTATTAATGTTATGAATGAATTTATTACTTATATATTGTATATACTACACATGAAATTACTTTTTCATAATACATGATTTAATGTGAGGTATTTATAGATCCATATTATTTTCAATCTTCCAATGACTTCTTATTTGAATATTACTAAAGCCAAACAAGTTTGGTCTCAAAATTTTCTTATTTGAGACACATTTTCCTTTAAACACATAATTTATTTTAAATGGTGTGTATAATTCTAATATGATATTTATTATCATTTTTTATCTTTATTATTGTTATTTTAACTTTAATTTCAAACTCTCTCTCTGTTTAAATTGATTTTTATTATAATTTTTATTAAGTTGTAATGGCTTTTTATCTCAATTTTCACCCATTGATTAGACATATTTCTTATTATACACCATGATTTATTTATAATGGTGTATCTACTACCCCTTAATTTTTTTAATTATTATCTTATATTTAATGGAATTAAATTTTTTATTAAAATTTATTTATCTCTTGGGGTTTTGAATTAAAAACTTCAAAATCTATAAAGGTTTTTCTTTCAAATTCCTCTCATTGAAACATGTTAAATTTTATACATCTTCATTCCTTTTGTATGGTGTATATTTGATTTACCATACCATGAATGTTTTATACATTATTTATTTTTAATTAATGGGATATAATAATCCCAATAAATTTATTTTCATCAAATGGACTTTGAGTCAAGTGTTAGCTCCATTGTAAGGGATCTTTCATACCTTATGTCTAACTTTTCAATTACAAGTTATCATTATTTTGTCCATTATATAGAATATTATCCACATGTACCTATTTTATTGTTTTATATTTATATTAAATATGTACATATTTATATAAAATTTTTATTTATGGGGTTATAAATGTTATTTTTTGCCTTTGAAGTAAACCCATTTTAAGGTAACTTTCATGTTTCTTACCCCACATCGAGTATCACCCACATAAAATTTATTTAAACCATGAATATATTCTAAAACACATCATTATTTTATAGAAAGAACTCTTGGATCAATTATATATTTATTTTAAACAATGAGTTCTTTACTTAATTAAATGACCCTTCAGCCATTTCTTAAAATATTCACCTAAGTGGTATGTTTTTATTCTTTTTTCTTCTAGATATTTTATACAAAATCTCTATATTAGAAATCAATTATCAAGACCTATGTTTAACTTTAAAATATTAACACCCAAATGATTTAACTACTTATACTCTTTTTAATCCTTATGATATATCCTTTGGTTTTTCCTTGAATCAAAATTATGAAACCCACTTTCTTCTTATGGGTTTGATCATGTTTATGATTTATGTATGGTTTATTTTCCTCATGAGGAACAAATATGTATGATTTTAATTTATGTGACAAATGGTCTTGGAATTATATATCCCTACAATGCATTGGGTAAAGAATTATATCTCATGATATGTTATGTAAGGGATTATGGAGTGAACCTAATCCATTATGGGACTTTGTCCACTTTATGATGATGGTCGTGAAAGTTACCCTTGAATTATGTTTATGGTATCATGTTTTATGTTGTTTACACATTTTTATGATTCCATGATCTTATAATATAATTTCTTTATTAAATTATTCTATGCTTATGATCATCCACTTTGCGATATCATGTTATTCTTTTTGACTCTCATGTTATGATTTATTGTCATGTTTACTCCCTTACTAGGATTTCTAGATCACACTTTCTTATATATATTTTCCCTAGGATATCCTATACAGTTTTAGAAGATGTTTGGGTGTTATCATAACAATGTAAAGTTTTAAATAAAGATAATTTTTTATATTTAATGATATGTATTTGTATGTCTAATATTCCAAATACACTATACCTCTAGATCCTTGGAATGTATTGTTTGTAAATAATGTTAAGAATTGTGAAATATTATGTGTTTTAGGCTTGGGTCACTATAATTGGTATCAGAGAAATTTATATTTATTTTTTAATATTAGGATGATAGAACATTAGTGAAAACTATAGGGAGAAGTCTAATAGACAACAATAAGCATAGGATAATGTGATCATATTTTTTTAAATTAGTAATTCTGTGATTTTCCAAGGAATACATCTATTTATGGATGTTATAAAGTGGATGTGGTTATGGTATAGATACACCTAGGGTTAATCTTCTTGAAAATAGTTGGTTGAGAATTATATTGATCTTCACTCTGATGCACGATGAGAAGGCCTAATATTATAAACCTGGATAAACACTCCTAGGGAATATGGTTTGGTTGATCATGTAATATTTACAGACCACTAAGACGGAATTATTTTCTATTTACTTTGAGGGACTCTGTTGAGAATTATAAGATAACCAAGTATAAAGTAACCTAGGATAAACTAAGATTGATATTGTTTAAACTAAAGTAATTAGGTGTTAATGTGAGATAAGGTTAAAACTTTTTAAGGTTAAATTTATTTTATGTTATTGATTATGATAAAAACCCTATGATGTAAAATTTTAGTCACTCATTTGAACCCTTTTGGTTTTAGTGATTCCTAGAATAAGAAGGAACTGAGTTAACCTTGGTTGTGAGGGACAATGGGATGATTACATCAATGATTAAACCATTAGAATAGGAGATGAACTAAGAAATATAGTGATTATTCTCAATAAACTATCATGAAACATGATTAACAATGTAATAATATTTAAGCATATGAGTTTTCCAAAGAAGATAAGGATAGAGGCTCATAAAAATTTAGACAGTGTAGATGATGAAGGAAATAAGACTCAATTTAATTCATGTCAAAAATTTGGGAAGAATAACCAAGTAAATTTCCTCATGGGGTGATGAATGTGATTTACTTGTGGAATAGGGGTCATTGACCATGAAATTATCATAGGAATATGAAAAGTCTAGTTAGCATGATGGGAGTGGAAATCATGCATCCAAAAGCACCACTAATGGTCCAAAACATTATATGTGGGAAAATTGGGAATTATCTGATTGAAAAAAAGATCTAAAGGTTAATAAGTATGATAGTCGTCAATACATTCCAAGTCCATGGGAAAAATAAAAATCCTATCCAATCACAACTATGGAAGTGAGTTTTGAAAATGATTTGGAGTGAAGAATGCTGATTATCCACTCAAGAACTATGAGTTTTATATTTTTATCTTATTTACCCCAATTAATTTTACCTTTAATATTTTCAAATAATATAAAAACATCACATCTATGTATAGATTTTGAATTATTAAAAAAAACTTCAATTGGTTTGATTATTGTATCCCATGATTATGATAATGTTAAAATGTCTTATAAAAATCATATTATCCTCGATAAATTTAATGTAATTTTGGAAATGGATTGGTTATCTCTACTTAGAGGAAAAATTATTTAGAATAAGGAGATAACTGGTTATTTCAACATATTATAGTCTAGGAAAGGATGATTATGAACATCGTTTATAAGAAAATTAAACAACATGAGTTTCAATACCAAATAATGATTAAATATTGGATAAAATGGTAGGAGAAATCTAAATATAATGTATAATAATATTCTATGAAAAATTATTTGTTTCCTAATTTTTTATTTTCTTTATCACTCTAGAAATTAATTCTCGAGTCACCTCATAGGTACTATTATCTAACTTCATTAGTAAGTAATAATTTAAATTAGAAAGATATAATTTACTTAAGGAAGGATAGATATAATGATCCAGGTTATAAGATCCATTATTATTATTATTATAAAAAATATGATATATTCCACATATAAAATTTAAATAAATATTTCAATATCTATGGAGTAGTATAAAGTAAATTTTAGAATATAAAAAGTTAAGTGATGGTATTTTCTAAATTGTATTTAGTAAAAAATAATAATATTTATTTTCAAAGAAATATTTTATTAAGTATTGTATATTTTTTCATAATAAACTAAATTAAAACATTTGAATTTTATTATATATGAACTAATATAATAACGTCATTGAAATTATAAATCGATATGAAATAATATTAAGAACACATAATTTTTAAAAAATCCATTTTTCAATAAAAGTAGTTTTATTTATTTTATTTGTTTTTTTAAAGTCTAAATATATAAATTTTAGAATTTTAATTTTATAAAATAAAATTAATTTTTGAAATAATTAGATCAATATTAGACTAATATAAAATTTTGATATTTTTTCTGAAATAATAAATTTTTAAGTGAATAATGAAAATACCAATTTTACTAAAAAAAATCACTTTTATAATAAAGGAATGATTTAAAATATTAAGATACAATTTTGATGTAAATATATATTCAATAATTAATATAAAAAATTTGAAAATTTTATGTTCAATTTATAAAAAACATGTTTAAAATCCTTGAAAGTCAAGTAATATTTCTCACTAAAAACTATTTTTACATGATTATAATAATAATTAGACTTTATAACTTTTATAAATTAAATATTTCCTATTCGAGATCAATATTTCAATATTATATAAAAATTTTAATTTATTTTTTATGCATAAAGATAATATTAGTAATATTAGTGTTAATTACACTAATAATGGTAAAATAGTTTTTCAGAATTATTTTATTAAAATCATGTGATTTTTATTTAATCAATAAAATTGATCTAATTTAAATTATGAATATATTATTATTTTTAAACCTTTATAAAACTATATTAACACTATTTTAATTGGTAATCAATACTAAATAATAGTAATAATCTCTAATGGTCAACATACCATTTTTCTACTAAAACAGTTACTTTATACACATTGTCTATTTAAATTTAAAATTAGTTTTATATTATTTATAAATTGAATTATATTAAATAAATATTAAATTTAGTTACATAACACCCTATTTTTTATATGTATTTAGTTATATTTTTAATGAATCATAAAATAACTTAGTTAATAACTAGTTAACTAGTTTAAAAGTTAAAAAGTTAAATATGAAAAATTAATTGTAAAAACCCTATAACATATTTAAAAAATGTGTGGAAACAATATTATGATGATTTATCAACAAAATATCACCCTACAATCCATTATTATTAATTTTTATAATCATTTCCCATGGAATGGTGTAGTGATATCATGGAAGGGTAATGAGTATTCCCAAAAGATTCATTTTCTTCACTTATAAAAGGGGTCACTTACACCCCTATATGGTTACACATATCATTATAATTTACCTTGAAAAAATACCCAAAATATATCTCATAGAATTATTTTTCTCATCCTTAAGTCTGTTTTCTCTAGAAGTTATCTTAAGTCCTTCACTTCTAAAGAAATCTCTAAGAGAAGTCTGCATCTCCAATATAAGTATTACCTTCGTCTTATCTTTTTCTCCTTAATCCTTCTCTTCCAAATAAATTATATCCATTTAAATAAAATCTCATCTATATAATTAATATAATTATATATAATTATATTAATTTAATAAGTATTATTTATCCCTCTCCATACTCTATGAAAAAAGCGTCTTTAGTGTGTTGTATGGACTACAACCTCTAAAATATGATGTATTCTATTTTTCATTACCGCCATTAATGGATGGTAAAAAGGATTTAGTGGATAAAAAAATATTATATATAATATAACTATAAATAAGAAATTTCAAATTATCATTTAACTTCTTTCTCTATCATTCATTGATAAATGGAAATATTATTCATGCATACATGCAAATTATCGCCTCCATGAGCAATGAGTTTCGTTTTTCATCACCACCCATCTTGGTTAGAATAAAAATATATTTAATATATAATAATTATTTCCATATATCTATTAATATTCTAGAAATTATGGAAAAAATTTACAATGTTTCTACAATGGTCAACAAATGTTAGTAGTTATGAAAATTTGACCGAACAATCTCATGTAACGGATGTAGGAAAGTAAAATATATAATAAATAAATAGAATTTGATAATAAATATTCCATGTTAAATTAAATAAATAATAATTATTTTTATAATAAGTAATTAAATAAAATTAATTTTATTTTTCAGGATGTTAGGAGCATTCACAGAATGAATCTGGAACAAGATAAGGGTTTTTGTCCCAATTACTCTTCATTGAGACATGTTTTAATATTATACACAAGTTTATTATTTCTATGTTATATATAATATACAAGAATTTATTTTTTCATAAAATATTATTTTTTTCAATTTATTTATTTAACTGTATTATTTTCATGCTTCTAATGACTTTTGATTCATAAATTACTAAAGTCAAAGGGTTTTATCTCAGAATTTACTTCTTTGAGACAAATTTTCTTTTATACACCTAATTTATTCTAAATGGTGTGTATAATAAAAATTATATCTTTAATATCACATATTTTCTTTATTCATGGAATTTTAACTTCATTTTTAAGCTTTATCTCTCTTTTATGGGTTTTTTATGAGAACGTTTCTTAATATGTAAGGGTTTCTTGTTTCAATTTTCACCATTTGGAACATATTAATTATTCCATTCCATGATTTATTTATAATTTTTTGTCTAATGAACTTTAATTTTTTTGAACCATGATTCTCTTATATTTAATTATAATCAATTTTTTATTAGAATTCCTTTCTTTCATGGGATTTTGACTTAAAAAAAATAAAAAAATGTAATGGTTTTCATCTCAAATTACTCTCTTTGAGACATGATACATTTTATACACCATGATTACTTTTTTATGGTTTATATTTAATTTATCATCCCATGAATGTTTTAAAATTTATTTATTTTTAATTCATAGGATATAAAATCGAAAACATGTTATTTTCTTTAAATTTCCTTTCAAATATAGATCAGCTATAAGGAATCTTCCAAACCTCCTTCGTGACTTATTGGTAATAGGTTCTCTTTATTTTATCCCTGTTATAAAATATTATCCTCATGTAACTAGTATATTTTTTATATATTACCCTTAAATATATACCTATTTAAATATCCTTTTCATTGCTAGGGTTATACATGTTTTTAGTTCCCTTCAAAATTCCCACTTTTAAGTAAACTTGGTTTATGGGAACTTTCCTGTTTCTTGTCTCACGCCGAGTATCACCCCCATAAAATGTTTTTAAAACATTAATAGCTTCAAAAAAACCTTATTATTTTATGGAGAAAAATACTGATTCAATTTTATTTTCATGGAAAACAATGACATGTTTTCTTCTTTCAAAGATCCTTTAGTAATTTTATAAAAGTTTCACCCCCAAGTGATCTATTTTTATTCTTTCTTCTCCTAGATCATTCTCATGATTTTTATATATTAGAACTCAATCATATAGATGAATGTTTCATTTTCAAAAATGAATATCCAAATTATTCAATTCCTTATTATCTTGGTAATCCTTATTATTTAGTCTTTAGTTATACCATGAATCAGAATTATGAACCCACTTCCTTCTCAAGGGTTTGATCATGATTATGATTTATATATGGTTTATTTTACATATTTGGAATTTATATATATGATATTAATTTATATGATGGTTGGTCCCATAATTATATATCCATGTAATTCATTGGGTAAATATTTATATCTCATGATATATTATTTAAGGAATTGGGGAGTGAACCTAATCCACCATGGGACTTTGTTCAATTTATAATGATGGTCTTGGGAGTTAACCTTGACTTATATTTATGATATCATGTTTTATATTATTAACACATGTTTATAATTCCATGATATTATGATATAATTTCCTAATTCCATGTTTCTATACCTGTGATCATCCACTTTATGATATCTTGTTATGACTTTTTCCTCCCATGTTATGATTTATTGTCATGTTTACTCCCTTACATGTCTTTCTATCCAACCCTTTTCCTAATCTATTTACCCCAAGATATCCAATGAAGTTTTATAATATCTTTAGGAGTTAGGAGAACCATTTGTAGTTTTAAATAAATATGATGTTTTTATATTTAAGATGATGTATTTGTATGTATAATATTCCAAATACACTATACCTCTATATATTGGGAATTTATTATAGGAAAAGAATGTTATGAATTATGAAATATTATTTGTTTAAGGATTTGGTCACTATAACTATCATATAGGGCCTCTAAAGGAACCATCTAAATCGATATGTAATAACTTTTGTTATAGGGAAAAAAATGAAAATTATAGGTTACTCTCTCATAATCACCTAAAATCTTGGACACATGAAAACAAAATATACTCAAATATCTTGACAGAATGTTCATACTTCTTAACATCCTAACAATGACAAACAATGATTAAATTCACTTATGTTTCTTCTAAATTCTATAAAACTTGCTAGAAGATTGAATTCAAACTAAAGTACTAATTTGAAATGATTGTTTAAGGTACCCCATATATATTTAATATCTCTAATATATAGATCTTTCCCAACTCATTGAAATAGAATGTATCTCATATTTTAATGAAATGTGAAACATTGGAAAAATAGTCCACAAATACCCAAAATTGAATCATGGACTTAGTGAATCCTCTGTAACACCATCAAAAACCCCATATTCACATAATTTTATTTTCAATCAAGAATGGTAAATGGGTAGAGAACACCAAAAAAATTTTGGTTCTCAATATTCACCCATTGAAATGTGGAGCACTATGTGATTAAACTAACTTAGTACCTCTTTATATCAGGCCACCAATACTTTCTATGAATATAATGGTACATCATGGTATTTTTTGAGTGAAAACCCCCATCTCGATGTATGTGAATCCCTATCCAACTCCTCATGAATACACATAGGGTTTAAAACATGACCTTATAAATAAATTATCTCATTAGAATCAAGTGAAAAATATTGTTATGGTCCCCAAAAATATATACTAACCCCTATCACTAGATTTTCTAAATCCAAAATCTAACTATCATTCACTCTTATAAGGAGTGTGTAGATTATATTAAAGTACGTAATGATCACTTAACCATGATAATCTAGAACATTGAGACATAACTCAGCAAAAAGGTTCATCATCTACAAATACCTACTTGGATCTTACAAAACCTATGCATGAGTCTTTATATTCAATGCATCAATAATGTAATTCACCTTCAAAGGGGTATAAAACACCTCAAAATCAAAGTGTTTCAACTACTCAACCAACCTTTTTTTGTTAAAGCTTAAATTCGGTTTGTCAAAAAATATATCCCAAGATTTTTGGTTAGTTTATATGATAATACTCTTAATCAAAAGAAAGTTCTTCCAACACCTCACGGCATGAACCACTTATAATAATTCATGATCATGTTTTGGATGGTTTTACTCTTATGGAATCAAATTCCTTGACCCATAAAAGACTGCATAACCATGTTTGTAAAGACCAAGAAATTTCAAGGAAAATTTTTTCCTTAATTTTCTTTGGGATTTTACAAGAACGCAGTTTTTGACAGCGCCTGATTCCGAGGCCTGGTGTGCCCGGAATCAATTTCCGAAGTTGGGCTCGGGTACGTTCAGTGAACGAATGAGCGAGATTTTCTATCTTTTGAACTGGTGCTCGGAATCAAATTCTGAGGGTACCGATGGAACCACAACGCCAGTTTTTTCTTAGGAACACCTATTCTGCAGTTGCGTTTTATCGAGTTTGGAAGATAGTTTTTGGGGGTTTTTTATTAAACTGAATAAAAATATGTGTTTGCCATATTTTTATTTGAAGTGGTAGTTAGAACCTCCAAGGGGAGGTTAGTGGAGGGGCCCACCCGCACATAACCTCCCTTGGGTGGATGTTGTAAGGTGGGGCCCACTTGAGTATCAAACCCCCTTAACCCCCTTAACTCTTGAACTCACCATTTATGTGGATGAAACACTCTCACATTAAATGAGTCTCTCCACCTCCCTCTCATTAAATTTGACAAATTGATTTTTTTAATTATGTGAGTTAATTTAAATTTCAAACTCTTGAAATTCATAATCTAGGTTGTGTTAATAAAACAAGTTAAGAACTTATTTTATTTGGGTTGGAGTTTAGTTGATTGGGAGCCTTTGGAGAAAAAGCTTTGGAAATCCTGAGTTTCTTCTTTCTCTACGACGAAGAACACGAAGAACGTCTCTTCCGCCACTGAAGCACGACGACTCCATCTTCTTCATCGTTCTTCAACCGAGGCAAGGAAAGGGAAGCAACGCCCGTGACATCTCCAACGACCTTCATCCGCGTCAAAGGAGAAGACGTTGCCTGCGAAGAACATCGTCAACGACGACGTCACCTCCGAACGCTCGTCCACCAACGACGAGTACCCTTCTTCCTTTCCGACGCATGAGCGTGAGAATTGGGAGTGTGTGATGAACACGACAATCAAGGAATTGATATCCGCCCTTTTTCTGAGATCTTCAACGAATGACAATTACGATGTAGGGGTTTTATTTATTTAATTGTTCGTGAATACCAACTTGATGATCTTCGTGGATTAAAACCAAATGTTATCGAATAATGCGAGGGGTTCGGACCACACAAACACGGCCGACCCTCCTCCTTATTTTCGTGTTGGTTTCTTTGTGGTTGGTACGAGAAAGCGTGGTGTCGTCGCACCACGCAGTTTGTTGCAGAAAGGAATGGAAGTGACGCGGTGTTGTTGCACTGCGCGGGAACGACAAGGATCGCGTTCGGAACGGCCCGCAGTGGTGGTGCGCGGTGCCGTCGCACCGCGCTAGAGAAACCGAGAGAGATCGCGTTCGGAACGACATGCGATGGGGGATGTGTGGCACCGTCGCGCCGCGTCGGGCGACCGAAGGCCGCAGCTTTTGGCCGCGGTAGGAGAGAAGAGCCGTGACCCATACTGGCCACGGCAGGAATTCCGGGGCAGCCAGATGAACCGGCCGCCAGTGCTGGGGAGGCCGGACCTTACGGTCCCGCGGCAGAATCTTTCCGGCCGGACGGTTACCAAATCACCGGGGGTCGAAACCCCCAGCGCGTTTTCTCGAGCGGGACCCCATGTGTGTGGGGGGGGGGGTGTTTTTATTTTTTTCAAAGGCGCGAAACTAATTGCCGTGCCAGGTTTAATTTATAAAAGGGGGGGGGGGCTTGCCCCCCCGTGCGGCGACCAAGCAATGGGCGCCCCACGTGGGGGGCCGTTTTCTTTTGAGGCACGACACGATGCCGTGCCGTTAGAGAACAAGGGGGGGCATGGACTTTTCCGCCCGCGCGGCGCATATGCGGCGCCCAGGCCACGCCGGCCCGCGCCTACCGCGCCGCCGTGCCGTGCCGGTCCGCGCCGCCGCGCCGGGCCGGGTCGCCGCGCCGGGCCTCCGTGCCGGGTCGCCGCGCCGGGCCGCCGCGCCGGGTCGACCCAGTACGGGCCGGCCCAGGGGGGTACTGGGCCGGGTCGGACCGGGCCCATACCCCTGTTTCGGATAGAATTGTTAAAAGGCCCATAACATGGGCTACGGACCTCCGATAGACGCACCGTCAGTTGTGTAGTGATCCTTGGAACCAGAAGGTCGTTTCGGTATAATACACTCAAGGTTTCAGAGAACATTGGGTTCGTCCGGGTTGGTTCGTACCCGAAACCAACTGGGCCCTTGGAGCAGAAACACTTATATCTTGAGCTCCGGATGTCCGATTGATGTACCGTCGACTTTGATGGATTCCTATAAGTGAGACGGATCTTTTGGCTTACTCCGCTCGAGGTTTGGATGCCGTCAGAGTGTGGTCAGGTTGGTTCGCTCACGAAACCAACCGGGCCCCTGGAACGAAAAAGCCAATAACTCACAGACCGGGCGTCCAATTGACGCACCGTATTTCTCGTTGTTTTCCTCTTGTTGAGACGGAACTTTTGGCATACTTCACCCGAGTTTTGGATACAGTTGGATAGTGGTCAGGTTGGATTGTACCCGGAATCTAACCGTGCCCCTGGATCAGGAAAGCTAATATCTTTCAGACATGACGTCCGTTTGACAAACCGTCAGCGGCTTTGATGATCACGTTGAGAAACTGTGCCTATGAGTATACCCTATGAGAGTTCGGGGTACAGTTGAGATGCGGCTGGGATTGGTTCGCTCACGAAACCAACCGGGCCTTTGGGAAGAAAAGGCTAGTAACTCACAGACCGGGCGTCCGATTGACACGTCGTCTGTTGCGTTGAGACCCCTATGATGAGGCGGTCCTTTGATATACTTCTTCGCGGGACTTTGAGATAATTGGAGTATCGACCTGTAGCTCATGGAGCGGACCCTCCCGGAGACGAGCGTGAGGAGTATGGAGACCGTGTAGCCGACTGAGACCTGACGACTGCTTGACCGACTCGACTTGGAGTGAGTCAAATAGCCCAGTGGACGGAGCACTACTTTGTGAGGTGCAGACCCATGGCGGATGGAGCACAACCTATGTGATAGTGCAGACCCGTGGTACTCGTCCGGAGAGTACCTCAGCAAGCTACTAGGGGGTGTGCACTACTGTGTTTGGGTGACATACCTCGGCGGGAAGCACTACTGTGTTTGGGGGGCTGGCCCGCAGTACTCGACAGGAGGAGTACTTCTGCTATCTTAGGTTAGTGAGCAGTACCTCGGAGTCGTGACAGGACCACTGTACACTCTAGAGACGGAGCTCTTCAGCAGTTACGGTTTTGATAATGAAAATCCTGGTTTGAGCTGAGACTTTAGACATTTTTGTTTACCTCATGATTGAGATGGGTCACTTGATAACTTAGGTATATGTATGGGCATATACCTGGGTAGTGGTTATCCGTTGATTTCATGATCTTGTTGTTTTCCTCATGATTGAGATGGGTTACTTGATATCTTAGGTATATGCATGGGCATATACCTAAGTAGAGGTTATCTGTTGAGATCTTCTTTCTGGTTATCCATGTTGGTTTTAGTGAGACCGTGAGGGTCTCGGGGTCCCTACTGAGTATTGTTATACTCACCCCTACACGGGCTATGCCCGCACCTCGTTGTGTTGGTTGCAGATGATGGGCAGTGCTGACGGAGGCCGAGTGTTCGAGGACGAGTCAGTACTCGGAGGTGGACTACACGATGAGTCAGTACACGGAGGAGGTTGACGGACGAGAGCGTGGAGGAGGCTATCTGTACCTACCCTTCAGGTAGGATCTGTGGTGGATGACCAAGAGCTGCACCATCTGTACCTACCCTTCAGGTAGGATCCGAGGAGGATGACCTAGGAGCCACTTCCGTCCTTCCAGCTGTTATCTTTCTGTTGTACTTGTTCAGTTGTAGTTGTAATTTCTTTTCGGTTTGTATTCTGGCCCATTTACTTTTTAGCACTTCTCTTTTACTTAGTGTTTACTTTTTCCACTTGCTTACTCTGTGGTGCGTGTTTTCTTTTATAAAGGCAATGCCTTCCCAGTTATTGGGATTTACGCCTTTGGTGCTAGTCTCCATCCCCTGGCATATGGAAGGCGGACTTGGGGTAGTCACTACACGGGCCCTGAGGACGGGTCATGACAAATTGGTATCAGAGGAGTCGGTTCTACCGCAGAACTTATAACTCTGATATTTTCTTTCTGTGAAGCAATAGTGTTAAGAGTACTGAGTGTGGTTTTCAGTTCAGGGAGTCCATTGTTGGTTCGAGCGGCCGACGTATCCATACACTAGGACCCTGACAACTGATTTCTGACTTTGTGCATGAAAACACTGATTGCATGTGTGTTTCCGGAAGTTTTATTTAAATATCAGCTCAAACCAGGTCAGCTCACCAGGTATAATCGTTTGACAATGTCACATTGTTTCTTTCAGGATGCCTTTTTTTCGGACGACCAGCTACAGCCCAGAGGGATGTGCGTACTGACAGCCTGTCGAGCGACGAGGCTTCGGTACAGGGCCCTCTTGCAGTTGAGGCACCAGCGGAGGCACCAGCGGTACTACCATACGTTGGGCCACCGATGCCACCAGCCCTAGCAGTAGGCGATGCACGCCACTTGAGTGCGCTGCACGAGTTCCAGTGCTAGAGGCCACCCAGGTTCCGAGGAGAGACGGACCCGCAGGCGGCTGAGGATTGGCTGGAGGCTATGGTGAGAGTCTTCAGGCTAGTGGGGATGCCGGAAGACTTCATTGTGATCTTTGCTGCCAGCCTCCTTCAGGAAGCAGCAGGCAGGTGGTTGAGCCACATGTTTTAGTTTTACGATGGGATAACCATCGCATGGGAAGACTTCGAGACCTTCTTCAGGGTGGAGTTTGTGCCAGTAGCTCTACTCCCTGAGTGTGTACAGGAGCTTCTTCCTTTGCCGCATGTTTTTAGATCAGTAGCTGAGTCATCTGTGGGCTGTAGACAGATGATGCAGAGGTCCAGGAGGACCAGAACAATAGTTGGACGATCTCGGGTTTTAGGACTGGTGGTGTGGGGCACCCGGGGTGGGGTCAGAGCTAGGCATGCCAGAAACAGACAGTGTTACTCATGCGGCGGGAAGGGTCACCTGGCACGTGACTGTCCGACTCCTCGTACATTTGATCCACATGCTTTGGAGGAGCCACCGAGGTAGAAGCAGTGACAGGTTCTTGAGAAACATCCGAGCAGTGGACAAGGCAGTAGAGCTCCGGGAGCAGGTGGATAGGAGTAGAACTAGTGGATACGTCCCTTGTACTTCTTGTTCCATGTTGCTGTTGTATTCGTGTCTTTGTACTATGAGCTGCAATAATAAAAAGACACTTATCTTGTTTTCTTTCCTATCCTTTTGTTTGGTTGATACTGAGTGGTTCCGGTTAAACTGTTGACTTGACCCTCACTTTCGAGATTTCTACTAGAGGAGACCCAGTGACCTCACACTGATGCCGGCAGTGTGACTCGACCCTTGGAGGTGAGAGTGACAGTTGGATCTTTTAGTAGTTACGTCGAGGCCTTACGACGTCATCCATGGCATGAATGCATCATTCATATCAGGATTGACTGTATTAGGCAATGGGCGTGGTTCATCAAGGGGATGAGACCGAGTTTCACTTTTTGGAAAAGGAGAAATTTTAGCAGCTCTTTCAGATCTAATGCAAAGAAGGTACAGATCATCCAGGAGCGGATGAAGACTGCACAGTGCAGTAAGAAACATGAAACCGGCTCCAGTCTTAGAGACTCGAGCGTGTTAAATGTTAAAGAAGAGGAAGATTAAAGGATAGATGAGTCTGTGAAGCAGCAGACGTGGAGGTAGAGCTAGGAGAGCAGCGTGAGGTGGTGTATATCTTAACATGCTACAACCACCCGCCTTAGTTATCCACGCCAGGCTCAGGGAGCTGGAGAGCGGAGGAAGAGTGCGGCTACATGCAGTCAAGGAGTGTGACCCAATGACTCTAAAAATGATTCAAGGGATAGTCTGTGTCCACTATTAGCTGCTGTAGTAACAGACGTCGATATGAATCATTCCTCGCTTTCACAAATCTTGTCCCAAACCTAGAGTTTCTGGTAAGCCGTGGACTTGACCCTCGCGTATGGAGATACCTTGGGAGGAGACTCGATAATCACACTTACGCCGACGGTGTGGTCAGACCCACGAGGTGAGAGTTTCGGTTGGAATCTCTTGGTGGAAGCGTCGAGGCCTTACGACGTTAGTTTGAGTATGGGATGGGCTATAACTGTTCATACTCAAATTGACGGTTTTAGGCCAACGTCGGGAAGGATTTTCCTTGGTCGGAGAAAAAGAAACCCCAGGTAGCACAAGATAAACTCTTTCACAGAAGGGTGCGACCGATCACTCTTGAGTCGGTGAACCTTACCCTCGTGGCAGTAGTCGTTTTGAGTTCCAGTTCTAACAGGAATTGGAGACCTCTAGAGTTCGTTGATGATGATCACGTCTTCATGCGGGTCTCACATCGATGTGGATTACGGAGATTTGGCCAAGGTGGCAAGTTGTCTCCATGCTTCATCGGACCCTTCCAGGTCCTCAGTAGGATTGGCGAGGTGGCTTACCGCCTAGTTCTACCGCCGTTGTATCCCTAGTTTGTGTTGAAGCTTTACGGGGACGTAAAGCCCTGTGGTGGGAGTAATGTAAAGACCCGAAAATTTCAAGGAAAATTTTTTCCTTAATTTTCTTTGGGATTTTACAAGAACGCAGTTTCTAACGGATCCTGATTCCGAGGCCCGGTGTGCCCGGAATCATTTTCCTAAGTTTGGCTCGGGTACATTCAGTGAAGGAATGAGCGGGATTTTCTATATTTTGAACCGGTGCTCGGAATCAAATTCTGAGGGCACCAATGGAACCGCATCACCAGTTTTTTCTTAGGAACACCTATTCTGTAGTTGTGTTTTATCGAGTTTGGAAGATAGTTTTTGGGGGTTTTTAATTAAACTGAATAAAAATATGTGTTTGCCATATTTTTATTTGAAGTGGTAGTTAGAACCTCCAATGGGAGGTTAGTGGAGGGGCCCACCCGCACATAACCTCCCTTGGGTGGATGTTGTAAGGTGGGTCCCACATAAGTATCAAACCCCCTTAACCCCCTTAACTCTTGAACTCTCCATTTATGTGGATGAAACTCTCTCACATTAAATGAGTCTCTCCACCTCCCTCTCATTAAATTTGACAACTTGAGTTTTTTAATTATGTGAGTTAATTTAAATTTCAAACTCTTGAAATTCATAAGCTAGGTTGTGTTAATAAAATAAGTTAAGAACTTATTTTATTTTGGTTGGAGTTTAGTTTATTGGGAGCCTTTTGAGAAAAAGCTTAGGAAATCCTGAGTTTCTTCTTTCTCTACGACGAACAACACGAAGAACGTCTCTTCTGCCACTGAAGCACGACGACGCCATCTTCTTCATCGTTCTTTAACCGAGGCAAGGAAAGGGAAGCGATGCCCACAACATCTCCAACGACCTTCATCCGCGTCAAAGGAGAAGACGTCGCCTGCGAAGAACGTCGTCAATGACGACGTCACCTCCGAACGCTCTTCCACCAATGACGAGTACCCTTCTTCCTTTCCGACGCATGAGCGTGAGAATTGGGAGTGTGTGACGAACACGACAATCAAGGAATCGATATCCGCCCTTTTTCTGAGATCATCAACGAAGGACAATTACAATGTAGGGGTTTCATTTATTTAATTTTTCGTGAATATCAACTTGATGATCTTCGTGGATTAAAACCAAATGTTATCGAATAATGCGAGGGGGTCGGACCGCACAAACACGGTCGGCCCTCCTCCTTATTTTCGTGTTGGTTTCTTTGTGGTTGGTACGAGAAAGCGTGGTGCCGTAGCACCATGCGGTTTGTTGCGGAAAGGAATGGAAGTGACGCGGTGTTGTTGCACTGCAAGGGAACGACAAGGATCGCGTTCGGAACGACCCAGAGTGGTGGTGCACGGAGCCGTCGCGCCGCGCTAGAGAAACCGAGAGAGATCGCGTTCGGAACAACATGCGACTGAGGATGCGCGGCGCCGTCGAGCCGCGTCGGGCGACCGAAGGCCGCGGCTTTTGGCCGCGGTAGGAGAGAAGAGCCGCGACCCATACTGGCCGCGGTAGGAATTCCAGGGTGGCCGGATGAACCGGCCGCCAGTGCTGGGGAGGCGGGACCTTACGGTCCTGCGGCAGAATCTTTCCAGCCGGCCAAAACGGCCGGCCGGTTACCAAATCACCGGGGGTCGAAACCCCCGGCACGTTTTCTTGAGCGGGCCCCCATGTGAGGGGGGGATGCGTTTTTATTTTTTTTTCAAAGACGCGACACTAATTGCCGCGCCAGGTAAAATTTATAAAAGGGGGGGGGGCTTGCCCCCCCCGTGCGGCGACCACTCAAAAAGCCCTTGACGTGGGGGGCTGTTTTCTTTTGAGGTACGACACGATGCCGTGCCATTAGAGAACAAGGGGGGCATGACTTTTCCCCACGCGCGGCGCATATGCGGCACCCAGGCCACGCCGGCCCGCGCCTGCCGCGCCGTGCTGCGTCGGTCCGCGCCGAAGCGCCGGGCCAGGTCGCCACGCCGGGCCACCGGGCCGGGTCGCCACCCGGGCCGGGTCGACCCGGTACGGGCCGACCCAGGGGGGTACTGGGCCGGGTCGGACCGAGCCCATACCCCCGTTTCGGACAGAATTGTTAAAAGGCCCATAACATGGGCTACAGACCTTCGATCGACGCACTGTCAGTTCCGTAGTGATCCTTGGAACGAGACGGTCGTTTCGGTATATTACACTCAAGGTTTTGAAGAACATTGGGTTCGGCCGGGTTGGTTCGTACCCGAAACCAACCGGGCCCTCGGAGCGGAAACGCTTATATCTTGAGCTCCGGACGTCCGATTGACATACCGTCGACTTTGATGGATTCCTCTAAGTGAGAAGGATCTTTTGGATTACTCCGCTCGAGGTTTGGATGTCGTCGGAGTGCGGTCGGGTTGGTTCGCTCATGAAAGCAACCGAGCCCCTGGAACGAAAAAGCCAATAACTCACAGACCGTGCGTCCGATTGACGCGTCGTCTGTCTCGTTGTTTTCTTATTGTTGAGATGGAACTTTTGGCATACTTCGCCTGAGTTTTGGATACAGTTGGATAGTGGCCGGGTTGGACTGTACCCGTAATCCAACCGGGCCCCTAGATCGAGAAAGCTAATATCTTTCAGACAGGACATCCGTTTGACGAACCGTCAGCGGCGTTGATGATCAAGTTGAGAAACGGTCCCTATGAGTATACCCTATGAGAGTTCGGGGTACAGTTGAGATGTGGCTGGGATTGGTTCTCTCACGAAACCAACCGGGCCTTTGGGACGAAAAGGCTAGTAACTCACAGACTGGGCATCTGATTGACGCGTATTCTGTTGTGTTGAGACCCCTATGACGAGGCGGTCCTTTGAGATACTTATTCGTGGGACTTTGAGATACTTGGAGTATCGACCTGTAGCTCATGGAGCGGACCCTCCTGGAGACGAGCGTGCGGAGTACGGAGACCGTTTAGCCGAGTGAGACCTGACGACTGCTTGAATGACTCGACTTGGAGTGAGTCGACTTGCCCAGTGGATGGAGCACTACTTTGTGAGGTGCAGACCCATGGCGAATGGAGCACTACCTGTGTGACAATGCAGACCCGCGGTACTCGTCCGGAGAGTACCTCAGCAGGCTACTAGGGGGTGTGCACTACTGTGTTTGGGTGACATACCTCGGCGGGAAGCACTACTGTGTTTGGGTGGCTGGCCCGCGGTACTCTACAGGAGGAGTACTTCAGTAGTCTTAGGTTAGTGAGCAGTACGTCGGAGTCGTGACAGGACCACTGTACACTCCAGAGACGGATATCTTCAGCAGTTACGGTTTCGATAATGACAATCCTAGTTTGAGCTGAGACTTTAGACCTTTGTGTTTACCTCATGAATGAGATGTGTCACTTGATAAATTAGGTATATGTATGGGCATATACCTGGGTAGTGGTTATCCGTTGATTTCGTGATCTTGTTGTTTTCCTCATGATTGAGATGGGTTACTTGATAACTTAGGTATATGCATGGGCATATACCTAAGTAGAGGTTATCTGTTGAGATCTTCTTTGTGGTTATCCATGTTGGGTTTAGTGAGACCTTGAGGGTCTCGGGGTCCCTACTGAGTATTGTTATACTCACCCCTGCACGGGCTATGCCTGCACCTCGTTGTGTTGGTTGCAGACGACGGGCAGTGCTGATGGAGGCCGAGTGTTCGAGGACGAGTCAGTACCCAGAGGTGGACTACACGACGAGTCAGTACACGGAGGAGGTTTATGGACGAGAGCGTGGAGGAGGCTATCTGTACCTACCCTTCTGGTAGGATCCGTGGTGGATGACCAGGAGCTGCGCCATCTGTACCTACCCTTTAGGTAGGATCCGAGGAGGACGACCCAGGAGCCGCTTACGTCCTTCCAGCTGTTATCTTTCTGTTGTACTTGCTCAGTTGTAGTTGTACTTTCTTTTGGGTTTTTATTCTGGCCCATTTACTTTTCCTCACTTCTCTTGTACTTAGTGTTTACTTTTTCCGCTTGCTTACTCTATGGTGCTTGTTTTCTTTTATAAAGGCAATGCCTGCCCAGTTATTTGGATTTACGCCTTTGGTGCTAGTCGCCAGCCCCTGTCCTATGGAAGGCGGGCTTGGGGTAGTCACGGCACGGGCCCTGAGGATGGGTCGTGACAATGTTTCATAAAAAACACTCCAATACTGACTCATGATACATCATAATACTGCTTTTACTCCTTACCCAACTCATATAAGGTCAGGATCATCATACTCATGAACCTTAATTTCTTCTTATAAAATGATCCCTCATGAGAATTTGACTAGAGTAACTTTTCCTCAATCATGGCTAGGTTCATCATAGGTTCTTCCAATTAGAAGAAGTCTTGTATAAACCCCCATAAGTAACTTTAAAATTAATTGAAATAGTGGATATTAAAAATATTATTGGGATTATCCTATGAAATTATTTCCTTAACCTTCTTAGATTTAACTAATATACTAACCTTTGATATCACATACCTAAGGAATAACACCTGATTAATCTAAAAAAAACGCTTTGAGATCATAGAATATAGTTTATTCTATCCAAGTGTGATCTAAAATATCTAAATATCAATCATGATCCTCTCTAGACATATAGTACAATAGAATATCACTAATAAACTATTGGTATTTGAACTTGGTTTAATCTTTTTTTTGATAAATTTTAACTCTTCTCAATTGTTAAAATAATTATAAACTACTCAATATGTTGTATATTATTTTACTTGTTTATTTACACATGTTCATGATTTAATGTTTAAATTATTTTATCCTGTGAAAAAAATATTAGTTTATTTTTTATATATTACATGCATATTTTTATCATGATCATATGTCACATGTGCTAATTTATGTGATCATGTGTTATTATTTATATTGTTTAATTATTTATGTTTTTTAATTCCTCACATGGTTTATTATTTTTTTATAATAATAATTTTTTTGATTTCAATTTTTATTTAATTTTTCATCATTTATTCTTATTATTATATTATTATTTACAATTATTTTTGTTTAAATCTTGTGAAAAATTAATATTATAATTATTTTACTCACCCTTACAAATCCTTTTTAATTTTTTTACCCTTATGTAGGATATTAATTACCCTTACATGAGATATATAAATTTCATTCTACCTTTACACAAAATTTGAAGTACCCTTATGTGAACTTGGTTGTGACCTTGTGTAACATGTTTTAATTTTTCTTTACCCTTATGATTTTTTGAGGCCTTTTTATTACCATTATGTATCTATATTTTACCTTTACACATGGAATCTTGTACCCTTATGCAACACATGTCTTCTTTTACACAACCTTTATTAAATTATTATTAACCTTACATAAATTCAGTTGTACCCTTATGAAACTTTTATTTTACCCTTACAAAATGTATGTTGTACCATTATGAAGCTTCTATTTTACTCTTATGAAACTTCTATTGTACCCTTAAGCAACTTATCTTGGACCCTTATGCAACTTCTATTGTACCGTTATACAGCCTGTGTAATATCATGTTTACCCTTACTCATGATATTGATATTTCTTCTTACCCTTACACAGACTATGGAATTTATAGTTTACCCTTACACAATATGCTAATATACCTTTACACGGTGCCTGAAATTACTTATTTACTTTTTCATATCTATTCATTTTACATTTACATAATGATTTCTATCGATATATAGAACTTTTATTTATTGTGTTTCCCTTATTTAACTATGGAAATTCTAATTCACCTTTACACTGCTTACCCATGTGTGAATTATGTGAGTACTTTTATGAAGATTATGCTTATCTGAGTTATATGTCTGCCTTTATGAATCTTACCATTATGTGGGCTATATAAGTACTTTACATTGCACACATTTTACCCTCACATATGGTCTATAATTTCTTAATTACCATTATGTATCATATAAATTCCATAAAACATGACTTTTGCTACTATTATTTATAAATTTTTCAACCTATAGTGTTTTATTCGACCATGAATTCTATATGGTACCAATATTAAGAATGAAGAGCGGAAATTAATTATTGAATTTTAGCGCAATATAGGTAACTATAATATGTTTCCATTTTTGTTGTATAACTATTGATTTCTAAATACATGTTGAAGAAATAGGAAACAATTTCACAGAGAATATTCATATGATTTCTTTTGAAGAATAGTAGTTATTAAAGTTTTTTCCATAAATTAAGGACAAGGAAATAAATATGGATAATAAGCAAGACATTGAGAATTTCATTGACTTATTTCTACTGAATTAATAAATCCATTCTTGTTCCCCAACATTTATTGGTTCTATATCAATTCAAAAATAGACTAAGATAACTTCTTTGTACTATCCTTATTCATTTACAAATTCCAATAGTCTAGTAGGTTTTTATTTTTTATATAAGTACTAGTAATTAATATTTAAAAAAATAGTTATACCTCCATTCTAAAAGGTAGTGTTTGGTTATGCTCACCTTATCAAAAGATAATCACATAGTTTAAGACTACCATATATAATAGACTGGGGTTTTTTCACCCGTAAAAGGTTGACTGATAGGTTTGGGATGATCTTTAGAAAATGATGGGTGTTGGATTGAACCCACCAAAGGTAAAGGTTTGGTCTATCCTGTAATATACTTGGTTGAGTCTACACCTTTGAAATACTTTTTTTAAGTAAAAGTCCTCTTGATAAGTTAAAGGGGGTTGAAGATTAGATTAGGTTCACTTTGAACCGAACTACTAGAAAAATATCTATGTTTTTATTCTTTATTTTTATTTTGCTACTTATTTGTTTGAACACCACACTCACATTCATTTATTATTATGTTTGAATAAATAATACTATGATAATTATTTGATTAAGTATAAAAATTTTAAAAGGAATATTCACCCCCCTCTAATTCATATTTCCATCGATAACTTTGTCCAATATAACCATGGCCATAAAAGAATCCAAGTAAGGATGGAAGACATAGTTCATCTATCCCATAAACATTGTCAACACATTAATTAAATTGGATGGAACCACTAGGTACTCCTATAGGACATAAATTCTCATAAATTTAGTATGTTGTATATAAGAATGCCTCTCTCTCATCTGATGATATCCTCATTTGAAATAAATCTTGGATAACAATACATCCCCCCTCAGCTAATCAAATAGATAAATGATATGTTAAAGTAAATAACAGTTCATGACATCACCTTGTTCAACTTCTAATAATCTATAAAAACCAAAAATATCCACCTAAATTATTTGATAACAATATTGGATCACCCCGTAGGGATGTAATCTTCTATATAATCCCCATTTTCTCTAAATCATATTGATGATCCTTTATTTCCAAGATATTTATAGGATCCCGCATGTACATTGAAATTAATATAGTCTATATTCCAAGTTATTTCTATGTCATGAAATCAACATCAAAAAATAAATGCAATCCCAAAAAATCCTTAGGAATGAAATATGGTCTCAATGGCTCTTTTTGGTCTTGGGCGGCTGATTTCTCCACAAGTCCTTGATTGCCTTGTTGCATTCGGTGCGTTGCAGCTTCTGTAGGTGCCACTGGGTGGGTGGCCTCGAATGAGGTATGGGTGTGTTTACATCGATCATACAGCCATTGTTTATCATCTTGATGGACTAATGGATGCCTTTCCATTGAATTTTGCTCAGTGTTTTTTTTTCTATTCTCGTATTACATCAGGTGACATTACTTGATTTTCATGCTTTGGGTGGGTGGTCTTAACTTTTGAGAGAATGGTGTGTTGGCACCTTTCATCCGGATCTCCTACACACTCTTGTGTTGGTTGGAGAGGTTCTCTAACACACTGTACTACCATCATAGTGCAACTTCTTGGCATAGAGGGTGATGAAACATTTAGACTGATCTCACTGTTGCACTGTGTGGAAAGGGGGTAACGAGGCCTTCACTTGTTCTTTCTTGGATGTTTTCTTATATTGAACTTATATCCCCATCTTGACCTTTTTTATTCTTTGGTTTTATTAGGAATTTTTCCATTCTAGGTAATTGGTTCCCTCTTACCTATTTGTAAAAGAGGTTTTTTTGTTCAATAATGATGGGTTGACCCTAAATATTTTCAAAAAAATATAGAATAATACTAGTAAATATTTTCTTAATCCCACACAGCTATTGAAAGTTAGAACCTATATGACCTCATTATACATCTCATTCCTAAATTTTTCTATAACTATGACCATTAATGTATGTAATCGATACTTGTTAATGGTAACAATCGATGTGGGTTCAAAAGAGAACCATCCAATTTATTTTCAATGTCGCATCAAGATGCTTACTTCTTTTATAAATAATTCTCAATGGAATCTACATCCATCAATCTCTATAGAGACTATTGACGCCTCTAAATACCCTAATATCATGCCTCCAAGGATGTGTACATAAACATTACCTTATAAATGAACTCTATGTATAGCACCATTCCACTAACAAACTGAATATTTTTGAACGAAAGTGATGAAACTATATTGAATAAAATAGATGCCAAGGTGGAATATATAAAAAACATACCACAAACTGTAGATGGGATAACATCATAATTAGTTAGAGTAGCCTCATTAGAAATGATCATAAAAATGACATCCCTATCTATGTGAGATTTATAAACTCACGTTTTCTATCCACCCTCAAGGTATCCTTGATGAAATGATCATAAAAATATACCTTAAAAAACCTTCAGAACAATCCATTATATTTGTCTAATTGTACTAGGATATCCCACCCACCCTTAATTAGCCTTCACATAATATAGACTATTAATTTAACCCTTTTATTAGTGGGTGTCTCAAGATGATAAAAATTGATATGTTTTAATTCCACCCAAATTATAGTAGTTTGGTTAATACCCTCAAAAATAGATAAAAATGGATGTTACATCTAAAACTATAAAAAAAACTTTGACATAGAAGCTATAGATCATAGAGTCTAATTATCCATATATTATAGAACCCACAATAAGTTATCTTAATTATGATTAGAAATAGTTAGTGTCAACTAAATAGTGGGTTTTAGCTCAAATTCCATTGGGGGAGTTCCCAAAATTTCCCTCCTATTATACTAATGGACGTCATCATGGTGTCCTATCTCTACAGTTCCAAACACACACTTTGGAAAAGAAAAATCTATCATAGATCTTAATATCCCAATTTAGCGTAGATGGTAATAAGAATAGCATCCCTAATATTCTACATAACTCCCCATATCATAATGGTATCATAAATTGGGTGTTATCTTTAGCCACATATTCCCACTCTCAGTGTAAAAATATATATAGGGTCCCCATCCCATTAATTTCCATTTTGTTTTTTATAAAATAATCACAACCAATATTTACTTAAATTAAATGAAAATAATAAGTTATAGAGGAAAAAAAATATTATTATATATTGATATTTCCTTTAAATATACCATATAGTTAAAAGGAAAATTATTCATTGGAAATAATAATATAATTATCTAAGGAATAAGTTAGATACGATGATTCAATAAAATTATATAAGAAAAAAGTATATAAGTTTTTGAGACTCTTTAAATAATTGAACCATATGTCATAATTAGATTAACTAATCTTAGATAGGTACAAAAATATCATGTCAATATTACATTCCTAACATTATAGATGACCACACACCCTATTTTCAACCCGTTCTAAGAGTAAAATACCATAAATCTTAAATCAATATCATGTGAATTATCAATAGTTAAGTAACCTTATTATACAATAAAAAACCAAGAATAATAATTCCATCAATGGTGACCTAGGCTTCCCTTATAAAGGGGTCATAAAATCCCAGAAAAAAATATGAATCAAGGTCTAACACATCCTATCTCCATTCAACCATGTCTAAATAGTAAGAAAAAATAAAATAACAATTATCTTATACCACTTTGTAACATCTATGACCTAGTTCTCCTATACTATGACCAGACGGGGTTGAAACATACCCATGAAATCCTCCTCTTATAATAGAGGCTATTGAATATATATGCCAGGCTAATAATAATATGGGGAGATTATAGTCCTTTTATTTGGTAACCATAAATAAAAAAATATTTAAAAATAATAAAAACCATCCAAATAAATAATAACAGACCAACAATATAGCTAAATTCAAAATAGAAAATATATCAATATGTGAGATATTAATATGATTAATTTTACATGTTATAATAATTACACAAACATAATCAAGATCACTCATATGTAGTTCACATACAAAAAAGTAAAAAATAATGAAAATTAAACAAAACATGGATAACCACGAAACTATTCTCGAGTCCTGGCTCAATCTCCTCTCCCAGCTCTAACTTAGTTATCCTACTCAATAATCAAGAATTGGGACATTTAACTTATTGAAAACCATACTTATGAATTCTACTTGGGTTCCCATGGTGGCATGATAACGATGTCATACAACTTAGTAGACAACCACCAATAGTGTCTCAAAAAATAACCACTATAAACAATATTCCTGATGATATTCTATAGTAAAAAATTATAGGGAAATAAAATAAATCACTGCTATTCCTTGGGTTATATGGCGATTCTTGAGATTTACCATGCCTACATCATCTAGTGATGAATGTCTTTAAACATGATATATAACCAAAACTAGGGGTCAAATAAGTGTTTTCCCATAATATCATCATATATCATAGATCATCAGGGGGATTAGAAACCACCCTAAATACCATCATATAATATAATAATAAATGGGATTATCACCAACCCAAAATATTTTCATATAGAATAATTATTGTGGGATTAGATCCCACCATAGATACCAAAATATAATTTCATCATTACGGGATTTGTTCCCACTTTGGATACCAACATATACCATCATAATCAGGGGTGTTATTACCCACCCCATATAACCATTATATATCAAAATCATTGGGAGGATTAGCATCCACCCCATATAACCATCATATACCATAATTGAGGGGGGATAAGTGTCCCTCAGGGATATCAACAAATCACAGAACAATATCCAATATTAACATTATATTTTTTCAGGGGTTTTTTACCTTCCCAAACTAAACATAAGGATAAAATTCAACAAGTTGAGTCATGCAATCAATCATGTACAAAACCCATACTAGGATATGGATACCCCACACTTTCCCATATTTACCACATATTCTAATCCTAAGGATCATTATAAGGAATTATAATTCAACCTAATAGGTTGTAATTTCATTAAAGGAATCCCTTGGGTTACTTTTAACATTTCCTATTTCATTAGTTCAACAAATGCCTCACATTAAAGCTAATGGTTTTGGCACTAAACTTATCAATGAACCACTCACTACCCAAACTAGGTGATTTAAACATGAAAAAGAATCATAACCCATATAATTATGTTTAGGTGGATCACATATTTGGTCAGTGTGATTGTAAAAAATATTCATCTTGGGGATGGCATGAAGACCACATACCTCATACTCATAGGAATATTCTCATCAAATATTTATATTTGATTTAGTAAAAAATTTTCAAAATTAGGAAATGATAAAAAATACACGAAAACAGTCAAGAATGTCCCTAAACAACATAGGTCTATAAAATAGTGAGATAAACTAAGGAATATCCTGTGAAAAGAGGTAGAATCACTAGAAGCAATCCAAAAAACCAAACAACATAAGAAACTATTACAAAATAAGGATTATATGACTTAAAGTATAAGTGAAGTGGAATAGAATATATATATATATATATATATATAATTGATGATATAAATTATGGGAGGAAACCATATTTAGTTTTTATTAATTATAAAATTATTTTAATTAAGACTGTTTTAAAAATAATTTCAAATATAGTTATTCTGGAAAGAACACCCTTTTCATGATGAAATTATTCATGCCTAGGGTCACATTGTTTCATAAACCAATGATCGATGTATTTTTCCAATGCAGAACCATTAAAATCAAGGTTTGAGTCTTTTATATCATGGTGTCCCCCTTCATAATACAACATGATCCCATAGCCTATCCTTACAAAGCATCCCTCCTACTACAACATGCTTCCTCTCCAACTTTCATGGTGTTACCATGGTTGTAACGATATGGAAATCCTACCTTGTATAAGATTTCATAAAGGCATACATAATAGTTTTTATGTGATACATTTGTGTTCAATATATAAGGGTCTCTAGATGATAAATAAAGGTTCAATATGTAAGGGTTCAATATGTGGGGGTTCAATGAATAAGGGTTTAATTTGCAGGGGTATAATAGATAAGGGTAAAATAAATAAGTATTACTCAATTTATACATAATTATTTCAAGACCATGTAGCCTAATAAGTTTTTGTGGACATAGCTGATACATAAGGGTTTCCACACCATGAAACTAAACACATAAAGGTTACAATTCTAAGATGTGATGGTTTTAAAACCATGCAGCCTAATACATAAGGGCTTTACCATTGATACATAAGGGTTTTTAGGTCATGTAACCTAATACATAAAGGTTACACTATTCAATCCTTGATCATTTCCACAGTGATGTACCCTCAGGTGTGGTGTGGTCCTCAAACAACTGTAAATTTCTAGTCACACGTGATCCTCACTACATCACAATTCCCTGGTCTTGATAACAACTTATCCTACAAATTTAAAGAATTAATATCAACCAGGAACCTTCCATAACACAAAATTTATCCATCATAATGATATGCTAAACCTATAATAGATTTCCAACCAAATTTGGGGCCAAATCCTGAAAGTGACTCCCGAGATGCATGTCAACACCACAACATTTATAAATGAAAATGATAAATAAAGTTTTAGTAAAATTTAAATCATTTCACACCTCAACAAGTATTAGGGTGTAATAAATTTCATGTCAAAAATTGACATAAATAATCAGGGGTTCACATAAAAATCATCACTCTGATCAAAATATTATACTCACAATGATGATAACACTAATAAATAATTTATGGTTTTTTCTATAGAATAGTATTTTACTTATCTCTGGATCCGTAAGAAACTTGTGTATTTGGTTTCTCATTAACACAAAATCACATGCAATCATGATCAATTTAAAAAAACAAATTACTACACTTAAAAATAGCTAAATAAGGTTAGGGGTATTTGTAACATTTTAATATAGAGTTTTAAAAGGTCTCATCCATTAACACTTGATTAATTGAAAGGAAAAATTTACTTTGAGAAAAGAAGGCCCATACCTACCTTAGTAGCTAGTAAAAACTCAAACATCTAATAGATTATCATCATGTTTCTATTTATATCTTTCCCATACATGATCTATAAATCATTGTAGGTAAAAAAATATTCTTCCATTATTTTAAATAACTGTTAAAATATTTTAGAGTATGGTTTAATGAAAAATAGTACCATAAATACTCTGAATAAATCATTAAGGTACGGTTTGAAAACAACTTATTTTATGAATTTTAGTTAATAAAGTTCAATAGTAAGTATAATATTCTTTTAATATAAATAACTTCATCTATTATAAATTAAAAAAATAACTTGATCTATAGTAATCTATGAAATTTTTTGGTTTACTGTCTCTTAAAAATCATCTTATAGAAGGAAGAGTAAACATTCATCTAAGACGATCTTTAACTTACAATTTTGAGATCTATGGTCTTCTACTATTTACATATGTAATCTACTAACATAGAGACTACCAAGGACTCATGTGACTTCCTAGGATAACATATCCTTTGGGAACCAAATTGAATACTCCCAATCCATTTCACAAAACTTGACATAACAACTCATTGAAATTAGAGATAACTCTATATGATACCCCTTCGTCCCTCTTCAGACTCGTATAAAGACTTGAAAACTCACAGAACCTTTTCTATGAAAGTAATTCCTCCAAATCAACCTTTTAAACAATTAAAGGTCATATATCATTAAAACACTATTAATTGAGGTCCTTATGTATCCCACCCAAAACAATACATGTTAATATTAGTGTGTAACCCGCTCAACTCATATTGTAGTGAGTATATTCATATCTATATTCAGTGAATACTTAATCAACATAATTATTTATATATAATTATTAGCTTTTAATACACTAATAATCAATTACACACATTATCCCAATATTCTATGAAAAAAAACCCAAGGAAAACTATAGGTCTTGATAAACACCTTAAGGATACTCATAAATCTAATATTCCTTAGTAAACATAGTTAAGTATATAGTGATAAGGATTTTTTACACACCATAAATCCCTTACCATAACTAAATCAACTAACAAGCTCATAAGACAATAAAAAACCAAATGACACTAATGGGTGTCGTTTATATAGATAAGAAAGGTCACATGAAATTAAATTCTAGTAAAATAAAATTACCCATCACTCAATGTTGATTCTGTACACTCAATGAAAATTTGAACACTTAAATAATGACTTAAGAGACTAAAAAATGATCAATTTTTGGGTAGATACTCTCTATGGTTCCCAATTACATTGATAGATATCTCTTATGGATTGAAATATTATAAAGAAAACCCTATAAAAATATAAATGATATTTAGTGTGTTCTTATATATTATAAGGGAGATTTAATATACGAAAACAATCAATCCAAACCTTGTCCAAAAATTCCTATGTCACACAAAACATCTTACCCAAGATATCCATTAAAATGAGAATAAAATAAAATATAATTCAATGTAAAATTCCTAGGACCACTTATCAAGTTATATTAAAATAAATCCCACAAATAATCACTAGTTTATATGTCCTAAAATTTATAAAAATAGATGGGTGGGAAACCCCCCTAATATAAGGGATTTAAAAATAAGCAACAAATACAATAATAGAAAATAATATTGAATGGTAGTAAAAGGATATCATTACCAATTAGAGTCTATAACCACTTAAAAATGATAAAATTGATAGGTAATGAAGGATACAGAATTGAATCAAGTGAAGGGGTAGATGAGGAGGAAGATGAGAAATATGGTTTTGGATTCCCTTGATAGATGAATGGAGAAAATAAAGTGGGTCTCATGTTATTTACTATGGGCAGTTGGATTACCAATCAAACCACAAACACACCCTGATACACCAATGGGTCAGACTCATTCCACCCCACTAGAATTGGAAAGCACTCATTAGGATAATATAAATATTTAAATTGTATAATTTTTAGGCCCAAAATCCCATGTAAACTTTTTTATCTAGAAATAGAAGACCAAAGTAGTTTTCCTTTTTTCCAATTATATATATTGGTTTGTAAACCCTGTGTGCCTCACTCAAATCATCACCACCCATATCTACATGCACCATCCACCTACACACTCCTTGAGTTTCCCTGTCAGCACCCACACCACATCATGAATCCTTATACTAATGCCACTAGACATCAAAAGATACCCATCATGATCATTATGTAACACCTATTGCGATAATATAAATATTAAATGGCCTAATTTATAGGTCCATATAAACCATTTTTCTATAAACCCCAAATCCTAAAGTATTTTCCCTTTTTTCTGTTGTAATGGTAGGTGACCTATACCCAATTTCAATAGTACTTTTGATTACTATATCATGTATATAGTTAAATATAGATGATGTATTCTTACCATCATAGTGTAGATATTTTTTCACACATTATTTAATTGTAATTTCCATAGATCAATTATCATATAAAAATGTTATAGAAGATCCTAGGTTATAATGAGAACCTTGAGATACCATTAAATTAATATTAAATAAATTTCATATGGTCATGAGACATCTTACTGACTGAACACAATAGATGCATGACTATCAAGTGTTGGGGATCATAATAATTGATAATTATTCTCATGAAGATCAGACATGGTGATCTTTAGTAGTGAGATCATGAGGATAGATCTTCCCATAGGAAAACCACATGTTTTAGGTGTCATTGGTTGTTCCTATCTATGGACATGTGTATTGGTCTCCTAAATTGAGATCATTATAAATGTGTCCCATTTGATCATGTACTTTGATGCAAGGAAAAAACCATGATATTTAAATCATGTTGAGGTAGCTTGTGTTGTGCATGTCATTGGTTGTATGAAATTAGTTGAATGGTTAAGAAATGATTTTTCTCTTTTGGATTGAAGAAGTAATATATCTTGGGACTTGTTGATCAGGATGGTAGTACCTTTATAAGACCATAGACAAGGTATTCAAGGGAAAATCCATCTAGTTAGATAAATAAATAATAAAGTAAGAAAATGGAGATAACACAAGTGTGCATCCTTCTTTATTAAATATGAAAGATAAAGAGATTATATCACTGTTGCGGTGGTAGAGTACTGTAGCAGCGGCGGGTACTATCCAGTAATGTAGCAGCGCAGGGTACTGTAGCAGTACTATTCACAGAATGGGCTTTGCGCCAAAAAAATGGGCCTATGGGCCATGTAATGGGCTAAATGCCCACTAGGACTTCATGAAATGTAATGGGTCTCCCTCTACCCAATTAAAGAGGTATTTTCTTTGCTTTAATAATAAATGAGGCTTCGACCCCAACTTTTTTTTTTTAAAAAAATAGTATTTTTCACTATTCATCAAAATATGAAAGTTATCAGAAAAGTACCAAAAATTTATCCAAACTAAATTTTTATGTCCCGAGTCTAAATAAAAATTTAATTTTATTAAATTGAATATATAAAAGTGTCAAATATTGGTTTATAAATTGTTCGCCATTAAAAGGCAGCAAAATAACATTTTAAAAAAAAATACTTCTTTTATCTGATAAAAATTGATTTTGTTGTTATTTTATGTCTAAGAAACTCATAATATGAATTATAAAATTATAACGATTATATAGTAAAAAATTTAGTCAATCCTACTCATAACTTCTTTTGAACGACAAGTTTTATAAGTCGTGGTGTGCTTGAACTCGGTGTTGCATGTAGTGAAATTTATTGAATTATTTTGAAGAAATAATGTACTATGAAATATTGGGGTGTTAAAATCTTCCCTCCTTAAATAAATTGAATCCTCACAATTTGAAAATGTTCGTTGAAAATAAAAGTCTGAAAATATAAAATACCTTTTTGGGGAAATCCACATCGGAAATTGGGTTAATAAAATTTAGTCTTAATAAGAGGGAAAGGGAAATGAAAGGTTCACCACCAAATTATGATCTTGATCAGGAAAGTATTGGTGGAAATTAGGGACACATAATTGGAGGAAAAAAATAAATATTTATAGGGAGTTATTGAGGTCATAAATCACAAATAATTGTAAAATTGATTGCCTCAAATCCATCAATCTATGATGATTTAAAATACCATTGGTTCAAAAAAACATAATGTATTAGGATAACACATTTTGGGTTTTAAGATCCCTTCCCTAAAGTTTAAGAATTAATTTACCCATAGAATAAAATGAAAAAAATAATATATATATATATATATATATACTTGACAAATAGAGTTTCATCCTTCAATTAATTCCTACCACAAACTCATCTTTCACTCCAAAATATTCGAAAAAAATATTTTATTTATTCTAATCGTATAGGGTTAAAAAAATGAATTTATATTTCACGTATCAAAACCTTTAAAAAACTATATTATACAATCCAGGGACTTCACGTAGTCTGGTGGTAGGCGATAAATCCCAATCGCACTATGGTTGTGGGTTTGATCCCCGCAGCTTTGTCCAACACGACGGATTGTCGCACGGTCTGTGTGTTTTCATTTTTATTACAATCCATAAATAACCATAACAATAGTATCCAATTTCAAACATAATCTATACAAACCTTCAGACTTATCCAAAATACTTCTATACAAACACACAATACAAAATTTATAAAGAAGTTAACCACAATGAAGATCTTTTTTGCCATGTAATAAAATGTGAACGCCTTCATCATGTATTATTTTAAAACATGGTAACACCCTGAATTATCAAATAACTATATTGATTACATTCATGCTCCATTATTTCTTATAGAATACTGGATATATTCCGTATACATAAATTTTTTGAATATTCCAACAATGATGAAATAAAAAAACAATTAATCAGTTCCAAGAAAGTAAAGAATATCCAAAATAATTTATCCAAATAAACCATCTCTTATTCCACAATTGCTACCTCATTATCAGGACCATATTAAGGATTACCTTTCCTTTAACCAAGTATTTTTCCAAAAATGTGTAGGTTACTATTAAGTAACTTTTCTAAGAATTATATAATCTCATATCCTCAATAAAATAGTAATGCAGTACAATCCTTATTTATCTCTATAATTCATATAACCAGTATATTGTTGATAAAAAACTCAATTGAAATAATTCTATAATAACCACATAATAACATTAGTCATTCCACTTCATCTGAGGTAGTGTTATAACTTGATTATTATACAATAACATCATTTTCGGTATACTCTGATGAATAAGACATTGATTCGTATAGTGTCCCAACGCCTTGCAGATAAAGAATTTTATATTTGAAACCTTTTTCATACACTTTTAATTACGTACTTGGTGTCCTTTTTTCCACACTTATTACAAAATAACATTCCCTTCATGAATTTACCAAGGTGATTCTTTCCACAGTTCTCACATGTGGGAAAATCCTTCATTTCCTTCTTCCCTTTATCCATCATTCTTTCTACCAGCCTTTTTTTCTCTTGATTCCCTTCAAATCCATAGGACTCAGAGAATTATTACTTATCATATTAACACGTGATACTATTTCTTCATATGTTAAAAATATTTGGGAGACTATTTCCCTTTAAATGTTGGATTAATACCAGGAAAGATATGACCCTTCTTACTTTTTGGATAATACATATTATTGGAGTTCTCATTCCTTCTACTAGGCTCCATTTCTTAACAATGGAATACACTAGGCCAGTTTATTAATCACCATTCATAATTCCAAACTTTTAAAATTTGTAATGTAAATTGAATAGTTTATGGATATAATCCATAATCATAAAAATGTTTTATTTGAGAAGTATTTACTATTAAATCCTTCAAAATTGTTTGTAATGAAAATGTGAATTATCCTAAGCATGTCCCCCAGGATTGTCATAACAAAGAGTGTAGTAAGGCCCATTATCGTGCACCAGTTCCCATTTTAGTCTAGATCAAACTAGTGTTTTCGCGTTTTACCCCGAGGTATATCTGGGCCAGAGCTGTCTCTACCTTCTCGAATCCAGACAGGGATGTATTGCTTGTAAAACTCATAATATCTCTACAGTACCAAAATTATAGGAAGTTCTTCTATACCAAACCTCAAAGTCTATCATAGGAAAATGTACTCTAAGTAGAGTTTACCTAAAAATAGTTTCCAAGGTTATTGCTGAATCTGCCTCTGATACCAACTGTAACACCCTGATCCTAGTTACCCAGAGTCGGTGCATTATTTTAATTCATTAGAATGATTACAAGGAATAAAGTACCAAAATACTGATCATTTTAGCAGTCTTGTAAAATAGATTACGTACATGATTATTAAATTACACTTTATAACATACAACACAACCTAAATAATACTTTATGAATGACATTATTCCCTTAACTTAACCCTGCATATCAATCACAATACACTTCTTGGAATCCTGGAAAAAATAAAACATAGAATGGGGTGAGTTCAGAAGATCAGTATTGATAAAAATACTTAGAAACATTCATAAATAAGAATAAACATTTAAGGCAATGTATAAAACTAAAAAAATCCTTTTCAACATAATCTTCATCATAATGTGGAAAATATAAATCAAAGAAATGCCATTTAATTACTCACATGGATATTCTACTAGTCGAATAATCACATTCAATATAAATAGCCACTTTCAAAATGATCGAATGCATTATGCCAAACTTCATAACCACATAGTAAAGGCCATGTTCCAAGACTACAAATAAGATTTTTTCAAGGCCTTGTTCCAAGACACTAGTTTGTCTCAAGAGACCTACTGATGCATCGAGGAGCTATAGCGGGCTCCACCCATCACTTACTAAGTCCAATGCATCCCTCTTATGAAATGGTTTAAACATAACACAAACATTCATATTAAAACTACAATAAAAAATGTCAATACTTTATCCATAACCATGAATGGTATAAAAATAATGCATCTATAGTAAATCATACCACAAAACCTTTAATACAAGTTGGAAGATTTGTATTATAATAAATCAACTTCAAACAAGTTTAAAATCCATCAAACTATGTTGACATAGACGAAAATGATTTGTAAAAACCTTTGAGAGAAATATCCCTTTTTCAATAAAACCATTAAATCTCAGAATTTGTTTTAAAGAAAGACATTTAAAGAAATTTTTAATCAAAGCATCCCATACCACTTAAGAATCAAAGTGTCCCATACCATTTTTGAAAACGTATACATTAATGAGATTGATTTACAATAATAAATATTTAAAAAATTGAAAATGATGTTTTAGTAAAAAATTCCCTTAAAATAATCCATTTTAAAACTATTTTCTAAAACATGGACATGGATAATAAATATTTCCCAGAAGATACTTAGGTAAAAACAACATCGGATAAGAAAGATATTGTGAAATTAACCCTTACCTTGCACTTTAAATTGGTCAAGGGTACATTTAACCTCCTGTATAATGACCATTGTTTGTTATTAGATTATACCAGAACCATATTAATATTATATCATACATGATTCATTTATGACATTATACTACCCGTTTAATAATGATTTTTATGTTAAATTAACATTTTTTTTAATAATCGCTTTCATTATCATATGTATTTTAACTTGTTATTCTGGATCATATCATTTAGATCATGATTTGAATACTTATATAAAATAAAACATGATTTATATATCATATATTTTTAGAAAATAACTATTTATAATAGATAGATAATGGAAAATACTGTTTATTGAGATGGTAGGCTGTACGTACACATAAACGTTGTTTCTGTTTTCATATCATATTGAACAGAATTTAGTGAATAAGATATATGTAATTACTTAAATATATATATATATACCTCCAGTAGAATTATTATTTCATATAATACATACTTATTTGTAATACATATTTTTATAATCGTCGATTAATTGTGAACGTGTAAATGAATCTCATCGCATCGTGGAGATGGTAATCTGTACGTACGCTCGAGCGACAATATCATTTCCTTAAAGGTGTAGAATTGGATGGTATATTTTTTTATAGAGACATTATCATTTTATTTTCATTATTTATATACATATTACACATTATTATATCCATCCAAATAACATAGTGTTGAATAACAAATTACACCACGACGTGGAGATGGTAAGCCGTACGTACGCACGCATGGTGACATTATTACTCATAGGATGGATAGAATAATGAATATGGTTGTGCCATATTTATAATAACATCAAAGTATATATAAGGTACTGGATTTATTATTTTGGTATGGTAATAACAAAGATAGAGTAAGTGGAAGAAGAAATGAACTTGATTGTGGTGATTAAATATTTACCTCTTCTTCAGGTTCTTCCTTTTGATTTGATCAAAAGGGCTCGTTAGGTTAGATTTATGACCAGAGGAAGGCCTCTAGGATGAATTTAGGAATGTTTGGAGGATGTTTTGTCACGTTTTGTCTGAGCCAAAAGTCTTTGGAGGTGTGAAATTAAGATAAGGGGAAGCACCCATTTATAAGAAAGGTGAGGGTCACTTTAGGAAAATCTTGAAATATTTTTTTATAATAAATTAATTTTCTCTTTCTAAAGGCTCCAAAATAATTTATTTATAGGGTAAGGTGGGTATGTCTTGAAAACCCTTCAACCAATAGGTTTTAGACAGGCTTAGGTCACCATATTAACCTTATCTTTTAGATTTAACTCTTAGTTAAATAGTTTGACATTTACCATGCCTTGTTGTATTTTTATATTATATGGTTAATAAAAATACAATAAAATGACAATAGAACACCAAGTGGTTCATTAATTTATTTATTTTTGATTAACCATAGATTTTTATGACTATTATATCAATTAATAATATAATATTTGTTTTAAAAACTATTTTATGTTAATTTTGAAACTCTTTGGTATTTGTTTTTTGTTAAAATCCAAACAGTATGATTAATTCAAAAAATATTGATTGAATCAACCCAAACATGTCATAATAACCTATAAAATTATTTTTATTAATCATTAGTCTCAAATTACATTTAGTTGTGTTTATATTATATCAATTATTTTAATCTTTTATTAATAAGGTAATTACTGCATCATCATTGTGTCATAAATAAATTTAATTATTTAATGTCTAAAAACTATAAATAATATACCATTATGTAGGAAATCATTTTATCTTTATAATTAATATTTATAGTCGAATTTATCTTATGTATAACCTTATATTAAAATTTTTCTAGTTATTAAACTTTGATCTTAACTCTTTTAACTCATCTTTAAATAAAATAATAATAAATGTCCTAATCTAATCCAAGTGGACCTAAAGGATCATATTTTATTATTAATGTATTTTTTGGTCGAATTACACTTATCCAATAGATTTTTGACATGTGTTAGGGTAATTATAATATCATTTTTACCCTTAATTAGCCTATTTACTTTTAGTCGTGGTAAATAAAAGTAAAAAGTTAATATTCACCAAAAAATATTTTCATCTCATTGAACAACATTTTATATACTAATATCAACCGTGTCTCTCATATTTTTGAAATTACACAAACATAAGTGGTAAAATTATGTTTTATACAAACTGACAAATGCTCCTAGGAGGTGCGTAAAAGACGGTAAAAAGTTTAATGAAATTTTAATATATCTAAAATTATTATAAAATGACTCTAATGAATTACATATTATTTTTATAGGAATTATGTATCTATTTTGACATAAAATAAATTTAAATAAAATAATAAATTATTTCAATCAAAATTCGGTTTTAAACAATAACTCAATGTTTTTCACTATTCATTAAAAATTTAAAGTTTTCAGAAATAATCCAAAAATTCACCCTTAGCTAATTTTGATATTCTAGATTCAAAAATGAAGTCTATTTTACTAAATTAATAATATATAAGTTTCATTTATTAATTTGAAATTAATTCCTGTTGTCAAAACCAAAAGTGGGTTTTTTTTAAAAAGTAATAACTATCAAAAGATTGGCCAGTGTTTATGTCAAATTTAAATGTGAAATTAATTATAACAACCTAAATTGTATTAAATGATAAAAATATAATCTGATTATAATTCTAAACCATTCAAATTCATAATTTAAAATATAAATTATTTTGATTTAAAAAATTTTCTTCAATTAAAATATAGTATTTTCACTATTCATCAAAATATGAAAGTTATCAGAAAAGTACCAAAAATTTGTCCAAAATAAATTTTTATGTCCCAATTATAAATAATAATTTAATTTTATTAAATTGAATATATAAAAATGTCAAATATTGGTTTTAAAAAAGCTTCGCCATTAAAAGGAGGTAAAATAGCATTTTTTTAAACAGATCTTTTATCTGAAAAATTGAATTTGTTATTATATTATGTGAAATAAACTCATAATATGGATTATAAAATTATAAGGATTATATAATGTACAAAATTCATTTAATACTATTCATAAATACTTTTTAACTACTAGTTTGGTAAGTCGTGGTGCACTTGAACTCGGTGTTGCGTGTTGTGCAAGTTATTTAATTACATTGAAGAAATAACGTACTATAAAATATTGGGTTGTTACATTATCAATAGTTCTGCTGGACCATTTTATATATAGTATATGATGCTCAATCATTCATGTAATTAAGATACATAGAATGAGATAATTTAGTAGTTAAATTATTAATCTAAAACTCTTGATAAATTATTATTCCAGGGGAATTCTTAATAACACATCAAGAATGAGTAATTATTTTGTAAGAGATAATTTAGTAGGCATGAATCCATTAAAAAAATTTATTATTATCTCTCTAATGGATTTGTATAGTTTTATCAATAAATTTATGTCTATGTATACTTATATCAAATTTTTTTATTATAATTGATTATTTATGACATAAATGGTCATGTCATTTATTTAATGTGTTGGGATTTGTAAACATTTGGTTTAACATAATTGATTTAGTTATACATGTAAAATTCAATAGAATTAATATTTATCTATTATGAATTCTTTTTATATATAGGTATTAAAAAATATCTTTATCTAATGAAAATATGATATTCATTTTCAAGAATATCATTGATGTTTAATAAATATCATCGAGACTTCAAAAATAAAAATAACTATTTATTTAAGAAAAATTACACCACCAGGTAGGAATATATCCACTCTTATGAAATTATTGATTAATTTGAATTAATGTAAAATGCAGTTATTTGTGAAAATACTAGATCATCAAGAATACTAATTAATAATAAATATATATGAGTTTTTTAAGTATTTAATTAAAATAATATTTACAAAACATTTGATTCTAGTTCAACATATATAATATCTTCATGATAATTTCACTGTGAATACCCATATGTATAATTATAATATAATCATAATGAGTTAGGTCCATCATCTAACAGTTTATTTTTTATTTTTTGGAAGTTGTGGTCAAATGGTTTTAAAATATATCTACAAGGAAGACGAGACCTTATAATTTTATGTTCGATAAATATTGGAAATGAAGAAATATGGAAGAATAATCTTGGTTAAAAACACACAACTCATCTTCCTCTAAATTTATAATTCATAGAATAATTTTTATAATTACCATCACTTTAACAAAAGTTGGAAAAATCTTTTGATCGAATTTTATAACTCTCTAATATTCATGATAAAATTTAATATATGAGAAGCACAAATCATATCAAAATTTTAATGGGAAATTTCATTTGAAATAAGTCAATTAAAATAAGATTCACAATGGGGAATTAATTTGTAACAACCCAAGCTTCTACGGTACGTTTCTCTTTGAATAATGCAATAGCGTGTGTTGTACGCAACATCGAGTTCTGACACACCACAACCAATCAAACTAGCCGTTATGAATAGTAATACCTAATTTTTAAAATTTTATAAATTTTATCTCTCAAAATGGACTTCATTTTTGGATTCTGAGTATCGAATTTAGCCAAAGGTGATATTTTGGTACTTTTCAGATAACTTTAATATTTTGATGAATAGTGAAAATTACTAAATTTTAATTAAAAACAACTTTTTTAATCAAAATAATTAATAGTGATAAATTATGAATTTGAGTGATTTTAAAGTATATTTAGAATATATTTTTACCATTTAATACAATGTTGGTGATTGGACATAATTTCACAATTAAACTGAACATAAAAAAGTATCAATCTTTTGATAGTTATTATATCTTAAAAACACACTTTTTTGTTTTGACAGCGGGAATTAATTTTAAATTAATTTATGCCACTTCTGTGTTTGGAATTTGGAAAAATGGATTCCATATTTGGAATCAGGATGTTAAAATTGTGTAAATAGGTAACTTTTTTTTTAGAAATTTTGAATAATTACTTCGGTAAATATTTTATTTACCATGGTTAAAGGGTATATCCGTTAAATAAGGGTTAAAAAAATAATATTATAATAACAAAAAATTACCCTAAAACGTGTCCTAACCTTATTTGTTGATACATGGTAGACCATGGGTATCTTTGGGTCGATTTTGGGAGCCCATGGTGCCACTTGTAAGTGATAGGGACACTTTATTTTAATTAAGTTAAAATGAATAAAAAAATGACACAAGCATATATGTTTTATAAAAACAATTTTTAAATAGGGTTTTATATGTTTTATTTTCGACTATAAATACTAATTAGAAAGCTTAAACGATTTGATACATAATGGTATTTTATTTATAATTTTTAGACATTATATACATTAATTTATATATGACACAATGATGATGCAGTAATTACCATAATAGTGAAAAATTAAAATAATTGATATTATAAATACACAAATAAATATAATTTGAGACTTTTAATGAATTAAACTAATTTTCTAGGATAATATGACATATTAGGATTGATTTAATTTACTTTTTTTGAAGTAATCATTCGGTTATGATTTTTACAAAAATCAACTATTGAATAGTGTAAAAATTGACATAAAAGAGTTTTTAAAACAAATATTGTATTATTAATTGATCTTAAATTCCTAAAAATCTAAGGTTCATCCAGGAGACTTATATAATTATATTTGTATCATTAATTGACCACTTGTGGGTCTCTTGGATGTATATAGTATGTTCATTAACCATATAATATAAAAATACAAAGAGACATTGTAAAAGTGAAACTAATTAACTAAGAGTTAATACTTAAATATAAGGTTAGTATAATGACCCAAACCTGTCTAAATTATATTTGTTGAGTGGTTTTAGAACTATACCCACCTTAAAATTTGAATAATCCACTTTGGAGACATTATAAACTGAATATGAATTTATTATAAAATAATATTTCTAGCTTTCCCAAAGGTGCCCCTCACCCCTCTTATAAAAGGGCACTCTCCTTTCTCATTAAATCACACCTTAAAAGCCTTTTGGTTCGGCCAACCTCTTCCAAAATACTCTCTCAACTTCTCTCACTTTATCCTAGAGGACTTCCTTTAGTCATAAATCCATCTAAAGGATCCCTTTTGATCAAATCAAAAGAAAGAACCCAAAGAAGATGTAATGATTTCACCACCCTTTTTCAAGTTCCTTTCTTCTTCCACTTATTCTTTATTTGTTATTACCATTCTAAAATAATAACTATAGTATCATATATATATTGTGATGTTATTATAAATATGGTATAATCATATTCAGTATTCTATCCATCCTTTGAATAACATCTCACCATACGTGCGTACGTACGGCTTACCGTCTCCACGTCGTGGTGTAATTTTTATTCAATAAATTATTATTTGGATGGGTATAATAATGATGTGTAACTCATGTAAATAATAAATATATCATGATAATGATTCTTTATATATGATACACCATCCAATTATATATTATTTTAATATCAAAATAATGATATTGTCGCTCGTGCGTACGTACGGACTACCGTCTCCACGAACGCGATGAGATTCATTATCCATCGTATCCATTCAAGTATAATTCTAATTTGATGATTAATTAAAGTATCTAAGGAATTTATATAATTCTGGATATGATTAATATACAACCTATCCATGAAAAACATGGCTTACGTAACAAAACATATAAAAGAAAACGAGTAAGTTAACACCCGAAACAACGATAATACTAAGATATTATTAACAAATCATTGTTAAAAGATCATATATGATATCATATTAATTTATTTTATTCTTGTATAATTTAATAACAATTATTTCACCATTATACAGGAGGTTAACCAACCTGAACCAAGGAAAAGTACACGGTAATGGTTTATTTCGCAATCTCTTCATTATCCGAGGTTGTTTATACGTAATAATCTACTGGGATCTCTTTATCATCCACATCCATGTTTCCTAAAAATGTATTTCAAACCATTCTTACTATTTTACAGAATATGGGTTAAAGTCATTTATACCCTTGTTTGACTTTTTATAAGAAGTTTATAAAGGAATCTTTTCGTCATTTTCCAAACAAGGTCCTTTTTAACATTTTCGACAGAATTAAGGTAAGAATGTTTTTTTAAACTTATACGGCAGGTACGACTATTTTCCATCGAAGCTTCCCTTACAAGCTTATAAGAATATTTTCATAGTAAATGTTTTATATTATAAATATATTACTCTTAAATGATTTCAAAATAGAAAGAGATATTTCTCTAAAAAGTGATTTGATTTCATCTATGTCAATATCCTTTGATAGATTTTATACTTATTTGAAGTTGATTTATTAAGATACAAAACATATATATTGTAATGAAAGTTTTGTGATATGTTTGACTGTGGATGTGTTATTTTTATACCATTAATGGTTTATGGATATAGTATTTACATTTCGTATTCTAGTTTTAATACGAATGTTTATGTTATGTTTAAACCTTTTCATATGGGAATACATTGGACTTAATAAGTGACGGGTGGAGCCCGCAATAGCTCCTCGATGCATCAGTAGGTCTCATGAGACAAACTAGTGTCTTGGCACAAGGCCTTGACGAAATCTTATTTTTAGTCTTGGCACGAGCCCTTGGCTATGTGGTTATGATAGTATGGAATTATGCATTCCATCATTATGAAAGTGGTTATTGATATTGCATGTGATTATTTGATTAGTAGAATATCCATGTGAATAACTAAATAGAATTATTTCATTTTATTTTTTCCATACTATGTTGAAGTTGAAGTTTAAAAGGCTTTTGTTTTAGTTATACATTGCCTTAAATGTTTATTCTTATTTATGAAAGTTTCCGCTATATTGTTATCCTTAATGGTCATTTGAGCTCACCCCTTTTCTATGTTTTATTTTTCCCAGGATGTGAAGAATTAAATTATGAATGACCTGTAGGGATATTATGAGGGGATAATAGTGTGGACTATGGAGACAATATGTTGTTGTAGTAGTTTTTTACCTTATGATGTAATGTAAAACTTTATGAATATATCTATTGTTTTCAAGACTACTAAACCAATCGGTCTTTCGAGATTTGATATTTCTTGTGATCATACCAATGTTATGTAATAATGCACCAACTCTTGGTAACTGGGTTCGGGGCGTTACAGTTGGTATCTAAGGATGTTTAGTACAATCCATGGAAGCTAGGTTTAGATAAAATCTGATTAGAGCACGTAGACCTAAGATGAACTTTGAGGATTAGTATAGAAGAAATTCCTAGAATATTGGTATTGTAGAGATTTTGTGAGTTTTCCGAGCAATACATCCCTGTCTGGATACGAGTAGGTAGAGGCGGCTCTGGCACTGATGTACCTAGGGGTAAAACCTGAAAACACCGCTTTGAGCTAGACTCGAATGAGAACTAGTGCACAACAATGGGCCTTACTGCACTCTTGGTTACCACACTCCCGGGGGATATGCTTAGGATAAATCTCATTTTATTTACAAATCATTATGAAGGGTTTATGAGTATATACTTTCTCAAAGAAAACAATTTTATGATTGTGGATTTTATCCATAAATAGATCAATTTATGTTAAGTGTTTTATAAGTATGGAATTATGTATTTTGATTCATAAACTGGTCTAGTTTATGCCATTGTTTAGAAATGGTGCCTAGTGGAAGAAATGGAAACCGTATCAATGCACTCACTCAATGTATGGATTTAAATCCTACTCAAGATAATTATAGTGGAGATGGTGATGCAACTAATGCCGATCAGCTAATCACCATACTGGGACAACTCACTCAGGTGATGAATAATAACCTTACCCGTATAGAGCACCCTGATCCGCATCGTGGAGGATCAATGTTAGATCGATTCATGAGACAACAACCACCAATGTTCAATGAGATTACAAATCCCTTAGTAGCTGAGCAATGGATAAATTCCCTAGAGAAAATATTTCAGGCTTTGGGGAGTACTGAAAGGGAAAAAGTTATCATGGCAGTTTACCACCTCACTAGAGATGCTGATCAATGGTGGTCATTAATTCAAAACATGAAGGAAGATGATGAAGTATCAAATATGGAATGGAGGGAGTTCAAAGATCTATTTTTAAAAAAATACTTTCCTCGTGACCATCAAGCGGATATGGAAAGGAAATTTCTGAGTCTGAGACAAAAGGAGGATGAGAATGTCGCAAAGTATGAGGCTAACTTTACAAGGTTAGCAAGGTATGTTGTAGATTATATACGTAACCCATGAAGTAAGATTTATCGTTTCTTTGATGGGTTAAAACCATTTCTCCGTAGAGCATTAGTCTCACAATCCTTCTCATCTTATGAAGACATTGTCTCATGTGCTATCAAGACAGAAAAGGAATTCTCTAAGTCTTATGACTTTAAAGCAAAGCAAGAGAAGAAGGGATCTGTTGATCAATCTGGGAATAGAAATAAGGGGAATAATGGAAAGGTTGAATATCCATCCTGTGGTAAATGTGGGAAGAAACACCCTAGTACTTGTTTTAAGGGAATGGGTGTCTATTACAAGTGTGGTGGAAAAGTCCACCAAGCTCGTGATTGCAATGGGAAGAAGGAAGCTACCAATGTTCAATGCTACAATTGCAGGGAGATGGGACATTATGAAAACGAATGTCCTAATCGTCCAGGGAACATACCTCAGAAAAGGCCAAGGGATCAAGGCCAAGATTTTTCTATCACTACTGCTGAGGTAGAAGCTCCAAAAGACGTGGTGGTAGGTAATTTAATGGTTTCCACATGTTTAGAAAATGCATTATTTGATTCTGGATCATCGCATTGTTTCATATCTTCCCAGTTTTCTAAGAAAATTAGATATTTAAAAATTGATTTAACAAGGGAGTTGTCAGTTAAAACTCCTAAGGGAAGTATCATTGTAACAATGTTTTGTGAATCAGTCCCCATTAGAGCACATAAATGTTCTTTATCTGCTGATCTCATCGTCATACCTATGATTGAGTTTGATATAAACCTCGGTATGGACTGGCTTTCGGACTATGATGCGAAGATTTATTGTAAGAAGAAGGAGGTTACGATTTTTGATGATGATGATAAGGAACACCTTATATTTAGAGAAGAATCATCACCACCTAATTCTTATCTAGATCTACCCCCAGTAGCTCAACTAAATTCAATTATTGGGGAGGAAGAGAAAGAAATGACTGTGGATGAGGAATGGAATGTTCAAATAGAGTATGTACCTATTGTGAAAGAATTTGTAGATGTATTTCTGGAAGATTTACATGGACATCCTCCAGAATGAGAAGTTGAGTTTTCCATTGATTTAATTCCTGGATCAAGGCCTATATTGATGACCCCTTATAGAATGGCCACTGTGGAATTAGTCGAAATAAAGAAACAACTAGAGGAATTGAGTAATAATGGATTTATTCTCCCTAGTGTTTCTCTATGTAGATACCCTGTTCTTTTTGTTAAAAAGAAAGATGGATCTATGAGGTTATGTATCGACTATAGGGAGATCAATGCTATAACAATAAAGAACAAGTATCCCCTACCTCGCATTGATGATTTATTTGACCAACTGCATGGAGCTCAATACTTTTCAAAGATTGACCTTCGATCTGGATACCATCAGTTGTGTGTGAAGAAGGAAGACATTCCGAAGACATCATTTCGAACTAGGTACAGGCATTATGAGTTTACTGTAATGCCTTTTGGATTGAATAATGAACCCTCTGTATTCATGGATCTGATGAATAGATTTTTCAAGGAGTATCTCAATGAATTTGTGGTGGTATCTATTGATGATATATTGGTATACTCCAAAAGCTATGAAGATCATGAAAATCACTTGCACATTATCCTGAAGACTCTGAGAACACATGAATTATATGGGAAGTTTAGAAAGTGTGAATTCTGGCTTTAGGAGATTTCTTTTCTTGGCCATATTGTCTCTAAATATGGAATCCCTGTTGATCCTTATAAGACCAAGGCAATCCAAGAATGGCCAACACCTACGAGTATAACTGAGGTACGCAGTTTTATTGGTTTGGAAAGTTATTATCGACATTTCGTCCAAAATTTTGCCCGATTGGCTAACCCATTAACTAAGATCACACGTAAAGGGGTTAAATTTGTTAGGAAAAAAGAGTGTGAAGAATGTTTCGAAGAACTGAAGAGAATATTAGTTAATGCTCCTATATTGACTCTACCATCGGGGAATGATGGGTTCATTATTTATAGTGATGCATCGAAGAAAGGACTTGGTTGTGTCCTTATGCAGAATGATAGGGTTATTGCCTATGCATCACGACAGTTGAAAATTCATGACCAAAACTATCCTACTCATGATCTCGAGTTAGAAGCTGTGATATTTGCTTTGAAGACATGGAGGCACTACCTCTATGGTGAAAAATGTGAGATTTATACTGATCATAAGAGTTTGAAGTATATTTTCTCACAAAAAGAACTCAACATGAGGAAAAGGAGATGGCTTGAATTACTCAAGGATTATGATTGTACGATACACTACCACCTGGGGAAAGAAAACAAGGTGGAATATGCTTTGAGAAAAAAAGATCATGGAGTTTTGAACAATATGAGAATTGAAAGGGATCCAATTTTCATGGATCTAGTGAAGATGGACATGGGAATAACCATGGAAGGTGAAACATCAATTCTTTTTCAAATGGTTCCTAAACCATCTTTACTAGAAAGAAATAAGAGTTCTCAGACCGATGATGAAGAATTTCAAAAGAAGATTAAAGCTGTGAATGACGCGAGATTGAGAGACTTTGTGTGTGAAGAAGGAATTTTGAAATTCGGGAAGAGACTTTGTGTTCCCGATATACTTGATCTAAAAAGGAAATTACTGGATGATTCTCATAGTTCCAATTTCTCTATACACCCTGGGATCACCAAAATGTATAGATATTTGATGGAACATTTTTGGTCGGACAACATGAAGAGGGAGATTGCTTATTTTGTGTCAAGATGTATGTTTTGTCAACAAGTGAAAGCTGGAAGGAAACAGCCTGGAGGAGTCATGCAACCTATTCCCATACCTGACTGGAAATGGGACTATATTACAATGGACTTTGTCATGGGGTTACCAAAGACTCCTAGAAAAAATGATGCAATATGGGTTATTGTTGATCGTCTTACCAAGTCATCACATTTTCTTGCTATAAGAGAAGATCTACCATTGGAACGTCTAGAAAAACTATATATTAATGAAGTTGTGAGACTTCATGGAGTACCCCTATCGATTGTTTCAGATCGTGATCCCTGTTTTACTTTAAGATTCTGGAAGAGTCTTCAGAAATCCTTGGATACTGAACATCATTTGAGCACTTCCTACCACCCTCAGACAGATGGACAATCAGAATGAACTATTCAAAACTTAGAATACATGTTGAGATCCTGCTCACTTGACTTTCAGGGTATGTGGGATCAATATTTAACTCTGGTATAATTTTCCTATACCAATAGCTTCCATTCGAGTATTCAGATGGCACCATATGAAGCATTATACGGAAAGAGATGTCGTACACCAACCTGTTGGGATGACGTTGGTGAAAGAAAACTTGTAGGCCCAGAACTGGTGGAGGAAACAATGGAAAAGGTGAAGGTAATCCAAAATCACATCAAAGAAGCTCAAAGTAGGCAGACGAGCTATGATTATAATTGAAGGAAGGATTTGGAATTTCAATTCGGTGATCATGTTTTCCTGAAGGTATCTCCATGGAAGGGAGTCACATGTTTTTGTAAGAAAGGTAAATTGAGTCCCTGGTACATCGGACCTTTCAAAATTCTAGAACGAATTGGGGTTGTAGCTTACCGATTGGAAATGCCGCCAAGTCTCTCCAAAGTTCACGATGTGTTCCACGTATCTCTATTGAAGAAATACATGCCTGACCCAACACATGTACTCACCTATGAGGAATTATAACTGGAACCCGATTTGTCTTATTGCGAAGAGACCGTCAAGATTCTTGATATGAGATAACAAGTACTGAGAAACCGGACGACGCGCCTGGTAAAAGTTCTGTGGAGAAACCATAAGATGGAAGAGGCAACGTGGGAACCCGAGGAACTTATGATGATGAACCACCTGAGTTTTTCATGCGGTAGTATTATAGAAATTTTGAGGACTAAATTATTTGATGGAGGGGAGAATGTAACACCCCAAGATTCTAGGGTAAATTTCTCTTTGAATAATGTGATAGCGTGTGTTGTACGCAACATCGAGTTCTAACACACCACAACCAATAAAACTAGCCGTTATGAATAGTAATACCTAATTTTTGAAATTTTATAAATTTTACCTCTCAAAATGGACTTCATTTTTGGATTCAGGGCATCGAATTTATCCTAAGGTGAAATTTTGGTACCTTTCGGATAACTTTAATATTTTGATGAATAGTGAAAATTACTAAATTTTAATTAAAAACAACTTTTTTAATCAAAATAATTAATAGTGATAAATTATTAATTTGAGTGGTTTTAAAGTATATTTAGAATAAATTTTTACAATTTAATACAATGTTGGTGATTGGACATAATTTCACAATTAAACCGAATATAAACAAATATCAATCTTTTGATTGTTATTATATCTTAAAAACATGCTTTTTGTTTTGACAGCGAGAATTAATTTTAAATTAATTTCTGCCACTTCTGTGTTCTGAATTTGGAAACATTGATTCCATATTTGTAATCAGGATGTTCAAATTGTGTAAATAGGTAACTTTTATTTTTAGACATTTTGAATAATTATTTCGGTAAATATTTTATTTACCATGGTTAAAGGGTAAATCCGGTAAATAAGGGTTAAAAAAATAATATTATAATAATAAAAAATTACCCTAAAACGTGTCCTAACCTTATTGGTTGATACATGTTCGACCATGGGAATATTTGGATCGATTTTGGGACCCCATGGTGCCACTTGTAATTGATAGGGACACTTTATTTTAATTAAGTTAAAATGAATACAAAAATGACAAAAGCATATATGTTTTAGAAAAACAATTTTTAAATAGGGTTATATATGTTATAGTTTCAACTATAAATATCCATTATAAAGATAAACATATTTCCTATATAATGGTATTTTATTTATAAATTTTAGACATTAAATACTTTAATTTATATATGACACATTGATGATGCAGTAATTACCATAATAGTGAAAAATTAAAATAATTGATATTGTAAATACCCAAATAAATATAATTTGTTACTTTTAATGAATTAAACTAATTTTATAGGATAATATGACATATTAGGATTGATTTAATCGGCTTTTTTCGAAGTAATCATTATGTTATGATTTTTACAAAAATCAACTATTGAATAGTGTCAAAATTGACATAAAAGAGTTTTAAAAAAAAATATTATATTACTAATTGATATTAAATTCATAAAAATCTAAGGTTCAGCCAAGAGAGTTATATCATGATAGGTGTATCATTAATGTACCACTTGGGGGTCGCTTGGATGTATATAGTACGTTTATTAACCATATAATATAAAAATACAAAGAGACATTTTAAAAGTGAAACTAATTAACTAAGAGTTAATACTTAAAGATAAGGTTAGTATAATGACCCAAAACTATCTAAATTCTATTGGTTGAGTGGTTTTAGACCTATCCCCACCTTAAAATTTAAATAATCCACTTTGGATCCATTAGAATCCGAATATGAATTTATTATAAAATAATATTTCTAGCTTTTCCAAAGGTTCCCCTCACCCCTCTTATAAAAGGGCACTCCCCCTTATAATGAACACACACCATAAAAGCCTTTTGGTTCGTCCAGCCTCTGCCCAAATACTCTATAAAATTCCATCACTTCATCCTAGAGGCCTTCCTTTAGTCAAAAATCCATCTTAGGGAGCCCTTTTGATAAAATCAAAAGGAAGAACCCAGAGAAGAGGTAATGATTTCACCACCCTTTTCCAAGTTCCTTTATTCTTACACTTCTTATTTCTTTGTTATTAACATTATAAAACAATAACTGCAGTCTCTTATATATAATTTGATGTTATTATAAATATGGTATAATCATATTCATTATTCTATCCATCCTTTTAATAACATGTCACAATACGTGCGTACGTACGGCTTACCGTCTCCACGTCGTGGTGTAATTGTTATTAAATAAATTATTATTTGGATGGGTATAATATTGATGTGTAACTCATGTAAATAATAAATGTAACATGATAATTATTATGTATATATGATATACCGAACAATTATATATTATTTTAATATTAAAATAATGATATTGTCGCTCGTGCGTACGTACGGACTACCGTCTCCACGAACGCGATGAGATTCATTCTCCATCGTATCCATCCAAGTATAATTCTCATTTGATGATTAATAATAGTATATAAGGACTTGATATAATTCTAGATATGATTATGATACAATCTATCCATGACAAACACGACTTACGTAATAGAACATATAAAAGAAAATGAGTAAGTTAACACCCGAAACAATGATAATACTAAGATATTATTAACAAATCAATGTTAAAAGATCATATATGATATCATATTAATGTATATGAATCTTGTATAATTTAATAACAATTATTTCACCATTATACAGGAGTTTAACCTACCCCAACCAAGGAAAAGTACAAGGTAAGTGTTTATTTCGCAATCTCTTTATTATCTGAGGTTGTTTATACGTAATAATCTACTGGGATCTCTTTATCATCCACATCCATGTTTCTTAAAAATGTATTTCAAAACATTCCTACTATTTTATAGAATATGGGTTAAAGTCATATATACCCATTTTGACTTTTTATAAGAATTTTATAGAGGAATCTTTCCGTCTTTTTCCAAACAAGTTCCTTTTTAACCTTTTCGACAGAATTAAGGTAAGAATGTTTTTTTAAATTTATACGGCGAGTGTGACTATTTTCCATCGAAGCTTCCCTTACAAGCTTATAAGAATATTTTCAAAGAAAATGTTTTATTTTATAAATATATTACTCTTAAATGATTTCAAAATAGAAAGAGATATTTCTCTTAAAAGAGTTTTGATTTGATCTATGTCAACATCCTTTGATAGATTTTATGCTCATTTGAAGTTGATTTATTATGATACAAAAATTCTATATTATATTGAAGGTTTTGGGATATGTTTTACTATGGATGTATTATTTTTATACCATTCATGGTTTATAGATATAGTATTTACATTTCGTATTCAAGTTTTAATACGAATTTTTATGTTATGTTTAAACCTTTCCATATGGGAATGCATTGGACTTAATAAGTGACGGGTGGAGCCCGCTATAGCTCCTCGATGCATCGGTAGGTCTCATGAGACAAAATAGTGTCTTGGCACAAGGCCTTGAAAAAATCTTATTTGTAGTCTTGGCACAAGGCCTTGCCTATATGGTTATGATAGTCTGGCATTATACATTCCATCATTATGAACGTGGTTATTGATATTGCATGTGATTATTCGATTAGTAGAATATCCATGTGAATAAGTAAATGCCATTATTTCATTTTATTTTTTCCATACTATGTTGAAGTTCAAGTTTAAAAGGCTTTGGTTTTAGTTATACATTGCCTTAAATGTTTATTCTTATTTATGAAAGTTTCCGCTATATTGTTATCCTTACTCGGCATTTGAGCTCACCCCTTTTCTATGTTTTATTTTTCCCAGGATGTGAAGAAGTAAATTATGAATGACATGCAGGGATATTATTAGGGGATAATAGTGTGGACTATGGAGACAATATGTTGTTGTAGTAGTTTTTCACCTTATGATGTAATGTAAAACTTTATGAATATATCTAGTGTTTCCAAGGCTACTAATCCAATCGGTCTTTCGAGATTTGATCTTTCTTATGATCATACCAATGTTATGTAATAATGCATCGACTCTAGGTAACTGGGGTCGGGGCATTACAGAATTCATTAAGATGATTTTGTGATTTAAAAATGACATTTAATTATTTATAAATAATGATCATCTAGTACAAAATTGATAATTTTGTTTATCCTGATGACCACTGTTTAACTACTCCAAGTGCTCAAATCATTTTCAAAAAAATATTTTAGATAAAAAGCTATATAATTTAATCATATAGTCTATGAACTGCAAGAATATTAACATTCACTTTAGGAGATAAAACTAACATAAGATGATATTTATAATCTATAAGTACATGATATACAAATAATTTCTTTCTTCGATATTGCTGGTACAATGCAATAGTTGATAAATGAAGAAATTCTTTAATCGAGTCAAAAGAAACTATTTTAGATCATCCTCCAGGGATGAAATACTTTAAAAATATTAATAAAATTTATTTTGAGCCTCAAATATGTAATTTCATCAAAAAAATTATGGTGGTTATAATATTATTCTTTGTTATAATGAAACTATACACAATGATCTTTTGAAAAATATCATATTCACCTAGAACATGATTAAAAATAAAATAATTTATATTTTCATTCACATTATAGAATCCAATTGAATTGTTTCAATAAACACCCACCTTCACTTCAAGGAATGGCATAAAATTATCTGTTCGGTTTTTATGATTTCTTCAAGATAATAACATGAATATTCAATTCATGATTTTCATCCACTATGGGGGTGAATATTAATAAAATTTATGTATGTTGTTCTTTATGGACACTTAATTTATCAAAAAAAATTATAATAAATAAAATTAAATAAAAATTAAATAATGCAATAAAATATTAAAAACATATAAACTAAATATGATCTATATCATGAGAATTGATATATCATAATCAATATCAACACTTTCAGGGTATATAATTAAATAAAAAATATCAAATTTTATGGTTCCTAGCATAATTAGCGAAGTTCAATTAGACATATGATCACATAATCTATTATTTTATGAATGATTTCTATATTGACATAGATCATGAAAATTATTAATTTTATATTGAAAATAAATAATCACATTCACTTTTGTAAATTGAATGAAATTTGACACCCATTAGTCATTCAAAGCTCATTATTTCCCCCCCCCCAAAAGATCAACAAAAAAAAATTCAAATATCCTTCAATACCATTGAGATGTGAAAATTAATATAATAATATATAATATAAAAAATAAAACTCACATTTTTCATGTAAGAATTATATCACATCAATTATAGAAATGGATGCAGCATTGTCATGATGTGTAGTGCAAAGAAGACGATTTTGTAGGTAACGTGTTGTGAAGAAAATTGAATCCTGATTGAAAATGTGATAAATTTCGAAACTGGAAATGTGTGATCAATCTTATGTGTTTTGTAACGTTGAAAATGTGTGATAAATCATTTGCAATGTGTACCATTGATGAAACGTGAATCGAATATTTGTAAAATGTGACGATAACAAAGGAAAATACATATATAAGAAAAATTCAATAAGTAAAGAGAACATAATTTAGAGGTCCATAAATTATTGTATTTCATCACACATATTTATACATACCTACATATAGAGAGAGAAAATACATGTGATTTGATCAACTGTTATATTCATCCCTTTCATATCATATCAAACGGTTGAAATCCAAAAGTAGCCACGTGGAATGTTGTACTATTAAAATGGGGTTTTTTGGGAAATGAAGCGGTAAAATCATTATTATAACAATTATTATATCTAAAATAATATTTAATAACCTTAATTTTTTTGATTTTAAAAAATTTCGCCTATAATTATTTGCATGGACACTTTGATGTCATTTTTGACGAAGTCAATAGACTCTGCTGCACTATTCCTTCTCTATTTAAATCCACTTTGAATTTAACGGTGGAAGATGAAAAAGTTTTATTCCCACACCTTATACGTAATAATAGTTCTTTTTTAACTTTTCACACTTTCACACCAAACAAGGAGAAAAGGAAATGATGAATACTTTTATTTTATATAATCACTTTCTAACGACATGCTTTGTTGACTTTTTTATTTTAATATTAACTAAAATTAAATGCTAAATATACATATCAATTAATTAAATTTATTAAATTTATGTTAATATTAAATATTATTTACCAATCTATTTCTAAAAATTTTTGTATAAAAATATAATAAAAAGTATATAAGAACATTTTCATTTAAATGGATAATAATTTAAAAACTAAAAATTTTGATTTAAATTTATTTTAATTAACATTTATATTTAATAGATGAAATTTTTATCACGTGAAAAATCTATTAATATATATATATATATATATATATTTTTCAAAAAATAAATTAATTACATAAAATTTATAAATTTAGAATTTCAAAAAAATTCATAGTGTTTTATAATGAGTGATATATGATTAATTATACATTATATTTTTTATTTTCACCCAAAATAAACATCCTGAAATTAGATGTATTAGGTTGATATAAATTTTATTTATAAATATATATTATTGAAAAATCAATTTTTTAATATTATTACATTCTCATACAATATTAGTTGCATACATTTTGTGTGATAAATTTAATCTATCATAATATATTATTTATAAAATGAAACAAAATTATATTTTATAGGAAATATATATCAATTAGTGAGAATAAATAGTTCTTAAAATAGTATAAAGATATGTAAAAAAGTACTGATATTATTTTGTTACAATTAATTTATCAACAAATGTAATTTAGGTCATTTAATTAATGGGATAAATTTTTTTAATAATTTTTTTTAATTTTAACATGTTTTTACCATAAATTGATTACACCAAATGGGTGATATACATTTCATTAATAGGAAATTATATTTTGGAAATTTTATTACAATATTATATTATTTAATATTAAATTTATCTCATCCATTTTTTTAGAGTAAAGGTTTATTACATTACATTAATATAGTATTTTTAATTTTATTTAAACAATATCTACCCCTCCTGTACAAAATAAAAAAACACTGAAAATGTAGTATTATATCAGACACAATTGTAGAACTACAACAAAATATTATATTATAAATAGTTAATATATCCTATAAAAATTAATAACCTCGAATAAGTGGCCCATTGATCTTCATTGTAATATAAAATTCAATTTGATTTAAAATTAATGTCAGTAAAAAAAAAAAAATTATTAGAAGTTAATTTTGATATCCCTTATGACTATTTTTTTATATAAAGTGATGTTATAATTAATAAATTTTTATTAGTTAAAAAATTATTTCACTATTGTGACCACACTTCACAACAATTTGGTGCATCGTTTATCATGTCACAAAACAATCTAAAATACTTGTATTGAAATTTCTTGAGAACCTCTGGATATTTGATCAGGTTTAACCATTTCACTCATTTTTTTATGATTTTAAATTTTAACTATTTTTTTCAATACTATGATCACACCAGACATCAGTTTAACAAGTTGTTTATTAAAAATGTCAAAAATTAATCAAATATCATTTTCATAACATTTAAACCAATATGTGGCCATTTTCTTACGTTTTCCCATTTCAATTTTATATAAAAATTTATAATCCAAAACTTCATTTTCGATCATTATAAATAAACCAAAAGTTGGAATGATCTACCACTAATTCGAAAATATTATAATTTAAATAATTATTATTTTAAAAGTAATTAAATGTGATCAATTGTTTAATTGATTTTCATAATTTGATGCATGTTTTTAAACACTTTTAAATCAATAAAACACACTTTTGATCTATTCTCACCACAGCACATGTCCAATTGACTGGATGATCATTCATATATGTCAAAAATCAATCAATTAATAAATATATTTCAATATTTAATAACAATCTAATGTGATTTTTATGGTTTTTAAAATTTTCACCTTTTTATAACTTTTTAATCCAAAACTGCATTTTTAATCATTTCAATCAAACTGCATGGAAAATTTACTTTCTCTTCATTATTCTAAGTCATAAATTAATCAATGATAATAATTTAAATATTCAAGAAAAATATGAGGTTTTTTGATTAGCTTACCCTATTCACAAACATTTAATCAATTATTGTCAAAATATTTTTTCCGATCATTTGGACTAAGCCACACATCATATTTACATAGAGTTCATTCATAAAACATTTATCAATGATCATTTTACTATGATTTAATAACAATAAAAGGATGTTCAACTAGTATTGATCATTTGAAGAACATTTTTTAACACTCTTAAATTAATAAAATCTCATTTTATATCATTTCAAGCCCAATGCATATCAGATTAGTATGATATTTGTTACTAAAGGTATAAATTAATCAAAAATCAACTTTTTCTATAGTTTAACAACAACATGAACTCATTTTCTTCGTTTTAAACATATTAAAAATGTTTTTAACTTCATAAACACACAAATGTTCATTTTGACCCAATAAGACTTTTGATTGATATTCTACCCATTTATACATTTCAAAAATTAGTTTGAAATATTTTACATAGTTTCAAGACCATGATTTTTTTGAATATCTTTTACCATACAATGCATGCTTTTAAGTGAAATGCAATTTTTAACTTCAAAAGCGTGATTTCAATCATTTTAACCTAATCATGCATTGGTAGACATGTAGTCCATTCATATAGGTCAAAAAATAATTAAAAATTATTTCTATATTGTTTTGTGGAAATTGGATTAGAGGTGGTCATTTTTTACCATGTAACATGTATTTTTAAGTTAAATTAAACTTTTGATTAAAAAAAGCAGTGTTTTTTTACTAAAACATCCAAAATATTGATGTACAGTCTATTTCTATATGTAAAAAAATTATTTTTGGTCATTATTCTAGAGTTTATAAATAATATAATATCAATTTATTTGTTTTGACTATAATAAACATGTTTTAAATTAATTTTATCTTTTAATATATGTGAATAAATTTTGGCCATTCTAATCATGCCACAATTTGAACCATCATATAGTTTGTTAAATCATTTCAAATATTAATGTAAAATCATTATTCTATAGTTTCACAACAATTTGATCCATTTTGATTTATTTCTCATACGTGACATGCATTTGTAACTCCGGGAACACACTTTTTGTAGTTCTTACCAAACCAGATATTAGATTAATGTATTTTCAATTCATACATTTGGAATTTGTTTTTTTTGACCACATGACATGAAATATGAAGTTAAAAATTAGACCATTCCATCCATAAAATTGAAGTTTAGTCCATTCTTATTTATAAAAAATTAATCTAAAATAGTTTTCATATATTTTAACGACAATCCAATATAATTTTCACACTTTTTTCTTTTTGACACATGTTTTTAAATTAAAATATATTTTGAATGTGAGCACATAATATTTCATAATGGATTGTGCTTCATTCCTAAAGTTAAAAAATTAATAGGGGACTATTATCCCATAGTCTCACAAGAATATGAGAATTTTTTTAGTTTTCTGCATATAAAAAATGCTTTTTAACTCTGAAAACACATTTTTGGTAATTTTAGAAAAACTGGACCTTTGAATGACATTTTTTCCATTATAATATGTAAAAACTCAATTAGAGATCATTGTTATAGAATTTCATGAAAATCTAACTTCATCTGATCTATTTCAATAGGGTGACATCTGTTTTTATGTTAAAAACAATTTTTAACATCAAAAGCACACTTGTGGTCATTCTGGCCAAACAAACCATTGTACTAGCATGCATTCAATTACTAAAAGTAACATATAAATTTTTTTGATCACCTTTTATCATATAATGATAATTAGAAAGCTAATAAACATTATTTAACCTAAATAATCCACGTTTTATCATTTATATCAAATGAAAAATTGATATCCTCACAATCCAGTTGGTCTATTAATAAATGTCTTTCAAGAATATAATAATTACATTAATTTTTGTCTTAAAATTAAAAATTGAATGAAAAATTTTTATATAACATGGATCATGCATAAAGTGCATAATGCAATGACTTGATGGCTCTGAGTGTAGCGAAAAGGCCTATCGTGATCGGACCGACTCAATAATTTTCGAATTCAATGGATATTTCATGATGCACATGACATGGAAGTCATGTCTAATAATGTTTTTTCTCATGAAACTTGAAAAACACTATGAAAGCAATGGGATCTTTCATGTTAAATATGTAATTAATTTAATTCTATAAGAATAATGTTTACCTTGATCTTGGGATCATTCTTCGAGGAAGATTTTATCATCTGAAACCATTTCGGTCTATTGTCATTGTGATTATAGGGTCTATGTATAGAATCTAACTAGAAATGATATAAAAATGATCATTTTATCTTCAAACAACTTTGATAGATTTTCAGGTGCCAACATAGTAGATCAATCGTCTTGTAGTGTTCGTCTTGGCCGGTGCAAAAATTACTTTTGGGTTTGAAGTATCATTATTGTACTCTCATTCATGAAAATATGGAATAAAAAAGAAAATATCTCAGGATTAAGAGAAGAAACTCTATATTGTTCTTTGATCTTGATATAAAGATCTTGATTTTATTATTCACAATGAATTTTTAATTCTATTAACCCTAAAAAAATATAAATAACGGTCTATTTATAAAGTTATAGATTAGGGTGAAAAGTTATTTAATTCCACACAGAACATTAATAATATTTTAACCCCTTAAATAACCCCATGACATGTAATAATAATAATAATAACATTATTATTTTCCCATGATGTACACAAACTACGGTAATGATAAATATTATTTTAAAGTCTTGTAAATTAATATTTATTGTCAGACCTCATCTTGTTTTTCTTTTTTCTGCTCGACATGTATTAAATACTCGAATAAATATTTAATTAAATACTTATTCAATAAATAAATAAATAAATAAACATTATATATCCACAAAAATAAAGAATTAAAATATGAATAAATAATATTTAATTTATATGATCAACACATATAAAAGAAAATTAATTTTCGAACTTGAGAATAATATTTATTCTAATAATTATATTCAAATTGAATATAATTTAGATAAATAGAAAAACATAGCATGTGACCCTCCAGGATTCTCCCTCATTTACATTAATAAGGATATCCTAAAATCCAATATTACAGTCTTACAACTGGTCAATACACCCAAGTGCAAGATGTTAATGTCACAACGTCGATAATCACAAAAGAGAACAAAATGTGTAATATAATCTCTCTGCCTTGATATCTCATCAAATAGGTTGCACACTTGTGTCATTGAACTTAATTATTGATATATGTTTCTTTTATTATCAATAATGAACATGTCTACATCACCATTTCCATGTAATATATTTCTATGTTTCCATTCCAATTAATGGGATGTGATATTAACTTCCATAAATAGAAGAGATACATATTTATTTTAATTAATCATTAATAAAATTTTAATGGTGACATACCAAACATATAATACTTAGAATGGACAAAGTGCATCACAAGATTTATGAATATATCTAAGTAAATGAGTCACATTATGTGTTAATAATAATATTATAGTCTAAGGATCATTACACATTCCTGTAGAAAATAATATTTTATGACATTCATACATGTAGAAGTCCTATTGGAAGGACTGTCCTCAGAATATCCTATTATAGAGATTAACAATTGAATACTTCTTGAGATAATGCCTCATACTTTTATCAGCAGTCACACCTAAGAACCAATAAACTATGTTCCCCATTAGAGTTTATCATAACAACCACATGACAAAATATTTAAGAGATATTGTCTTAAAAACTCATGGTCCTCATCATAGTAGGGAACAACTATGACATATTTTGATGGAAAAAATACTTGGGGAATTAACACATTAAATTAATTTAGAATAATGTTCAATAATTGATAAGATATATTTAATATTCACTTGTTCAAATACAACATGTAATCTAAAGTACACACCCGTTTGTTCTTGGACAGAAATTCCAAAAAAAATTCCCACATAGCCTAGATCCTACTACTAATGACTTTTAGTCCACTCTCTCTGACATGAAGAACATGTTTCTTTTGAGATAGGGGGTTTAAAGGGTACTCCATGTAATATGTCGTTGAAATACCATCCACTATTACATCAACTCTCTGAGAAAAATCCTTCAAGATATGATACTTTGAGAATATGTGATGTTGGATTTCGTGCCCTAGAATAAACATATTTTGTACTTTATATTTCCTTTATATTCATGACATAGAATATTAATAAATATCTTTTCACATATTGAATTTTCTTCTTCATAACATTAATGTGATAATGTCCTAGGGTATCTATCACATCAAAAGGTCCTAATTGTTCCCCTGTATGATGAAAACCTTAAAATTCCATGACTATATACTTAAAACTAGTTTTATAATTGAATAACATTGTATGATGAGGAACATAATAAATTGACTATTAGGTGCGGGTACTCAAAGGAAGATCAGACTTCTTTTCATGATGTTTTTATTTTGTAATCTTCAAGATGAGATATTATGTGAACATACCCACATGTAGTAATTCTTCTTGTTTATGTGTCATCAAATATTACTATCTGTGGGAATTTGTAATGGTCCATAGAAATTAAAATTATTATTAATGCATGACTCACACACTTAGATGTATTTCACTTAACAATGATGAAAAACAATCCATATAAAATTTGGGTATATTGAGTGCATCATGAATGACATGTTATTAATCAATAAGTCACAGAAAATTTTGTCTCTTCCATATTTGTGGAAGTTGGTATCTCAACCCTTTGATTGAAACAGAGTTGAAACTTTAAATTCCATACCCATGGTGTAACGATGAGTTTTTTTAAAATAGTCAATGAATGATGTATCACGAATATAGTTTGATGTCACAAGTGTGTAACCTACTTGATGACATATTTAGATAAAGTGATTATATTACACAATAAGTGTTTCAATATGGTTTTCGATATTGAAACATTAACTTCTTTCTATTGGGAGTCATGGCCCATTACTAGGTAGTAATCTTGGACATTGGGAAATCTTACCCAATGAAAATGAGAAAGGTGTTTAGATGGTCACACACTATGTATTTCCATTGATTTAAACTAAATTCTATCTGAATTTAATTAATGGAAAAAAATATTATTCTCAAGTCCGAAAAATAATTTTTTTCCCTGATTTATTGATCAAAAACAATAAATATATATTTTTTCACAATGTAAATGTTAAATTACCCAAATATATATTATTTATTTATTTGATGTTATTTCACAAGGAATACATAATTATTTATTCATTAATAAATAATTTATTTAATTATGTAAATATTTAATAAATATATTTTCCCTAGACTATGAATAGAACATTTAATATATCTATTAAATATTTAATAAATATTAATTCTCTAGACTATGAATAGAATATTCATTTTGATTATGAATAAATATTTATTTAATTAATTATTCATTTATTTGATTAATGATGAGGAGAAAAAATGGAGATATATTGCGTATGACGATAAATATTAATTTTCAAACTAATAAAATTATAATTATCATTGCATAAGTTTTCAAAAACCACGAATAATAATAATAATAATTCATGAAATGGGATTAGATTTGGTTTAATATATTATTTTAGGCTTGGTGTGTAGTTAAATAATATTTTAACAGTAACCCTATCTATAAAAATTTATGACTACATCTATTGTGTATAGTTTGATCGAGATAGATCAAGATTGAGAATCATTTTGAAAAACAAATTCCAGAGACCCCAATCTAGACTGAATAATTCTCTAGAGATTCTCCCCCCGTCTTCCCTCCCAAGAACGATAGTACAGACGAAATACTTCAAGCCTAAAGGAATCATCACAACGATCAAGATGAACACCATATGATTATTGATATGTTGTTCTAGCACTTCATAATTCATTAATGGTGATTGGAGATCAAAAGAGTTCATTTGAATCATTGCTTGAGGTTTTTACACATGGATCCTACAAACACAACGATAGAGGACCAAAAAGGGTTTCAGTCGATTAACATCTTCATCAAGGAAATATCTTAAGACCGGTGTATTCTTTCTTATGATATATTTAAATTAATTATAAATTTAATGTGAAAATATCTTCACTTGGTTTAAAAAACATTTCATGTCAATGCTTATTGAAATAAATTCATTAGTCATATTCTTTACATCTTGTACAATATAAAAATGATCTATCAAAACCAACAATTACTAAGTTTGGATTTTCCTCGATAGGTGCTTCCACTACAATTAGAACCATATAGTGGTTTCATAGAGGTCACATTTATATTTATAATTATTTGATTTTAGGTCGATTATGTGAAATTGTGCATAGTTTTTTAACTTATAGTTTATTTATTCTTTAATTAAAAGATTAAATAACATTCTTCCATCATATTAATTTTAATCAATTTAGTTTTATATTTTTTGAAAGTTCTAAATACCAAGATGAAGAACGATTTGAGATGATATTGGGAGGTACTGAGGAATCTAGGTGGTAGATAGTGTTACATGGAATGTGATCGGAGAACATGCCATGTACATAAATGCACTTTACCTAGAAATGTCTCGGAATATATGATGCACCAAGAAGTAATAACACATGGTGCATTTGTTATACATCGAATATTGACTGGGCCATCTTGACAAATAGTTTGTCAGATTAGAAAATCTATAGTTGGCCTACATGTTTCGTATTTTACCCATTTTAGTAGTGAAATTTGTGCTAACTGTGTGGTCAAATTCTTAATTTATTCCACATGAGACTGACAAACTGTATCATTATTAAGACACATGATGTGATGTTAATGTAAAATTTGTGTGATCATTAATTACTTTATTCTATGAGAATGCTGAGTCAATATTCAATTCATGCACACACACAGCAAGTGAAACACATGACATATATCTTGTTGGTACACATCATGTAATCTAGTCAAGATACACACCGTGTCCCTAGGTTTTTATCCTTTATACATGACAAAAAAGGAACACAGTGTGTAGTTTGTTATTACACGTCATGTAGTCTCCAAATAAATAACAAAATTAAATTACATTAAAATAATTAATTTTAGTATTAAAAACCAAATTACATCGTTAGCACTAGTCATTTTCACTATGTAATAATTTTTTGAATAATAAATAAATTCTCAATGAATTACATGTAATTATTGTTCATTCTATTTATTTTCTATGAATTCATTTATGATTGGTATATCCAATATAATTTGGATGGACATTAAGTTAAATGAAATTATTAATTAATTAATTAATTTATTGAATCAACATATGAATGTTTATCTTAATAATAAATAATGAACTAATGTTAATTCAAGCCATTGTACTTTTGTGTATTCATTGAATGTGTATGACTGATCATGATCTTTCACCAAAACTGTGTTTGTGCTTGTTTTATTTAATGTATTTTACTGGAAGAATTTACAATTATTTAATATTAAATTAAACATGATGGTCTGTGTGTCATCTCTTCCTCATTTATTGTGTAGGACATGTGATTCCAAGTTTATTTTATATAATTACCCTGAACCAATCCCTTGGTTCCCCTCACCTACATGTGTGTTATAAAACATATGTAATAAAGGTACTATCCCAAGGCACATGAAGGTGGTTCAATATAGAGATGAGATGAAACCATCTCAGAAGATACATAGGAGGATAGTTGGAATACTATAATTCATTCCAAGACCAGAAAAAGGTTTTTTCCCCATGGGTAATAAGTTTATTTATTTTCTACTCCATAAATCAACGATTAGATAAGATCATGATCACATCAATAATTTATTTATTTTATTTATATCTTATAAATGATTTATTTCATGGATACAAGACCACGATAACATAAATAAATGGACTAATATGAAAATTTGGAATTAAAATAAATTGACTGTGCATAAGTTTTTTATTATAACATGGTTAATCCCTAAAGTAAATTCAACATTTAATTAACAAGATATGTAAATGATAAAATAAGAAATATTTAAACATAATAAACATAAAAATCTCTCAAGTTAAAATTAATTCATTTATCCTTCCATCATCTCACTTAAGATAAAAACATAGTAAAATTTTCAGTCTGACTTCTGTTGGAGGTAATTTTAATTATCATGTTGACTTAGTTAAGATAATGGTTCAATGCAACCAAATTAGTATTGGGTTTAATAGCCTCTGTTTTTCCAATACAAATTTTGATGAATTTTTTGATAATATAAAAGTTAAGATTTTTAGATTGGATATTCGACTCAATGGTTCAAGAACCTTACATTTTAATGTTGGAAAAATTACCTACCTAAATACATATAATTTTCATGGACTATTTCTAGTTTATAAGAAGGAAAATATGGATCCTTTCCACTATAATTTTCATACAACTAGACATTCTAAGTTCAATGATGATGGATCTTGAGACTTGATAAAATAGTTGGAGACATAATAAAATTAAAATTATTATGTCTTATATAATTTTTAATCAAGTAAATTATTAATCACCTATTTTTACTGTTATTGATAAATGGCAAGAAAACCCATGAAAACACTCTGATCATTCCTCAACTCATGGTATGTCCTTATAAATAAAAATCTATAGATATCGTACAATTATTTATGTGTTGAATTTTTATTAGAAAATTTGTATTATGTAATAGAATCCACTATTAATTTTCTACCACCTGACCAAGTGAGAAAAGGTGAAAATGATTCCTATCAGATATATGTAGATGATGCCTCCTACGTCTGTTGTATTATATTATAAATTATATCTAGATAATTGATTATGATACATAAGTACATTGAAAATTACACCACAATATCTCATCATATTTTTTTAATAAAGTGAAGTAATGTCTTGAAATAAATAAGATTTCCAATGAACTATAATAGTGTAATTTGAAAGAAGGGAATCTAGCTACTTATCATGCTTTCAAAATGATGGGGTATATTGATCTATTAGAAAAACTGGGATTCCAATTTGATAATAAATTATCCATTATTATTATTTTATCATCCCTACCACCATGTTTATATTTATTAATCTAGACACAGATAATAAAAATAGATAAGTCGCTCAAGAATCTTTGGACCAAACTTCACAATGAAAATAAATATTTTTTGAAACATTTTTCTTCACCGATTATGGAGAAATGTTTGAAAGAAAATGATGAAGATCCAATGTATAATATAAATCCAATAGATCCTTTACAAAATCCTTAAATAAATACAAAATATTTAGAGGCAGAAGAATAAAAAAGACGATATTTTATTTTTATGTGGAAATAATGGGCACTAGATAAGAAATTTCAATAAATTGAAGAAGCAAGAAGATACATCCACATAAGGTATATTCATCATGTTTTTTTAACCCCTTTTGTATTAAAATCAAACATTATTAAAATATAAATGTATTTAAATATAGGAAATGAGAAATAATAGAATGGTTATTGGGTGAACACAAAATAATATAATAATGGAAGATTCCAAAACCATCCTAGGGGATCTCACTAATTCGCATTGCAAAAATGGATTGCTTCATGTTTTCATAAGTGTTAAAAAATATTTATCTTAATTTTTATCTAAAAAAAATGGTAAATTATTTTATATTTTGAATAAATGTTGTTTAATGGTCCTTTAATACTAAACTAATGGTTTAATGACTCGTAAATAACAGATATGTAACACAATGACATCAATAAAATTTTAAAATATTGAAACGAATTTCATGAATAGTTAGTGATTTTTTATATCATGAGGGTATTAAAATGAAGATCTATGGTGATTCATATATATATTGAAAACCATTCATAATATCTTCAAAGACATGTTTTGAAAATGGAAGTGCAACAACTTACCATATGAAAACTATATTTTATAATGGATATCATATAAATTGTGATATTATAAGAATATATTATAACAATACCACAAGTGTTTAACGAAAACCATTTGTTATAAGTCAACTTTAATTATAGAAAACAAAAATCAATAATATAAATTTGATTTATTAATCATATATCCATTGAAGATATTAATGTAATGTTAAGGTCAACTATATATTCATAATGGAATCCCATATCATTAAATATACTATGATTAGAATTAAACTTTTTTGGGTTAAGGATATGGATGGACATGATTTGATATAGGAATGTTGGACTCCACTAATCATATTGGGAGTAGTACTTTAAGAAACACATATTGGGTAGGAATTCATAACCATAGATGTAATTTATGTTCAATTTAGTGGCTGATAAATATATTTCTCTTTCAGAATAAATATTCCAATAAAGAAGAAGAAAGTGGAAACATTCTAAGATTGACAAGTATGTATAAATTCATTTATTGTACGACATGTATCATTACTTTAGGACTCCATATCATAAATTATTCAAAACTTGATACTATTTATCAGTATTCAAGAGAGTCTGGAAATGTATGGTATAAGACGATACCGATAAATCATGATTGGTTATTGAAAGGTTTATTCTATGACTAAACCTATATACCAATCATTAAGACTAAAATACTTTTGAACTATACATGTCATAGATTATATCTATGATCATCATATTGGGATATTTATAGTCAAAGACACCTCATTTGATTGAATCCTTATAGAAGATGTCTATCTAATGTGACAAAAAGGAGAACCTATGGTATATTTATATAAGAAATAACTATAAATAGTTAGTGACATTAATAAATCCAAATGAGATATGAAAACTACAAAAATATTTATATGAATAAATAATTCATAGATATCGTAGAATATTAATCTAGAAACGAATGAGTGAGATGTGTCTCTAAATAGTTAGTGGGAGTGAGATATGTTTTCAAGATAGATATGGTGATAATATATGGGAATATTTACTATATTACTAGTTTTTTAAGACAGAGGAATTAAATATCTCCAAGCATTACTTAAAGTAGATACCATGTTCTAGGGAACAAGGTATAAAAAATAAATACATGAGTTTGAGAAATCGAGTCAATATATATATATTAACAATGTATTGAAAAACAAAATTTGAAATAATTCAATACTAAATTATTATTGGTATATAATCCTTCTAGTAGAAAATTCGTGGGACTGGGAAGAGTTTATTGAGATTAAAATAATTTTACAAGATTAAGTGCTATGAATTTATCTCATATTCCATGATATATATTAGAATTTTACATTTCTATTTCATAATGTATATTATATTAATATCAAATAGATTGAACATAACTTTGTTGACATGAAATTAGAACTATCTAACTGTACATGGAAAATTAGAACTTGATGATTTCTTGGTTCTTGGAGAGTTGGGAATACTAGTGTTCAAGGGAATTGGAAATTTTTTATCACTTAGTTCAATTTGACCTAGTATCATAGAAAAGGGTAAGAAAATATGCAATAAAAACTTATCCCAGGAAACGGTTGATATATATATATATATAATATCCATTTAAGCTTTTATTTTTGATGAAATGTGTAGAGTATTTTAGAGACATTCTATTTCTATTTTGGGTTATACAAAAAGGGGTTTTTTAATAATTATTTAGATAGGCTTTAATAATGGAATTAGAAAGGATTCAGTACAAATAATAGGGATATTACAGGGTTTTTATAGGGTTTTATTCACAACCCCATTTAAATTCATTTTATGGATATATTAGAGGGGGCTATGAACAACCCACAGTAATCATTAATTTTAGAGGGGGTTCACAACCCCCTATAAAATATTTATCATTATTTTATTAATAGTTTATTTGATTTTAGAGTCGATTATGTAGAAACTACTATTAATTTAATAATTATTGGAACCATATTTTATGTTGGATTTTAAAGGTGATATATATATAATATTCATTTGGATTTTTGAGACTATATATATAATATTCATTTAAATTTTAGAGTCTATATATGAAAGAATCGTTTTTTTTATTTTCAATTGAAACTTTTAAAGGCTATGTGTGAACACTAACAACTTCAACCAATAAAAACCATTAAAAGGAAAGAAACCCTTGATAAATAGTATAAGAAGATCCTCTCCCCAGTGATTACATCATTATGTCATGCCTATACCATTGCATGACTGCTCGGCTAGAAATCCCATGCAGAGTTGCACATGCCTGATACCAATGGAAAAATCCATTCCATCTTGTTCTTCCAAATCTGGATGGCCATGCTCTGGGGAATTGTTCATACTATGGAACCCCATATGAAGCGGATCCTTGTAGATTGTCAAAGAGTTTTCACATTCTATAATCACAAAAGACCAATCATGCTGATGCAAACCATGAAGATCCATGCACAGGCTATCTTAAAATGTAAAATTCAAAATCAGAACGACATTCATTTTCATCCTTGAGCCACAAATCAACCTCATGGGAACCTTCAAGCCATCAAAGAACATCACCAGGATCCAACAGAGGAAGATCCACCACAAGATGTCAATAGTCGCTTTCCCTCACATCCCAAAGCACCATGAATACCACCACTCAGAGCCTTCTTGGAGAGTGTGATAGAATCTTAAGGCAAGGAAAATAATTGTGTGTCCAAATACCTCGAAGAACCATATGTACAGGGACCCCAAAAAGTTAAAAATACAAATTACAAACCACATGGAGAATGGAACAACATGTCATGCCTCCTGGAACACCCTACCGCTCACACAAGCACATCCCAAAATTTCCTTGGAAACTATATCACCCAACCGGCCTGGAATGGAGCATTGGACCTAGAAAATAGAGCGGCATAAGAGTTGACAAGACCTCCACAACGAGTCATGATAAAGGTGTTACCATGAATCCCAAAGAAAAAATAATCGGTAAACCATCCATTCAAACAGTATGTAAAACACACGTGATTAGCATTGAAGCTTTAAATTTAGACCACAAATCCACCAATAGAAAATTCAGGATCCATCCACAACTTCATTTGATCAACATTAGAAAAAATAACACCAATAATTTCGGGTGAGTGAATGGAACCATAATAGGGAGCAAAAAAGGACCCCAATCCTCCACTCCCAACATGCATAAACACAATGAAATTTCAGCATTAACAAGTTCCAAAAAAACTCCCATGCCACCAGCAACCACAACCTCAAATGTAGAAATAAAATAGATCCAATTCCATTATTGTAAAATCTTCCTGAAGCATAACCTCCAACAGATTCTGTAATGGATGAACCTGGTATGGAGGCACCACCATCTCCACGTGAGCTTGAATCTTCCCAGATCCATCCTTAAGTGTCTAAGGCATCTTTGGCTTCATGAAATCATCCATGGATTCTTTGATCAACATCTGGCTTCAGTTGATTCATATTTATGTGAAAGAACCTAAATCTAACTTGCCGAATCCTGAAGATCCACCACCGCTGAAGCCAATGCGATGGCGCCAAGACAAGCTGCACCGAGTTGAACCACCCTTGACCACCAGAGCCAAGTGGTTCCACCAAGACCACCAACGATGATAACCCATATAGATCACCAGATATCCTCCACTACTCGAACCATGCCTCCGAAGTCCTAGAACTACTATCGCACCAAGATCTGAATCCACAGGGAAGCCAAGGATGGGTGAAACCCTAGGAGAGCTAGGGAGCTCTCGACCGAAGCTAACACCCCCCTCCATTGGTTATCACTCTCCCCTCTACTTATTATAATTAGAGGCTATATATATAATGTAATTCTTTTACAGAGATAGGGATGGTTTACAAACCCCTTTAATTTATGACATTAGAGGGATTCATGAACCACAACTAATTCCTTGGACTAGAGGGGGGATTAACACCCTCTATTTTTTTTAAAATAAGTATCTTATAAATTCAAAAATTTATAATATATATTTGTTCATGCTCACGTGTGTGTGTATATATATTACATAAACACATTATATAAATTTATTTATATACATTATATAAATACTTTTAAATAAATATTTTAAATAAATACTTATACATATAAAAAAAATTTATACATAAATATATATTCGTATACATAATATAAAATTAATTATAAATATATTTATTCAAATATATAAAATTTTTATATGGTTTTATAAATAATATACATTTATATTATGATTTATATTATACATATATTAAATTTAATACATTTGTATCTCATATTATATTTATGTATAAATATAAATATATTATATTATGTAGAAAAAATTAAATATAAATATAAATATAAATATATTTTATAATTATATTATATATATGTTATATTTTTTATATTTTGTTATATGTAAATTTAGATATATTATATAATTATTTTATATATATTATAGTAAACCATTTTAATTTTAAATAAAATTTGTAGATATACATATATCATTTAATTATATTATATATTTCCAATTATATGAATGTATTTAATTTTGTGTGTATATATATATGTATACATGATATAATATAAATTTATATATTTATATTTAAATATATAATATATATTTATTTAATATTATATATATATTTAAAATAAATCATAAAAAATAAAAAATTTGAGTATTTATAAAACCAACATATAATTTTTATATTTTAAAAAAATATGTATAATAATAATATTAATAATTAATATTATTATTTTTACACACACACACATATATAAAAATATAGAAATAATTATATATATATACATAATAAATATATTATATCTAAAAATATTATATAAATAAATAAAAACACACAAATATAAATATAAATGTATATATAAATATATAAATATAATTATTTATATATACATTACATATACAAAGATTTACTATATATATATATTATACAAAAATACATATTATATGTTGTACAAACACACACACACAGAGATATGTATATATATATATATATTTTAAACAAATATGTATATATTATCAAATATGTCTGTATGTAAATAAATTAAATTTATTGAATATAAAATGAAAATGATATGCCAATATAGTGGTTAAGTGGGCTTAAGGATTTCACCGACCGGAGGGTATGGCATGCAATGCGTGAATGAGGGGTAGTCCTATGTTGGGGTGGGGTCTGGGTGTTGTCCATTGGGGTTTAGGTGGTAGTTTGGTAGTCAGGGTGGGGTTTGGTTTTCGTCAGGAGTGGGGTGGGTGGTGTTTGGGGGGTTTTTGAGTTGGTCATTGGTTTGTGGGAGTCCGGGGAATTATCAAAAAGTTCTACGAGTGTTTGGGGGTTGTAAGTTGTTTGAGGGTGGGGTGTGGGGGGTTTTTGAGTGGGTATGTGGGAGCCCAGTGAGGGGTGGGTGGTGGTGGGTACATTTTTTTTAAAAAAAGGGGGATGTTTAGGGGTATAACCACCCCTAAACCATCTATATTTTGTAATTTTAGAGTGAAATTAAAGGGGGTTTTAACCCCCCCTATAATTTAACTTCCAATAAATGAATAATCATTTTACTAGATCTTACCCAAAACCACCACAACTCAAAGTAGGAAACTTCTTTAGCGGCTGTTACAGGGTATGTGGGTGCCTGGCGAGGGGTGGGTTGGGGTGGGTGTAATTTTTTTTAAAAAGGGGGATGTCTAGGGGAAATTATAACTTCCCCTAAATTAATTTTTACATTATTGTGTTTATAAATACCCCTAATGTATCTATATTTTGTAAATTTATAGTGAAATTAGAGGGCGTTTTAACCCCCACTAATTTTACAACTGCTAAAGGCACCATCATTTGGCTTACTCTTACACAAAATAGACCCCAATAAAAGTAGGTATCCACTTTAGTGGTGATTAAGGGTAACTTCTACTAATGTTTATAGAGGGGGTTATAAAACTCTCAAAATTAAAAAACAACCCCTCTAATCATTCTATTTTTATGTAGTGATTTCAGGATTATACTATGGGAATAAGAGGTAGATACTTAGTTGTATCACTAATTGTGGTATTTTCTAAAGGTAGTAATGTTTCAATGAGTAGATTCACCAACCATACATGTGGCTTTACAAACCTAGCTTAAAAAATGGTAGGCCTAGTAACTATAGATATAATCAACAAAAACATGTTTAACATTTGAGAACTAAGAAATCATTAGAAAATGGCTCTAGTGCAAGAGGGAGACTATTGGAGTTAGTACACTAGAACCAACAACTTCGGACATTAGATTGAAAAAATATTCATGAATTTGAATATTAATAAATAGATTATCACATATTAATTATTTTTTTTTTAAAATTAATGAGTTATTGTTATAGGGTATATGTATCATCAAAAGGCCATACCACATACCCAACATAATGAGATCATTAAAATGCCATTATGATATTTTTTAACTATTTTTATAGTTAGATAAAATTCTATGATAAGGTATATAGTATGATGACTATCATGTGTGATTACTCCTAGGTAGACGATAATTCTTGTCATGAATTTTTCACTTGGTAATCTCCAAGAAAGGATATTATGGGAACATACAAGCCTATAGAAATTCCTCAAGTCAATATTTCATCAAATATTCCTATCTATGAGCATGTGTAATGATCCCTATAATTTAATTTTGTTATTAATTCTTTTCATGACTTATTAACATAGATGTGTTATCATAAACCATGATAAAAACATTTAATGGTGAAGTTAGTTATGCTCGATGAATATCAAATAACTTGTTATTAATCAATAATTCACGGATGGATTTGTCTATTCTATTTTTATGGAATTTGTTATCTCAATAAATTGATTGAAATAGAAATTACACAATAAATTTCATGACAATGGTGTAACAATGTGTTTTTTTCTTATATTTTATGAAAGTCATATGAAGAATATCAGTTGTTGAAATGATTGTGAATCCTTCTTGATGATATTTTGTGATAAATCAATTATATTACACAGTAAGATTTCATGTATTGTTGTCTACATTGTGACGTTAACTTCTTTATCTTGGGTTCCTTGACCTGTTTCTAGATAGTAATCTTATACTTTAGGAATGTATACCTAATGATAAAAATAAATAATCCTTTCGGGCCACACACTCAGGGTTTATATTAATTTTAATTAGATTCTATTTTAATTAAATTATTAGAATAAATATTATTTTCATGATTGAGAAACAATTTTGTTCATGATTAATTGATCAAAAATAATAAATAAATATTTATTCACAAGGTGAATGTTTAATTACACAATTATATAATATTAATTTATATCTTTTTATTTACAAGTTCATAAATAATTATTCATTCATTAAAAAATAATTCATCTAATTATTAAATAATTAATTATTACTTATTTACCAGACAATGAATATAATATTTATTTTTTTATTCAATATTTAATAAATATTTTTTCAAGACTATGAATAGAATATTTATTTTATATATGAATAAATATTTTATAAGGTATTCAATAAATTTCAATGAGTAAATGAAGACTATGATTATGTCTGGTCATAAATATTTATTTACAATCCTATAAAATAAAATTTATCAATGTACTATTTTATGAACAACATGAAAATAATAATAATTATAATACATGACATTGGGTCATATGAGGTTTAATATTTTATTTAAGGGTTATTGTGTAATTAAATAATACTTTAACCTTATCAATATCACTATAAATAGATGACTATATATATTGTGTGGAGGTTTATTGAGATAGATCAGGATTGAGAATCATTGTGCACCAAAATTTCTAGAGACCTATCTAAAGACCACAAAAAAATTAAATATTATCCTCCCTCCTCCACCCTATCAATAAAGATAGTGAAAGGACGATACTTCAATATTAGAGTAATCATTGTAGTGATTAATACAAACACAACGATATGATCAATCCTCTATTCTAGCACGAAAAAATCCATCAGTATTGTTTATAGATCAAAAGAGGACATGTGGATCACTACTAAAGGGATTCAACACTTAAATCCTATAAACGTAACAAAGGTAGATTGAAAGTGGATTCTGGTGATAAAAATATTAATTAAATAAATATATCATGACCAATGTATTAATTTTTATGATTTATTTGAATTAATTATAAATTTAAGGTGAAAATATCTTCTCTTAGTGCTGATAACCCTTCTTCTCAATATTCATTTGAAAAAATTTATTCGTCATAACGTTTATGTATTATAAAATATGTGAATGATCCATCGAATTTGATAATTGTTGAGTTAGAACTAACCCTAACAAGAACCTATTCTATGAATATAACAACCAAGTTCATCATCTACTAATGTGACCTTAGTTCTTTGGTGAAAGCCACCACTATACTATTATCATAGAAAACTATGATAGGGTCATTACTATTAGGAACCACATCCAACATTTGGATGAAATTTAATGTCCATATTATTTATATAGCTACAACAGAAGGAAAAATATTCCAAAAGTACATTTTATATTCAACAACCACTACTTTTTTTGACCTCTTCTTTCTCATGTATTCTTTATTGATGATGAAGATATATCATGACCGCGACTTCTAATCACCTTGATCTATTTTGAAACTAGAACATACATATCCATTGATGAATATATTCTCATATCCTCCATATACTAGGAACATGTACTTATTAAATTATTGATACTTAAATATAGTTTTCATATGCATCCAATAATAGTCTCTTATATCTTCCTAACATATTCCTACTACACTCAAGGGTTAAGAAACACCTATCATATTATATAGCATGGTATACATGAATAAACTAATTGAATACATGTATGTAATATTTTCCATTATTTGTCTCTTCTCAAGTTTCTAAGGATCCATTTTATTAAGAATATGAATTCCATGGGAAATATGAAATAATCCCCTCTTGGATTGTTTCGTACTGAATCTCCCTAGTATATTTTCAATATATGTATCCTGATATAGACCGAGCAATATATTTGATATATCATGATGGATATTGATCCCAAAAACATGTGTTTCTTCACCTAATTATTACATGGTAAAATATTTATTTAACAATTTCATAACAATCTTTATGACTGGTATTTCATTTCAAATAAGTAAAATGTCATCGACACATAATATTAGGAAAATTACTGCACTCCCTCTAAACAATTTAAAGACACAAGGCTCACATTCATTTCTTATGAATCCCAAACCTATTATAGATTCATAAAAATAATTTTTCCATTAAATTAATGATTAAATTATTCCACATATGGATCCATGATACTTTCTTACATTATTATCATTACCTGGATTCAAAAACTCATACTATAGTATTATACATATATCTTCCTGAAGGTTCCTAATAAAGAAAGTTGTTTTGATATTGATATTACAAATCTCATAGTGATGCTATGCTATTATATAAAGTATAATTATAATGGATTTAATCAAGGTGAATATTTATAGTTTTTCATTTTATTCTATTCCTTGATGTTTTTGTAGCCTTTTGTAACCAACCGCGATTTATAGGTAATGACAAGACCATCCATTTCTAGTTTCTTGAATACCCATTTGGAGACAATAATATTAACATCAATTGGAGGATAAAATTAATCTAGAATTAGTTTTGGTTCATGGAGTATATTTTGTAATTCATTACTTCTTTCCATTTGGAATCATTTGTTCCACTTACTGCTTCCTTAAAGGTTAGATGATTATTATTATGAATTAATAATGTGTAACCATCCTAGGTGTCTGAAAAATTACATGTTTAGGTTATCTATCTTATCTTATAATTCAACATAGTACTTTTGCCTCTGGAATAATTTATTCCATGGTTATTTGTTTAATTTTTTCCTATACCAAATCCCATGTATCCCAAGATTGGACTTTATCAAAGTCCATCTCACTCTACTATCTATTTTAGAGTTGTTCTCACTCTCAAAGAACATGGTATGTATTTCCACTATTTCCTTTTTATCTAATGTGATATATAGGTAATATCCCCTTGTTTCCTTAGGGAATAACATAAGGATACACTTTGAGGCTTGGGGTGAAATTATTCCTAAAGAAGATTTAACAACAACTTCACATCCCCACACATGTAAGTTCATTAAAATGGGTTTCATTCCAATCTATAATTGGTATTTTATACCTTCTTCCACATTATTTGGTACTTGTTTTAGTATGTACATTGTTTTATATAATTCATATCCCCAAAATTATAATTGAATATTTTCCTAAATCATAATTTTCCTCACCATGTCCAATATTGTCCAGTTCTTCCTTTAACTTACACAATTCTACTAGGGTGTATAAGGAGCAGTGAGTTGGGATAAAATCTCATACTCCTATAAATAGTAAATTAAGTCTTTATTAAGATATTATATACCACATTTTAAGCAGATTTTCTTAATATTTAATTCATGTTAGTTCTCAACCTCATTCTTGAATTCATTGAATTTCTAAAAGGATCCTGAATTGTTGCCTATTAAGTATTTATATCCAAACCTATTAAATTCCAACATAAAATTTATTAATTTTGAGTATAAACCCCTATATTCAACTAGTAATTCTACCCAAATATATTTTTGAACCAAATATATAAGCTCTATGGCCCTTTCACCTTTTCTAATGAATGGATCATTGGTTATTTTACCTTGTAATCATGCTGAAAATATACCAAGTGGTTTTGGTTTTAATGAATATTAATAACCATCTTGATGTAACATAGTCATTTGTTTCACAATTACCTGAACAAAGAAATGATTCCATAGCTGAGTGTGGTATGAGTCATGTGATCCAAATTCATTATCTATTTCAAACAATTAGTTCTCAGAATCTAATACGTAAAGACCATTATGTATATGTGTGTTACCATAACATAATATTTATTTATAAAAGAAAAAACATTCATTAACAAAATTGAAAATAAAAACTTCAATATCATATTTATAAAGATAAATAATATTTTTGGTAGGTAAGAAATATAGTTATAATTATGAAGGACAAAGATATTTCTCATCTGTAATGTGAATTCCTTATCTTCAATGACTAGTGATTCCTACTTAGCTCCATTTAAATCCTACAAATCCACCTCACCCTAGAAAATATATTGAAATCTATTAGTATCCTTTACTTGTATAAAATTTAGAGAAACACTTGGGGTGTCTAATACCCAATTCATAGAAATTTAATGGTTAAACTCAATAACTAACATACTTGAAGCATCAAATTGTATCCTTCACACTAAGAAATATTTCTTCCAGTGGCCCTTCCTGTCACATAAAAAATAGAAAATACCTACTCCATCACATAACCTTTAATCTTATTCTTATTGTAAGGGCGGTGAGTAGATTTATTAGAATTATAATTAATCTTGGTGATATTAGCCTCTACTTTTCTGCTATTTTCAATAATAACAAAATATTTTTAGCTTTAAATTCTTTATCAACATAGAAAATTAAGATGAGGAGATCTAGGAGTAACTTCCCTATATTGTTCATATTGAAATTCACCATAAATTTAAAGTAGCTCTGTGTAAATGAGGTGAGAATGATATAGGTTCACAATTCATCCAGTAGCTTAAACCCTAGAATGTTTATATTCTTTATATAGCCATTCATTTTTACTATGCATGGTCCAGTTGATGTTCCTTCTCAAATATTACACATGAAAAGTAACTTAGAGGTCTCAAATTGTTCTTGACTTACTCTCAATTAATAAAGATTATGGAGATTACAGAGCATTTCATATGAATCCGTGGTCTAATTAGATTTTTGTAATCTACTGAATATGGAAGATATAGTTAAACAATGGGAATCAACTGCATCATCCATGTCCTTCTTTTATATATGTTACTCTTCCTCACTCACCTATTAGGAGTGATTAGTATGAATTTAGTATTCTAACACTTTCAAAATCAATTATTGGAATAGTAAAATGCTTAAATACTTATACTATTCCCAGAATTTTGTACTGTTAAGGATATTGACATTATCTAAGATAGTTCTTCGAGATTGTTTTTTGGATGTTTAACTTTACATTTCATTATACAATAATTTAGGGTAGATTACATTATCTGATTATAAAAATTGAGATGTAATAAATTTAATTAAGTGTCTCCCACTATTTTACCAAATCATAAAAACTCTCAAAATTGGACATTTAATGTCTAGATTCTTAGATATTCTAGTGGAAAGGATCTATATTCCCTTTATCATAAACAAAGTAAAGGATTGGTTAATTACTTGATGTTATTTACATAAACAATATTTTTAAAACCATGAGATCATGTCTCCATGATCCATTGAATAGACTCTCTAATCTAGAAACCATGACATGTGTTTCCACATGAATTTCCTCCAAGTTAAATTAATTCTAGAATGGGATACCCCGATTGATATAAATTGGTTAATTCAACCCAAAATTTTTATAAAAACTCCCCAATTAAATTAATGTTTTCAACAAGGATTGGACTAATAGTTAGTTATATAGTTTCACTACTAATCATCTAATGGAAGGATTAGGATGACATAATATTTTATTAAGGGATTTTATTTATCATGCATAAAATTTTCATGAATTATATATTACAAGTATTTTTAATAATAAGTTTATTTTACTTAAGAGATTAACCATGTTATGAAAAAACATTCACACATTATCCATTTATTTTAATTTTATATTGGCATATTAGACCATTTATTTATTTGATCATAATCATGAATATATAAAATAAATCATGCTGTAGAGGCAAATAAAATAAATAAATAAATTACATGATCATGATCGTTATATAATAGTTTATTTATTAATATAACAATATGTAAACCTATGAATCGAGGGGAAAACTCCTTGTGATGGTCTTGACAAGTGTAGTACTATCCAATAGATCCACATGTTTATTTCCAAGGTTGGTTTCACCCTATATCCATCTTAAAACACCACGACATTTTCTCTTCCTTGAATGGAATCCAGGCGCCTTGGAGATTTCTTTTACTAAAAATGTTTTACAAATCACACATAGTAGTGGAAAAACAAAAGATTGGTTTAGGAGAATCATATAAAACATCCTTGGACATGTAGGTCCTATATAATAAAGGAGGGAGGGATGACACAAATGACATCATATTTAATTTAACAATAAATAAATACAAAATTCACAAAATTAAATTAAATTAATTAAAACCAATAGATACATAGTTTTGGTTAAATCTCATGACTGATCTTACACATTCAACAACTACTCATTTAAAAGAACTCACTAAAATTTATTTCAATTTGTTCTTCGATAAGATAAAACACACACAAGTTTATCTGATTAATTAACTTATTAATTAATTAATTCATTTACCATATTCCTTATAATTATCCTATAGATTCCCATACACTATGAGTTTAAATAAAATAAAAAAAATTTACTTTAGATTTAATAAAATAGTAAACAGCCTTGTATTTTCAAATAACTAAGTGATAACCTGTCCAAATTACATAATATGGCCCTTGTTGTATACAATTAACTCACATGAAAAATTATCTACATGAAATGTGTCATAATTTCACATCATGTACTATCAAATTAATGAAACACGAGACCCGTGAAAATTACATGGCTTGTATAATTTAATACACGTTGAGTCTTTAATATTCAACAACCATACATGACTTGTAGTTTTGAATATTACATAGAATTAATTATTAATTTAAAATAAAATAAAACCTAATGGATGATGTGGATTTCCAAATTAAAGACTCAAAAAACTAAATTAAATGTGATTTAATGGAGTAATTAATTAAATTTAATATTTCCATGTAAATAGTTAAAGTAAATGGCATGTGTAGACTGGATACATACCATGTAATTTTATTCATTGGATGTTCATTGTACATTCCTAAAGACCCATTGTGTACTTCCCATGGTCATTAATGTGGTATAAAACTTGTAAGAATCATATATGACATGTACATATAGTTGAAAAACTACCAAACTATATGTGTTATTTATTGAATAAACATCGTGCATTAATTACACCGTGAATCTTAACCCCATGTTTATGCCATAAAAACATGTGGAAAATGTGGTATGTAAGAAATATAGATTGTATATAGTTCGGAAAATCCTTGTTCCAGCATGGATATTTTAAATTTATTACATTTAATTGACATAGTGTGTATTTACATGATGATTTAGAGTCCATGTAGTTGTCCTCGTGTAATGAAAAATGACATAAGACATGTGATAAAGGAGTACAGGTCGTGTAACCAGGTGTTATCCTACCCTAGTTCATGGAACTTATGGATGATTTCTTTAGATAAATTATTCCTTAATTAATAACCAATATATGATAAGTGAGCATTAAATGAATAGGAGGAAGAATAGATCTTGACGAATGATTAAGAATGAATTAAAACTTAAAATGAAATTTTAATTTTAAATGAGTATTGATCAATAATCAAAGAAATAATTATATATTTGGATGTGACCCCTTAAATACCACATTAAGGTTTCATGAAAAATGTAACCACTTATTGGGGCTAGGACTAACTCAAATAATTTTAGGTTAAATATATATTTTATGTTGTACAAGATGTGGAATCCATGACCAATGAATCTTTTTTTTATGAAACCTGACGGACACACCACAACCAAGAGGGTCGTTAACATTAAATCTAAAATTAATTTAATTTTATAGGAAGAATTTTTACCTTAAACATGATATATTTCATCAAATAATATGTTGATATCTAAAAAACCTTTAGGTCTACATCATTAAAAATTTAGTATCTAAATGTAGAATCCCTATAGTGGTGTTCCCCATGAAATCCTTTGATCTTCAAATAAAACCGATGAGTTGTCAGGTGCTAGAGCATTAATCCAATCATATTATGGGGTTCACATTGACTGCTAAGACAATTACTTTAGGATTTAAGAATCATACTCTCACTATCAATATTGGGAAGATGGAGGAGGGAGGAGAATATCTTGGTCTTGAGATAAGAAACTCAAGAGCCTTATTAGGTCTTAGGAGAGGGCTCTATATTGCATTATGTACAAACTTTCTCCAATTATATTAACCCTAACACAATATATATAACATTATATTTATAGAGTTATGCGTTAGGGTTAAATGGTATTTAATTTCACATCGACCCATAAAAATATATTAAACCCTTAAAAGAATCATTTCCATGTATTAATAATTATAATAATATCATTTTTTCAGGGTGTGCAGTATCCAGTGTAATGATAAATATTATTTTACCATCTTGTAAATTAATATTAATCATCACACATTATCTTGGTCCACATTTTCTCCTCATAATTTATTGAATACTCAAATAAATATTTAACTAAATATTTATTCAATAAAAAATATCCTATATCCTCATAATTAAATAAGTACTTTGCAAATAAAAAATTATTTAATTTACCTGATCAATAAATGTTGAATAAAATTATTTATCAGACACGAGAATAAAATTTATTCCAATAATTAAATCTGAATAGAATTTAATTGAGATTAATATAAACACTCAGTGTGTGGGAATTTATACTTCTTCCTCATTGGCATTAGGCAGCTTACATAAAGTCCAAAAAACTATCTAGAAATATTTCAAGGCACCCAAGAGGAAGAAGATAATCCTGAAACTTCAAAAACCACATACAAGCATAGAAAATGTAATATAATATCACTATTAAGAGATATCGCCATGAAATATTCATACTTGTGTCGTGAAACATAATGCATGATATATATTTTTGATTATCTAAAATTAAAATTTCTACATCACCATGGACATGGAATTTATTGTGACAGTTTTATTCCAATCAAAAGGCTGAGATATTAATTTTTACAAATAGAAGGGACAATTCCTTCCTCTAACTATTCATTAATAACATACCGATCTTAAGGTACCCAACATATCCAAATTAGAGTGGACATAGTGCATCACAGGTTTCATCAATACATCTAAGTACATGAGTCATGATATGTATGAATTATAATATTAATGTCTATGTACCGTTACATATTCTCATATACAGGAATATATGATGACATGAAAACATGAATAATTCTTATTAGAGGGTCTTTCCCTATAATATCCTATTTTAGAGATCACCAAGGGTGAAATACATGATAAAAATCCATATAATCTTACGAGAAATTTTACCTAATAGTAAAAAACTATGTTTCCCATCATAACCATAGTAAAAAATATTTAACAAATATCATCATATCATCTCAAGGATATCATCATAGTGAGGAACTGCTGTGACCAATTTTCATTCAATAAATACCCTAGGAAATTATAACATTAAATTCATCTAAAATAATGATCAATATGTGATAAGATGTATTTAATGTTCACTTTATTGAATATAATAATAAATATAAATTAAAAATAATATAGTTGTAGGACAAAAATTCCAACACGACTTACCTACAAACATAAAATGATGACCACATGTTTCATCTAGAGCCTATAAAAAATAAATATTATATATATCATGATAATTCCTCTTAACTAATACCTTATAGAACCAATATATAAGCCCAACTTAGGATTAATCCTAAAACTAATTTGTAATGGGAGGAGTATCCCACCAATATTATATGATATAAAAAACAACATGGTAAAAACAACATGGGAAAATATTTTCTTCCAAAAATATTCCCATTAACTCAAATAGTACACATTTATGATTTTCATTCAATGAGAACCAACTTAATCAAGATCATAATACATAAACATTTTTCATCCTTGAGACATGCTATGTGACAATTATTTTTTATAAAACATTTGATACAAGTAACCAACATGAATCTAAATGTTTAAACTGAGTCACCATCATTTTTTCAATTTTAAACCAGGTATATTTTATCCAAATCACACCTAAGATAAACTATACCCTTAACACCACTTATTAAGAGATCATCTTATTTATATAGTGTATCCCTCATGTAACACCACACCCTTATCCATAAGGAATGAGATTCATACTTATATAAATTTCATTTTATATTTATTTCACTAGTTTCATCCCACTATTGAATCCTCAAGAGAGAGGCCCCACTCCCCATAAATGTGGTTTTATGATGAACTATAAAAACACATATATTACTACACATTAATTCATGATTTATTATATAAAAATAAAAATAATATAACCTCTAATTCTAATAATTTTAGGGTATTTGGTAATTAGGTACATTATATAAAAACATCATTTTGGTGGTATATCATAATTATTAAATACCTCCTCAACATTATAATATTATTCTATCATTTTTAAAACAGCCTGAGATAACATAGGGAGATACATAAGAAAGGGGTGATATATAAAGCATATTAAGGGAACCCCAAGAATAAAATGAAGAATATATTAACTTTTAGACAATTTTTATTTAAATGGGACATAAAAGGGGTTATAATCATAAACATGAATAATGAGGCCTGATAAGATAAAGAAAACAAGCGAATGTGGGAAATTTTTAAAAAATGACAACATAAGCATAAGTCAAGGTTAAAAACCAAGACATAATAAAATAATGTGCTTAATATAACATCAAAGACACTATAAATGGAATCTCATGAGACTAAAACATTACCTAATGAATTGGATTACTATCTGGGTACACACATCAGAATCTTATCATGTACATGAAAAAGTGTGCCTCATATATAAAATAACATAAGAACATATTTCATCACATAAAATTATATGATCAAGGAGTTTTGAATTAAATAAATATACATACTTAATAAAATATCTATAGGTATGTCTATGTGAATATGATTGAGTGGAAATAATTATGTTGTTCACAACAAAAAGGGTTGGTATAAAGAAATTGTATTGAAATTTCAGCTGCATTACAACAGTACATAAAGGTTCATAATATGGTTTGATGAGAGAGATAATGTGGTATGAAAATATTTAAATAAATTTGATAATAATATTGATATAGAAAAACATATTCCCAAATTATGAATTGGAAATAAAAGGCCTAAAATGAAGAAGATACTCGAAAAAATGGAGGAGAGGATCCCATACCTTGAGTGGGTGATTCCAAATTCTTCGGAGGAGCCTATTGAGAGATTTTAGAAACCTAGAATGACTCTAAAAAGGGTTGGTAATAGTAAGAAAGTCTTTAATGGGTTTTGAGTGAATAGAAATAAGTTATTAGGTGGGTTTATATAGGAAAAGAGAGCATTGTTCTTTATTATTTCCCAGACATAGGGTTTGGAATCTATAAAATAATTTAATAAAAAAACATACCTTGTTTTTTACCCTAGTTTAATCTAAATAGTATTTTTTAATTATTTTATAAGTCCAAGGCACAAAATCATGAATATTTTACACGTGGTGATGTGTAAGTGAGTCACTTTCTTAAAGAAATGATTTTAAAAAATTAAAATATAATATAGATTTTGAAGGAGTCATAATGCCTTTATAAAATCATAGAAATAAATATAAAATAACATTATTTTAAAGAGAAAAATATATTTTTTATTTTCTACATTTTATTGTATTTATTACATCACATTTGGGTCTATATGATTTCATAATACACACCGTATATTTATACTTTATTTAATTTTAACCCGAAAATTGAACTCTCTCAAACAATTATGAAAAATTTACTATTGGATAATTTAGATGTTTTGATTCCAAAAATAAAATTTATTTTATAAAACTAATTTTCTAAATATATGAATTTTAACATTTAAAATATAATAGACATCTATTAAGAAATTTTGGGTTTTTTGAAAATAATCGTTTTTGAACCGTTATAAAAATAAAAATGAAATCATTTAAATTATGTTATAATTTATATTTAATAAAAATTATTTTATAATAATATTTTTTTTAAATATATTTTATTTAAAAAATCCATAACTTCATCAAAAGAAATGCCTTAATTAAAATTGCAAATTACCCAAAAATAAAATTTCTGTTTTATCTTATGAAAATAAAAATAATTTTCAAAGTAAAATTATTAAGAAGTAAATATAATCATTATTAGATTAAAAATAAAAATAAAAATATTCTTAATTATATGGTTTTGGTAAACATCATTTTTTCACCTGTAAACACTCTAACGGTAAGGTGCGTGATGGTGAGAATTACATGGGGTTGTTTGGTGTAAAGAGTTTGGGTTGTGATCTCGATGTGCTTGAACTTATCCCATAAAAGGTTTCTATCATGATTGATTTGTTGGATCTCAACATGTAATTGGTCAAGGGAAAATCCTATAAATTCTATATCCCTCAAAATCATTGATAAATTGGAGTTATAGGTCATAATCCTACTAATCGAGGCCATCACTTCTTTTGTGTGTATCAATTGGATTTTTGAAAATCCTATATTTATACTAATCACATTATCACTATTAAATGGATATATTTTCAGTGGTTATGATTCATAATGATATTTTAAATTTGATATGACATAATAAAACTAATTATGTACATGTGTTTTCTAAAATCATAATAGTATATTTAATTCAACCATAAATGGATTTTATTTGTAAACATTCATGTCATTACAATTTTCCCTCATTAATAAATTTCACCCTCTATATTTTTATTTTACATAATATAAAAAATGAGGTTAATTTTTTTTCTAAACTCCTTAGGGCTCCCACGTCACTTCATTAATATTTTGTTTTCTCCAAATCACTTTGACCAGGTGTACTGTCTAATTTTGGAGAACATTATCTCTAAAATCTAAGATCTTCACTAGGTACTATTAATATGAAGCATCATTATCCAATGATATAATGTTTGGATTTAGTTAATATAAGGGGTTTGGTATGTACTTACTCAATATGGATACATGGAACAGATCATGTATTTGAGATAGGTTAGTTGGGAGTACTAGTTGATAATCCACTGCTCTGATGCAGTCAAGGATCTCAAAGGGTCTGATGTATCTTGGAATAATATTTCCATTATACCCTAATCTCATGAATTTATTCCATGGAGATATTCCAGGGAATACCTTATCTCTAACCTCAAACTCTAGGTCTTGACAATGATTATTAGTATAGATCTTTTATTGACTGTGAGTAGCCCTAATGTGCTGCTGAATAGTCATGAACATTCCCACTATTTCCATAACCATTTTAGGGCCCATAAATTTTCATTAACCCACTTCATCCTAGAATATAGGTGTTTTTCACCTCTTCCCATAAATAAATTTATAGGGATCCATTTGTATTATTAAATAGAATCTTTTATTGTATGAGAACTCAAACATAAGAAGATTTTTTATCCCATCATCCTCAAAAGTCTATTTATAATGCACTCAATATTTCCTTGAGTGTTTGAATAGTCTACCAAAATTGGCCACCAATTTGAGGGTGATAAGACATTCTGAAGTTAAACCCAATATTTAGAGAATGTATGAAAATCTTCCAGAATATGCAGGTAAATGTTGAGCCCTGATCAGATACAATCAATAGTGGTGTTCCATTCAGCTCACCACTTCTCTAATGTATATCCCTACAAGTTGATTTAGTGATAATTCCTCTAAAATTTCAATGAAATGTTTAGTCTTTATAATAAAATCCATTATAACCAATAGAGAACATTTCCTCTTGATGTATTTAGAATACCAGTGACAATGTCCATGGTAATGTTTTCCTATTTCCATGTAGGTATTAGTAATGGTTGCATAATACCCTTTTAATTTTTCCTTTCATCATTTTTTTGTTGACATACAGTACACCTTGATGTATATTATGTGATATCCTTATTCTTAATGTTCCACCAATAGTTCTCTCAGAGAAATCAATATATATTTGTGCTCCCTAAATGGACGGAGAAGGTCAATCTATGTTTATCATCCAAAAACTCTTCCGTTAACTCTGAATTTTATGGTACACATAATCATGGCCGAAATCATACAACTCCATTATTAATTTTGAACTCTAATAATTTTACATTATTATAACATCCACCATATTCTGAATTTATAGATAATCTTTTTGATCATCAGTAATCATATCTAGAATGGATAGTTGAGAGATTATTTGTGAAAGGATTGATTATTTTCCATCCATTATGGTTCCCATGTACATCATTTTCATGTCTATGAAGACTGAATACTTATCAATTCTCATACATGATAAAATTTATAGTTCCTTTCTACATAAAGCATCTACTACATTGTTATCTTTCCTAGGATGGTAGTGGATTGTCTTGTCATAGTCCTTATTTATCTTTAACCATCTTCATTTTTGAATATTTAACTCATTAGGTGTGAAGAAATACTAGAGGATCTTATGATTCATATATATTTGACAATTCTCCCCAAAGAGATAATGATGCCGGATTTTTAATATGAATATCAGTATAGTTAACTCTAGATCATGCATTAGGTAGTTATGTTTATGACCTATATACTTACATGAGGCATAGGGTATCACTTGGTCATTATTCATTAGTAAATATCATAATCCCTTATTCAAATTATCACTATATAACAGGAAAAGATCCCCATTTGTGGTTAGCGTAAGTACATGTGTAGTGATAAGCCTCTTTTTCAAATACTTGAATATCTCTTTACATTCATTATTCCAAAAATACTTGTCTTCCTTCCATGTTAGCTTGGTTATAGGGTTTTACACTTAAGATATATTTATCAAAAATCATTGGTAACACCCAGCCAGTCTATGAAAACTATGGATATATTTAAGAGATGTTAGACTCATCCATTATTTGATTGCCTCTATTTTTAATGGGTCCAAATATATCTCTTTTCTAGTGATAATATCCCACGAGATTGTGACTTCATTCAACCAGAAATCACATTATATATAATTTTCATAAATATTATTCTTTCATAAGGTCTTTAACATAGTTCTTAGATACTCCACATGCTTCTGATTCTTTTGAACTATATTATAATGTCATCTATAAATACAACCATAAATTTTTCTAGTTGATATCTAATGAAAATAATAATCAATTACTTGAATATTTTTCGATCATTAGTGCATCTGAATGACATTAGTTTAAATTGATAGTTCCCTTAACCTATACGGAAATTAGTCTTTGGTATATCCTCCTTCTTCACCCTTAATTGATAATACCCCACCAAAGACCCACCTTAGTGAAGTATTGGGCTCCTTATAGATGATCAGACAAGTTATCAATCCATGTAGGATGATAATTTTTCTTTATCACGATCTTTTGGAGATCATGGAAATTAATTAAAAGGTGCATTGTCCCATCCTTATTCTCAAAAAACAGGACTAGTGCACCCCAAGGTGAAGCACATGGGAATATGAACCATTTATCTATATTCTCCTATAGTTTTTTCTTTATCTCTTCAAGTTGCACAAAATCCATTCTATTTGATGTCTTGGATAATCAAAACCCTTTAGGTATAAGTTTGATTGAAAATTCAACGTCACATCTAGGAGGAATACCAGAAAATTATTTATAAAAATCTTAATAGAATTCCCTCACAATGGGAATGTATTTATGGTTTATCTTTTCCTTAGACAAAATAATTTGAGTCATATATTATTACTTATAGAGAAATAATATCCATGATTAAGATATTGGTGCTAAATAAGATTTATCCTCCCCCTTGTGCTTGTAGAAAATCATAGGACAATTAATGATACAAAGAGTGATTTCATTGTTGTAGATATTTATGTTGGATCTATATAAGGAAAGATAATCTATACCCATAATTACATCAAATTACACTAAAGGGATTATTAAAAGGTTTGCTAAGATTTTCAGACCATAAATTTTTATATGCGAGGAGTTATATACTTGGGATGATATAATTTCCCCTTTTTCTATTTTCAATAATAACTATACTTACAAGATATTTAGTGGTGTTGGAATAGTTATACTAAACTTGCATGATATAAAAGATTATGTAGAAACAAAATAGAAAATTACCCTCACTATTCATGAATGAATAACCATCATACCGTTACCAGTTCATTATCAGGATCCACCTCATCATTTATGATTGAATATGCATGCACATTCATCCATAGAGGCTATTGATATAGATTTTATCTGACAAACCATGGAATAGGGAAGTGGTTATCATAGTTTTAATTTTAATTACAGTTGAAACATTGGACAATAAGATGATCCTAGACCAGATCATTCTTATCTTCTATTACATTAGTGATTTTCTAATATCATAAATTTCTAGATAGGTTCCCTTGATTTCTACACCTAAATCATTTCCTTGTACCCTTTAGGTAATTTATTAGATTCTTCTTCTACACTTTTGACATGTGGATTGTTTAAATTTCATACTACCAATAGATATGTCCATCACACCACTAGAATTAAATTTCACTTTCCTCTTCTTATCATTGTTTGACCCTTGAGATTCACTGATATGTATTTTGACGTTGACAATACATAGAAAAATTTCCTCCAATCTATAAAAGTATCATATTTACAAGGATTTTTATAGACTTAGTTTTATCCCATTAATTTAGTAGTCAACATTTCGTTCTGGGTTAGTGAAAAAGCTGGAGGTGAATCATGCTAGTTTGGTGATGTTTTCTGCATACGCTTTGATGGATTCATCATGTTATTTCTTTAAGGAAATGATATACCTTTCTATTTTAAGTTATTGAATATGAGGAAAATATTTATCAAAAAACATTTATTGAATTCCTTCCACCTCATTCCTTCTATATCCTCCTAGGTATTTGTATTCTTGATCAATGTACACCACTGATCAGCTTCTCCCTCCATACGATAAAAAGAAAGTATAACATCTTGTTTAGAAAATTATTGGATGAATAATATCATCTCAATGGAGTTGATCTATTGTTCTATGATTAAGGTATCATATGATCCATTTAAATATGGAGGCCTTTTCATAATAAGGTATCTATTGTAGCTTGTTATTTCTTAGTGGTATTTGTCTATTCCACCTGATCCAAGTTTCTATTTAGAACATGATTCAATTGATAGAGTATCATCCTAAAGTTTATGATTCCCCCTACCATTGGGTTGGGATTCTCATTTGGTAAGTCATCACATTGACCTTCACATTGGTTTTTTACTCAGTTCCTCCTATTTATATTGATTGGATAGAATAAATGAAAAATTAGTGATGAGTAATTTTAAACATGATAATTGGAAACTAATAACATTAAACGTAAATTTATATATAAATTTACTCCTTAAATTATGAATATCTAGTCTTCAACCTTTTTTATACAAGATCTATTTCCTACCATAAAATATTATAGGAATTATTTCCCTTAATAATTTTTCTTAATGATCTTGTGAATTTTTCAAATCATATCCCCAAGGAGTGTCAATCCAATCTTATATAAATACCAATTTTCATGTACTAGTTCCCAATAAAGTCTAGCTCAATATAGTATTTTTGAGTATTACCCTTAGGTACCTCTGTGACTGAGCCACACTGACTTGCAGTATTTGGAAATGGATGTATTTCATTGGAAAACACATACTCTATAATTTTCATAAATTCAGGTATATATTCATATGTTTAGACTTCTCCCTAAGGCTTTCACTAGAGTTTTATAATATTAATCTCAAAAATTACAAAACTTTTCTTTGATACCAACTATGATAACCCTTGAATTTATTAAAAATTAATATATGATTTTTTGGAAAATAATACACATAATACAACCCATAATATTGATATGTATATTTTATTTGGTAATTAGGTACATTACATAACAAATTAAGATAGGGGTACATCCGAATTATTGGAAACATCGTTAACATGCCCATTTTATTCCATTGTTTTTAAAACTGTGTGGGATATCCTAGGGATATAAATTTTTAAGTGGTTTGATATAAATACTAGTAATGGAATAAAAAAATTACAAGATGAAGATGTTATAAAATTTTACACAAAAGGTATTTCAATGGGAAATTAAAGGGGATGCAATAAAAAAACATGAAAAATGAGGCATGATATAACATGATAACACAAATGAATCATGGAAATGTGGTAAAAAAATTTAAACATGAAATAATATGAATAAGTCAAGGTTAACCACCAATAAATAATAACATAACGTTCTTATGATAACCTCATTTAACAATACATGTAATATCATGATAATAAAACAATACCCAATGCATTGGAGAATTATCTGGGCACACCCATCATAATCATATCATGAACATACAGAAGTGTTCCACATAGATCATATAAAAAAATAAAATAATTCATAAAATTCAGTTAAAAGATCAAGGAATATGTAAATAAATACATTTATGTACCTAAAATATAATTATAGGTTTTTCTAGGTGAATACCCATGAGTGGAAATAACAATGGTATTCAAAAACAATAATATTTGGTATGGAAAAATCTCAGTGAAATTTCGGTAATATAACAGCAGAACATAAAGGTTCATAAAAAGGTTTAATGAGAGATAAAGGGGTGTATCATTACATGGAAATAAAACATGTATTAATTGGGATATGTAATAAAATATCCCAATATTAAGAATTTGAAATAAAAGGCATAAATTGAATGAAGATTCTTGAATAAAGAGGAGAAGTATATGATCCCTTACCATGAGAGGGTGATATCAAATTCTTGGGAGGAAATTATTGACATCTTGAGGAACCTTTTTTTAACTATAAATATTATAGGTTGAATTAATGATGTTATCCAAGGTTTTTAATGAAGAGTAATGAGATCTTCAGTGGGTTTATATAAGAAAATAGTGGGGAGTGAATATTATCTCCCAAAATTAGTTTTTGGAGTCTATATAATAAAGAAATAAAAACCAAAAAATATCTTAGGGTTTTTATAAAATATGAGTTTTTTTCATTATTTTATAATTCCAAGTGAATAAATATTTAAAATATAACCCTTGGTGATGTATAATTGAGTTATGTTCTTAATGAAATAATTTTAAACCATTAAAATCTAATTTAGGTTTTTGAGGATTCATAAAGGAATTATAAAATAAAAAATATAACCTCAGAATCATATTATATAACTTTTAGACATATATTTTCCCATTTATATATTTTATATAATTTATTTCATCACTTTTGGGTCATAATGATATCATACTACATAACATATATTAATATTGTGATTAATTTTTACCTGAAAATTCAGCAATCTCTTAAGATAATGAAATATTTACCATTGGATAATTTTCAAATGATGATTCAAAAAATAATATTTATTTTTATAAAATTAAATTATAAATATGTTCATATTAACTTTTAAATCTTAATCAATATTTATTTAGAAAACCTGGGTTTTATGATAATAATACATTTCAAACCCTTGTAAAAATTATATTTGACATCATAAAATTATAATATCATTCATAATAAATAAAAATTATTTAATAACAATATTTTATTAAAAAATAATATATAAATTTTTTTAATAATTCATCAAAATAATTTTTTTTTGAAATTTAAAATTACCCAAAAATACAATTTGTGTCCTATTGTATCGAAATCAATATCATTTAAAAGTTACAACTATAAGATGTAAATATAATTATTATTCTATAGAAAATTAACAATAAATATTTTTATTCTTAGGGTATTTATAAATATCCCTTTATTACACTAGAAAATTCCCTATGGGTAAGGTGCACGATGGTGATATTTTCACAGGGTGGTTCAACATACATGGTTTGGGCCATGATCTTAATGAGATTGAACTTGATCCAAAAATAGTTTTTCTCTTGATTTAGTTTTTAAATATTGACATGGTCTTAGTCAAGGTAAAATCAAAGTGATGTTATCTCCCCAAGAAAATATAATAAGTGGGATTCATAGGGAATGATCCTACAAATCGAGGCCATCATATCATTTTTCTACATTAATTAGATTTATCAACAACCAATATTTACACTAATCATATGATCACTATTCAATGAAAATATTATCAATGGTTATGATGCTTAAGTGTATATTAAATATGATAAGACACAATAAAACCAATGTAATGTTTTCTCTATAATAATAATAGGTCATTTAATATAATCCAAATGATAATTTTATTTATAAATGTTTTGTTCGTTACATAAACCATGAAACAAACTCCCAAAACAACATCAGGGAAACCAATACTTCTAAAAAATGAAAAAAACCATCTAAACAACATCATTATCTATCTAATTGGTGTGGGAAAGGACCCCCTCATTTTTTTGGTCTGTGACATTCTCTCCCCACCATTCCATGCATACCCATGTGCATTCCATGATCATAGCCTAAGGCATTTATGAAAATTATCTACTTATAACTAATATGTTTCTCTGCTTACATCAAAAAGGAAATTATCACTCTATTACCATTATATTAATTGTTCACCCTTCTATAAAACACAAAACTCTTCAGAACCCACTCTCTTTAGAAGTGTTTTTCAACCAAAATTCTCTTACGAGCATGATATCTCTATTATAATGCCTCCTCTATGACACCCTAGGTTTAACACATATATTTGAAGCCATTATTCTTTTTATTATGTATTTTGAGGTTATACAATGTTTATGTTGATTTATAAGAGTTTCTAGATGGTTTTAATATGTTTTGAAATTTTTTTTATTGGTGTATGGTTAGGGGAAACCATGAAACTTCTATAAGAAATCTTTTATGGGAATTTATTAATTACTAGGGAGCAAGAAGGTTGATACATGATATGGAACACCACTTGTCTAAACAATATAAATTGAGAATTTTTGGAAAGAGAAATTTCTCATGTTTAGTCCATGGTTTGTAAAACAAGGAATCACAACCATGTGTCCCATTCAGTGATGTCTAGTATAACATACAATTTTGGAAAAAAATTTGTTAATACGTGTAGCCTAACCATGTGACACCAATTAATAACATCAAAAATAATATTTTTATTTCATTTTTCCAAAAAAACTAATTTCTCTTGATTTTACCAAGGAACTCGAACTAGATAACACCTATAAGGTATTTTGGTGATCTCATTTGTTTAAAAAGTATTTTTTAGTTGATCTATGTACCTTGGACCACCAATATCAATGATAAGCCTTTGTTTTCCATTTCTCTCTCTATATATTATCATCTCCACCCATAGAAATATTAGATCTGATATATTATGGATTTATCTATGGTATATGATCAAATTTAATGATATATATTAGATATATTGATTTAAAGAAATTTTATCCCAATTGTTGAGGTTTTTTATACTCTTCTTTGGTTGGGTCACCGATTTTGAGGTAGGTTCATTCTCCATATTCTCCACTTATTAAAGAACTTAAAAGATTAGTTTTTTATTAATTGTTTTTTTAATGTGAAAGGAAAATTTTATTTATTTTTCATTGGAAATCTATTTCATTGATGATATATAAATATTTGATTTAATTGTTTTTGGAAAATCTCTTTTGATCCATATTTTAAATTTTGAATTTGAGATGATACATGGAAGGTTCTTGTTTTAATGATTTGAAAAGAATGGTTAATTTAAGAAATTAATTTGTATGATTATTTGTAATATGTGGGTGGTTTTTTTCTTCATTTCATTGTATTTGGCCTTACCTTTATGGATTTGGAACATGGTTCTAGATTGATGGAACCTGGAGAATGCTCACCATGTGATAACTTGGTGGATCGATGAGTAACCACTCATGAGTATGGGACTATAACCTAGAATTCATGTCTACCTGAGTAAAAGATGAATGTTGTTCATGATAAGTTAAATCATAAGATAAATGTTTTCTTCTATTAATTTAAGTTATTTTAATTATATAATTTACTTTAATGTTTCTATATTTTGTTTAAAATTATATTTTGAATAGTGAGTTAACTTATTATTTTCGTTGTGGTGTTATTGGGAAGATTTTGTAAGATTCTCTACTTGGTATAATTACTCATCCATACATGTCCACTTTGGTGCATATAAAGATGTTGTTTTCAGTGAAATGGGAAGTGATAAGATTTCATATTTCTCTAGTAGTGCCTCTGGATGTAGCTATCTAGAGTAAGATATTTGGAGTTGGTAATATACTATGAGTCTAGAGTGATGCCACATCCTTTCATCATTCATTATTTAGTTTAGTGTCCTATTATTCCAGTTTTGGTTTATGATGTTACTCTTATATTATTGGTTGTAATAATTTTATTTGTATTAATTAGAATTCATGAATCATATATTTTGGTTTAGTAGTTTTTTTTCTTGATATGATGTAGATGTGTAAATGGAATATCATCCCCCAATATTTCAGTAAACCCTTAGAATTTATTGATATTCATTGGTTTCTTGGGTAATTTACCTATAGTTAGTGGTACCTCATCTCTTTTAAGACAATGGTTTAGGTCGGGATGTTGCAAGTGGTATTAGTTTTGGTTGACCCATTTAATTAGGATGAAAGCAAGGAGAAAAAATGGATATAAATTGAAATTTAATGAATAAAAATACTTATCTAACCTATTTATGTTGAAATTTATGTTACCGGGGTGATCTGAGTACAACAAGTGTTTTAAAAAACCTTTATATGTGTTTTCATTTCATCATCAAGTGTATTTCCAAAGAGTATAGCATATCATTTATCAATAATGAAACTTCCCACAAAGACTGTATTACTCATATTATATTTTGTGACTATTGAAAATTTGTTATAATGATTTTTGTTTATGATTATTTGGAAGATTCTAGGCCTCTAGATTACTTGTGAGTGGTTACTAAGTTGTATTTTTTTTCTATTTATTGACAAATGGAATTTGTAATATGACCAAGTATCCTACAAGAAGAGAATACATAGAATGTAGTCTCACCTAAACCCTTTTTGAACCAATAAACTTTCATGGTATAGGTATTAAAAAAATTAGTCTAGTAAGGAGAATATTATAAAAGTAACTTTCAAAAGTCATTATAGCAATTTTGAATATCTAGTCATGCCCCTTTCTCTCACAATTTTACTTCTGGTTTTTATGTCATTGATGTATTGTGTCTTCCAAAGATACCCATAAAATTTAATTATGATATTTTTGGATGAAAATTTTATTTATTACTGAACTCAAAAAGTCCATTTAGAACATGTTGATATTATGTTGATCATTTTTTGAGATAACCAATTATATGAAAATTTCTATAAATTTGATTTCTGGATACAAGTTTGTTTCTTTATCTATTTCATTGTTAATAAATGTGTATAATTATATCTTGAAAATATAGATGTTATTATCTCAATGAAGCCACAAAAATATTTTCTTTGATATACATAGCTTTCCAGGCTCAGAAATCTTCTATCATCACTTATTTTGATACATCTCATGTCTCTCATCTCCAATGACAACACTCATGAGAAGGGGTAGTATATTCCACTAGAGTGATTATTTTCAGCAATAATTTTTGGATTTTTATATTATACTCACTTTGGAACCAATACTTGTATTCTTACAACCTAGGAATGGTTATATGGTTTATTGTGACACATTTTAATTTGGACTCTATTGTATTCTCATGAAAAAAGATCATGTTATATCTTATGGATCATGATAGTTGTGAATTTAAGAAAATAATTATCTTACTTATGAATTGGAATTGGATTTGGTAGTTTATGCTATGAAAACATGGTGTCTTTATCACATAAGAGATAATTTCACTATCTTCACAAATACAAAAATCTTGATATACATATTTTCATAAATGAATTTGAACCTGTGATAGTGAAAATGGATGGAATATATCTAGATGGATGACATTATCTTGGTTTATACATTGTGAAGAGGAAATTATATGGTTAATGAATTAAGATGAAATACATAAAATAAATTCTCAATAAATTCTTACTATTAATATAAATTTTTGATTATGAATGCAAATATAGATTTTAATTTCTCTGAGAAGAATGAGGCTATCATCTTATTTCTAGTGAATATTATACCTAATTTGGTTGATCATGTCAAAGAAGATAATCTATTAGATTATGATTACCTTAAAATTATATAAATACTCAATGGTGGGGAGTTAATTTATTTATGTAATATACAAACATAGTGTTACATTTTCATGACCAGATAGTCATTCATCCACCTTTTTAGGAACAACTTCTTTACACCATTCTTACAAGGAATTAATCTAGGAACCCACACATTGTACAAGGATTTGAGGACCCATTTTTGTTAGTCATGTATAAAATGATATGTGGATGATTATGTTACCAAATTACTAACCTATCATCTTTTCATGTTTGAGATTCAATGACCAATCAAAATACTCCAATATTCACTAATGCTCATTTGGAAATGAGTGAAGATAGTTTTGGACTTTTTCATGGGATTAAAAATTACTATTCATGAGTATGATTCAATCCGAGTAATTATAGACATACTCAACAATTAAAAATAAATCATTCTGATTCATGAATCTAATATAGAATATGACTTAGGAAATATCAACATTAATGAAGTGGTAAAATTACAAGGAATATCATTTTCAATAGTCACTAAATGAGATCCTCACTTTACATCTACGATTTGGCTATCACATTAAGAATCATTGGTTACCTAATTTACCATGAGCCCAATTTATCTTCTTCAAATGGATATGAAATTAGAATAAATGATTCAAATGATGGAAGACATGCCCTAATATTGTGTTATGGATTTCATTGTTTCATGTGATGATCATTTCACATTAATGTATTTTTCCTATAACAGTAGTTATCAAGATACCATACATTTGGAACTTTTTAGGGCATTATATGTCAATCCATGTTAATATTCACTTTTTTGTGTGGAGACCATAGAAACTACACTTTTGGGACCCAACCTTATTAATGAGGTGACTGAGTAGATTAAAAATGATCTAGAAAAGGATGGTTACGTCCAAAGGTAATAAAAATATTATATGGATCATTAATATTACCCTTTATCCATTTTTAAAGTAGATCATTTATCCTTGATAATATCTCCATGGATGGGGTATCATCTATTTGGTAAGTAAGCAATTTTATCTATTGGGTAAGTAGGAAATATTGAGATAATTGATAGAATTGGTGATCTTTATTATGAGTTGGATTTACAACCATCATTGAATTTTTTCCATGTTGTCATTCAAGTATATAAAATGAGAAAATACCCTCCAAATCCTATCTATGTGATTCAATTTTATAATATTGATATGGAACCAGATGCTGCCTTTATTCATGCATCGATCCATATCATGGATAAACAAGATAAGTATGTGTATAGAAAACATATTCCATGGGTTAGAGTATTATGGAATCATGGATAAATTCAATTGGATCTATGGTAATGCTAGAAATAATTATTGGAACATTGGACTGACCTTTTCCAAAGCCCTAGAAATCTATATCATTCTAAGGAAAATAACCATAATGGTACGGAGAATGTAATACCATTGGTTTGTGTAGTACAAATTATTTATTTATTTTTACATTATATAATATTTGGATTGATTTATGTGAGATTTTGGATTATGTGAATATTTTTTTAAAGGATTTTTAGGGGTTCCAAGTTTGAACATGATTAGGGCAAACAATGAAGATTCTCCATGAAACCATGTTACAAAATCTAGGAGTTATTAGGTAGGTTCATTTTTTGGCATATGGTTTTTCCAATCCCTAAAAATTTGGATTTTTTGGATGGAGGTTCATCCCATGGTTTGTGTATTGTTTATCAAACAATTCCCCCTTGGGGAATGGATGATAATACTAACATGTTTTGCACATGTTTTGTTAAACCATGTGGCCTAACTGTGTTGCGTGCATTTATAACATCAAAAAAATTATTTTTTATTCCATTTTCACTCAGAAACTCCCATTTTTCTTTTTTTTTACCTTGAATCTAGAACCAGATAACTCTTTTATTATATTTTGGAAATTCCCTTTGATCAAAATCCTGGTTTGATGGATCTATGTGTATTTGATATCCAAAATCAATGATAAGTCACAATTTCATACTTTACCCTCTAGATATCCTCATATCCTCCCACATAAAATGATAGATATGATCTATTATGTATATATATATAATACATGATGTGTTTTAATGAAATAATTATTAGATATATTGAATGAAAGATATTTTAAACTCAAATATATAGGTCTCATTGTGTCGTTCTTTGATTTTCTCACACATTGTGTGGTTGATGGTTTCTCTCTCTTGTCTAATTGTTTTATAGCATGGATGATTGTTTTTTATTAAAAGTTTTTCATTGAATTTAAAATGAAAATCATGTTTATTTTTTATTTGAAACCATTATTCCTGATGATTTGTAAATTATAGATTTCATGATTTTTTTCAAAATCACATTTCTTTCTTGTTTTAAATTTTAAATTTCAGATGACTCATGCAAAGTGTTTGATTTAATGATTTAAAAATATTTTTTTATTTAACAAATTAATTAGTATGAGAAATTGGAATACAAAGGTAGTTTGTTTTCATTATTTCATTATATGTGGCCTTTTCTTTATGGACATGGTATTAAGTTCTTGGTTAGAGGCACTTGGAGAATAGTCACTTAGTGATGACTTGGAGGATCAGTGAGTAACCTATCGTGAGTATGAGACTATTACCCGAAATGTATGTGTGAATGATTAAGAGGTTTTAGTTTGGGTATTCCATGTGTAATTAGTAGATAAATAGGTTTTATTTTTATTTAAACAGTTTTATATTGGTAAACTTCTTAAATGTTTATATCTTTTATTTTAAAATATATTTTTAACTATGGGTTAATTTCAATTTTCCTAGTGCCATGTGTGGGAAGATTTAGGTGGGTTCAATAATGGGTAGAATTACATACCCTATAAATATGCACTTTTGTGTATATTAAGACACTATTTTCCGCAATACATTAAATGGGATAATTTTTTATTTCTCTAGGGGTGTATATTGATGTAGCTTTATAGAGTTTGTTATTTTGATTTGATAATATACTTTGAGTTTATATTGGTACCACCTTAGTGCCTGAGTCGTTATTTATTTTAGTGTCTTGTTGTTATAGTTTTTTTATTGTTACTATAATATTGTATGTTATTGGAATTTGAGTTGTATTGTTTATACCTCATGCATCATATAGTTTGGTTTGGTTATTTTTTTGTCTTGATAGGTTATAGTCGTGTAAAGGGAAAATCATCCTCTAATGTTTCAGTAATACCTTGCAATTTATTTCCAATATTTGGTTTATTAGGGACATCACTTATGGTTAGTGGAACCTCAACACTTTCCCACACAACGATTAGGGTAGAAATGATGCAACTAGACTCCTCTCTCTAACCTCCCATGTACAACCACTAACAATCCGTTGACATGATGAGGCATGATGGATCCAATACCACTTTTGAAGATCATTACTCTAAGAACAAACCATTTATTCATAATACATAAGCCAAAAATGGGTTCTATCCTAAAATAATATGTTGATAAGAGTAGTAGAATACCAATCTTATAAGTTAGAAAACAATACATACTAAAACTGATGCGAGTCTAGGATTCCACCCAATAATACATTTTAATAATAATAAATAAAATCATTATATGTATAATTTATTTATTTATTTAACTATGATTCCAATAATTATACTTCAACAATGAGTGCATGTCCCTATCTAGTATATTATGTCACCATATCCTATAGACATATTACAAGACACAAATATATCACTTTATAATAAAATTGTAGTAGTTCAAATTGAGAATCTATGTCATGAATTGTATATTTTATTACATCATCTACCTCATCCATTGTGGGTATCCTAGCATCTATTCATGCACTAATTTCCTCTAATATCAAAACTATACAACATGGGATAGTTATTCCACATATTTGTGAATATAATTTTGTATAATGACATAAAAATTGCATGAATATCACATCTTGATGTATAATAATATTTTTTTTGTCCTCTGGAAGTTTTTCCAACCCAATTTTAAACTAATATGTAAAATATACATAATAATACAATTAAAAAATATTAAAAATCTCTAAAATAAATAAAAATATTATTTTACAAAATAAGTTATTTATTATAAGATTGAAAACATTAGGATTAATGACCTGATGTGGAGGAGCCTCAATTGTGTAATATCTCATCTCTCTCTCTCTCACTAATGCTAGGTTTTCCCTGATGGTGGATTACAGTGGGGGGGGGGGATCGATAGTTGGTATAATTTTTCAATGTATCCCTATATTATATATTTTTTATGGATTATTTATCTTCATTATTATTTTACGGGAAGTGTTTTATGTTTATTCTCCATGGTCTTAGTGGTTTTCTCAAAAAAATTCTTCAAGCAAGTCCTTTACCATTATTTTCATTTCTTTGTTATTTATTGGATATCTATCTCATTTGTTTCCTCACTAGATTTGGTGAAACACATTAGTTGATAATTCTATGTTCATGATTGGAACTAGGGTTAGTTTATCTTTAACATTCCATGGTTTCCCTTTTTTATGGTCCTCAATAAAAAATGATATTAATCATGGATTTTACGTTCATTGTCAGTCCCCTGTTTAGGGTTTCCTAGTGTTTATTACATCAGTTGATACCCTAGTCTGTAATAAATTTTTATTTTAGTAAATACCCTTACAATATACTCTTATAAAATTTTTTGGTCATGATTTACCTATCTTTTATTTTTATGAGGAAGTACACTTGTTCTTGGTGGTATCCTCCCATTGAGTAAAAGATGCATGTTAGAGATTTGGGAATAAGGTTTGGATTATCATCATTGTCAATTGTATTTATTAGGATCGACATATTATTTTGGATATTTTTTTTAAATAGATTCTAATAATTTGTATTTTATTTCTAATCAAAATGAATTTTAAATGTGGATGATATTCCCCTGATGGTTTAGTGGAAGGTTTTTTATATATTTAAGGATGCACTTGGTTTGATGACGATGATTCTCCCGATCATGATTGGTGTTAGACATTTAAAATCAATGGAAATGTTAGGGGTAGGGTGGGTGGTGTTATTATTGAGGCACATTATTATAATAGAGATTGACTCATGATAATGAGTGTCGGGCATGGGTCATGTCAGGAAGGAGGCACTAAGATTGAGGTGGCCTATCCTCTCTTGACCAGTCTACTAATCATATATCCTTTTTATTGAATTTTAATTTTTTGTATTATGTGGTTTTTGTTTGTTATTATATCATGGATTTGGATACCCAATTAATCATGGAAGTATATATTCCCACTTAACTCACACAAGTATACTTTTATTAAAAAAAATCAAAAAAAAAATAGAATTTGAAAGAGAGTGACCCAACGAGTTGAAATCCATTCCAACAAATAGTAAGTGAACTTACCGCACTGCTGAAATTACATATACAAAACACCAATTACTTATTATTATGAATTTCATACTAGAGTATATTAAATATTTGAAGGGAAAAAGAAATATAATCATACATCATATTGAATCTGTAACACATATCAAGTGTTGAGTTTGTAAAACATCCCCTACAAAGACTAATTTCGAGAATGGAAACTTATCTTGGTCAAAATTCAAGAAATTATATTATTAGAAAAATGAAATATTAAACTATTTAAAATATTCAAATTAATAATACTCAAGTTTTCTACCTTAGTCGACCTATATGCAACCAAAATCAGAACACTGGGTTATAATATTAGCAATGACTCACTATAAGATGTCAAAAACACCCACATATGATTCATAGTGACCTTTTTTCACCCTTAACATGCAATATTTAAAATAACATTGGTATTTAGTCATATAAATTGATTGGAAATCATAAGGATAAGATTTAAAATTATCTTATTTAATAAAATATCATTAAACACAATAATCGTATATAATATAATAATAATTTCAAATTCATTCTTCCTTAAATCTTACACCACAATCTTTCAGATTTCACATAAAGAAATGAAATCCACTTGTGAGTTATCAAGGATAGGATTACAATGATATTATTCAAAAAAATCATTACAAGTACTTATTATATATAATATCTTCCAAATTTCAAAATAAATATTAGTTGAATCTTCTTCAAAAATCAATCAATTGTATCTTAAAGGACTGAAATCTAATCATGAGTGGTCAAAGTGAATATTTGGGGATCCAATATAATATGACCCATTTGTAAAAATAATTAACACACCCCTATCTAGCTTGATGAAACATGTCCTAAAATAACACCATTAATTTTGTACAAGAGTTCAATAAAGTAATCACTCAACAAAGGCCCTTATATATGTAAGATTGATGACTAGATACCACTAAAAAATTCATAAAAAATTAAATAAAAAATTATTTTTACAAGAATAATATTTATATAAAAAGATATTAACATAAAATTGAAATCATGAATAGTACCACCACTGGATGTTGCTCTGTTAAATATATTTATATAAAAAAATTCAATTTCTTTTTACAAAAAATATATAAACATTGAAAAAATATATTATAATGGTAAATATAACCATTAAAAATTTTACATGAAAACTTTTACTTATCATAAAAATTGAACATGTCTCCTTAAATGGTATCCTTGAGTCATTGAATATCTTCCTATTACAGTGATATAATGTTTTGTTAAATATATAAATACATAGAGTAATTAATATCTGGATTCCCTTGTTTAATTAAAAAAATAAACTTATAGATATTTTCACCATAACATTCAAGTTTTAATCAATGATAACTATGCAAACCCATTCTACTTGTGAAACAACAAAAAACCAAACAATTAATAACACTATTATATTTAACAACAATTGGTATCCAATTAAATTTAACAAATATTTGAACTCACTTAGTAATAGATCCAAATTCAACATAATACTATACTTTAATTTCAATTTTATAATCACAAAAATTGAAATATCAGTGTTAATTTTAGCAAAATCCACACACATGAAATCCAATAAGATCATGAAATAAATTTCAAATAATTAATGGATGAATCATTCCTCTGGTTACATATCATAACTATGTTAATTAACCTTTGAATCCATAATTCATGAAGAATTATTTTTCATTGAAAATGAATTTCATTCCCTCTTATCCATAAAAACAAAAAAAAGATGCACACATCTTGAACAAATAAAATTTTGAACGGATAAATTCAGATAAATAATAGAAAAAACACACCAATAAACTACTCTAAAGATGATAAAATTTTCTTTTTCCACTTGTGTAAAATATTATAAATCAATCCATACCAAAACACTATATGTAAAACATACCCTCAAACCACCAAACACTAAGGGAACAAATAATTTGATAATATACATTTTATTTTAATAATTTTTATGATAGTATTGATGTTTTTTCATTTTTTATTTAAAAGTTTATAAAAATTGGTGGGATATATGTTTTTAAAATAATGTTCTAGTTCTACCCAAATAATAAAAAACCACTATTCATTGATTAATTATACCCAGATTGAATATTATAACAATTATTCATTGAAAAATCCCAAAAATTTTAATAAAATAAAGAACATGAAATGAATGATATAGATGGAATTATGTTTTCAACCCATTCATTACACTACACATTAATACTATCCAAACAATAGTTTGTTAAACCATAATTCAGAATTTCCCTAACAACCACATTACTCATAACTCATAGATGTGTTAATGTAAATATATTTGAAAAATTATCCCAAACCCAAGGTTCTTTTAAAATATTTACACAACTCTAATCATATATCCACTATCAAAAACCATCAGTCATTAGTGAAATATAATCATTAAGTCATATTTAGATGATACTAGGTCTATAATATATATTTTTAAAGAGAAAAATAGTGAATAAAAAATAATTTTATTTGAGAACATTAAAATAATGAGATTCATGAAATTAAGTAAGACACCACTATTAATTATCTAGGAGTTCAAGATTAATATTTCTCATATTTATAAAATTGAGGCCACCTTATAATTTATTTAAACATAACATATCCAAAAATAACTAATATATTTTTTATAGAAAAATTCTTTTCCTAAAAAAGATAAAAATGAACTAGAATAATGATTGTTAATAAAATTAGAAAACATAAAAATAGTCATGATATACATAGTAATAGATTGAGCAATTGATTTTGACAAAAAATAATTATTAGCCTTTGAAATGTTTTTCTATGACCAACGATGGACCCATTTTTCCAGTTATTTAACAATTTAAGTGATGATCTACCATTTTTATCAAATAAAAATAGTCATTAATCCTAAATATTAATTATTTTTCTTAAAATGGTTCACATTAGTTTTTCCACTATGATATTATCTTCTTCCTAACACCACACCCTCACTAAAGGATTCTTTATATTTCTAAAAATTCAATTTTTATCCATATTACTACTTATAAATGTTAGTTAAAGAATAAATTGTTTAGATATCCTCCTACATTTATAAAAAAAGGATTCTGTCCATAAAAAATAAATGTATAACCTGGGGACTGTATTTTATTCAATTCACACCCTGAATCCTCCCTTGATAACCTATTAAAGATATAAATTTAGAGAATAAATTAAAAAAATTAATGAATAATTATAGAGAATGTTTATCCCCTTGGAACAAAGTACATGAAAAAAAATTAGTCTTAATTATTCTTCATTAATATTGATTCTACAAGAAACAACGAAGAAACATCTCATAATAATTTTAATACATGTATTTTTCTTACTGATTACAAACATAAAAAACCCCAATCAACTCAGTTATAACATTTATTAATTTTATGGTTTAAATCAATTATATCAAGATTTAAATCCTTGATACATTTTTTAAAGTATTCTGAATATTTATTAAATGTAAAAAATCATGATAAATGATTTAATTTTAAATAATATGCTAAATATTAATAAAATTATATTTTTTTCTTTAGAAATAATATGTGGCATAATATTTTAGAATAACTTTTCCAAATCTTTTGAGGAAATCCTAATAATGATTTTACATAAACATATAGGTAAAAAGAAACTAACATAAAAAATTTAAGATATTTATAATCTAATTATTAATTTTATCATTAAATTTATCTAAAGAAACCGTATCCTTCCCAAAATGATTCATCAGAGAAACAATATTAACACCTAAAATATTACAGAATTTCTTATAAAATAATGCATGAAATCTATTCATTCTAGATCATTTTTAAATTCTACTATATATAGTACCCAAAAAAATTATATTAAATGTTAAATGTTAAGGAATATTTTATAAAAATAATAAAAATTGGAGTAATACACTCTTCACTATGATTTTTAATATTACATTTCCTTGTAATAATTTTTTTCAAAAAAATAATCTATACCTTTAACATCATCAACCCAAGACCATTTATTATGTTTCATCTTCGAAATATAGTTTTTCTTTCTCCTTTTATAATCCTTTTGATGGCAATTTATTTATTTTTTTGGGTACTCTAAGGTTGTTTTAATATATAACATTTAGACATATGTTTAGGTGCTCCCAGAAACCATGATTTTTTACTAATGATTTTTTCTGGATGTGTACAATGAAATTTTATTTAGTTATAAGTTTTATTTTATAAGATATTTTTATTATGATTAAAAAATTTATTTCATTCTAAATTCATTTAAAATTATATTTGTAAAGAAATTTTGTTATGTTTGGAAGTCTTACGAAATTTCAGTTTTGAAGAAAACATGAAAATTTAAATCTCTTATGAAATTAATGTTTAGAAATTTCACTATGTATATAATTTATACACTTATTAGAATAATGATATTATTAAATTATAAATTACTAAAAATTCATGTTGAACAATTATCAGAATAAGATAGTGTCTTATTAAATGTAGGATATAATATGAATTCATTCCAAAATATTAAGATAATTAGATAATGTCATTCAAAAATAAATAAGCCCTATAAATTCATGTTGAAACCTTAAAAAAATAGAGAAGTCCTATGACAGTCCATGAAAGTATTATGAAATTGACAAAGTATGATAGAAATCAAGGAATTAATTTGAAAAAATGTGTTATAATCAGAAGCCTTATATAATGTTTTGTTCGTGGTGGAACCTTGATACAACTCTACTTATCTACCGTTTTATTGATTTTGATTCATGTGACTACCCTTAACCGTGTCTTGAAAATCCCTTAAAAAAGATTTTGAAATACATATTGGGCCTTAGGTGAGTTTAGAAACATGATGGTAGACTTACAATTGTATTAATAGTTATCCTCATTAAATAAAGACTAATAAAGATTGATATATTTCAAATATTACATATTTAAAATATTTTTACTATTGAAATGTTTTGGAAAAAGGTACATTAAATTTATATAATTAGTATCAAAGGAAATTGAATTTTAAAAATCAAGAAACTGATTTTGTGGTATCCTAGATGATCTAATTTCTTAATAAATACCATATTATGTGAATAAGATTTAGGATATCATAAAATAAACATATATTCAAAATATATGATATTTATTCATGATAGATATCTGAAAAAAGAATGTGAAATAAGATAATGGAGGAAACCTATGTTTTTATAAATGGTATATAAAATATATATTCATAGTTTTTTAAGAAGGGGATATATTCTGATGAATATTCTCAAGAAATTAGTAAATCTCTCTCATGAACTAAACTGTTTTGTTGACAATTCAAGATATTATTTTTTTATACGAAGTAGAAATTTTTTACTACTGATGTAATTCTAAGAATACATCTACAATAGTCAAAGATTTCTTTCTTTGAAACTCATTGAAGTACTATTCAATATATAGTGAAGAACCTACATTTTATGGGTTTTATTGGTTGTTAATGGTTTATAATGATTTTCAAATAATTATAAGTATTTCATTTTTATCAATATATTGAAGAGGTCATAGTGGAAAAATGTTTCTTGTAGTTTTGGTTGAAGTATCTATGAATATTAGTAAAATAATATGTAACATGGATGATTGAATAAATATGATTTTTTTTACTATAATGAAGGGAAGATGTAAGAATCCATTATTTTTTTAAAAAACATGTCACCATGTCATGGTATCTTGGAAAGAAGATATATGGTGTATATTACTTGAAGGTGAAAGATGTTTTGATGATTTTGATTACTTACAATGATTTCAGATATGATATTAATGTTTATAACATGTGATTTATTGTTTATAGAAGAACTTTTGTTTGTAAACTAAAAACATTGGAACCACCCGATGATGATTCTAGATGAAATGTTTTGAACAAAGAAGTACAGGTCTAATAACAATACCAAATATGCATTTAGCAGAGGATTTTTCATGGATGTTTGTAAAACAGGTGGTAAATTTTTCCTAAATATTTAGTGACGGTTGTTAAAACCATCACTAATTGTTTTTTAAATATTTATTTTCTTTAAAAACATAATAATTTTTTTTCATAATAGTTTTATAAAAAACTGCTGGGAAATTGCAGCGGTTTTAAAAAACTGCAGCTAAATTAAAGGGAAAAAATAAAAAATATATTTAATAATTATTTATTATATATTATCTACTAGAATAAATAGTTTATTATTAATAATTCTAATTAATTAAAATGAGTTAATAAATAAATATTTATAATTATTATTTAGTAATAATTTTAATGTTAAAACAAATGTTTAATAAGTTGAAAATCAGACTGTGAAATCAATTAACCATAACTTTTGATCTGAGAGTGAATTTTAGCTCCAAAACATGTCAAATTGAAGCTTATGAAATGAATTAAAAGAAAATTATATTTAAATTTTGTAATAATTGAATGAATAAAAATTATTATAGTTTCATGAAAAGATGAAAATAAAATTTGAAATTCAAACGACTATAACTTTTGACCCAGATGTCTGTTTGGGCCCTACCACAAATCAAATTTATGGTTGTAATGACCTCTATTCCATATTAACTAAGGGGACCTGGGTCACTATTTTTTAGTGGCCAAAAGTGTCTCTAAAGCCTCCAAAACTGAGTTTTTAGTTGGGGTACCCCAATTTTTTAATATTCGATGTATTTTATACCTTGTTTATGGGGATCTTATTTTCTTTTTTTGGTAATGACAGAATTTATTCGAAGGGATTATATTCATATTGATATTATGGTTTTAAAATTTTATCATTCATCACAATGTAGTTTTATTTACAAATAAATATATACTAATTTCTCATATTTAATTAAAATAAATCACTTGTATAGATAAATATTTACATAGAAATGTATTTTTAAAAATATAAACCAAATGCAAATAAATAGTTTTTATTAATTTAATTTTAAAAAATTAATATCGATTTTATTTACCTTATAAAAATGCATAATTTTAAATATAAATACCTATATGAGTAATGTTTATATATAAATGTATTTGTGTCAATTAAAAAGTCTATATTTATGTGTATATTCTAATTTATGTAAATAAATTCATATATATGTAAGTATCTGTGTATATTTATATACTTTTTTAAAGATTTATAAATATTTACGTTTAAATATTTTTATATCATATATGTGTAGATATATATATATATATATATATATATTGTTCATTACTTGTGTTTATATATATATTTATATTAATATACAATTATATATCAGAGTGTGTTTACCCATATTTACGAAACAATAATTTGTGTTTATATATATCAACATAAATTTTCTTATATGTATATATAATTATAGATATTTATATAAATTTATTATTTTATTATTTTACTATTTTTTTTATTTATTATTTAAAATTTAAAAGTTAAAATTTAAAATTTAAAATTTATAAATTACAAATTATTATTTTAATATTTATAAATTATTGATTTATTATTTATTGATTTATTTTTATTAATAATTTACTGTAAAATTACAATTCAATATTTATTTATTAATTAATATTTATTTGTTATTTATTTAATATTTAATATTTAATATTTATAATTAATTATTATTAACTTATTATTTGTTTTTATCTATTATTGATAATTTCTTTATTTATTATTTATCTAATATTTAATTATTTTCTATTTATTACGCATATATTAATTATTTCATATATATTAATTATTTATTATTTATCACTCATTTATTATTATTTTATTATTTTATTATTTTATTATTTATTATTTATGTTTTCATTATTTATTTATTTTTTATTTAATATTTATTTATTTATTTTTTATTTAATATTTATTTATTATTTATTATTTATTATTATTTATTTTTCATTTAATATTTATTTAATATATAATATTAATTATTTTTGTATTATTTATTTGTTAGTTAATTATTATTTATCATTTATTCGTTATTATCATTTATTATTTTTTATCATTTATTATTATTTATTAATATTTAATTATTATAATTAGTTATTTTTTATTTATTTAATATTTGAATATTATTTATTTATTATGTATTATTTATTTGTTTAATAATTATTTATAATCTATTTGGTTTTTTATCTATAATCTATTATTTCATAATTTGTAATTTTCTATTAATTCTTTATTATTTATTTATTTTATATATTCATAATTTTTTATTCACTAATATGATTAATTTTTTATGCTCGTATAAGTATGTTATAAACTATTTACTCACTAGATGAAGAGCTTGCTAGAGTGGTGATGTTTTTTCAGTATATCCAAGAGGTAAGGGGTTCAAATCACTCCCTGGCATGAATGAAATGCATGGAATATGCATGCATGGTAGGATAAATAATAAGTAATATTAAATAATAAGTAATAAATACGTAAAAAAAATTAATTTTGTTTAAAAAAAATAATCCTCCATAAAACAAACTGTTACGAAATAAAAAAATGAGGCACAATAAATGATTTGAAGTGATTCCTGACATGCAGATATGCATCGCTTTTTGAAACCATCACACCTCATTTAGTGGCGGTTTAATCCATAGATAAATTCCAAAAAAAAACTTCCTGAAAACATCTGTGTTTTTTTGAAGTTAATGGAAAAAGGAGAATGAATGAAGTTGATTGAATAAATGAGATTGGATTGAGTATGGAACCAAATTTTAGTCAAAAAAATTCACAGTTTCATTGGAAAAATATATTTAGACAAATACATGGTATTTAATGATTGGAGATGTATTTATCGTTGATTAAACATCAAAATTCCATTTTGAATTGATTTATGTTTACTATTTAAATAATAAAATACTCTATAGAATAGAGATTTTAGAAGGAAGATGTTGGTGAGACTTGCTGAAAATAAGTTTTCTAGAAAATAGGTTTCATGGACATGCTTATCGGACTGTGAAATGTTAATATGACCACCAGATAAAGAATTCCTGTAATATTATCAGGTAAAGAAGTGTTGTGGATGTTCTTGATGGAAGAAGGGTTGGAAACATATTGGATGAAGAAACATATAAGTAGTGTGCTAAGTGGTGTTAGATAGAGAATGTTGTATGAAAATTCATATTTTCATTATAATGGGGAAACATTTGAAGATCATTGGATAGAGAAATTGTTATCTATTGAGGAATCTTGAGGAAACATTGGATCGAAATATCAGAGTGATGTTATTGGATAGAAATTTCTATGTGAATTTATGAGATTGGGGTTTTAGAGTGAAGTCATTATATAGAGCATTCCTAATGAAGTAATCAGATAAATTTTTTTGAGTGAAGTCGTTGGGCAAAGGTCTCTATGTGAAGTCATTAGATAAAGGATTCTAGACAAAACTATTATATAGAGGGTTGATGATCTCTATACCAAAGAAAGTATTTCTAGATAGGGATGTCCTATGATGAAGAAACAAACATAATAAGCTTATGAAATATTAAAACTGAATAATTTTAAAAAACAAATAGGAACCCAATTTTACTAGATGAAGATATTTATAGAGTTCATTAGAGAAATCAAACCAGATGAACATTGTGAAACCATCAGATGTAGGAATCTTACAAAGGATAACAGACATAAGTTTTTGGATAGAGGGAAAACTTGGTAGGTTATCAGAGAGTGTAATCTGAATATTTTTAATCTCCAAACAACATGTAAATACTGATATGATCATTTAATGGTTAAATAATTATCAATGGAAAAATCGTGATCCTAGCTAATATTTGAGGATGGTTTGAAGAAATTTTTGACATAAAGATATAAGTATGTTGTAATGATGTTTTTTGACTCCTATTTATGTGGTGTTTTGTAGGTGGTCAACTAAAGAATAATTTGAGTAGGATATTCATGGTTTGATAGAAAAATTTGAATTTGAATTATTTACTTCACCATTGATTTTTGGAGAAATTCTACTTATATAATGAGGAGTAGGTGAACTAAGAATATCTAATTGATTGATAAAAAATATGAGGTATTTTCATAAGGTCAACACTAAGGTACCAACCAAGATGTTTTTTAGAATTAGTTTAGGTTTAAGTATCAGACATAACATAGGGTAGTAGAAGGATTAGTATGGCACTGGATGAAGCAATACAGTACATGATAATGAAGAAGATACTAGACAAAGTATAAAGGTATCATATAAATAAAAAGAAGTATCTACCAAACTAATTCGAAATTTTTTTATAAGATGAATAATTTTATATGTATTATTATAGAATCAGATTAACATGTATCATATTGAGAAGTTACCAAAAATATATGTACCTTATGATAGTGAAGAATATCTTGTGAATTATTCTTACACCTATTTAAGGAAAGTGACATTCAAGTTGTTGTTATAAAGAGGTAGAAGGTTTTGTGAGAAATGTTTTATACAAGGGAATAAGATTAGTTTATTACACTCTAATGTGAATGTAGGATAAGATAAATAATATAAAAATGTATTAAAACATCCAATAGAATTAATATTGGATGAATAATTTCTTGGTGTTTTATAGAATATGAAGAAGAAGTTGAAAACTATCTACAGAGACAGTACAAATATCATAGAAGGTGATACTGTTGGACTAGTTGTTCTCTAGTATAGGGGTGTGGGATTGTTTTCTATCCCCCACTCATAATGTATAGGATTCCACACATGTATAGTAGAATATTTCAAAACTAAACCACTATATTTGGATTCTCATTACAGTGAATAATCTATGTACTAGTCGTCACTATAAATAATAAATACTAGCTACACTTATTGAGTAGTGAACCTTGTAAAAACATCGTGTTCCATCCTTTATATGATTTTATATACTTGTATAAAAAAAGATAGAAAATGATAATCAAGATTATAAAGGTTAAATAGGTAAAGAGATAAAAATTATTAATTGGTTTAAAAATTCCCCCAAACTGATTCACACCTCTCTCAGTGTTGATCACATCCTAAAGTTGTCCTAGCAATTGGTATCAAATATAGGTTCAAATTTTTTATATTCTCTACATTTATGTTTTTCTATTTTGATGATTTTAGTTTCTTTCCTATATTTACAATAAATTTTTCTATTGGTGAAGATTCACTTATCTCATAAAAGAATCATAGTTTTATCAAAACCACAATGAATAAGAGAAAGAAATAGAAAATAATATTGGATAAACTATCCCTATTAAGACAAAATGAATAAGAAAAATTAGTCTCTATATTCCATGAAAACAAAGAAGAAAAACGAATCTTATAATGTGAAGAATAGGTGGTTTGAATCACCACCAAGTAAAATGACAACATTCCTACCTTTATTGAATCAAGTTAGTTAATTGATCATGAGGTATGTAAAAATTATTGTTGAAATTATCCTCAAGAATAACAATCTAGAAAAATATTGAATATGATATATCCAAATATTATCAAGGTATATCATTTGGAATATTACAAGTTATTCTACAATTCCTTTCTAGATAAACAGTCTATATTATTTGCAGAGTATGTAAAAATTTTTATGAATAAAACAACTATCTATAAAATAAAACAAATAACTTTTAGAAGATGTTGTAATAAAAGGTTATAGAATGCATAATGATATATAAGTATGTTGGTTCCTTTTTAATAATTAAATTGGATCTTGAAATTAGTTCCTCATAATTTAGAAACAAATGGCTCAAATAATTTGAATATAAAGATAATGTTAGTAAGTCTGTTGAATTATTTACCCATACGCCAGAAGAAAATTTGAAAAACATTATTGTTGTCATGAATTTGAAATTATAATTCAAGTTCAAGAAGATCAATGAACTTGACTCATTTTTACAGTAAAAATTTAATATGCATGAGGAAGAGGTTGAGAATATAAAGAAGGATTTTGATGAGAATGTGGCATTGATCGAAGATCATAAAAGGACCCTTAGTATGGGGGGTATAGAAATAGAAGTCAAATTAGTAAATTCTGAAAATATACACATCGAGTCTTCAAGAAAGAAGGTGAAAGTTTATACATCCACACAATTCCCAATAGAGGATTCTGATAATAATATACCTCTACTATGTGATAATAAGATTATGATAACATTAAATGATTTATTTCAAGCATCTATAATGAATGTGGTACCACCTATACCGTTTTATAATGATTTAGGTAAATCTATTTTCATGAATTATGGAGGATTAAAAACAAAATAATCAAATTTATATATAAATAAAAGAGGGGAGTAACTAAACACCATGTCTAGTGTGGATAAGAGTAGTAATACGGAAGTTTCTTCCCTATGAATATCCCAAAAATCATCTAAAGAATCCCAAAAACAATATTCCAATTCTTCTTGAAATTCTTGACTACATATATTAGATTAAGGAAGATCAAGGTTTTTAGGTAATGTTGGTGCTGAAAGATGTTTTGTAATTGTGAATTGGATTATTGGTATAATCTAAAAAAATTAAAACAAAAAGGAGGACCATGTTTCTAGGGTGAAATCCATATATGAAGAAGAAACATCCATATATCAAGACAAAATCTACGTACTTCAAATATATTGGTAATTATTGAGAATATCTATGATTTGTGCAATATTTTTGGTCATAATAATAGTACATGTTCTTCTCAACATGTATCAAAATATGATAAGAAAATAATACTATATAATTTGGTTAAGAAAGAATAACCAACCTTGGGAATTAAGTAGAATATTTTTACAATTCATAACTCTCCCAAGAAGATATCACATAAAATAAATAAAACGTCCTTGGATATTATATCTAAGATATTGAAGACGATTTCTATATGCAAAAGAAGTATTGTGAATAAAGGAATACATACAAATTTCTATGGAGATTCCCAGATGACTACCATTAAACCCAGACATATATTAGTTATTTAGCCAGTAGATTTGGAGAATGTAACAAATATGGAAGTGGAACAATACAAATTTTGTGGGAAAATAAAATTTAAGATTACACCTGAATATATCAAACTTCATGAGATTTTTTCTTAAAAAAGAAACCCATATGTTGGGGAAGTTATATGTGGGAGATGTAAAGAAGTTGGTCACAATCATGAATCATCTCTAACTATTCTTCCTAAATAAGTATTCAGTAAAATATTTAAGAATATATTATCTATGAATGTTATTGAGAAGAAAACTTCACCATGAATAGTAGAGCAAGAGGGGAAGATATTTACGCTTCCTCAAAATAAACTAGAATTAATTTTCAGACATAGAAAAATTAATATTTAAGTTACTGAAGAAACATTATTGAGAAAGTCATCTCAACCTTATTATTTACATTATGAATAATGGAAGATTCACCTCATTACCTCAACCATTTTTAATTTCACATTCCATTTTTATGAAGCGAATTGATTATAATGCATTGTGACATCAAATTGCCAATTTTTGTATTCCTTGACCCTCATTTTTATCTTCATTATGATTGGTATTATTTTGGTATTTTTCTAGGGGATGTTAGAATATTTTGGAAGGCCAATGGGATGTGCACGTTTGGTGCATGGTAAGGGAAAAAATTTAGTTTGGACCAATAAACTGTGAACCATATTGTGAGTCACTAGAAGGGTGGTCACGATATGTCCAAACCATGTGGATAGACCCCTCAAACCATTCAACCTAATATAGTGGGGGGTTTTCAAGGTTGGAATATTGTTTTAAAAACCATGCACCCTCCTAGGATAAATCGTGCATCCTACTAATTGTGGCCCAAAATTTGGTCTCATATGTTTTCTAACTATGTGGCCCTATCTATAAAAATATTCACTTAGGTTTTAATTCCTCTGAAAATAATTTAAAATTATCCAACCCCTAGTTTAGGATACATAATCACCCCTTCAACCATAACATGAATCCTTTGTCTTGGAAGGCTCCCAATAGATAATTTTAACTCCTCCAAACCCTTTCTTTGGAGGATTTATGAATTTCTAATCTCATTATGTATCCTCCAGGTAACTGGATACCACCACACTTGGTTTCTTCCAATCTATATTTTTATCCTACTTAGTGTTTGATAGATATCATGTTACTAATGGATCTAAACACTGTTTTTATCTTGATTATATGTTCTATTTATTAATATCCTCCACCACATTCTTTATTAGATATCTTATTTCAGATGTTGACTTTGACCATATGATTGAAGGTAGGTGGTTTCAGAATTTTTTTCCGAATAATTGAAACCATAAATTTCTTCATTAGATTTTATTGAGTTTTTAATCGATTTAAAAATCCTGATTTGAAAGGATTTGATATGAAATTTGAAAAGGCATGTAAATTAATTGGAAACCCCCAATTTTAATGGAATTTAAATATGGAAAAATATTTTTGGGGAATGTGAAAAATTTATTTTGAAATTGATTTGATAAATTTATTTGGTTGTTGATCCTTGAGTAAAATGGCTTAATGTGAAATTTAATTTGAAATTGAATAAAATTGAATAAAACATTTATTTTATATATGAAATGAGAAAGCAACATTGAAAACTAAAAAATCGGAAATTATAATTTTAATTGATTTGAAATGTTTTATTTTCATATGTTTGATTAGTTGATTATTTGAATCACATGCTATACTGGGTAATTAGTGGTAACTGGGACAAACATGCTAGGATCATGATTCCATACCAATGAATTGATGATGAAAAATATAACTAAAAGACTAAAGCATGACGGTTTATGCCATGGGTTCCCATATAAGAGTGTATTTTTTGTGTTCTCACCTAACTAGAGTTTGGATCATATTTTAGATGGGTGAGGATCATATTGCCTAAAAAATGACATATTTTATGGGTTTTTACCTGGTTCTTTTCTATGATTTTTTGACTTGATTATAAATTCTAATGATTGATGAAATGTTTTATTCATTACAATTGAATTATATAAATAATTTTTTATAATGTTTTTATTTATGATAGTTTTTTATATGCCTGTTATTATTTTCATTATGAAATAATGTTTTTGTTTAAGATATGAAAATTAAATTCCATATTGTGTGTTATTTATAAATAATAATTAATGGTAAATTGTTATGGTTTTAATTATTAAACTCTTGCTGAGACCCTACTTGGATTTATAGATCACACCCTAACTTTTACTTCGGTCATTTTTAGACTTTCTTGTTCTAGGTCAAGGAAAAGGGAAAGAGCCACTTGTAGGTATTGGGTATTCTTGATCCATGGGATCATGGAGTAATAATGGTGATCAAAGGATATGTTGTACACGTGTTATATAAGAATTATTTTTGAGACTTTTATCTAGTTTACATTGTTTTGTCCTTTGTAATTTTTATCTATATATTCAAGTACTATTTTAGCTGTTTGTTTATGGTAGTCTCTCCCTTGGGGGTTGTTGTGTTTTCTGATGTTTTTATTTTATCTTATTCTATTTTTATGGAAAATCCTTACCCTAATTGATCTCTTATAATTCCAGGTGCTAGTTTCTAACCCATGGGGATTGGAGACTCCCTTTAGACTATGTTAGATCTGGATCTAGTATTAGTGTACTAGGGTATCATGGATAGTTTTTTAAAAAGTTGTATCATAGAGAGATTAATCATATTTTCATAATTCAAGAATGTGGTTTAGGATGTCTTGATGGGATTTAAGAGGTAGTTATGAGCCAGTACTTGACCATCTATTAACACAATAAGCCTTAAGACACCATGGGTGTTTGAGAAAAGGGGGTTTTGAGGAATTTTTTATATGATTCTAGTATTTTTCCTATCATTAATTTTATTTTTCTAAAATCCTAATCATGAATTTATTCTTGATAGAATTAACATTCAAATATCGTTTTTTGTTGTATCCTTTTTGATGTCTTTAATGTTGTATTTTAATGTTGTGTAGCATCTTTCTCCTATAAAGATGTTTGAATAGGTCCCCGAATGTTGTTTTTGGTGAACCATAATGATAAAATTATCAATTAGACAAGAATTTTATTGAGATAATAGTGTTCTTGTCCATGATTAGGGATAAGAACTGACACACAGTACTTTTCAAGATCCATTTGTCGAGTCTCAAAGGGATTAATCTCAGAGTCACACCTAAGAGTTCCTTTTCTAGAAGCCACCTATATTCCAAGACACTAACGATCCTGAAAGGTCTAATTATAGGTTAATACATATGGAAATTATTTTTGAGTTATATTAAACACTTGATATGATAAAGGTAAAATGTGATACCTTTAAGTTGTATGGTACTAGTAGGGTATAATGGGATTTTATGGTGATGGAAAAGAATCACGAGGGTTTACAATGGAAATACATTAAATTTATCATCACCGATCAGTTATATTCAAAATCTATGGTCTTGATGAAGTCTATGGAGTTTATAAAATTTCATTTTGAGTGGAATGACTATGAATTAGTATACAAACCACACTGCCAAGCATGTTCATTTCACTCTAGAGCTGGTGACTAATGGGAAGCTGAAGGAATATGGATTTTAGATTGGTGTTCAAACTAACATTTAATATCATGTTTTCTTTGTGAATATGGATTCTTATGTCGATTCATTGGATAGGAAATTGATGGTTGATCTTTAACTAGTTGGTAATTCAGGGTTAATAACATTTTATTTTTCTCCAAAAAGAAAAGCTATGACTTCCTTTAATGGAAAGAGGAATCATGATGAGTATCATGGTGGTTCTAGATAGAAATCATCATATAAACCTCTTATAGGGCCTAGAAGATCCCCATTAACTAGATTTTAGTTTGGATTGTTTTATAATTCATGATGTGTTTGTACTAAGATTCCAATGATCTGCAATTCCTATGGTCTCTCAGGACACCTATAAAAGTTCATCCAGTTATTTTATTCTCCATATCATGGAATGAGATCATCATATCTAATGAGTACTGTTGTGAAATCAGATACTTCAAGATCTAAGGAGTCACATCCATAGTAATCAAAAAAAAATTCCTACACATATTAGAAGATTCTCTAGAAGAATCTAATATAGGTCCAATGACTTTGAGAGGTACCATCACTATCACTTAGTCTTTGTTGACTAGTTTATTTGATACTGGTGCGTCTCACTCATTTATATCAACTACTGTTGTGAACCAGTTAAATATTTATATATATATATTGTGTATAATGATATAGATATTACCATGCCCATTATAAGGAATAGAGAGGAGTGAATCCATTTCCGTTTTTAAGTTTTCCATTTATCAAAAATTATTGTTACTTATAATTTTCTGATTCTCAATATGAATCCTCTTGAAAGACTCGTGAGGATGGATTTTATAATTGATAATAAGGCCTTAACTGGTTTTTTTCTTTAATGGGACTGCTTTACTACACCCTATGACGTGTTTCATATCTTTCATGGAGAATGTGAACCTCAGTTCAAGTAGATCCTGAACGACTTTTCTATATATGGGTATGGTAATATCAATGTTTTCTTTTGACATATAGTGGAAATCTTTGATTCATGATCTCCCTCTATTCATCATCAAATTTCTTATTTTTATTCCTTCTGATTTATCTGGTCTTCCACCAATAAGATAGGTAGAGTTTCATATTGATTTAGTACTAGGTAGTCACCTAATAACTATTCATTCTTACCACATGGAACTAGAAGATTTGAAAAGGATAAAAAATCAGTTGGATGGTCTATTAGAGAAAGGTTATATACACACAAGTGTGTTACCTTAGGAGGCACCCGTTCTCTTATTGAATTAATGTGAAACAACACTTTGAATTTGTTTTAATTACTGGAAACTCCATTGAGTTATATTAATGAACAAGTATCCATTACCATGGATTTATTATTTTTTTGACAAGTTAAAAAGGGAAAATTTGTTCTTGAAGATTAATCTTCAATCTAGTTATCACCATTTCATAATAAAAGAATAAAATAATCAAAATACCACTTTTATGAGTAGGTGTGGCCATTATTAGTTTATTTTCATTCCATTTAGTCTAAAAAATTATCCTATAGTTTATAGGGATTTAATGAATCATATTTTCCATGAGCACAACAAATTGTCCATAGTAATATTTGTAGATGAAATCATGGTTTACTCTAAGACTGATGAGGATCTAGAACATCATATGAATGATTTATTATAAATCTTGAGAGATCATCGACTTTATGTGAAGCTTTAATAATGTAATTTTAGTATTCTATAAGTGAAATTCTTAAGAAACATATTGTCACAACATGGAATCTTATATAATCTTGGAATGGTGTTGGATGTTATGGCATGGGAGAAATTGTGTAATTTGTTTGAGATATGAAGATTCTTGGGCTTGGAGGATCATGAACATAGGTTTTCTAATGATTTATAGATTATGGCTTCTCTAATGATCACTCTCACTTAGAAGGGGGTGTAGTTCTAATCGAATGAAAACTTTCAGAGTTATTTTGTTGAGTTAAAATATATTGTGACTTCTACACCATTATTGTCTCTTTTATAGGCTATGTACGGATATATAGTCTTCTGTGTGCATCATGTTCAGGTTTGGGATGTGTTCTTATGATGGGTGACCATGTCCTAGCCTATGTATTTAAACAGATTAATGCACATGAGAATAATTGTCCAACCCACAATATTGAACTCATAGTTGTGATTCATGTTCTTAAGAGTTAGAGGAATTTACATTTTCAAGAAAGTTTTACCATTGATTTACACTACAATGCCAAATTTATATATTCTCTTAAAAAGATTTGAATTTTTTTCAAAGGCATTGGGAAAAGTAACTGGAATGTTTTGACATTGGAATTACCTACCACCTGAGAGGGGGAAATTTCATTACTGATGATTTTAGTAGGAAACATATGACCCAGAACATGAAAAAAATCCTTAAAAGGGTGAAAATTTAGGGATTATTTTTAAAATTTTCATTAAGTATTTCAAGATGAAGAGATCGATGTTATCTTAACAAGAGTTTAGTTGAACTATTCTCATCTCGAGATGATTCTTTAAGAATAGTAGATTGATGATGAAATCCATTGCATTAAGGAATCTATTTTTGTGGGGAGACCAACGGTTAATGAATGTTCTCTTTTGATGGAATATTCTATTTTTGGAATCAATTTTTTGTTTCTTCTTCTATAATGAATATCACAATGGTGTATTGTCATAATTTTCTATGTTCAGTTCACTCTAGAACCATAAAGATGTTCTATGATATGCAATAGTTATTTTGGTAGCCAGGTACGATATGAGACCTCACTAAGTTCATTTCTCATTATTATACCAATCAGATGGTCAAATCTAAGCACTAGATACCCTTGGGTTTGTTTTAGCCACTTCTAGTGCGGAATTGTATGTTGGATGAGATTTCTATAGACATTGTGGTTGGGCCATTGCATACCCCTTATAAAAAGAATGTAATATGGGTTTTGATCAATTATCTGATGAAATATGATCAATTTTTACCCATTCAGTATATTACCAAATTTGAGGACATGATATGTCTTTATGTGCAATAGATTTTCAAAATGAACATAAATCCTTATGATATATTCTCAGATAGGGATCCCCATTTTACTATTTACTTCTGCAGAGGCCTCCAGGAGTAATTAGAATTTTAAGTACATTTGGGAATGGAATTTCATCCACGTATGTATGTCCAAAAAATGAGATATAAATATTCTCGAGGACATGTATTGTGCCTGCATCTTCAATTTTGGTGGAGTTTGGGACATCCATTCCAAACTTGTTGAGTCTTATAATAATATTAGTAACTAGTATTTAATTCAGATGGATCATTATGATGCCATGTATGGTCATCCATGTAAATATCTGTTGTATTGGTTAGAGATTGGTGATTTTTAGTTGGTTGGATTTAGTTGAGTCTAATAAATAATAATGAAGTTTCAATTGATTAATCATAGAATGGTAATAAAATAGATACGATACAAATATTATGATGGAAATCGTAGGTGACTATTGGAGTATTTCTTGGTTACCAATATTTTTTGAGAGTTTCATCCTATTTGGATCAGCAATGACTTGGGAAATAGGGGAATGTTTTCACCATAGTTTGTGGGATCTTGTGAAGTTGTTGATCAACTAGGGAAAGTGGGTTACTATTTATCATTTCCACTATAGTTGATGTTGATACATAGTGTGATCCATATATAATCACTTCATAAGTATCCTTATGATCCAAATCATGTCTTCAGTTGGTATTATCTTAATGTTGTGTAACACCCCAAGCATCCACGATATGCTTCACTTTGAATAATACAGTAGCGTGTGTTGTACGCAACTTCGAGTTTCATCACACCACAATCTGTCAAACTAGCCATTATGAATAGTTATACCAACTTTTTGAAATTTTATAAAATTTAACTTTCAAAATAGACTTTATTTTTGGATTTGGAATATCAAAATTATCTTAGGGTGCTTTTTTGGTATTTTTCTAAAAACATTCATTTTTTGATGAACAGTGAAAAACACTAAGTCATTGTTTAAAACCAACTTTTTATTTAAATAGATATTTATTTTATTTAAATTTAAATTATGTCAAAATAGATACATAATACCTATATAAGTTCAATGCAATTCATTGGTGTCAGTTTATAATAATTTTAAATATATAAAAATTTTATTGAACTTTTTATCGTCTTTTACCTACCTCGTAGGAGTATTTGAAAATTTACATAAAACATAATTTTACCACTTTTGTGAGTTGAATTTTCAAAATCAAAGAGACACAGTTAATATCAAGGAGTAAAATGTGGTTTAATAAGATAAAAATATTTTTTTGTGAATAATAACTTTTTACTTTTATTTACCACGGTTAAAAGTAAATAGGGTAATTATGGGTAAGAATGATATTATTATTACCCTAACACATTTCGTAATTCTATTGAATAAGTATAATTTTACCAAAAACAACTTTAGGAATAAAATATGAGCCTCTTTGGTCCACATGGATTAGATTATGACATTTATTATTTTTTAATTCAAAGAAGAGTTAAAAGTGTTAAATTCTCTGTTTAATAACTAATCTATATTTAATATATTGTTAACAATAAGATAAATTCGACTATAAATATTCATTATAAATATAGAAAAGATTTACTACATAATTTTATTTTATTTATAATTTTTAGACCTTAAATAAATTAATTTATTTATCATAAAATGATGATGAAGTATTTACCAAATTAATGAAATATTAAAATAAATGATATTATGAAAATCAAAATAAATGTAATTTGAGACTTTATATTAATTACACTAATTTTATAGGATAATATGACATGTTAGGGTTGGTTAGATAATTTTTTTCTAAGTAATAATGCTGTTATGAATTTAGAAAAAATAAAATACCAAATTGTGTCAAAATTGACATAAAAGAGTTTTTAAAACAAATATTATATTATTAATTGATATTATATTCCTAAAAATCTAATGATCGGAAAAAATACTTATATAAAGATATTTGTATCATTAATTAACAACTTGGGGTTATCTTATAAAAATATAGTATGTTTATTAACCATATAATATAAAAATAAAAAGAGACATGGTAAATGTCAAACTATTTAACTAAGAGTTGAATCTTACAGATAAGGTTAATATAGTGACCCAAACCTATCTAAAACCTATTGTTTGAGTGGTTTTCAAACCATAACCATTTTTTCCTATAAATAATACACTTTTGAGCCATTATAAACTGAAAATTATTTTATTATAAAATAATATTTCTAGCTTTTCCTATGGTTCCCCTCACTCCTCTTATAAAAGGGAACTCCCAATTCTCTCTAATTCTCACCTTAAAATCCATTTTTCTCAGCAAAAACCGGACAAAATACCCTCAAACCTATCCTTAATTCATCCTATATTCCTTCCTTTAGTCATGAAGCTAACCTAAGGAGCCCTTTTGATCAAATAAAAAGGAAGAACCTGAAAAAGAGGTAAATATTTTATCACCTATTTCAAGTTCCTTTCTTCTTCCACTCCCTCTTTCATTGTTTTTTCCATTATAAAATAATAACTCCAGTATATTATATATATTTTTATGTTATTATAAATATGGTACAACCATATTAATTATTCTATCCATCCTTTGAATGGAATGTTACCATACGTGCGTACGTATGGCTTACCGTCTCCACGTCGTGGTGTAATTGTTATTCAATACATTATTATTTTGATCGGTATAATAATGATGTTTAATTAATTTAAATAATAAATATAACATGATAATTATTCTGTATATATTATATACCATCCAATTATATATTATTTTAATATCAAGAAAATGATATTGTCGCTCGTACGTACATATAGATTACCGTCTCCACGAACGCGATGAGATTCATTCCTCATCATATCAATTCATGAATAATTTTCATTAGATGATTAAATATAATTTTTAATGATTAAATATAATTCTGAGTATTGATAAGATACATCCTATACATAACAAACATTACTTATGTAAAAAATCATACAATGGAAAATGAATCAGTGGACACCCGAAACAACGAGAATACTAAGATATTATTAACAAAGCAATGTCAAAAGATAATATATGATATCATATTAATGAATATGATTCTTGTATAATTTAATAAAAATTATTTCTACATTATATAGGAGGTTAACCTACCCTCGATCAAGGAGAAGTACAAGGTAAGGGTTAATTCCTCGATATCATTATTATTTGAGATTGTTTATGTGTATGTTTTTTCTGGGACATATTTATCATCCATGTACATGTTTCATAAAATAATTTTCAAAGGGACTATTTTTAAGGGACTATTTTACTAAAATATCATTTTAATGTTTTAAATATTTATTCTTATAAACCTTTCTCATTAATGTCCATTCTTCTAAAATGTTTTTAAAGATTTCTTTATATGGACATGAATGTTTTAAAATTTTAATTACTTAAAAAAGTTTCAATGTGGTATGGGACACTATTATTGAAAACTATCTATTAAATGAATTAATTTTTAAATTAGGTGACTTTTAAATGTTTTCATGAAAATGGTATTATTTTTTCAAAGATTTTTACAAATAATTTTCATCTATGTCAACGTAATTTTATGTATTTTTAAACTTGTTTGATGTTGATTTATTATGATACAAATAATCCATATTGTATTAAAGGATTTGTGATACATTTGACTATGGATATGTTATTTTTATACCATTCATGGTTTATGGATAAAGTATTGACATTTCTAATGCTATTTTTAGTACAAATGTTAATGTTATGTTTAAAAATTTTCATATGAGGAATGCATTGGATTTAGTAAGTGACTGGTGGAGCCCGCTATTGCTCCTCGATGCATCAGTAGGTCTCCTGAGACAAACTAGTGTCTTGGCATAAGGCCTCGACAAAATCTTATTCATAGTCTTGGCACAATTCCTTGACTATGTGGTTATGAAAGTCTGGAATTATGAATTCCATCATTATGAAAGTGGCTATTGGTATTGCATGTGATTATTCGACTAGTAGAATATCCATGTGAATAAGTAAATGGAATTATTTTTATTTTATCTTTTCTATATTATGATGAAGTTCATGTTTGAAAGGATTTTTTTAGTTCTATACATTTCCGTAAATGGTTATGCTTATTTATGAATGTTTCTGGTATATTTTTATCTTTATTGAGCATCTGACCTCACCCCTTTCTATGTTTTATTTTTCCCATGATGCGTAGATATATATTATGACTGACCTGCAGTGATAGTCTATGGGATCTCAGTGTTGTATATGGAAAAAATTTTGTTGTAGTTTTCCATCTTATGATGTAATGTAAACATTATGAATGTATCTAGTACTTCTAAGGCTACTAAACTAATCAGTACTTCAAGACTTGATCATTTGTGATCATGCCAATGTTATGTAATAATTCACTAACTCTGGGTAACTAGGTTTGGGGCGTTACAGTTGGTATCAGTGGAAGTTTAGTACAAACATTGGAATATAGATTTAGATAAAATCTTTTCAGACAACATTACCCTAAGATAGAATTTTAGGATTAGTATAGAATAACTTCCTATAATTTTGGTATGTAGAGATTTTTTGAGTTTTATAAGCAATACATCCCTTTATACATACGAGATGGTAGAGGCGGTCTGGCACATATTTACCCAAAGGTAAAACCGAAAAACACCGCTTTGAGAAAGACACGAACGATAACTGGTGCACAACAACGGGCCTTGCTGCACTCTTGGTTACGACACCCCCGACAAATATTCTTAGGATAATTCTCATTTTCATTACAAACCATTATGAATGGTTTATGAGTATATATATCCTCAACGAAAACATTGTTTTGATTATGGATTATATCCATAAACTATTCAGTTTATGTTAAGTGTTTTACAAGTTTAGATTTATGTATTGTGATTCATAAAATAATATAGTTTATGCCATTGTATAGAAATGGAACCTAGTGGAAGGAATGGAAACTATATCAATGCACGCACTCCATGTAGGGATTTCCCTCCTACTCAATATAATTATAGTGTAGATGGTGATACAACTGTTGTTGATCACCATATCACTATATTGGGAAAACTCACTCAGGTTATGAATAATAACCTTACCCGTATGGAGCATCCTGATCCGCAGCATGGAGGATCAATGTTAGATCACTTCATGATGAAGCAACCAGCAACATTAAATGGGGGTAAAAATCCACTAGTAGCTGAGTAAGGGATAAATTCCGTAGAGAAAATATTCCACACCTTGGGGAGTAGAGAATGTGATAAAGTTGTCATGGAAGTTTATCGCCATATTGGAGATGCTAATCAATGGTGGTAATTGATTAAAAACACAATGGAAGATGATGAAGTATCAAATATAGAATTTAGGGAGTTTAAAATATTTTCTTAGGAAAAATACTTTCCTCGTGACCATCGACCAGACATGGGAAGGAAATTTCTGAGTCTGAGGCAAAAGGAGGATGAGAATGTCGCAAAGTATGAGGCTTACATTACAAGGTTTGAGAGGCATGATGAAGATTAGATACATAACCCAAGAAGTAAGATTGGTCATTTATTTGATGGGTCAAAACCATTTCTCTGTCAAGCATTAGTCTCATAATCCTTTTAGTCATACAAAAATATTGTCTCATGTTCTATCAAGGGAGAAAAATAATTCACCAAGTCTCATGACATTAAAGACAAATTAGAGAAGAAGAGATCTGTTGAACACTCTATAAATAGAAATAATGGGAAAAAGGGAAAAGTTGAATATCTATCATGTAGTAAATGTTGGAAGAAACACCTTGGTACATGACTAAAGGGGATGAGAGTCTGTTACAAGTGTGGTGAAAAGGCCACCAAGCTCATGATTGCAAGGGGATGAAAGAGGTTGTTGATGTTTAATGAATCAATTTTAGAGGAATGGGGAATTATGAAAATGTATGTCCTAATATTCAGGGGATCATACCTTAGAAGAGGCCAAGGGATCAAGGCGAAGTTTATGCTATCACTACTAATGTGTTTGAAGTTCTGAAAGACATAGTGGAAGGTAATTTAATGGTTTCATCATGTTTTGAAAATTCATTATTTGATTCTGGATCATCACATTTTTTCATATACTCTCAGTTTTCTAAGAAAATTAGATATTTACAATTTGATTTAACAACGGATTTTTTAGTCAAAACTCTTAAGGGAAGTGTCACTACAATAATGTTTTCCGAATCAGTCCCCATTAGGGCATATAAATGTTCTTTATCTACTGATCTCATCATCGTATCCATGATTTAATTTGATATAATACTTAGTATGGATTGTCTTTCGGACCACGATGCAATAATTTATTGTAAGAATAAGGAGATTACTATTATTGATGATGATGATAAAGAACACCTTATCTTTAGATTAGAATTGTCACCACCTAATTCTTATCTAGATCCACCCCCAGTAGCTTAACTAAATTCAATTATTGGGGAGGAAGAGAATGAAATAACTATGGGTGAGTAATGGAATGTTCAAATAGAGGATGCAACTATTGTGGAAGAATATGTTGTTGTGTTTCCAGAAGATCTACCTGGACATCATCCAGAATGAGAAATTGAGTTTTTTATTGATTTAATTCCAGGATCAAGGCCCATATCAAAGACCCCTTATAGAATGGCCACTGTGGAATTAGTGGAACTAAAGAAACCACTAGAGGAATTGAGTAATAAGGGATTTATTTGCCCTAGTGTTTCTCTATGGGGATCCCCTGTCCTTTTTGTTAAGAAGAAAGATGTATCTATGTGGTTGTGCATTGACTATAGGGAGATCAATGCTATCACAATAAAGAACAGGTATCCCCTACCTTGTATTGCTGATTTATTTGAACAACTTCATGAAGCATAATACTTCTCAAAGATTAAAATTTGATATAGATAACATCAGTTGGGTGTGAAGAAGGATGAAATTCCGAAAACAGCATTTTGAACCAGGTACGAGCATTACGAGATTACAATAATGCCTTTTTGATTGAATAATGCACCCTCTGTATTCATGGATCTAATGAATAGAGTTTTCAATGAATATCTTGATGAATTTGTTGTGGTATTAATTGATGATATCTTCATATACTCTAAAAGATACAAATATCATGAAAATAACTTGCGCATTATCCTAAAGTCTCTTAGAAGAAATGAATTATATAGGAATTTTAGCAAGTGTGAATTTTGGATTCAAAATATTTCTTTTCATGGCCATATTGTCTCCTAGGATGGAATCTTCATTGATCCTTCTAAGATCAAGGAAATTCAAGAATGGCTAGAATCAAATATTATAACTAAGTTACGTAGTTTTATGGGTTTAGCATGTTATTATAGATGTTTCGTCCAGATTTTTTCCCAATTGGCTAACCCATTAACAAAGCTCACATGAAAAGGGGTTAAATTTTTTTGGACAAAAGAGTGTGAAAAATGTTTTGAAGAATTGAATTGAAGATTATTCAATTCTTCTATCTTTACTCTACCATCGGGGATGATGGGTTTGTTATTTATAATGATGCATAGAAGAAAGGAAGTGGTTGTGTCATTATTAATAATGATATAGTTATTGACTATGCATCACAACAGCTGAAAATTAATTAGAAAAAATATCCTATCATGATATAGAGTTAGCAGCTGTAATATCTTCTTTGAGGATTTGGAGACACTATCTCTATGGTAAAAAATTTGAGGTTTATACTGAACACAAGAGTTTGAAGTATATGTTTTCACAGATTTAACTCAACATGAGGCAAATTTGATGGCTTGATCTACTAAATTATTATGATTTCATGATACACTACCCCCCAGGGAAGGAAAATAAGGTGGTAGATGCTTTGAGTAGAAAGTATCATGTAGTTTTGAACAAGATGAGAGTTGAAAAGGATCCTATATACATGGACCTTGTAAATATGGATATGGGAATCACCATGGAAGGTGAAACATACAACTTTTTCAAATGGTTGAAAAATCATCTTTACTAGAAAGGATAAAGAGTTCTCATACCGATGATGAAGAGTTTCAAAATAAGATTAATGCTGGGAATGATGAGAGATTGATTGAATTCATATATGAAGATGGAATTTTGAAATTTGGGAAGAGAATTTGTGTTCCCGATATACTTGAACTAAAAAGAGAATTGTTGAATAATTCTCATCTCTCTAACTTCTCTATACACCATAGTAGCACCAAAATATATAGAGATATAAAGGAACATTTTTGGTGGGACAATATGAAGAGGGAGATTGCTAATTTTTTGTCAAGATGTATGGTTTTTCAATAAGTGAAAGATGGAAGGAAAAATCCTGGAGGAGTTATCGAACCTCTTCCCATACCTGAGTGGAAATGGGATAATATTATGATGGAATTTTTCATGGGACTACCAAAGAATCCTAGAAGTAATGACGTAATATGGGTCATTGTTGATCGTCTTACCAAATCAGCACATTTTCTTACTATAAGGAAAGATTTACCACTTGAATGTTTAGCAAGAATATATATTAATTAAGTTGTAAGACTTCATGGAGTACCACTATCAATTTTTTCTTATCGTGATCCACGTTTTACATCAAGATTCTGGAAAGGTCTTCAGAAATCACTGGTTGCTGAACTTTGTTTGAGCACGGCCTAACACCCCCAAACTGATGGAAAATCATAACAAACATTTCAAACATTATATGACATGTTGATATCATGCTCACTTGAATTTAAAGGTATGTAGGATCAATATTCAACTATGGTAGAATTTTCCTAGAATAATAGCTTCCATTAGAGTATTAAGATGGAACCATATGAAGCATTATAAAGAAATAGATGTCGCACACCAACCTGTTCGGATGATGTTGGTGAAAGAAAACTTGTAGGCTCGGAACATGTGGAAGAAATAATGGAAAAGGTGGAGGTAATCCAAAACCACATCAAAGCAGCTCAAAGTAGGCAGAAGAGCTATGCTGATAACCGAAGGAAGGATTTGGAATTTCAGGTAGGAGATCATGTTTTCTTGAAGGTATCTACATGGAAGGGTGTTATACGTTTCGATAAGAAGGGAAAATTGAGTCCTAGGTACATCAGACCTTTCAAAATTCTAGAAGGAATTGGGGCTGTAGCTTACCGTTTCGCAATGCCTCCAAGTCTTTCCAAAGTTCAAGATGTATTCCACGTATCAATGTTGAGAAAATAAATGCCTGACCTATCACATGTACTCACCTGTGAGGAATTAGAAATGGAACCTGATATGTCTTATTACAAAGATCCTATCAAGTTTCTTGATACAAGAGAACAAGTGTTGAGAAACCAGATGAATTTTCTGGTAAAAGTTCTATGGAGAAACCACAAGATGGAATAGGCAATGTGGGAACCCAAGGAACTTATGATGAAGAACAACCCGAGTATTTTTACGCAGTAATACTCTATAAATTTTTAGGATGAAATTATTTAAAGGAGAGGAGCATGTGACCCCCAAGCATCCACAATATTCTTCTCTTTGAATAATATAGTAGGGTGTGTTGTATGCAACTTCGAGTTTTAATACACCACAACCAATCAAACTAGCCGTTATGAATAATAATACAAATTTTTTGAAATTTAATATATTTTATCATTATAAATGGAATTAATTTTTGGATTTAGAATATCGAAATTAGCTTAGGATGAAGTTTTGTTATTTTTCTGAAATCTTTCAATTTTTGATGAATAATGAAAAACACCGAGTCATTATTTAAAACCGACTTTTTATTTAAATAGTTATTAATTTTATTTAAATTAACTTTTGGTCAAAATAGATACATAATACCAATGTACTTTCAATATAATTCATTGGAGTCAATTTAAAATAATTTTAGATATATTAAAATTTTATTGAACTTTTTCCCGTCTTTTACCTATCTCCTAGGAGTATTTGCAAATTTACATAAAACATAATTTTACTGATTCTGTGAGTTGAATTTCGAAAATCTGAGAGACACGGTTAATATCAAAGAGTAAAATGTGGTTCAATAAGATAAAAATAATTTTTGGTGAACAGTAAATTTTTACTTTTATTTACTGCGGTTAAAAGTAAATAGGGTAATTATGGGTAAAAATGATATTATTATAACCCTAAAACATTTCCTAATTTTGTTGGATAAGTATAATTCGTCCAGAAAAAACCATAGGAATAAAATATGAACCTCTCTGGTTCACATGGATTAGATTAGGACATTTATTATTATTTAATTCCAAGATGAGTTAAAAGTGTTAAATTCGATGTTTAATAACTAAAACATTTTTAATATAGGGTTACACATAAGATAAATTTGACTATAAATATTAATTAGAAATATAAAAAGATGTACTAAATAATGGTATTTTATTTATATTTTTTAGACATTAAATAATTTAATTCATTTATGACACAATGATGATGAATTAATTACCTAATTAATGAAATATTAAAATAATTGATATTATAAATATACAAATAAATGTAATTTGAGACTTTTTTATTAATTAAACTAATTTTATAGGTTAATATTACATGTTAGGGTTGGTTATATATATTTTTTTGAATTAATAATGATGTTATGAATTTATAATAAACAAAATAGAAAATAGTGTCAAAATTGACATTAAAGAGTTCTTGAAATAAATATTATATTATTAATTTATATTATATTCCTAAAAATCAAAGGATCAGACAAAAGACATATATATTGATAGGTGTATCATTAATGAACCACTTGGGGTTATATTGGAAGTATATTTAAATTTTATTAAACATATAATATAAAAATACAAAGAGACATGGTAAATGTCAAACTATTTAACTAAAAGTTGAATCTAAAATATATAATTAATATAGTGACCCAAACCTATCTAAAACCTATTGGTTGAGTGGTTTTAGACCCATACCCATATTATACTTTAAATAATCCTCTTGGGATCCATTATAAATTGATAATGATTTTATTATAAAATAATTTTTCAAGCATTTCCTAAGGTGCCCCTCACTCCTCTTATAAAAGGGAACTCCCCCTTCTCTCTAATTCACAACAGAAAATCCATTTGGATCAACAAAAAACTCACCAAATACCCTCTCACCTATCCTTTATTAATCCTATAGGCCTTCCTTTTGTCATAAATCCATCCCAAGGAGCCATTTTGATCAAATCCAAAGGAAGAACCCGATGAAGAGGTAAATATTTTATCACCTCTTTCAAGTTCTTTTCTTTTTCCACTTCCTCTTTCTTTATTGTTTCCATTAAAAAATAATAAATCCCATATCTTATATATATTCTGATGTTAATATAAATATGGTATAACCATATTAATTATTTTATAAATCCTTTGAATGACATGTCACCATACGTGCGAATGTACGGCTTACCATCTCCACGTCGTGGTGTAATTGTTATTCAATACATTATTATTTGTATGTGTATAATAATAATGTGTAATTGAAGTAAATAATAAATATAAAATGATAATTATTATGTATATATGATATACCATCCAATTATATATTATTTTAATATCAAAAGAATGATATTTTCACTCAGGCGTACATACGGATTACCGTCTCCACAAACGCGATGAGATTCATTCCCCATCATATCCATTCAGGAGTAATTTTCATTAGATTATTAAAAATAATTGTTAAAGACATAATATCATTCTGAATATTAATTAGATATATCCTATTCATAAAAACATTACTTACATAATGAAACATACAAAAGAAAATGAATCAGTTAACACACGAAACTACGATAATACTAAGATATTATTAACAAAGCAATATCAAAAGATCATATATGATATCATATTAATGTATATAATTCTTGTATAATTTAATAACAATTATTTCACCATTATACTGGAGGATAACATTACATCGATCAAGGAAAAGTACAAGTTTTGGGTTAATTCCTCAATTCAATTATTATTCGAGATTGTTTATGTGTAAGTTTTTACTGGGTCATATTTATTATCCATGTCCATGTTACATAAAAAAGTTTTAAAGGGATTATTTTTAAGAAACTATTTTACTAAAACATCATTTTAAATGTTTTAAATATTTATTCTTCTAATCCTTTCTCATTAATGTCCATGTTTTTAAAATGGTTTTAAAGATTTATCTATATGGACATGAATATTTTAAAATGTTAATTACTTTCAAAAGTTTCAAAGTGGTATGGGACACATTGATTGAAAACTATCTTTTAAATGAACTCCTTTATAAATTTTGTGACTTTTAAATGTTTTCATGAAAATGGGATTATTTCTCTCAATGAGTTTTACAAATCATTTTCTTCTATGTGAACATCCTTTTATGAATTGTTAAACTTGTTTGAAGTTGATTTATTATTATACAAATCTTCCATATTGTATAGAAGGTTTTGTGAAACATTTGACCATGGATGTGTTATTTTTATAACATTCATTGATTATGGATAAAGTATTAACATTTCGTTTTCTTGTTTTAATACGAATGTTTATGTTATGTTTAAACCTTTTCATATAAGGAATTCATTGGACTTAGTAAGTGACGGGTGGAGCCTGATATAGCTCCTCGATGAATTGGTAGGTCTCATGAGACCAAATAGTGTCTTAGCAGAAGGCCTTGACAAAATTGTATTTGTAGTCACAACACAAGGACTTCAATATGTGGTTATGAAAGTTTGGAATTCTGTATTCCATCATTATAAAAGTGGCTATTGATATTGCATTTGATTATTCAAATAGTAGAATATCCATGTGAATAAATAAATTGAATTATTTTGATTTTATATTTACCATATTACGATGACGTTCAAGTTTAAAAGGATTTTTTTTTATTTCTATACAATTTATTAAATTTTTATTCTTATTTATGAAAGTTTCCGCTATATTGTTATCCTTACTGAGCATCTGAGCTCACCAATTTATATGTTTTATTGTCCCTAGGATGAGAAGAAGTCTATTATGACATACATTACAGGATATTCTATGGGATATCAGGGTTGTATATGGAAATAATGTTGTTGTAGTTTTCCATTTTATAATGTAATGTAAACCTTATGAATGTATCTAGTACTTCAAAGGAAACTAAACTAATTGGTCTTTCGAGACTTTATCTTTTGTGATCATGCCAATGTTATATAATAATGCACCGAATTTGGGTAAACAGGGTCTAGGAATTACATGTTGAGCCTGATTTATCCATAAAAAAACATAAATTCAGGACTGTATATTATCAGACAAATGTAATTCATGATAGGATGATACCCTTGGTCTGTGTGCTATGAAATTATGGTTCTGATTCATATAACACTTGGGACCATAAGGCATTGATGAGTGAGCAATATCCTCATCTCTTTAACATGGAGTCTTCTTGACAGGATTTATCGGGACTGAAAGTGTTTATGGTGGTGATGTTGTAAAATCATGTTACCTCCTTTCTGGGATTCATTGGCCCTCATTTTGATCTTCATTAAAAAGGTCCTTTTTGGGGTCATTCTAGGTTAATTTGGAAAATTTAAAACCCCCAATAGGATATCTATAATTATTTTATGGTTAGCAAAAACCATGTTCTTTTTCCTAGAATGACATGCGCCATGTTGTGAGCCACTAGAATGGCTGAATATATTTTTCAAACCATGCGACAAGCCCCTACAAACTGGGAAAAATCAAATAGTGAGGGTTTGAATATTTAGAACACGGTTTGAAAAATTGTTCAACCTCCTAGAAGAAACTGTACACCCTACAAGTAGGGGTGCATGATTAGGGCACATAGTTTTTCTAATAGTGCGACCCTACTCAGCAAATAGTGCATGCGAGTTTTACTTCATAAAAAAATTATTTTCAAAATCCCAAACCAGTTTAAGATTCATAATCACTCCATTTGACTTTAACATGAATCATTAGTCTTGTAAGTCTCCCAAGATATGATTTTGACTCCTCCAAGAAATTTCTTTGGTAGAAAGAAGCATTGTTTATCTTGTTTTGAATTTTACGGGTAAGAGGATATCCTCTCATGTGGTTTCTTCAGATCTCACATTCTCCCCTCCATAGAGTTTCATAGATAATCATTTTATTGATGGATCTAAACCCTTTTGTTTATCTTGAATCTAGGCTCTGTTTCTTAATCTCCTCTACCTCGTTCTTTATTAGTGATCTTATTATGGGTGTTTTCTTTGACCATGTGATTAACAGTAGGTGGTTCCATAATTCATTTCCCTAAAATATAATGCTAAATTTTATTTATTAAATTTAAATGATTTTTTAATTTTTTTTAAATCCTTATTTTTAAAGATTTTATGTGATATTTTAAATGGAATGAAAATATTTGTGAAAACCCCAATTTTAATGGAATTAAAATATGGGGTAGAGTTTTGGTAAAAATAATGGATTGATTTTGAAGTTGATTTAGTTGTCGAAATTTGAGAATAATGGTTAAAAGTGAATGTTGATTTCAAATGGAATGAATTGAAAAAAACATTATTTTAGTTTTGAAATGAGAAAGGAATGTTGAAAATTATAAACTGGGTAATGGTAATAGGAATTGATTTGAAATTTTTTATTTTACCATGTTTTATTGATTTATTTTTTGAAGCACATGTTATCCTTGGATGTTGGTAGTATGTAAAATAGTAATGATAGGACATTGATTCCCAAACAGTGGATTTATGAGGACAACTCTAACTAAAAAACCATGACAACACTGCTTGTGACGGGATCCCATATTAGGGAGTAGATTTTCCATAATGGGTTCCCCTATTGGGGAATATTTTTCATGTGCACAATTGAGTAGATACCAGATAATTTTTGAGATGTGTGAGGATCCTATTACCTAAAAAATGACCAACCGTGGGGATTTTATATATGTTTATTTGCTATGATTTTTGGAATTTATTATTCATTCCAATGATTGTAGAATATTTTAATTGATGTCAGTTGATTTATATAAATGTTTTATATACTTTTTTTGTTTAATAAAGTTCTAATATGATTACCAAAATTTTTATTATGAATGATTTTTTTTTAAAATATGAAAATGAAATTCCATGTCGTGTTTTATTTTAATTGAAATCATAAATAGTAAAGTGTTATGGTATTGATTATGGAACATTTGGTCATACCCTACTGGGATTTATAGCCAACAGATTAAATTTTCCTTCTAGTGTCTATAGAAGTTTTTATTCTATCCCCACACAAATGGAAAGAACCACATAGTGGCGGTGAATATTATAAATTATTTGGGACCATGGAGTGACGATGGTAAATGATGGATATATTTTTCACCAGTTATACATGAGATTTTTTGAAAAAAAATTCTCATTTTTTATAGTTTCCTTTGGGATGTTTATCTATTTTTTGGAGTACTACTTTACTTGTTTTTTAATGATCCTATCTCCCTTTGGGATTTTTGATCTTGATGATATGTATATTTTATCTTCCACTATTTTTGTGGAAAATTGTTTCCCTCCCTGATCATGTATGATGCCAAGTGATAGTTTCCAACCCATGGGGATCTATAATTCCCTTAAGGATATGTCAGAACCAGCTTGGTTATCAGCATACCAATGTTTCAAGATTGGTTTAATAAAATATTTATCTCAATGGGAGATTCTAAGGAAGATGATGGGCTTCAAATATTGGACAATATTCTTTAAATAAGTTACTATCCTAAGATGATTATTATATTGATATTATGAAAAACATAATTAGTGGATCATCTTATATGATGTTTTAGTGGTTCTCTTAAACAGATGATAGAAATGTGAAGAAATAGCATATTGGTTTGATCTTACATTCAGAATTCCAAAGGAAAATATTAAAGAGGATCATCCTAGTTGAAGTTGGGGAAATTTTGAAATTTTTATTACCAAAAGTAAAATATCCATTATGGTTTATTCCTAATTCAAAGATCCAAAATCATATATATAGAAGAAATAAAAAATTATGGATAAGATGAGGAATGAATCATTGAGAGGGATACAATTGGAGTATATTGAAGAATATTCTAAAATTATTATATCATGAAAATATAACTATTCTAGAATGTGCTTGAAATAATTTCATTAGACTAGGTATATCATTATTAGTATCCCATTATTTATTATTAAAATAAAAATCTTACTAAAAATGGTGGGGTATTGAATTAAGCAGTCATATAAGTAATGTTTAATAATGAAAGTGTACCAAGGTTATAAATATTTCTATTTTAAATTAATTATTTTTAATTTATATATTGAAGTATATAGAAGCCCAAACTCTTCATACATAAATATTACATATTTTTAGATAAATATTAAATACATAACATTATCATCCAATCTAAAGTCATACATTATTAGTGTATTTAGAGAATAGATACATGAACATCACTTTTAGGTACAATATTTAACATATATCATAAAGTTCTTCTCAATTTTTACCCTTCATGGAATACCCTACTTAAAACATTTCTTCATTACCTGGGGAAACTAAATATATGAAATAATTATCTTAGATTATCATTAAGGGTAATCATGGTAGATATCAATTTATGATCATTAACACGCATACAATAATAATAAGGGTATGAGTACTTGATCATAAATTAAAAAGTTCACACCCAATCTATCATGGAAAAAAATATTGGATTAGACATCCCTACATTTTTCCATAGTAAATTGAGAACATCAAATTGCATTCCATAATTATATAATAAGAAATAAAAAATTACCAAATAAATTAATGAGTTATAAAATTACAGGCCAACCCATCACATAATGGAACCCAAAATATGTGTTCCACATGTTCATAAAAAATCTATATTATCCTGATATCCTAACTTATACATATAAAATGGGTTTCATAAATATTTAATACATCCATTATATAATAACCCATGAAAATTATATGGATTTAATAAACATCTCATTATTGTAATGAAAAAAATTATAGAGAAATAATAAGGATGAAATCATTGGATCATATCCCCAAAAAAACACAATTAATATCAAATTATATCATATAAGAAAAAAATTAACATAAAATATCAATAGAGTATTTCTTTAGGTAAATACCCCTTTTATTTTAAAATAAATTATTCAAAATCAAAATATTTTCAAAATAGTAAGGAAATAATTTTATTTGGAAACAATAATAGAAAATCATAAATAAATATAAAAAATTATTAGTGGTCATGATGCTATTAAATTTAACTCATGTCATATACGTTAAAACAAATATTTCAATCATATATTTGGAGAAAACCAAAAAAATCCTTGTTTAAAAAATAATGGGAATATTACTTTGAATAATTTTTATAGATATTAAAAAACTAAAAAATTAATTGTAACAATAATTTTATGATAATAAAAAATTGAAAATATAGTAAAGAAAAAAAGGACATTGGAGAAAAATATTTCTGGCAGAATAGTAAAACATAGTCGCGCTTCCTTAAATTTTTTATAGGTATCATGATTACATAAAGTGGGTAAAATGAAATGAAAATATTTATTCTAAAAAAACTATAAGTAAATAAAAATTAAAAGGGTTTATTTTATAATGAACATATAATTTCCTCAATGTAAATTTCAGCATAAAAAATACTGAATAAAATGTGATTGAGAGGTAAATCCATTACCTCAATTATTTTTTTCATAATATATGTTCAATACTACTATATAATAAATATTTGTTTATTATAAATGTATTATAGAACCATAATAACATCTAAAATACCATATATAGTTTACTTAGAACTTATTATATCATATTTATTGAAAATTTATTGTTTACATCATTATTCCTTGTGACAATCACTTCGTTCTTCATGCATGTTTTGGTTCAGTAGTCCTAATATTTATAGTTTGATCCCAGTTAAATAATTTTTGGAATTTTAATCATGATATAAATATCATATATATTAATTAAATATATATTTATATTCTTCCACAAAATATATATTTAGATAAATAAATTACAATGTTCATGATGATGGTGGGTCGAACGTATGCATGAATGCTATTTTAATATAATGACGGAAAAAAAGAAATAAATGTAAATAATATTTCACCATTAAGGAATAATTATTGTATAATATATTTCATATATATTCATTAAATATATCCTTTTTACCACCCATGTAAAACAAAAGTAAAAAATGAATCACATTTATTCATGGAGGTGGTAATCCACAAATACGAACTAGTAATGCTATTATTTTCCAAAGGATGGGAAAAATATAGAAAATAGTTATTAAATAATCATAATAACAATTAATTATATTTAATATAATTAATTAATTATTTTATAATGGATAACATATATTTATAGAAGGTATAATAAGAAATAAAATTGAAAGTGTTGGGTTAAGAGTTATATCTCTTCATTGAGAAACCGTCTCTGAAATACGCATTATACCTTGAAATAATGTTATTATGGAAATAAAAAAGATATAATATGTGTTGAAGGTATCTAGTATTATATTATAGTGGGTTTATTCCAAGATATATGGCTCAAAGAATGAAAATAATGAATCAGTGGAGCTGCCTTTTATAAGTGAGAGTAGGGGAACTCATAAAATTACTTAATGTATTAAATTAGTATAAATTAATTTTAATTTAAAAATGAAATAAAATTTATATAATATTAATATAAGATTATTATGAGTCTAAATTAACTCATAAAATAAAATTTTAATATGTTGTTGTTATGTTTTTATCCTAATCTCTTAGTTTTAACCCCCGATTAACCTTTTTGACAATTACTACAATATCCAAGTTTTCTTTTAATCTAGGGTTAATAATGTTACCATTAAAATGAAAATTGAATCATAATTGTAACATGTATTATTTTTTAAATCATATATATTTAAATTTCCAAAATATAGGATTTTTATGAATTGTAAATCATTTAATAAAATATTATTTTTTATAAAATTTCATTAATATCATTATTTTAATTGTTCATTTACATTGAATTTAAAAACAAAAATTGTAGAAAAATAATTAAAATATAAACCTTTAAAAAAATACATAATATATTATATTTATCTATATAATTTTTGGTACACTCTAAATCACTAAAAAGGTACTTTTAGAGTTTCTAAAATCAGTTACTCAATTTTTCAAGTGTTTTCACAAACATTGTGTTAGTGTTGCATAAGAATTTAAGGTTGTTATTTCATCACAAAGAAATAAAAATAAATTATTATGAAAAAAAATAATTTATTAAAATTTAAAATATAAATTTATTACCAAACATAAATAGTTTTTATTCCTATCATAAAATATTATAGATATTAAAAGAAAGAAAGTTGAATTTTTGGAATTATCATTTACATAAATATAGTAAAGGTAAAAATCAAAAATTAAACGAAAACTCCATCATGTGTTTGAATTTTGAGTGATTATTGAAGAAATATTATCATATAATGATCTAAATTAATGTGTTTGAATGAATTTTTAACTATATCACATCCCATTCAACCCTAATTATCCCATTTTACCTTTACTGTGGTAACAAAAATTTAATAAGGATATTATTCATATTGACAAAAAATAAAAGGGAAATTGTTAATAAATTTGAAACTATAGATTAGAAATATGGAATCGTTTTTTTAATATCCAGTTTCTATAAATTGATGAAATTAATGTAATATAAAAAATAGACAATGTAATGAAAAATTGTTTTCTCTTAAGAAAAATGTCTTTTGTAAGTAAAAAAATGATTTTATAATAAATTATATAATAAAATTTTTTCTAATGAACTTAATTGGATTATAAATAATATAATATAACTAATTTTAATTTTAAACTATTTTAAAACAAAATGAATATTTTTAAATTCTTGAAAAAAATAATGGTTTTCAATAAAATTTAGTATTTTTCAAAATTTACTAGAAAATAAATCTTTTAAAGAAAATCCTAAAAAATCACCCAAATATTATTTTGATATAATGATTTCAAAAATTATAACTTTTTTTCAAATAAAATATTTAAAATTTCTGAAAAAATAATAACATTCGCTAATTATAAATCATTGTATTTTTTTGAAGAATAATATGAATTTACTAAAAATTGTGTGCTTATTTATTTATCATTAATTAATAAATTTTTATTGTGTAGGACCTTTATATATATTTAATAATGTGGTAAATTCTATTCATACCTTCCAATTCAATGAGTAGATGATAATTGTCACATTAAATAAAAATATTTCAATAGTATAACATAGTTTGTTAAAACTCGATGATTCATGTAAATAATGCTATCAAAGAAATTAAATATATTTGTAGATAACTGTATAGGAAAATATTATGGTGTTATAAATTAAATACAGCAGTATCAGGTTGATTTATTCTAAAACTATTTTATATCATAATTTGTATCTTTATGTTGGAATATAGTTGGATATCCCTTGATGAAAAAATTGTGTGTTCTCTTATCATTTAATATCAAGTTGAATTCTAAAAATATATATTTTTTATGAATCTAGTACATCTTTTTTTACACCATGAATAGATCAAATAGTATTTTAGTGAGATATGTGATGGAACACAAATTAAGAATGAATTGACACCCTTTTCGCAAGTACTTTGAATTTATTGTTAATAAGGGTGAGATAAAGTGAAATGAAAGCTGGAATAGAATATAAGAGTGAAATAATATAATATTATAATATTGATATATTAATTTTAATGTTATGGAAAACAAGTAAAAATGGGGAGATTGAAGATACCCTTATGTATGTGTTTTATTTATTGTTAATGGTTTTCAATGATCATAAAATAAGTATGATGATTTAATTGTTGCAAATACGTTGAATAGGTTTTAGTTAAATAAGATTCATAAAAGTTAGGTTAAAGAATCAAATACTATTAAGGAAATAATATATAACTTGTATGATTTAATGATGATGATAAAGTATTGAGTATGAATAAGGGAAGAAGTTTGAATAGATGATTGTTAAAAAAAAAGTTCCCAATTCATGTTATTTTGGAAGAAAAAAATAGAGTTCTTTAATTTGAAATCATTAGAGTATATTCATTAAATTAAGTAGTAAAATGATTTTATAAATATTTTTATTACTTATGATGAATTTATATCTGAAATTAATGTTTATAACTTTTCAATTGATGTTTATAGAATCACTTTTGTTTGAAACATAATAACATTGGATCAACCGTGTGATGTTTCCAAAAGAAACATTCCAACCAATGATGTATGGGTCTAATGGATATAGTTTAATGGATTATGTTGATCAAAATAAGGTTTTTATATATAGTATGGAACAAAATTACATTTCAAATAAATTCATAGTATCATTGAAAGAAGATATTAAGACAGATACATGTTAATTGATTCTTGGCGGTGTATTTCTCATTGATAGTACATTCAATTCACTGTGAAAATTATTCAATAAAAATATTAGAAGAAGAATAGCCACAATGGAATTGAGTTTTTTTTGTAAGAAGTTTCTAAAACTTATTAAAACTAGGTTTTATAGAAAAGTGGTTTCCGAACCATTCTTACTAGATATTGAAAAGTTACCATGACCATTGGATGAAGATTTTTTTGTAAGATCATCAGACAAAGAAGTGTTCGAGAAATTATAAATATAATAAGGGATGAAAATGTCCTAGATGTAGAAGCACCAATGTATTGAATGAAGTGGTGTCATTATTTAAATCCAAAATAATATTCACAAAGTCACCGAACAAAGGAAACTTGTTAAGATCATTCGATAGAAAATTTTTATCTCTGTAATAACTTTGAAGAAGCATTAGACACAAGTTTATTAGCTAAGTTATTGGATAAAATTATTTTATAAAAGTTATTGGATATGTATTTTTGATTAAAGTCATTAGATAGAGGATTCCAAAAAAATTCATAACATAGAGGTTTCTAAGTGTATTAATTGGAAAGTGGCCTTTAAGTGAAGTCATTGGAGAGAGTATTCTGAATAAAACTATTTAGCAAAGGGATAAGTAATTTTTATTAGATAGAGTATTACCAAACAAGGATGTTATTTTAAGAATAACTGGATATTAGAATCCTATTATTGGTTAAAAATGAATAATTCTAATGAAAAAAGTAGAACATGTTGTTTCTGGATGAAGTGATCAATTGAGTTCATAAAAAAAAGAAATTTGGATGAACATTGTGAAACCATTGGAAGGATGAAGCTACCAAAGGTTACAATAATTTTTTTTCTATATAGTGGAAAAAAATTTAGGTTATGAAATGAAATAGTCAACATGATTATTTTATTAAAAAATTTGTTGATGCCGAGTTGAATGTTCAATGATTTATTAACAATGAAGTGAAAATCATACTTCTAGATATTATTAATGTAATGTTTAAAGAAATTTTTGATGTAGATATATAAGGATGTTTCTATGAAGAATATTGATTCATATTTTTGAAAAGGGTTGAATGTAGTGTACTGAATAACAATTTGAGTGGGATATTCAACATTCAAGAAATAACATTGAATATAAATTTCGGTCTTATCACTTAATTTTTTAAGAAATGATTCCTAGATAAAGAGAATGATGTTTAATGAGAATATGTTTTCTATTGATCTATAATATTATGCATTATTATATAATTAATGTGGTGTTTTTAGATAATAGTTTTTATAAATTTTTTATGTTGATGTGTCACATTGAATATGGGGTAAAAAATAAAGGATTAAGTCACTACTAGAAGAATAAAGGTACTCAATGAAGAATAAGATACACGATGAAATATTAAGGAATCATATAAATAAGAATAATATTATTATTATTTGGTTATCAAATAATGTATATCAGATGAAAATATCAGACATATTAGTGAATAATTAGGAAAAAAAAGATACAAGATATAGAATTTACCAGCTAAACAGGTTCTCGATGGGATTGAAAAAAGGAGTAGCGAACAATTATTGCACCCATGTAAAAAAAGAAAAATTTGATTTTGTTCAATAAAGAGGTATAAGGTCATGTGTACAATATTTCATAAAAGGGGAGAAGAAGAGTGACTTTCACACTAAAATTCCAGTAGGAGAAAAGGAAAAAGAACAAAATACCATTAAGATTAGGAACAAAATTTATATTGGTTAAATAAATTCTTGGGGTTTCAATGAATTTAAATAATATATTGAATCATGTCTACACAATTTGTATAAATATATATCAAGGTGATATAGTTGGACAAATAATTCACCAATCCGGGGAAGTATGATAGTTTTTTATCCTTCTCCTAAAGTGTTGGGAACATCACATGGGTTTTGGATTATTTTTATGAAAAAACTCTTGAATGGTATCTAATTGTAGTGGATAATTTTAGTATTGTTCAAAACTATACATATAAAGTACTAAATACTCTCACTGAGTAGTTAGTTTTGTAAAAACAATGTCTGTGATCCATTAATATATTTCATATAGTTATATACGAAAACGAAGATATAACAAGAGAATCAATATTTTAAATTTATTAGAGGAGAAGTCATAAAAAGATTTAATTACTTTAAAACATCCACTATACTCATTAGACCCTCCCCCAATCAGTGTTGACCATATATTGAATTGTTGCCATCAAAGTATTCCTCAGCTATCAGTTTCTTCTTATAACTCTGTTTTAAACCAAATATATTATTTACACAATATCATTATTATTTAAAATGTGAACATCTTGTACCAAGTGTTTTTTGATAGTGATTTTTCTCAACTTGTATGGAAGTCTAAAAAAAATTGTACAAATTAAATAATATTCTAAAAATTATTTAAGAAGTATTAAAAGTTTAAAATAAATTCAAAATAATTGATGTGTTATGAATACAAGAAGCTTGATTATATAATATATGATTTTCCTTTGTTGAAAGAGAAGAAGAGATCTGAAAAGAAGTTCTAATGAAAATTATATTATAGGTAGAAATAAAAGAAATACATGAATAAAACCTTTAGTGCTTTCAAGGAATCTATTGATAACTCTTATTCCGATTTAGAGGCTAAAAAATAATATTAGAAATAGTATATGTGCTTTATGGCAAAAAAATAGAAAAAATATTTTTATTCTTATATCCATGAATTTAAATTTTATTGTTAAATTTTTTATTTTGATGAATTAAATTAATTTTTTTATATTTAAATTAAAGTATGTCTCTCGTAATAATAATTAAATATCACTTAAGAAAACATATGAAGTTGTGTTAACTGAAAAATGTGGTATGTCCAAAAAGAATTTAGAACATAAATAAAATATATGTAATTTTAATTTTATTATCCTGGATATAAAAATCAATAAATTAATGGATATTATAAAATAACTATAATTTGATGCATGTTTCATTACATAGGTTGAGGATTACCCCAACAAAATCCTTAGAAACAAAAATCCGGTGAAGGTAAAAAAGGTATAGGTAGTAACAAATAGAAACCTAAGATATATAGGAATTTTATTTTACCAAGTTCTAAAAACATAGGAATATATAATATTACATATTTTTTATTGTATGAATTTTCATTAATCTAATGATTGTTTTAATATAACCTCAAATTTTTAGCGTAAATAAACATTATATTTCTAGAAAAATATTTATTGTTAATTCTATAATTTATAAAAATTCTGACAAGTGAAAAAAGATTTGGGTTTCCAAATATTTAAAAACTAACACTTCTAGACCCAAGTGAATTTGGGTACAAAATGTTATTATTGTTTAATTTTTTATGGAAAAATCCACATAAATAATTATGAAAAATTATAATGACCTTGAATTTTAGCAATAAAAATTTTCTTCTTATAATTATACAATGAAATATAAAGCATATACATCACATATAGAAAAATCTATTCTCATTAATGTATAATGATTTGTTATTTAGAAACAAATGCAATAATAATTAAAAATATTAAAATATTATAATAAATATAAAATGATATAATATGAATTGGAAATTTTGGATTTTCTCAATCCACCAGAATGACTACACTCACAAAAAAATATGTAGAAATAAAACATAATGTTAATAATAAAATATTAATTTTAAAGATGAAAGTATATATAAACATTAAAAAAATAAAATTTAATTAATAGTGAATGTAATAAGAGGTATTTATAGGAATTATTTAATCCATATGACTGTAAAAAATTTGATAGTTGGAATAGTAACCTGACTATTGGAATAGTAATATGACTGTTAGTAATAGTTACCTGACCATTAGAATAGTAGCCGCACCTATGGAAATATAAAATAATATATAGGTATCTTATAGATTAAAATATTATATATTTATATCATGGTAAAAGTAAATAAATATTTTGAAAATGATAAATTAAGTATCTGTATTTCTATAAAAAAATGTTTTCATTGAAATTGTATAATGAATTTAAATAATTAATATTATATTAATAAAATGGACTCATAAATTAATATTAATCTCTATTATAACGATACTTTTATTTTATTACAACATAATTGAAATTTTAAGGGCTATAAAATCTATTATAATATTAAAATCTATATTTTTCAAATTAATGAGGATTTTATTTATAAATTAAATTTATCATTTTTAAAAAATTATTTTCATAAATTGGATATCATTTTTGAAATATAAACAATTAAAAATTGTTAGGATGCTTTTTTGATATTCTTCTAATGTAGCTATTTTTTACAAATAGTGAAGTATGTTCATTTATGGCATTTAACATTATAAGAAAAATAAATTATTTTTTATGTCATGAATGTTGTAAAAACCCATTTTTTTAACTCACATGTATAATTTACTATATATAGTCACAGTAATCTGTACTATTGATATTCTTTATCCAAAATAATATAATAATGAATATAATTATCTAAAATAACCCTAACCCCATATAAATACCACCCTCACCACCATTTCTCCTCACACATTATAACCCTTAAAGCATGCCAAATATCTACCAAACCCTCTCCTACCCACTCTTCCCATGTCCATGTTCCTATGGTCTCACCAAACTACAAATTACAAGTTTGTTAAGGGGTCCTTCGAAGCGTACATATTCATGTGGTAACATTCTCAAAATACATTTTTAATTTATTTTCTTCTCCTACCATCCCTCAACTCCTTAACAAAATATAGCATAATAACTGTAGTCTCATTTATATAACAGGATGTTATATTTATAATTGAATATATTTTATCCACCCTATTTCTCATCTCCTCTTATTCAAATAAAAATTAAACCATCATCCATATTATATCAGTTAATAGCCCTCATGGATGATGTGTTTTTATTTTTCACTAATGTATTCATGGAATGTTTAAATTTACTGATAATTTATTAAAATTAACTAATTATATATATAATATGTAATTTTACATTATTTAATTAGTATATGACCATAAAATTAATTAAAATGAATCTAGTTAGATATGGTTGAAAAAACTACAAAAATAAACTAAAAATTTATCATTAACGTTTTAGTAAATGAATCATACAAATATTTAAAAAAATTATATATGAGGCCATATAAGATTATTTATGTACATAAATACCATTTAATTTAAATTTTGGAGTATTATTCACATGTTACTAGAACTTAAATAATTATACACTAGTGAACCGACCATGAAACCCCAAAACCAACACTCCCAGATTATAGAAATTAAACAATACAACTCATAGAAATCACCATAAAGGGAACTAATAAAATTATAATAAATATAATATATTTGGAATATGTTATTAATTAATTAATTAATTAATCAAATTGTATTATCTAGGAAATTAACTAAAAGGGAAAAATGCATTCAAAAATAAGGTAAGAGATCTTTCCAAACATTCCTATTTTCATTGGGGTTATAATTTATCTATCTTACCCAAAATTATCCATCTAATTTTACTAATAAATTATTATAGATTATATATATAATTTAAAAAATCAATATCTAGCTTAATTCATCTTTATTTGATAGGGATATATGTTTTTTAAAAGGTTCCCCTCTCAATTCCACTCGATAAGTAAACCTAATTAAAGAGAACTTCTCGATTTCTAACCATTCTTCTGGAAAAATCTATAAATTTTTTTATTCCCCATATATTTTATTAAATAATGAATTTTATATTTAAAACAACCATTTTAGTTTTATTAAAATAATCATACCATTATCCTCTTTGAAGACTATTAATTCTTTTCCCTAAACCACCCTTAAGTGGAACATTTTCTGATGATACCTAACCTATATTTTTCATGTTTTCAGTTCAGTTGGACATCATTATTCATGAGTTTTTTATTTTTATAATGTAAAATAATTATTTAAATCAATTATTTCATAGATTCCATAGTGATACACCCTTTGGTTATGTCATATGACATTATTACAAAACATAATTCATTCTATGGAAACCGTTTTGTTTATTCCATATGTTTGATTTATTTATGTGGAAAACATATTCATATACATGTTATTATGGTTTTGTAACACATGGATATCATAGAAAATAAAACTATGTTCTATAGCATATTTGACACGCAATACAGAGCCTAAAAGACCCGAGATATATATTACCATTATAACATTGCTGTTAAATTCGAGGGAATTAATAATATTAAATATATTATAATATATATATATATATTTAATATACAATATCAATTATTGATAAATGTTTATTAAAAAATCAATCATTTTTTAAGGTAAATTTATTCTTCAAAAATATGTTTTTTTTCCGAAATTATTTTTATTACTTTTCAGAAAAAAATATTATAATTAATTTGAAAAACAATTATAAAATTTACTTGATAAAATAAAAATAAATTTTTAAATTTTAATATCAACATTTACATTGGGTGTAATTTTTTGGTTTTTTGGGAAATTATTTATTTTTCAGTGAATAGTGAAAAATATCATTTTTTGTAAAAATGTCATTTCATTTCATTAAATTATGTGATTTAAAAGAAAAATTATGTTTTGAATATGTTGAAAATTAATTTAAGTATTATTTGGTTATATTTAATCTACTTAATTTATTTTTTATCACCTTCATATTCAATTTCAGTATATGTTTTCTTTTGGGTTTAAAATTGGGATTTTTCTAAAAACTGTTTTAACATGCCTAAAGTTTATCAGTTTAATTTTTTAAAGATGATAAAAAGTTAGGAATGTTTTAATTGAAATATATATATTATCAAAACCTAAATTTAAATTCATATAGTAATTATTATTATTTCTAGATATAATATAAAATCATTTTTTCCTGAAAAATACACTTCATGAAACACGACATTTTTATCGGGACTGCTGGTTTAGTTTTAAATTAAAATTTTCTTAATATGTGAACTGAATTTTGTAAAATGGATTCCATATTTGGAATAATAATAACTTATATTATATATTATGTTCATAATAGTTTTTTTCATTATTAATAGTAAAAATAAATTACCACAATTTTGGTGAAAATGGGTTTACCTGAGGGCCGAACTAAAATTATAAGGATCAAAATGACATAAGAAATTTTCTAAAAAATTCTCTAAAAACATGTTCCTTGAAATATCTATAAATAATAATGACTAATTCCAGAAAATAATCCATTTTATATCCTCTTTCCATGTGTAAAACATGGGTACATCTTTTTTTTAAAAAAAATTACAAGTGTGCCACTCAACTCACATATAAAAGGCTAGTCCATATCCTCTATTATTCACACCTTAAAACCTTTTTGTTTAGGAAAATACAAAAAAAAATCATTTCTCAATTTATATAACCTCATCCTATAATAGGTTTTTGTCATAAATCTATTCTAAGAATATTTTAGGTATAATTATATTGTGATGGTCTGAGAAGAGTTAAAATTAATAACTATGCATTTTTGTTTTATTCTTATTCCACCTCTTTAATATATTATTAGAATATGATAAAATAAATAAATAAATATATTATATACTTATATGTTATTATATAAATTTAATAACCTAAATCCATCCCATTTACATCTAATGAAATACTAAAGCATCATTCATGTGTACAATAAACTACCATCTTGCGAACCGATGTCATTAATTTTCCTTTATCACCTTTCACTACTTGTTTTAATGATGGATTTAAATTATATATATGACATTTGTAACATATTATTACTTATTGATTTATTATATCTCATATAAAAATTTTACTTTCTATCACGACCCGCCTTCACCAATATGAGGAATAGGACAACAACTGCCAGACCATCAACTCTTCAAGTTGAAGGAGAGATAATGACCCCCGAGTCCCGCCTTCAATATGCCCTAGAGGGGCAACTAGCACCAAGGGTGTCAAATATCTTGTAAATTGGAAGTCATTACCCTTTTTTATAGGATAGAGAGATAAAATGGTAGATCCCAAATAACAAAAAAAACTCAAAGTAAATGTAAAGCTAAATGTTAATGTAAAACCACTCTCATATGCATGTTCAAAATAAAATGATACAAGGGAGAAGAAAAATCTAAAGAAAAGAACCAAAAGAAAGAAAAGTAGCAACAACTCCCAAAGCCTAAGCTAGAAAGGTCTAGCACAGTCCTCAATGTCCTAATGGAATCCTGGAAGCAGTTTCATATTGGTAGATAGAGTATATAAGTATACTCAGTAGGGAAAACCAAAAGATCTTTTTCACATGTGGGGAGATATTCTAATGCCTTGAGTGAAAAGAGGTAACCAAAACACCGAGACAGGAAGCTATCCACCCATCCTCACCAAGGCAGACTCCCAAAATAACACATGTTTGGTAAAGTAATAGTAATAACACATCGATGTTTGGGTACCACACACTACTTTCCCACTTGTTATTTAGGGAATCCTACACATTATACCTCCCCCAGAAGTTCCACTATAGCCTTACTACCACCCCAACAACAACCTTGTGGGCCACAAAAACCATGCATCCTGTCCGTAGAATCTTGGTCCACAATAACCACACATCACTTTTCCGGGAGACACCTGGTCTACAACAAACATTTCCATGCCCAAAGAAACCTAGGCCAGAACAACCCCTACCACACCCAAAGACAACTAGGCCTCATCTCGAAGACACTTGGGAAACAAAACCACCTGCACACACATGGGTTAACCACCAAAACACACCCTTCATGAATAGTCTTGGTCCATATTGAACCTTAGTCCATCACAGTCTACCCAAAAAATCTTGGGCTACTTGGGAGAGGGAGAGGAAAGGAGCTACTAACCATCCACTAATATGAATTTTGGAAAAACACCCTCCCCCATGAAAAGGGGGTGTTCGGAACAATGTTCACAACATGGGTGGGTTACGAATAAGAAACACAAGAACTAAATTTATACATATAATTAAACAAATAATAGTCCCATCAAAAGGGTTATGAAACATACTACCATACCATACACAATCATAGCACAACCACCCTCATTACTGATCCTACATGCATGAATACACAACATCCATAACCCGGGCACAACCCATTTCTGGAAAACAATTCCCCAGTGAACTAAATTGTGTTATCATGTTCATGTGATTCTATTTAAATATCCCTTTAATACTAGGAAACTAACATGAATAACCATAATCCAAGAAAAAATCTGAATGAAAATATCCAAGAAGCAATTTAAGCATTCACACCCGATTATCTTGTAAAGTCGCAACCAAAAAATGGACTACTGAGATGTGTGGAAGTACTGCAACCAAATGAAGCCCCAACATACGGCCTAACATGGCCTTAGATTTATAACCAAACCTGAATAATAGGATATCTCATTACCATCAATGTAACCCTGCAAGTATCAAGCAGAACAACCAAGTGTATTAACAGAATATAGCAAGGGGTTTTTCATATTTTAACCAAACCACTTATCATGTACCTTATTTTCTTTTGGTTAACCGGGGTGATCACACAAGGATTATTATTCATTGGGAATCCATTTTATCAACCATATTTATGTGATTAACTTGTTCCCATTCTTGATCTATTCAATCATAAGATTATCAAGAAAAACTGAGGTTCATATGTGAGAAATAAAGGACCACCAATGGCCATGATTTTCAGTTGTCAAAAGCCCATAAAATTCACAACATAAAGACGAAGATTAAAGAAATACAACTATATCATCATAAAACACACCCCTTCATTCGTTAGAGTTTGTTTATTATCATTGTTATGGTTTAGTTTCATCCACTTCTTGAAGGAAACATTATCATACCAACCCCACATGATAAACATTAATGAGAGACCAAATACCACTACTTGGATGATCAATGGTCAATGTTTTCTCCTCGCGCCAAGAATTGGTGATTCGAAAATTGCATAGGGAAAACTCTGAGGACTCCAAGGCTGAGTAAGAAGGGATCTATCACAGGTGCATGATTCTTATCGGAAGGAAGTCTCGAGTCTCACTAAGAGAGACCAGAAGGAAAAAGGAAGATATGATCTCATCTCAAGAAAATTTCATATCCTAAAGTGAGGGAGATGATTTCAAAGTACATAAAAGTAAGATCGTGACTCGACCATGTGGTTGGACAATTTCACACTTTGGTGTTAATTGGAATTTAATAATTCTCCTAACATATGGGGGAGATAATGGGTGTGAGTTAACAGATTTACTTCAATTGAAGAAAAATGCATAATAGGGGAAAAACTGTAGAAAACCACAAAGGTTTGACGCCATGGAAAAATCGCACACATGTTGGTAACTCAATGTTCAATCAAATATTGGTGGTTTAAAACATCTTTTACTGGCTTTAAATGACTTTAAAATGGGTATTAAAATACTTTTAGGTCAAAATATACATTACAATGTTAAAACTGGAAGGTCCTAGAAAATAGGGAAGAACTCACCGTTAGGCGAGTCACCATTTCCCTAGCATTGTCATCCAAGAACCGTAGTACTAGAAGTGTCACCTTGGCACCGTCGCCCTGGCACCATCGCCCTAGCATTGTCACCCTAGCATCGTTGTCCAGGCATTGTCGCCCTAGCATCGATGAAAATTGGAGCTATGAATGACCCATCAGTGCCATCGATAACCATATGTTTCACTGATGACCATCAGTTCCACCAATGCTCATCGGTTCCACCGAAGCTGATTAGTGTCACTGATGCCCATAAATGACATCGACGCTCATCAGTGACACCATTCATTCAATCCTGAAAATTTGAAAACTCTTTAATGAGTCACTAATGGTCCCCAGGACACCCCAAACACCAAAATTTATAAAATTAATGGACCACAGGGGCTCGGTCCAATACATCAGATACCTATCAAACTATTCTCACCCTCATGAATTCAAGATTAAACTCAATTAAAATAAGGGGTCCAAACAACCACCTTGCAAAATAACTCTCAAAGAGAAACCACCCTAAAGATGTTTGAAAGTTAGAATATGCCTCAATATCGAGGAACACCTCTCCCTCATCTATCTTCGTAACAATTTTGGATATAATACCACTCTTATCCCTTGATAAATCCCACAATCATATAAAGGTCACACTGTCCAGACATATGGGTTAGGGAGTCCCTTCCTCCATGTCATGATAATATCCCCGTTGGGAGGAATTAACTCGCCTGCATGTGTTTAATCGCATCCACCTCAATGCATCTTGAATAAAGATAAAGTCCTCCCCTGAACATAGTGAGGACTTTTACACACATTATGAGAAATGAAAACAACCCATCTTATAGTTAATAAGGTCAAGGACTACGTCACAGTCAATTAAAAAACAAAGACAATACAAAACTGAAAACAACTTCTGGTATTGGGCACACATCTATGCCTCCTATTCCCAGGTACTCTTATTGATTCCACCATGCCTCCACAACACACGAAACAAGGGAATGGTTCATCTAGGATGTACCTTCTCTTCATGATCCTTGATCCCCACTATTTTCTCTACGAACATTACTTCATCCTTGATATCCAACTCTCCCTAGTCGAGGACATGCAAGTCATCGTGTTGATACCGACTTATCTATGACACGTGGAAGATGTTGTGGAACCTCTGCAATAGCGGTGGTTTCTCTAGCTAACAAGCCACTTAACCGAACCTCTGCAACACCTCATAGAGTTCAATGAACTAATAGAAAGTTTAATCCTCCTGTAGAACCTATGTTTCCCATGTTGAGGGGAGACCTTCAAGAACACGTGATCCTCAACCTTGAACTCCAAGGTTTCCATCCTATGATCTGCATATGACTTCTTCTAGTCCTGATCTGCCTTCATCCTCTCATGCATAAGCTCAAACTTCCCTATCGTGATCTACACCACCTACGGGAAAAGAACACCTACCTCCCCAACCACTCTCTAGAAAATAGGTGAATGGAATAGTCTTCCATACAAGTCTTCAAATAGTGGAATTCCAATGGTAGAGTGATATATATTGTGGTAGGTAAAATATACCAGATGAAAGTGTTGTACCCACGATCCTCTGAAGTCCAAAACACATTCCCATAGCATATCCTCCAACGTCTGTATGGTATTATATGTATACCCATCCGTTTGAGTGTGGAATTTAGGGATAAGAAAGATCTTGGTGCCAAAAGATGGATATAATCCCCTCCAGAAATAGAAATTAATGTATGTACCGTGATCTGAAATGATTGTTCTAGTAACTCCATGCAGCCACACAACTTCACCCAAGTACTTTTGTGCCATGGAATCCACTGTGCTCGACTCCTTAATTGCTACGAAGTGAGCTGATTTCATCAAACCATCCACCAATACCCAGATGAAATCACAATCTCCCTCATCTCTAGGTTTTATTGTGATGAAATACATCAAGAAATCATCCCACTTTCACTTGGGAATGCCTAAAGGCTACAACAGACAGCCTGAAACACAATGATCAACCTTCACCTACTGAATCATTAGGTACTTTTCCACAAACTATGCCACTACTTTCATCACTCTGGGACACCAAAACTAACCCCTCAAGCCCTAGTACATCTTTCAAATTCCTCATTGTACCACCATGGTTTAGTTGTAGAACTCATCTAGAATTTTATCGTGCATTTCCCCTTGAAAAAATAGGTTTCAATGAAAATGAATCCAATTATGATCGTTACCTGACCATCCTTCCAAAGAATCACCTTAGCTAACACGATCACCCATCACTTCATCCCCTATGTCCCCCACTAAGACTACTCCACCTTCCGCACCAAGGATGAATGCACTATCATCTGGAATAGACATCCTCTACCATCTTCCACTTTGGAATCTAGGTGTAAGGAAACCAAATCCTACATCTCTCTCCAGGTATCTTTTTACTACTAAAACACATCCCTCTATGACTTTATTCTCAAGGATTCAATCACCAAATTCCCCATTCTTGAGGTTTAGGTGATCTCAATGTCATCGTCTTAATGTTACTCCATCCACCTCTATTGCTGCAAGTTCAGGTCTCACTGGGAGAAGACATACCTCAAGCTCTTGTGATCTATGAAGACCACAAAGCATTCCCCAATGAGGTATTTCCACCACAACATCAATGTGAACAAAACTTCTAAAAGATCCAGATCATGGGTAGAATAGTTACACTCTTGAGGATGTAACTTCCTAGACCAAGAAGAGATCTCTCCCCACTACTGCATCAGTACACATCCCAAGCCTAGCTCAGAAGCATCACAGAACACTTAAAATATTCCCCCTTTCTCTAGAAACATCGTCACTGGGGCACTGACCATCATCCCCTTTATATAACTGAATACTATCTGGCACTAATCACTCCAAAAAAAAATCATTTCCTTTCTTGCTCATGGCTATCAAAGACACTGCAACTCAAGAGAATTTGGTAATGAACCTCCTATAGTAGACTTATAGACATAGGAAACTACTAACCTCTTCCACATTCATGGGATCATACCAAGAAATAAAACCTTAAAATATTGAAATATCTAGTGTTATTTCATGTAGGGACACCGTGTGTCCATGAAAGTGAACCTCTCATGTCCAAAACATGATCATGGAAAACTTACCATAGAGAAGTTGGTGTCGGAGGACCTCCAAGACTATCCTTAGAGGCCCAGTGTGATCATGCACTGATCATGAGTAGATTAGGATGTCATCAATAAAAATAACTACAAACCAGTTCAGATATTCATGGAAAATGAATTTTATGATCCACATGAACACAACTAGTTAGTTCTTAACACCGAGCAACAAGACCAAAAAACTCAAAGTGCCCATATCTGCATAAGAAATCAGTCTTCGAGATGAAACCCCCTTCACCCTCTACTGGTGATATCTAGACCACATTTATATCAATGAGAACCAACATTCTCCCTTAAATTGGTCAAAAGGTCGTCGATACTTATGAAGGGGTAACGGCTCTTGACTGTTACCTGATTCTACCTTCGATACTCTATACACAGCCAGATTACATTATCTTTATTCTCTGCAAAAAATACTAGAACACCCTATGGTGGCACGCTCAGTCAGAGAAAACCCTTCTTCATAAGGTCATCAACATAGATCTACAACTCCTGCAACTCATAAGGAACCATCTGATAGGGAGCCATCGAAATCTGATGGGAACCAGGTTGTATGTCTATCCCAAACTCCACATCATGTTGAGGGAATAGGGCCACAACCTCTTCAGGGATGATTTCTAAGAAGTAACTGCTAATTCATGGTACATCCACTATCTATGAGTCTGCTGGTTCCACTGGCAGCTCGAACGACATGGAAAGAAGGGGCTCCACACATCGGCTGCCCTCCCAACGACCCCAGTTGCCGAAGAAAGCTACATGCTGACTACCCATATCTAAGTACATGACCATTCTATAGAATCATTTGATAATGGAACACAGAGAGAACAACTAGTCTATTCCTATAATGGCATCATATGGATGCATCTATAGAAAAGGAAGGTCCCCACTGGACTGATGTGGCCCCAACATCAGGCTGTATCCTTGAAAAACGTAAGACAAGCTATTCTGAACTCCCACTAGCATAATCAATAATAGGGGAACGAGAAGTCTCTCTGCATCTAGGACTAGATAATTGTCTAGACTAGGCGTAATGAAGATGTGTGAAGCTCCATAATCAAAAAAATTAGAAGAAAGTGTAATAAAAAAGTTGATCATTCCTTGGATGAACCATGCCCCTACTGAAACTGTTTCCACTACATTGTGAAACTACCCACTACCATGTCCTCTGACCCATGACTATCTAAAGCCTCCAAAACCACACCATGGTCGAGGTACCTGAGGATTGAACTGAGGTCCACCTCCTCTTGAAATGTCTTCTCTTAGATTAGCGGGATCTCGCTGTCCCTACCGCTGCTGCTGAAAGGTTCTGGCTGGAAACAACGGCTATTGTGGTGGGTATTGAAAATAGCCACCTTCGTTGTACTGCACTCGGTCCAGGAACTGATTCCAAATATTCCCACAACATCCATAGATAAAAAACCTCGATCCTAGTCTTGTTGATAATTTGATAGGACCAGGTTATCAAAAACTAGAACGGATGAGGCCCCCTTACCATCGAGGAGATCATATGGATCCCCTCTTGCGACACACCTCCAAATGTGTGAATCACATACACAACTTTAGCCTTCATTTTGACCTTCATGTATGTCAGATGAGTGAATTGAGTAACAGCATACTGCAGGCAAGGTCGGAGTTCCTCCTCCAAGCACCTTTCCTGCGATTCCTCATATGGGATGTGGTCTAGTGAAAAATGAATGAGATCCATGAACTAGATCCATTACTCCCTTACTAAAATACTCCCTTGCTTAAGGGAGAGTATCTCCTGCCTCTTCTCATCATTTATTGTGGAAGAGATAATTCTTCCCTAAACTCTTTTTCAAATTAAGTCCAAAAAACCACAATCTACATCACCTCTCCATGGTAGAGCATCCACCACTGACACGCTACTCCCCTCATCTAAATGACTACGAACAGAACCCAGTACTCTCTGGAAGCACTAATCAAGGATATGGTGATCACCAGCTCCTCATGCTATTCCTCTGTCTCCACATAGGAATCACTTCCCTCATACTTCCATTGGGTATGTCATAGGAAAGAATGTAGGGACTTCTACTATTTTTCATCCTATTCCTCTCGGTCAATCCTCTGCTGATCGACCAGATCAGCCTCTTGGTTCTCGATCACCTACACTAATCACGGTCATCATCTAGGTTACATAACTGCAGGGTAAACAAAGAATTCATATGCCCGAGTTGTTTAGAATATCTCTTTTAAATTTTTATTAAACATGTTATTCATTTTAAATTACCAAAACACCCAAAACACACAAGAACACAATTAATCATGATGCATGTACCATTCATAGGGCCTCTACCTTGTAATCAGTGTATACTCACATGGTACTTCGGTAGTCCGAGAGTCTTTGCATTGAATCACAGGGCCCCTAAATCTCATGTCCTAGACAGTCTTCCTTGGCCTATTTCATGCACCATGATGGCCTAATATGGTTTCCCTACTATCCAATGAAATCCTCACTTTTCCTGACCCCAAAATCCATCCTATCTCTCAACCTCCTCTGACACCATTCTCTCACAACCTTCCTTCACCAAGATGAGGAAAGGGAAAAAACTATCATACCCTCCATTCTTCATGTTGAAGGAGATGTAATGACCCTTGAGTCCTGCCTTCAATAGGTCTCGAAGTGTTGACTGGCAACAATAGTATATAATCTCATGTAAACTGGATGTAATTTTTCTTTTATTTAATAGGATCATGAGATAAGATGGTAGATCCCAAAAAACTCAAAAAATTAAAAGTAAAATTAATGAAAAAAAGGAAAAGAAAAACCACTCCCATATGCATGTTCAAAATAAACTGATACTAGGAACAAGATAACTTTGAAGAAAAGTAAAAAAATAAAGAAAAGAAGCAAAAACCCTCAAAACCCAAGCTAATATAGTATGACACAATCCTAAAAGTCCTCTTGGAAACCAGAAAGTAGTTTTATAAACATAGGGTAAGTATATAGGTATACTCAGTTGGGAAAACCAAAAGATCTTATCCACAAGTGGGGAGAAATTCTAATTCCCTGCGATAAAAGAGGTAAACAAAACACCTAGCATGGATGCTATCCACACAACCTCAATAAGGTACACTCACCAAATAATACAAGTCAGGTAAAGCAATAGTAATAACAAATCGATATTTTTTTTACCCCTCACCACTTTCCAACTAGTTATTTTTGACATCTTACATGTCAGACCTCCCCAATAAGTTAAACTGAAGTCCCACTACTGCCCCATCCACATCCTTGTTGGCCCCCATAGCCACGAATCACACCAATATATACCTGGGCCACAACAGCCACTCGTCACTACACCCACAAAAACCCGGTCCACAACAACGACTACCATTTATAAAGACACCTTGTCTAGAACAACCAATTCCACATCCGACGAAACCTTGGACTCATCCTAATAACACTTGGGAAACAAACCTACCTGCACACACCTTGGATAACCACCGTAACTCACCCAACCCGATGAGTCTTGGGAAATAGAAAACCTAAGTCCATCACATCCTACACAAATAATCGCTGGATACCTTGGAGAGGGAGAAGAAAAAAGCTATCAACCATCAACTCATAAGAATTCTTGAAAAAACACCCACCCCTATGAAAAAGGATGTATTCAGCACAGAGTGCTTAACATGGGTGGGGTGAGAATAAGAAACACAAGAACTAAATTTATAAATATAATTACACAAAATATCATCCCAACCTAAGGCTTCTGAAATAGAAAACTAGCACATAGACAACGAGATCACAACCAACTTTATTACTAATCCTTCAAAGATGAACACACAACAACCACAACTAGAGTACAAACAATAATAGTAAAACAATTCCCCATTTAACGCATCATTTTTAACACATTAAAGTGATTTATTTTAAATATTTCTTCTCTATCGGGATACTAATAGGAATATCCAAAAGCTAAAAAACAACTAAATAAAAACATCCAAGCTGTAATTTAAGCATTAACACCCAGCTCTCTTGTAAATTCACAACAACAAAAAGGGACCAGTGAGATTCCTCGAAGTATGTGAAAAAAACCCATCCCCAATATATGGCCTCACACGACCTCAAAACCACAACCAATAACTTAACAACAAGAGATATCAACCCTATGTATGTCACCCCACAAGCATGATGAAGAACAACCATGTGTATTAACATAACAATGAAAGTGTGTTTTTAGATTAGAACCACACTATTTATAATGTTATTTATTTTTGTTTGGTTAACCAAGGTTATCAAACCAAGATTCTTATTCATTAGGCATCTAATATATCAATCAAATTTATGTGATTAACTAGTTTCCATGTTACAAGCATTCAGTAAAAAGATTATACAGAAAAAAAGAGGTTATTTAGTGCACAAGAAAGGACCACCAGTGACCATGATTTTTAGTGGGAATAATCCCATAGAATTCACAATATAAATACAATGATAAAATAAATACAAAAACATCATCATCAAAAACAACCCTTCATTTTTTGATTTCGTTTATTATCTTTGTTAAGGTTTGGTTTCATCCATGTCCCAAAGGAAAAATTATAAAACCCACCCCTCATGATACATGGTAAAGAGAGATAAAGGAACCCCCTAATTGGATGATCAAAGATCAATGTTTTCTCCCCTAACCATGAACTGTGGATGCGTGACTTATAGTTGAAAAACTCCAATGACTCTAAGGATGAGCAGGACAGGCTCCATATTGGGCACAATTTTTCTTGTAAGGAAGTCTCGAGTCACACTAAGAGAGTCTGGAATGAAAAATTAAGATAAGATATCTTCTTAAGAGAAGTCTATATGCACAATTTAGGGGGACTATTTTGAATTACGTAAATGTCGGATCGTTACATGACCAATGGTTGGACAGTTTCACATGTTGGTATTAATTGGTATTTAATAATACCCCTCATAGATGGTGGAGATAATTACTAGGAGATAATATATTTCCTTTAAACTGAGAAAAACATGTAACATGGGAAAAACAATAAAACACATCAAATGTGTGAAACTGAGAAAAAAGACCCCAAGATTTAGTAACTCAAGGGTCATGTGACTATTGGGGGTTTGAATCATCTTTTACTGGGTTTAAATGGATTTTAAAGGGGTAATAAAACACTTTTACATAAATTAATAAGTTACAGTGGAAAAAACATGAAGTACCTAAAAAAACAAGGAAGGACTCACCATTAGGTGATTCACCATCCCCTAGCACTATCGCCCAAAAACTGTTTCCATATCACCATCTCCCTAGAACCATCACTCTAGCATTGTTTCCCTACTACTGTCGCCCAGGCACCACCACCTTGACATCATCGCCCAGGAACCTTAACCCTTGAACTCATGTTGATTGGTGTTATGGAAGACCCATAACTGCCACTATTCGTTCAATCCTTAAATTTGGTAAACTCTTTAATGTGTCACTGATGGTCCCCAAGACACCCCAAACACCAAAATTTGGATAAGTAATGAACCTTGAGGGTCCGGGCCATTACACATTAATTTTTTGGGGGATACAATAATTTCACTTGTGTGTATGACATACTTCTTCCTCACGAAGCGATGCGATTCATTTCTCACTAACGCTTCACATGTAAGGAAATAAGGATAATTTTAAAGAGTAAATATGATATTAATTGAATAATAATGATATTAATAACATATTTATCATTCTTAAAATATAATAAATCAATTTATTTATTACACTAATAAATCATAATGTTGTTCATGTATATGTGGAAAATCACCTTCATGAAGTGATGTGATTATTTTTTCATCACCACATCAGAAAAATTATATATATAAGTATAATAAAAGATATAATATGGAATTTATGATATTTTATCATTATTAAAATATAAAATAAAACATTACTTTTTTCCAAAATGATCATTGAAAAATTGAAACATCACTCATGCATATATACGATCTACCATCTCCATGATCATAACACAGTTCATTTTTAATGATCATTTTTAGGATTGGATTTAGAAGTATAATTGATGAATAAATATTATAATTATATCATGATTATTATTTTTTATGATTTTAAAATAGTTATCTCTTTTACCAAAACCAACACACTGAATCCATTTTGAAACAATGAATCAAACGTCCTCAAACCACCTGGTATAGACTTAACTACCTAAATATTTTAATATTCCATTACAAAATAAATAGAACAAAATGATATATGTATATGGTATTAAACCTGAAATTTTTTCTTAAGAAATAAAATATTTTTTGTAAGATTGTTATATAAGAGTTAGAGGATAGAGGAAAGTCTCTACTCGATGTAAGAGTTTCTTACCTCATATTTACTTCTGTGAGACATAAGACATATTTAATACTTCTTTTAATATGTTGTGTTTATACAATAAATTTTACATAAAATATCATGAGTAATTCATACACCATGTAATTTTATGTTTAAATTTTAATTAATTTATCCAAGGCGATTGACATGAACGTTACTAGGTAGAAAGGAGTCCTTTATCTCAATTTCCATTCACTGGGTTATAAAACTTTTTTATCTAATATGTTATGATATTATAATGAGTGAAGTTATGTATAAATTGTTCTATTTTGTATTTAAAATTTTATGTTATGGATTTACATTTGTTACACATAATTTACCCATTGATTAACTCTCAATACAGTGATATGATCATTATAAAGTTTAATCACCCCAAATTGTTTTATTTGGGACATATATATATGATATGAACTTATATTCTTTATAGGCTGTATATACTAACATTATGGCATGTTATATCACAGAAATTATTATTTTTATTATATTTAATGTTTAATTTTAAGTGAATATATCATGGGGATTACAATAACAGAGTTACCAAAGTGTAAAAGGCTTTATGTTACAATCTCCATTCATTTAGGTTTGTTTATATACATTTTTATTTTGGAAGAAATAATATGATATTATTTTCATAAACCAAATATATTTTATTCTCCTTTAGTTATGAATGTTCTTCACATGTTTAATTTCTATTTACCTTTCTATTTATTTAATAATAATCATGAAAGTTGTTTTTAATTGATATCAATATTGTATATTATTTAGATCGATTATATTTCTCTTCTATATCCATGTTTTAAAAAAAATTAAATTTTTTTATCAAAAAATAAATGTTTTATGAAATAGTTTTTACATGGTATTTGACCATATTTTGAAAATAATTTTAAATAAAATTTCTTAACAATTTCCAAATGAGTTTCTTTTTACTCCCTTTTACAAAATGTTTGGAAAATAATGTGTATTTTTAACATTTAAAATATAAATATAATTTCCTACAATCATGTTGATTTTTTTATTTTATTCTTATATTATATGTTTCTATTTTTTTTCAAATAAAAGTATTTTCAAAATATTTTTTAATTTTTTAGTTTTAAAAAGAGATTTCCAAAATGTGAAGTTTATTTTATTAATCATTTGTAAAGATATTTTAATAGTATTAATATTCACTAACATAAAAAAACCTTGTTCGTACTTATAATCTAGTGGAGATATCGTATAATGATACAATACAAACTATTACTCTCGATATATTTTGATTATTTCAAAGAGATTCTTATGGAACTGGTTTGTATTCTATATTTTAATCACATTTCAAAGAGATTATTATGTAACCAGTTTATTTTATTTCAATTAATCTTGTTTCATTGAGATTTTTAAGGAAACCGTATATTTTACATGGGTTAATCATGTTCTAAGAAGAATAATGGTTGTTTTATGAGTTTTATGAAGAATTTTGAGATGCCATGTTTTATAATTATATTATGGTAATTGGGAATTGACTATGTTGACAGGTGGTTCTATTATATGCCAAGTAAGGGTGGTTCCCTGCTAAATCAAGGATATGTGTTTACATTATTAGACAATGGCGAGTGGTTCCATGATTAACCAAGGATGTATGGTTACATTTTTAACCAAGGAGGTGTGGGTTTGTTATAGTCCTCTAAGGCATTGGGTGCTTCAGAGATATAATTCAACCATATTGGAAAATCAATTTGTAAGAATGGATGCGAAGATCATGTTCCATGATACCAATTTGTTTTATGTATGCCTTATATGAGTTTATAATGATTCTCTTGATAAAGATTGATATCACATGGATTATTATTTTTTATTTTGATGACTTTTCCTTTTTTAAATACTTATTCCATGTTTTCATAATCCATCCATTGATGGGTATGAATATTATTATGTTATACTACTGATATTTGATTATTCTTTAATAAACATATCCCTTTATTATTCTCCCAGATTAAATTAAATTATTAATGCTTAAATTTACCCTCACTGAGAATTTGAGCTTACGCTACTTATGTTTCATTTTTTTGGGGTTACAAATATTGGGTTTGAACGAATTATGTATATATGGGTTTATTATGTATGATTATGATGACCTAATATGAAATATGAAAAACATGGTATATTAGTAAATGATGTTCATAATTATTAACCAGATGATTATTAATCCTTGATGCAAAGAGTTTTTTCTAATTATATAAATCTATAAACATAAAAGTTCCTTGAAATTGTAAGTGATCCAATATTTTTTCTTTTGATGATGTGTGTTTTGGATAGTAAAAATTGGTTCACCTATATTAGAGGAATTGTTTATATAACTTTAGATATTATTATGTTTTCATGTAATTCTATATTATGTGTTATGAATTCCATAATAGGTTCATAAGATTAAAGATGATCATAATTTTAATATCTTAGACACCTATTTTTAGGTTATTTGGGATAAATGGTTATTTATTTATGGAATTATTTAGTTTGAGTTTTGGGTAATACTGTTGAATTTTAATGATTAATTATATGTAAATTTATTGATTTTGGGAATTATCATACCATGTTCTAACCATTTTGGTTTTAGTTATTCTATGAAGATCAGTTGAAGATAGATTGAATTGATTTATTATCCATTTTATGGATATGTGGTCTTTATAAGTTTATTTTAGTACTTCATGCATGTAAACATTATCTTAAATAGTCATCATTTGGATATAAATATGATATTGTGGTGAAAATTGATAATATAATGAAATTATAATCCTAAAGTATGTATATTTCTTTATTCTCATAATATATATGGAAAAATAATTCCTTAACACTAAGATAATTATTTTGAAACAAAATTTTGTCATATTACCATCATTTATAATGATATAAATGAACCTTTTCAAACCACTTTGGTTTATTCTTTTGTGGTTGTTGACATTATCTTGATCATTCAATTTTTTTGATCAATGATCTCTATCAGTCCACATAAATATTTGGAAATTTTGATTCTATTCCATGTCAAAAATATTAACTTCCCAATTATGTTCTTTTATTTGGAATCCTAGTATTTTTTATTCCAGATGACCTTCATATGTTCTTTTCTCTCTTATCAAGAGGATGTTTTATTAACTATTTTTACAGTATGGGTATCCAAAAAATGGTGTTTTATAATTTACAACATTTTATTACTGTGATAAAGTTAAAAAAATGAGTATGTAACTTATTGAATGGTGTAGGATGTAAAACCAGGATATTTTATGAAGGAAAACTATGTTTAAAAAAATATTTGAGATCCAACACTATACTTAAACAACCCATGATATATATAAATATTATAGCCTAGCCGTTAAATTAGAGGGTATGAAAATTATTAAAAAATTTATGATATATATATATATATCTCATATTCTGTATAAATTATTGATAATTGTTTTAAATAATCAATCATTTTTTAGAAAAGTAATTTCATTCTTCATGAATATGTTTTACTCAAATATTATTTAAATTTATTTTCTGGGGCAAAACAGTATCATTAATTTTTAAAAAAATTAGAAAATTTATTTAATAAAATTAAATTCATTTTTTAAAATTGTAATATCAAAATTTACATTAGGATAATTTTTTTTTTGATTTTTTGAAAAATATGTATTTTTAGTGAATAATGAAAAATACATATTTTTTTAGTAATTTGATTAATTTTTAATAAATTATAAAATTTAAAAGATCCATTATGTTTGAAGTTGATTTAAATTAATATAAATATAATTCATTTATATTTAATCCACATAACATAGTTTAAAAAAACTTTATAATGGATTTTAGTATATGTTTGTTTTTGTTTTTAAAACAGGACTTTTCTGAATACTATTTTTAAAAGCATAATGTTTATCCTTTTTATTTAATTATGATAATAAATAATGATGAATATTTTAAGGCAATTTATCAATTATATATAAATAAATATTAATTTAAATTCATAAAATAATTATTGTTGGTATTAATGTTAATATAAAATCATCTTTTCCTTAAGAAATACACTTCTTGAGAACACCCTTTATTCATCGCGTATGTAGGTTTAATATTAAATTTAAATTTTCCACTTTTATGAATTAAATTTTATAAAATGGAGAAAATATTTTTAATCATCAAAATTTATATAATCTAATAAATCCAAATTAATTCCTTACTATAATTAATACTGAAAACAGTAAAAAAATTACTACAGTTAAGGTGAAAACAAGTTTACTGGGGGTTAAACTAATAATATAAGATTCAAAATGACCTAAAAATTGTATAAAACTATTATATATTCATATTTAAACCTTATTATTTATAATAATTTATAATAATCATTTTTTGAGCCTTGTTCCATGTGAATAATGTGGTACACCATTTTCTTTTAAAAAATTTGAAGACTTCAACTCACATCAATTATGAAAACCCACCCCTCTACTGTCTTCTTTACCCCTTAAAACCATTTTGGTTCAAAAAATACCTAAAAAATTGATTAAAAATTTATATACCATTATAATATAATAATGTTTCAAAATTACATTATAGGAAATATTTAGATGTATTTTTAAAGAGGTTATCTGGGAATAGGTATAATTCATAACTATGATTTTTTGTTTAATTTAATCATAAAAATAATCAAAATATTCTTAAAATAATACCATAGGATAAAAAAATATCTCTTATATAATTATATTTTTTATATTAATTTAATATCCAAAATCCTTCTCCTATTCAATCAAATGGGATATGAAATTATCATTTGTTTTTACGGTGGGCAACCGCCTCACGATCCAGGGTCATTTATTTTCCTTCATTGCCACTCATGACATTTTTTAATGATGTATTTGAAGTATATATAATATATGTATAAGATATTTATACTTATTTAGTTATGATATAATCTATACCATTTTTACATTTCATTTTGTGGGGGATGTGATAATGTAACTATTGTGTATGTTGGACTATCGCCTCGTGAATCAATGTGATTTTTTTTTCAATAACGCTATAAATGAAAGGTAATAAAGATAATTTTAATGAATATATTTGATAAAAATAGAATAATAATGATATTCGTAACATATTTATCATTCTTAAAATAAAATATATCATTTTACTTCTTACACTGAAAAATGATAACGTCATTCGTGTACGTGTGGACTTCCTCCTCCATAAAGCGATGTTGGTTTTTTTCATCACCAAATAAAAAGAATGAAATATATAAGTATATTTAAATAAATAATATGGTATTTATTATCATATTATCATTATTTAAATATAAAATAATATATAACTTTATTCCATAATTATCATTAAAAAATGGAAACATTACTCGTGTGTTTATATGACATGTTGTCTCCATGATCATAATGTAGTTAATTTTTCATGATCATTTTTCATTATTGGTTTTAAAATTATAATTTATAAATAAATATAATAATTATTTTAGGATTATTATTATTATTTATATGTTGAAATAATTACCTATTTGACCAGAGCCAACCCACCGAAGACTTTTTGAAATAATGAATCGAAGGTCCTCAAAACACTCAACGTGTATTTAATTGATTAAATAATTAAATATGTCATAAAAATAAGTGAAAAATAATATTTATGTATAAATTATTAAAATAGGAAAATTTTCTTTAGATATACTATTATTAATTTAATCTTATTATACAAGAGTTAAATGACATATAAGGATGTTGTTGACTATATGTAAGGGTTTCTCATCTCGCATTTACTTCTATGTACATAAAAAATATTCACCACTTGTTTTTATTGTATGGTGTATATATTATATATTATATATATAATATCATGAATCCATCATACAACATGGTATTTTACATTTTATTTTTAATTAATTTATCGAAGGGGATTTAATTGAATGTTACGAAGGGTAAAAAGTTTATTTACTCAATTTACTTTCATTAGGTTATAAAACTTATTCATTGACTCCATTATGAAATTATTATGTGTTAATTGATATCTAAATTTATTTTTAGGTATTTAATCTTTTTTGGTATGAATTTACATTTGATACCCATAATATATCCATTGATTAACTCTCAATTTAGTAATAAGAACATTATAAAGTCTAATAATCCCATATTCCTCTCATTGGGGCATATGATTATGATATGAACCTATATTACATATGAGGTGTACATACTAACCTTCTGTAATGTTATATCATTGATATCCTTACTTTAATGATATTTAACGTTTCATTTTACGTTATTATTTCAAAGGGATTACAATTAAAGAGATACAAAATTTGAAAAGGCTTTATGTTACAATATCCATTCATTTAGGATTGTTTGTGTTCAAGTTTCATTTGGAGGAAATAATATATTATTAATTTCTTAAACAAAATCTATTTTATTCTCCCCTACATATGAATATGTTTCACAAGTTTAATTTCCATTTTATCCCTTATTTATTTAGGAATCATCAATAAAGTCTTTTTTAGGTTATATTGATCTTGTATTTTATTTTAGATCATGTACCATTCTCTTATATATCTCTATTTTAAAAAATGTTTTAAAAATGTCGTTTTTAAAAATAATTGATTTCATACAGATATTTTATAGTGTATTTTACATTATTTTAAAAGTTTTTGAATGGAAATTTCTTAACATTTTCAAAATGAATCAATTTCGACACCTTTTACAAAATATTTTAAAAAGAATGTTTATTTTTAACATTTTACATATGAATGGATTACTCGATGTCATAATGATTTTTTATTTGAGTCTTCTTTTATATGAATCCAAGTTTGCCTTTAATGAATTTTTTTTAATATATATTGTGAATTTTTAGTTTTAAAAAGCGATTCTAAAAATTAAAAGGTTATTTCCCTTAAATAACATGTCTTTAATAATATTATAATAGATTTTCCATTCATCAAATTCAAAAACACTTATTGTTAATTATTCTCTAATTGAGATAACTTTTAATAACATCATCATTATTTCTCTAGATGAATTATGACTGTTTCAAAGAGATTTTTATGGAACCCATTTATTTTATATGGGATAATCATGTTTCTAAGAGATTGGTATGTAACCCATTTATTTTATATGGGTTAATCTTGTTTCAAAAATATTTATATGGATACCATTTCTTTTCATTAGTTTAATCATGTTTTAAAATTAATAATGGTTTCTTATGAGTTTTATGAAGATTTGTGAGCTTACATGCTTTATGATTATGTTATGGTTATTGGGAATTGACAATGTTGATTAGTGGTTTCGTTATAACCCAAGGATGGGTGGTTACATAATTAACCTAGGAAGGGTGGTTCTGTGGTTGAAAAAGGATGAGTGTTTATGTAATTAACAAAGTATTGGTGGTTTCATGATAAAAAATTGTGGTGATTACATTATTAACTAAGGATGAGTGGGTTCATTATAGCCCTCTAATTTATTGGGTAATATCGAGATGGAAGTCAACTATATTAGTTATTTCATTAAAATAAGTGATATGAAGATAATTTTCTATGATACCAATAAGTTTTACCTATTTTTTTTATGTGTTTATAATGCTTCTTATAATAAATATTGACATCACATTCCTCATGATTATTTTTTCCAATGATTCTTGACTTTTTGTAAGCCTTAAACCATGTTTTCATGATCTAGGTATTGATAGGTATGAATATTCTTAAGTAATATGCATTTACTCTGATTATGTCATCATACCCTTGTGCTTTTATTATTCTCCCTAATTACATTCAAATTTCAGTGCCTACATTTACCTGTACTAAACATTTAATATCACCCTTCTTATATTTCATTTTTACATGGTTATAAATATTTATGTTAAATGAATTATATCTATATGAGTTTCATATGGATGATGATGCAAACCTAATGTAGAACATGAAAATATGGGTATAGTGGGAGACGATTTTTATCTGGACGAATTAGTTATTTATGAATCCATGATGTTATGTGACTTACCTAATTATTTAAATCTATATACCTAAAAGGTCATTAAGACTGTAATTGCTACAGTATTTTCCTTATGATGTTGTAAGTTTTTTATATAAAAAATTTGGTAACCTTAAATGGTATCCAAGCTGTAAATGTAAAGATTATTCCATGTTTATTATCATGAAATGAGTTTTAGCTCATCCTTTTATATATATATTACCTTGGATATCCTATGTAGTCATAGGATCTAAAATGGATTTAGGAGTTCATTATTGAGATTAATAATAATATATTTTATTCTAGTTTCATGTTATCAAATTATGTACCTAGTATTCTAAACACATTATTCTTTTGAATAATTGATTTTTATTTGATGGATAAATATTCTCAAAAATCATGTTATGATATTTGTAAAAAGGATTGGGTCACTATAGTCAGTATCAGAGGATGTTCTACTTATTTTTGGGTTTTGGGACTGTAAAACATTAGTGATAACCCTATGATTAAATCTTTGTATATGGAAAATTTCAATAGTTAACTTAGATTGAAACATAGGGACTCAGAAGTTTGGATACACTTCTCATTTATTAGTTATTCCATTTAGGTTCATAGTTGAATTTTTTTATGATCATTATCTAATTATTCAATCCCCCTATTATTTATTTATTTATTTAGTTAATGGAAGAAATATGAGAACACATGACAGTAATAAATATGATAGGAAATGTGATGACTTAAATAATGAGGCTCCCAAACTATTGGGAATGGGAGCTCAGAACTTCATGGCAATATTGGTTCAATAGGATCATGTTATAAATAATAACTTGAATTATATGGTATGCCCCACTTGTCATAAGGAAGAACAAGTTATAGTAAAATAATTTTTGTAAAAAAGGACCCTTAACATTAGTTCATATTCTAATCCCCTCATCACAAAATAATGGATTAACTCTCGTGATAATATATTCACTATAACCAATTATCAGAATGAGTTCATGTCATGCGGGTAGTCTATAGTTTTTATGGTCAAGATAATTAGTAGTGGGAATTGATATAAAACATGAATTATAATAATGAAGTTGAATATATGGAATTGGAAGGATTCAATAAATATTTTTCAATAAATATTGTCCCTAAACTCTCTATATTAAAATGGAGAGGAAGTTACAAGGACTGAAGTACAAGGAAGATGAGTCTATTAGGGAATCTGAGGAAAAATTTACAAGTATTTCAGGATACACCTTTGGAATGTTCCTGTACACTAAAATCAATGTGGATAGATTTTTTATTGGATTAAAGGAGATTCTAGAAAATATATGGTGATTCAAGACTTTGGAAGTTGTAAGAAGATTTTGTATTGTTCCATTAATGTCATGATGGATATTTGTGACTCTAAGTGGTCTCATCAGCATGGAGATAAAAAGTATAAAATAGAGTTTAACATGGGAGGATCAATAGATTAATAAATTTGAGAAAAAAATATGTTTAAGATGAACATTAATCCTATAGTAGAGGTTTTCAAATATAAGAAACATGGTCATTACATGAGCTGATTCCCTAATCCAATGGTTTTTAGATAAAATAAATGATAGAAACCTCCAAGGAAGTAAGTAAAGGCATATTATATCAATAAAACTTTTGTGTATCCCAAAAATGATGTGGTGATAGGTATGTTGGTTATTAATTCACTAATATAGAACATTTTATTTGATTACGGTTCAATAAATTCTTCAATATATTACATGTTTTGTATAAATATTCAAATAACACCACAAAATTTAGAGGTCTAGTTATCCACTAGAACTAGAAGTGGATGAATTTTTTGTTATTTTGGCATGGATTGGATATTTTTTATATAAATCAAACATCAACTATCAGGAGAGGGAGATCCCTCTTCACATCCGAAGGCATCCTATGATTCTGTAAAAATGTAAGCTGGAGAATAAATATCCTTTGAGATATTATTCTCAAGCATGGATATTATTTCATTATGATCAAACATATATTTCTCAATTGATTGAGACTAGGAAGAGGATCATGCTCGATGATATGTTTATTATGAGGGACTACACTGATGTATTCCCTAAAGAATTTTATATTCTTCCTCTTGATCGAGAGGTTGAGTTCTCAATTGATCTTATACATATATATTTTCACATATCATAGAATCTTTATATAATGGACACCTTTGAGTTGGAATAATTGAATAACCAGTTTCATGTTAATTTAGAAAAGGGTTCTACATGCCTGAGTTCTTCACAATGGGGCGTTTCGGTCCTATTGTTCAAGAATAAAGATGGATTACGAAGCCTATACATTGATTATATAGAGCACAAAGAAAATCATGATAAAGAACAAGTATCACATTCCATGGATATATGACTTGTTCGATCAACTATATGGGGCCAAGAATTTATATAAGGTGGACCTTCAGTTGAGATATCATCAATTAAAGGAGAAGAAAGAATATATTCCTAAGAATATCCTTCAAATGAGATATAGACATTATGATTTCCTTGTGATTACCTTAAGACTCATTAATTATCATTCAATTTTTATGGAATTAAGAAATATATCATTAAGATATTGCCTAAACTAATTTTTGTTAGTCTTTACAGATGATATTTTCATATACTCCAATTTGATAGAGAAAAATTTTAATACTATGTTAAAGACATTTTGAAGGGAGAAACTATATGAAAAGTATAGTAAATATGGATTTTTGATGGAGAAAGTATCATTCCTGGGGAATATCATCACCAATAAAGGGATATATGTGGTCCCTTAAAAGAAAAAAATCAATTAATGGATGGCCCAAGACAACATCTTTATTTTAGATTTTTAGTTTCCTTAGAATAATTGGGTATTACAAAATATTTATGAGGAAATTATCTTGATTGTCATACCCATTAACCAATATAACATGGGAGATAGTAAGGTTTTTCTATTTTAGTGAACATTAAGACTACTTCAAATATTTGAAAAAGAGGCTTATCACTACACCAACACTTACACTACCAATGAGTGAAATAATATTCATGGTATAAAATGATGCATAAAATAGGGTATTAGTTTGTGTATTGATGAAAAATTATAAATTTTTATGCTTCACCTCAAGGAATGTGTAATTTCTTGAAAAAACTATCCCACACAAGATCTGTAGTTGGTTATTGTGATCTTCACATTGAAAATATGATGATATTTTCATTATGGGGAGAAGTGTGAGATAAATAATAATCACAATAGCCTAAAATATATAATCACATATAATGAAATTAATATTCTCTAGAAAAAAATGATTAGAGATCATCAAGGGTTAGGAATTCTAAGTCCAATAGCCTCCTAGAATAGAAAATAAAGTGGAATATGTTCTAAGTAGAAAGGATATTGCTACTTTATCAATGGTGAAAATTGAGAAGGATACAATCTTATTATACTTGAAAATGATAGACTTTTGAATCATTCATTAAGTAATAAATTTATTACATTCTCAAATTATTATTCAACCAACCCTTTTTAAAGAATATAAAGGATGCTCAAAGAGATGATAAGGAAATTAAAAATATGACATAAGCTATCATAAATGGATAATCCATGGAGTTCAAAATAATGGAGGAAGGAGTAATAATATTTGAGTTATAACTATGTGTATCATCAATTATTTTGTTAAATAAATAGTTATTTTGAATGATGTATATTTCTTGACCGTCTCCATCCACCTAGGTAGAGAATTGATATATAATGATATTTAAGAGAAATATTGGTGGGACAATATAAATAAGGATATCACATAATATATGTACTAGTGCATGGTATGTCATCATGTGATGTCTATAAGGAAAAAGTATAAGGGAATGATGAAACCATTACCCATACCTACATCGAAATGGGTAAAATCACCACATATTTTTTCACTATACATATAAATACACACAGATGAAGTAATTTTATATGGGTTTTTGTAAATCATCTTATAATGACTTCTCAAATAACTTAAATTCAAGAGGGATTCTCACTTAATCAATATGCATATAAGTGGTGTTTCATTGAGTTCCATGTTTTATTCTATTTGATCAAGATCCATGATTTAACTTAATGTTATGTAAAATTATCCAACATTATCTATAAATTATGTTGAACATTAGAAAGTATTTCCACCCCAATGTATTGAACAATATGAGAATAATATGTATACATTGAAAGATATGCTGAGATCTTTTTTGATAGACTTCAAATGATAATGAGAATAATAACTTCCTCTAGTCATGTTCTATTACAGCAATATTTTCCACAAAATCATCCAAATTCATCTATATAAAGCCATTTTTGTGAAGATATGTAGAAAACCTTCATGCTAGGAGGATTTTGGTGAATGAGAGTCATTGAGACATGAAATAGTAGAGGAAATTTAAGAAAAGGTGAAGACTACTCAACAACACATCTGGGCTATCCAAAGTTTATATAAAATCTATGCAGACAATTATCGATGTGACATAGGGTTTTATGTTTAATAAGAGGTATCCCTATACATATCTGCATTTAAGAGATTCAGGATATTTGAAATGAATTTAAACTTAAGTCCTACATACATTGAACCCTTTATGTTTAATGATTTTGATAAAGATGTGGCCAATTGACCAGAACCTACACCAACCATGTCCCATGTACATGATTTATTCAACATATCCTTCCTAAGGAATTACATTACTGATCCCTCACATGTATAACATTTAGAGGTAGTCAAAATAGAAAAGGATATCTCATATGATGATCTACTCGTGAAGATTGGGACTATAGAGATAAACTTCTATACAATAAGAATACTCACCTAGTCAATGTACTATGATGAAACCATAAGTATGAAGAGGAGACATGGGAACTAGAGGAAAAAATGAAGGATAAGTACCTTCACATGTTTTCATATTAGTGTGTAAAATGATTTTTTTTGGGAAAAAATTATTGGGGGGATATAATAACCCTGAATTTTATTTATGAAATTTCCATTATAATTATTTAATATAGTATAAATCACATATATTGCATAGATAACACCCATAAAACTTTATTATCACAAATTAATACCAATAAATTAGTCATAAAATAAACCTATAATAATTTAAAATATTATAATGGGACAAAAAATAAAAAATAAGATAATAAGATTAGAAAAATATGGATATGCTTGATCCACCAGACTAACCACACTCAAAAATAAGAATGTAGAAATAAAACATAATTCTTACAATAAAATATTAATTTTAAAGTTGGAAATATATTTAAACATGATAGAAAAAAGGTGATTGAACAGTGAATGGAGTAATAGGTATTTATATGATTAATGGAATACATATGACTGTTCCATATCATACCATTAGAATCATAATATAACTGTTTGAATAGTAATCCCACTGTTAAGGATAGTAACATGACTGTAAAATAGTAAAATAACACACAAAAAATGTAAAATAATATTTATTTATATTATAAAATGAAAATATTATATAGTTATATCATGGTACAAGTAAATAATTGTTTTAAAATGATAAATTATGTATTAGTTTTAATACAAAAGAAAATTGATTTAATTATAGTATTATAATGTATATAAATATTTAAAATAAAATATATTTTCATAAAATCATTTCATAAATTAGTATTAATTTTTAGTATAATTATAATATTATTAAATAAGACCATAAGTAATTTTCTAAAGAGCTATAAAATCAATTGTAAAATTAAAATTATCATTTTACAAATAAATGAGGATTTTGTTTTAAAATTAAATTTCTTATATTTAGAAATTTATTTTCAAAGAATGAATTATATTTTTTTAAATATACACATTAAAATATATTTTATAATAAATTTCTGTTATTTCTCTAAAATAGATGAATTTTTTATGAATAGCGAAATACAACAATTTATGATATTTAACCTTATAAGAAAAATATATGAATCTTTTTGTCATGGATGATGTAATCACCCAATATATAGAACTCATGTGTAAAATTAACTATATATAGTAATAAGAATAAATAATATTGATATAATTGACCAAAATAATAATCCAATAAATAATAATAATAAAATCCTCTCCCTTGTCATAAATACCACCCCTGCCCTTTCTCCTCACACATTCCAAGGCATGATGCTTAAAACCACTCTGAAAAACCCTCTCCTACCAACTCACCCATGTTCATGTGATTTTGGTCCATCCAAAAGACCAATTACGAGTTCCTTAAGGGGTTATACAATGAGGCGATATTAAAGAGGTATCATTATCAAAATACCACATTTAATTTCATTTCTTATTCTACCTTATCATCAACTCCTTCATCAGAGATATTATAAAAACTATATTATAATGTATATAATATAATTTTATAATGATAATTTAATATATTATTTCCACCCCTTTTATCATTTCCTCTTATTCAAAGAAAAAGGAAACCATTATCTATAATATGTTAGTTAATAGCCGTCTTGGATGATGTGCTTTTATTTCACACTGATAACTTCATGGTAGGTTTAAATTCACTTATAATTTATTAAAATTAACTAATTATGTATATTATATGTTTTTTACAATCTGGAAGGATTATATGTCCATAACATTATATAAAACGAAACTAGTATGTGATGGTCGAAAAATCACCCAAATAAACTAAAACCTTATCATTAAGGTTTTATTAAATTAATCATTAATATTTAAAAAAATTGATATATGGGGACAATTAATCTTATTTAATTTCATGAATTACATTTAATTTCACTTTTGGAGTAGTATTCCCATTTGACAATAACTTCCCTAATTATACAAAAGTGAGTCGACCATGAAACCATGAAACAAATTCTTCAGAAACAAAAAACAATTGAACATTATAACTGATATAAATAACCTTAAATAAAATTAATAAAATTATAATACATCAAGTATATGTGTAAGAGGATATTATTATGGGGATTAATTAATCTAATTTTATTATCTAGTAAATTATGTGCAAGTGAATAACACATTCAGATATTAGGTAAGGTATCTTTCCGAACATCCCTATCTCTTTTGGGGTTAAGATTTATCACTATTAACTTTATTTATCACAATAATTTCCTCATTAAATTTTTTATATTCTTATTATATGTTCCAAAAATCTATATAAAGATTAATTATTCTTTATTTTATGGGAAAAATACATTGTTCAAAATGTTCCCTTCTCAATTCCTCTCAAAAAGAAAAACAGATTAAAGGGAACTTCTCTATTTCTAAACCCTTTTCAGGTACAAACTATAAATTTATTTAAGCAACCCATACATTATAAAATTATACATTTGATCTTGAAAACCCCATTTTATTTCATATTTGTTTTTACTGAAAAAAATATTCCTTTATCCTCATTAAAATGCTGTTAATTTATTTCCCAAAAAGTGTGCTTATGTTTTAGATTTATAAATTTACATAACCTCTATTTTCCTTGTTTTTATTTCATTTGGAAATAATTATTCATGATATATTATTATTTTTTCTATTATTAATTTATAAGAAATATTTAAATCTCTTCTTTCATAGACATGATTATGATACTCTCTTTGGTTATGCCTTATGACATGATTACAAAACCCTTTTCTTTACATGGTAAACCCTTATGTTTATTCACTATGTTTTATTTGTTTATATGGAAGACACATGCATTTACATTATATGATTATTTCTCCCATATAGTGATCCAATTCATTGGGTATTGTTTTATTCTCATTTGAAAGTATATATGAGATTATGGATAAACATAATCAATTATGGTACTCTTTATTCCATGTTATATCATCTTGGAAGTTAGCCTTGACTCATGTTTATGTCATGATATATCTTGATAACACATTAAAATGATTCTATTATTATATGATTCAATGTTATGTATGGTATACATCCATATTTTATTGATGATCTATTTTATTTATGTTACTAGGTATGCCTTCTAACTCATATGTTTCGCTTCATTCCAATGTTTATTCCCTTATTGGGATTTTAGCTCACTCCTTTTATCTATGTATTCCATCATATATCCCATGATGTTTTATAATATATAAAAAAAGATATAAGTTAATTATATAGATTAGAAACATGTTTTATTCTATTTTCATGTTTTATATTTATGTACTTAGTCTTCCAAAGACACTAGGTTTTTTAATCATTGGTTTGTATATAAGAGATAATTATTCTCAAAATACTGAAATAATATGAGTAAAATGATTGGGTCTCTATAGTTTGTATCATATGATAGTATAGTTATTTTTAGAGATTAGGACCAGAAAACATTAGTGATAACGCTATGGATAATTCGATATATAGGTAAAATTTTCATGGATAAACTAGATTAAAACATAGGGGCTCATAAGTAAGTATATTATTATAATTTATAATCTATTAATTCTATGTTTATAGTTATATTTTTATATTCTCATTAGCTAAGTATTCATGACCCTGAATTTTATTTTTCTTTTCAATGTTAATGGTGGTAAATATAAGAACCCATTATAATAATCAATTTGATAGGCATTGTGATGATTTCTATATTGAGATTCCAATCCTAATGTAAATGGGATCTCATAACATCCTGACTGTATTGGATCAACTCGATCAAGTTATGAATAATTAATTGGATCATGTGGAATTACCTCTTTCCCATAAAAAGGTCAAGTTGTGTTCAGATCCATTACATGAAAAGAAACCTTACCTATAGTGTATATTTGGATCCCCTCATCATGGAACATTGTATTACATCCCATGAGAAGATATTATCTATCCACTGATTCTATGAAAAAAAGAATTTTGTATTGGTAGTTTATTTTATTGATGGGATAGGTGATTAGTGGTGGACAGTGATCAAAATCATGAATTCTAAAGAGGAAATTTATTCCATGGAATGGGAATGATTCAATAAATATTTTCCAATAAATATTTTCCCAGAACTACGAATCTTAAAATGGAAAGGGATTTCTTTATAGTAAAAAAAATGGAAGATGAGTCTATCGGGGTATAAATGAAAAATTTTACATGGCTTGAAGAATACACCTTTAAATTTGTCATGAACACTTAACGAAATGTGGACCACTTCTTTAGTTTATTAACATTTAGTCTATGAAAATACATAGCAATTCAAGTATTTGTAAACATTGATGAGATTTTTGGTTGTGACTTTAAGGTTGACATGGATATTGGTTACTCTATATTCTCTCATGGTATTATAGAAAAAAAATTTGAAAATAGAGTTTAATATGGGAGGATCAATAGATAAATCCCATTGACAAAACAAGACCCAATATTCCCTATGTAAAATGTATTGAATGAATAATCCCAAGGAATGTCTAATTGGAACTAAGAGATACTATAAATGTAGAAATTGGGGGAATCAAGATAATAATTACTAAAGGGAAAAAATAATCCTAGTATTATAGAAGAATAAATGAAGGTTAAGATCCACACTCATCCTACAGTACTGTGGTTTAACTGTATGTAACATGGGAATTATTCGAGAAAATTCAATAAGACATGGTTTTCTATTGACAATCAATGACTAAAACCTTCAAGATATCAAGGAAGGAAATTTTCTATCACTACCGCTGATGTTGATATAAACAATGATGTGGAGATAGGAATGAAGGCTTTTCATTCAATATTAGTGAATATACTATTTGTTTTCAATTCTACACATTCTTTCATATCATGATAGTTAAATAGGGCTATTTAAACACCACCTCAAAATATGGATGTTGAGTTATCCATTAGAATAGAAAATGGATAAAGTATTTCATTTATAGTATATACCTCCTCCCCGATCACTGTTTTTGAATTGAACATCCCAACAAATATCATCTTGCTCCCTTTAGTGGAGTTTGTTCTTTATTGGGAATTTACTGTTTATTTTTATACAAATATAACATCAATTTATGGGAGGGGGAGATCATATGATCAACATTGAAGTTCTAGACATGAAGTTTCATAATGTTTTCTATGTCAAAGTGTTTTACATAATAGAGGGAACTGAATAGACCATAAAGGAACCCGATGAAGAACTAAGGCATTAGATAAAAAAGATGATACATAATGAAGTAGTAAGGAATCATATGAGGAATAATAAGAATAAAATGAAATGGTTCAAGAAAAAATTATATAGGATGAATAGTATAATACATATTAGTAAATAATTGGAAATAAAGGTCTAGAAAAAAAAGACTCCAGATAAATTGGTTCTAGATAAGAGTGAAAAAGAATTTGTGAAGAATTATTTCACCCATGTAATAATAGAACCATTCATGTTTCTCCTATGATGTGGTAGAAATTTTGGGCACTACATTTCATACTAGTGAAAAAGAAGAGTTTCTAGAAAAATATTGTGCAAGTAGAAGATAAGGAAAAGGAAAAAAAGTAGTAATGTGATATTCAACAGAATAAGTATCATTTAATGACTTTCTTGGTGTAATAAATAATCTAAATAAGAAATTGAAGACTGTCTATTCAGTTCGTATAAATATCATGTAAGGTTCTATAGTTTTACAAGGCTTTTACTTGTAAAGGGAAGTATGATTATATTTTATCCCCCTACTAAACTGTTGGGAAACAGACATGGGCACTGGATTATTTCTAGGACATAAAAATATATTTGGGATCTCATTATAGTGAAGAATCTGTGTACTAGTCACCATAATATATAACAAGGACCATATTATCTCACTTATTAGTGAGTTTTTTTATAAAAAAATAACATATTATTATTGAATTTAAATCATATAATTTCATATGAAAATGAAGAGATAATAAGAAAATACATGTACTAAAAAGTATAAGAGGTAATTCTATAAAATAACTAATTATTTTAAAAAATACCCAACATTGATTCACCCCCACGCTCAATGATGAGAATATCAGGAAGTGGTCCAAACAAGTTATTCACCAAACATTGATTACTACATGAAAATGTGTGGTAAAAATATATATTTTTCTACACCAATTAATTGTTGTTTTAAGTGATAAATTCTTGTAAAAAGTGTTATTTTGAGGATGAAGATAAGTTTTCTAATGAGAGAGTATGATGATAGCCTTATTACCTGTATAATAAGTTTTTGATTCATTCACCCAACAATCAAGGTCCTTAGAAAAAGGACAAACATAGTGAAAATAAAAAAAACCTTATTTGGGTGTTAATGGAGTGGATTAAGGGAATTTTCTACTACCCTAGAGCACTGTAAATATTTTGTGTCCCGCTTCTTATATTTTATTTATTTTCTCTCCTTATCTGATCAAGAAGAGTGGGATTGATTTGAATCAATTTTAAAATGGTTTATTTATTTTGGTAATAAGTTTAAGAACTCAATTCACCCCTCCTGATCCAATTATGAAATGGTAATAAGTAAACAATTGGAATTAAAGAAAGAAAAGTTTAAGTTCACCAATTTTACAGGTTAATGTCTAAACATCAATTTTTAAATTTGTTATAATATAAACCATGAAATAAGGGATGCCCATGGGAATAGTTCTTATTTAGGAGGAGAGAAATATGGATTTTGGAAGAAAATAATAATTATATATCAAAATAATCTCAGTCTGAAACTATACATAAAAGATATAACACCATAGAAAATTCCAATATGTGAACGAAAATTATGTTCCTCTACCCAAGAAGTAGAATATGTCATTAATTCACGAGTTTTAAATTCTATTATCAATGGTCTTGGTCTATATTAATTAAATAGAGTTTAAAAATTCTCTATAGAAAATGAAAAGTTGTAAAAAATATTCATAACCTATAAGGGTTCTAAAAATGTCATAAAACTAAGGTACAACACTGTTAATCTTATATTTGACACTTTCCAGATCAAAAATGTTGAAATCATATATCAATTGAATAGTAGTCTAAGTAAAATTAACAGTAATGATGTTTCCTTGGGAATTCATTTTTTGAAATAAAATAATCCATTGAATGTTCTTAGAGTTTTTCCTAAAAAATGGAGTGGAATATTTTCCATTTTTATAAAATCAATACCTTCTAAGTATTATAAAATTAAGTACCTAATTTGAACTCTTATGATGCTTGAGGAATACATTACATTTTAAATTGATGAAAAATATTATCTAAAAAGGAAAATGCTTCCTTAAAAGTTTCTACATCAAATGGAGAGAATAAATATAAATATAAATTATTATATAACTCATATATTAAAGAAGAATAAATCTAGTTCAAATTTGATAGTGAAATCTCTAAAATTTCAAGGAAGTTTAAAAACATTGATAATAAGATAATTGGATTCAAAATATCCTTTTCAAAGTATGAAAAGTTTGATAGAAATTCAAAAGAATTGATTTTATATGAATCCAAGAATCTTGGGAGTTTTATGCATTGTTTTCCATAATTGAAAGAGAAGAAGATATCTAAAAATAAGTTCAAAATATAATTAGATAATTGGGATTATGAAACAAAATAGATGAAAGAAACCTATATTACATCTTAGGAATCCATTGATAAATCTTATTCTATCATATAGGTTGATCAATCAAATTAGAAACAAAATATGAGTTTTGTGGCCCAAAATAGAAATGTATAATCCTTTTATTTTTCTATATATGATTTTGAATCTGGTTTTTAAATTTTTTCTTTTAATGAATAGAATGAATATTGATATATGGTAATATTAAAGTAAAAATATATTAATAATAATTAAAAATAACTTAAGAAAACATATGAAGTTGTGATAACTAAAAAAGTTGATCTATTTAAACATAAATAATAACTTAAATCAAAACACATTGAATATTCTTCTAGTCGTTCCATCCAAGATTGGATAATAATGTAATTAATGGATCATATAAAATATCTAAAAGTTTCTAAAAGTTTCTTTAATTAGGGTGAGGATTACCATAATAAAATCCTTCATAAAAACAAATCCAATAAAGGTAGACATGGTATAGGAAATAATATAGAAAGACATAAGATATATAGGAATTATTTTGTGCCATGTTCCAAAAACATAATCATATTTAATATTACTTTTTCTATATGGTACGAATTTCCATTATGTTAATGTTTTTTGTTTAATATATCCTAAAATTTTTAGTGTAAAAAAGTTTTTATTTATATAAAATTATTTGAAGTTAATGATATAGATTATTGAAATTTAGAAAAGTGTAGTCATAGTTTTGTCCCAAAATATTTAATAACTAACACTTCTAGACCCAAGTGAATTTGGGTTCCAAATTATATTACTGCTTAATTTTGTTATACGAAAAACTCCATTGGAATAACGATGATTTTTATAGACAATGTATATTTGATGAATATGAGTGGATATTTTTATAAATTCCACCCGCCAACAAATATTGATAATGTATATTTCATATTTTGTGTAATCACAAAAGGAAATATCATTAATGTTGGATATTTTTGAGATCTACATAAAATCATCACTAAGAAATTACATCATCTTAAATTCTTACTGAAAAACCTGATAAATATTTATCACCATTGTGATGATTCATTTTATATTGGTTTTTTTTAAAATTAATTCTATATTTAAAATTAAAAATTGCATAAATTAAAATTACCTAGAACTAAAATTGTTTACAACATGGATCAAAAATTTTTGGTTAAAAAAATTTAAACTATTGGAAATTTGAAAGTAATGAATCATTGATTTTTCATAATAATCTTGGAAATTATAATGTTTATTCCTTGGTAAATTTGTTTTTATAAAAATATGACTTCTAATTTACATCAAATTAAATTATAAAAAAATAAATTATGTGATGCATTCTAAATGGGAATGCAACACACGTCATATTTCCAACCCATTAAAGTGGTTTCTACTTCAAGATTATTATAATTTATCCATACAAACATTTTTAGACCATATATAACTCTAATCCTTGGTGGGAAATAAATTTTTTTATATATTAGATGATGGTATTTCATGTTTTACAAGGGTTTATTTTATAGGACATAAGAATAATGTTTGGGCTGACATTGTAAATTTTTACAATCTAGTACAAAATTAAATGGATTCTAAAATTTTTTATATGAGAATTGACAAGGGATTGAGTTTGAGAATAATTAATTTAATTAATTTTACATAATAAATATAATTATAAATACATCATATACCCCTAGGATACCTCAATTGAATAGTATAGTAGACAAATTAATTGGAATTTTATGAAAATGATATAATTGTGTCATTTGAATAGAGAATGCCAACTTATTTTTTGGTTGATGATATTAACACAATTTTTTTTTCCATAAATAGAGTTCTTATAAATCATATTTTGTGAAAAACATCCAGTGAACGATAAAATAATATAAATACAATGGTCGAATACTTTAATGTCTCTAAATATAAGGTTTAAAATTTTAACACTAAGGATAATATTGGTATGTTTGATCCAAAGGATGATGACAGAATATTAGTTGGATATTTTAACACTTCTAAATACTGAAGAATTTTTAATAATAAATCATTGATTATTGAATAATGTACTGATTTAAAATTTGATTAAAGTGATCCCTTTGATCATAAAAAAATTCATGTTTATGATGTTTGTGAATCATTTGAAAACAAGAGACATTGAAATATTTTTTATGATAAACATGATGATTATAATGAAAATGATCATGAATAATTTGATATTAAATGGATATAATATACGGAACCTAAACGTGTTCTACTTATATATCATAGGACACTTAAAACCATCCTTTAGAGACTATAATAGTATTCAAAGATGAAGGAATTAAAACATTAAAAAGTGCCAGAAATATAGATGAATTTTCAACTTCTATATTCTATATTGAAACCAAAACCATATAGGTATCCCTCAATAATGAGTGTTGGTTTTTAACAAATCATGAAGAGTTAAACTAGTTTAATAGGACAAGGTTTAGTAATTAGCTGATAGGACCACTAATTATAATATTTTTGGAACTAAATGGGTATTTCAAAATTACCATGATGAACATGGAATGATCACCTGAAATAAGTCTAGGTTAGTTTCCAAAGCATATAACTATGAATAATGGATATATTATATGGAATCATTTTCCTTGATTACATGGTTATAATCTATAGATATCATTTGAGCATATGCATCATTTACTAATTTTTAATTATTTTAGAAGGATGTTAAAGTATTTTTCTAAAATTTATTTATAATAGAGAGAGTTTATTTTTAAAAATCAATAGGTTATTTAAACCCACATTTTCCAAATTTAGTTTTCTAACATACCAAATATTTTTATATTCTGAAATAAGAACCTAGATTCGGGAATGAAAGGTTGAGTTAATTAATTTTATCAAATAGTTTTCCTACATGTTTGGATTATTGAACAATTATTATTTTTTTCAATATATGTTTGGTTAGTTCAAATTTATACGAATGATTGAATTTTTTTTACACAAATAAAAAATTATGTAATTAATTTTCATGAATAATGTTAAATGAATTTGAAATGATCATAATGGGTGAGTTAATTTTTTTTCTTAGTTTCCAAATTCATCAATAGAGAATTGGAGAAGTATTGAATAAGTAAATAAATACTTGACTTACTTAAGAAGTTTGTACATGAAAATAGTAAGGTTTATGAAACTCCCATTAGTTCCAAAGCTAAACGATATTTGGCTGAACTTAGTAAGCCAGTTTCCAACAATTTATATAGATTAATTATTAAATGCATGTTATATCTTACTACAAGTAGAAAAAATAATAATTTTATTGTAAATTTATGTTATAGATTTTACGAAAAAACAAAAGAGTAACATTTAACACATACCAAAATTATTTAAAGGTATTTGAAAGGTTAAATTTAACTTTTTATACTTGTTATAAAAACCTTTGTTTTTTATTTAATTTCATATTTTGATAATGATTTCTTTGGGTGTAGATTCGATAGAGAATGTATATCTAGAACCTTCCACATTTTAATTTTATATTTAGTTTCACAGTCTAGTAAGAAATAACATTTTATTTCATTATCAACTATTGATGTTGAATGCATTGTAGTAGGTAGTTTTTATGGGAAAATGATGTGCTTGAAATGCACCATAATGGATTTCAGATTCACTTTTGTACACATTTTGAATAAATGTGATAACAATTATAATATCATGATTAAAAAATTCTAATAATCCATTCTTGAATAAAAAAATTTACTTGAGGCATTATTTATTGATATATAACACATAAAAAAGTGAAATCTCTCTTAAATTCATTAGTACTGAATATCTGCTAGTATATATATTTACTAATCCCTTACCGTCCAAGAAATTTTATTTTATAAAGAGTGGATTATTGTTTTTTGAATTTAAGTGAGTTTTTTTTATTTATCTTAAACAATTTTATTTCACTATTTACCTTCTTGATAAGTTATTTTTATTATAGATATTTACATTTATCTTTCTATTTTAATTACTATGTTATTGTAAGTGACCTTTATAATTTTAGTTATCATCTTATCGCTCCTTCCCATTAACCCGCTATCTTTTAAGACATGTGAACTCTGTACCTCCCTATATATATCTCTATTTATTTTTCCAATTTTGAATTCTTCAAACCCAAATAATTATATACTTAAACCTTGAAGTATTAAAATTTTTATGGTTATTAGAAAGACTAAGAGTTCCAAGTCTAGAGCATTAGAACATTCAAACAAGGATATGATCAATGATTCATATAAGTGAGTTCTTCTAGGTAAAGTGACTGATTTTTTTGGTTTATTAGTAAAAACATTGTACTAAAAAAGATAGTGAGATTTATGTAGTGGGAGTTTTTATTTAATTAGATGAAATCAGACACTATTTTTTATAGAAGAGACTATGAGTTTTATGGATGTTCAAGGTTTTGGTTTCAATAGAATAAGGCTTTAATTTTTTTGAAGGTGAATGGAATGGATTTATTAGTTTTATATATCAAAATAGCTGAAACATATTTATTCCCACATTAAGTATTGACTTTATTTAATCTAAAATAAATTGGTGATGAGTTTTTCAGATATGAGGATATTATATTTGACCCTTTTGGAACTAGATCTATAAAAACATGGCCATAAAAAATTTGGAGCATCAATAGAGTGTTTTAATGATGTTCTTTCAGACTAAATTTTCTCAATAAATTGGATAATTTAATGCTGTATTATTTAAAGATATTTATATAATATCTATACATCTTACAGAGGAAAATTTGAACTTTTATAGAAACATGGTTTCGTACATGTATCACTACAGTCAAAGAAATAAAAAACTATCCCTCTATCACAATGGTATGTTGAAGACTTTGGTGTTTGACCAGAAGGATACAAATATTTTTGAACCTGATCATATTAAATTTCAAAAACATTACTTCTTCTCATTTAGGATTCTGACTAACATGTGTTTGAATTGGAGTAACTCTTAGAATATGTTTCTTGTTAATAAAAAAGGGGAGAAATATATTGATATATTGTTATTGAAAATTGAGTTCCTACTAATATTGAGGAGGAAAAATATAGATAAATTAATCCTCAAGTTATATTTCCTATTGAGGGGGTGACTACTATGGATAATTTTGGTGATGTTCAAGTTGGTGGAAAAAATATGGCTACAAATTTTCAAACAACAGAAATTGTGGTTGGAGTTGATTAGCTAAATGAGGTTGCTGAAGCCAAAACTATAACTCATATGGATATTGATGTTATTGATATTGAAACTATAAGAGAAGATATTGGTGCCCAAAATTTTGTTGATATAGAATTAAGAGTTGAAAAGTCTCCTTAGAAGACCCAGACTGATCTTATTGGAAATCATGACGATATTAAGCATTAAATAACTTATAATAATGATGTTTCTCTTGTGAAGAGATGACATCAGGTATTATATAAGAGGATCCCATCACCTCATGAATCAATGAATTCAAAAGACAGTGGTACTGAAAGTTATTCCTCTCTTGATTTTGAAAAAGAAGTAGATGTGGCCTTAATTAATAAGGATGACTGTCAATGTTATTTTAGTGATCATGTTCAAACATTTTCACGTGGAGTATTTAATGTGTTTTAATGTTTAAAAGTGATATAAATTATATTATAGTTTATTTGAAATAATAAAAGGTTGAATTGTAATGTTTAATGAATAATTCCATTTATATGACTAATTTTAATTGAATAACTGAAATTGTTGCTTTATAGAGTGACCATCTTAGAAATATCTAACCTATTGAAATAGGTAATTTTTCTATATGGTTGGGGGGAATTAAATATTAAGGGGATATTTGAAGAAATTGAGGAGGAAGAGATGAATGATATGATAATATTTAAATAAGAAATTATAAGGAATATTCCACTTGTACAGTTTCATAAATCATCATTAATGTTGAAAAAAAATTAAATATATCAGAGAGGATTTTAAAAATTGATATGGTAAAAAATTTGATTTCTTATAAATTTTATTTCATCAATGGTATTCTATAAAAGCATGTAGAAATATCATCTTCTTCCTAGATAATGTTTTATTCTTTAAAATAACATTCAGGTGTTATTTCATCATATTTAAAGACAGTGAACGAGAGGATTCAATCACTATAATGTGATTTGGTATCACTGGAAACTCTTCTGTAGTTTACAAGGGACATTATCTATGATGTTTAGGATAAAAAATGTTGGGAGTAATACCATTTTCATGTTGCTAAAGTTATGATAAATGAAAATTTCTGTATTTTTTTCTAGTAAATAAAAAGTGATTTAGAACTTACTTAAAACCCGATGAATCAAAAGACTAACCATAATCATATGATCATATCCCAGAAGATCCAAATGTTTAACAAGACATGTATTAGTGAAAGGAGATAGTAGTTTCTCAAGAGAAAACATCAGTATCTCTAACAGAAATTTCAGTCCCTTATATATATGAGTTTAAGATATGGATGTTAGACTATCCAAATGAAGATATAATTTTTAGACTACCTAATAGAGTGACTCACAATGATATGACATAGGGTTCCATAACTATTTTTATCTCTTCTTCATAAGAGATAGTGCAGAGGCTAGATGAGCATGATTGATATTTTTTTAAAAAAAATTGAAGACCACTTTGACCAAAGATTCTAGAAATATAATCTATGACCAGAGATAGGATACAAGATTAGTTTTCTCCTTAATACATTCTTGAGGAATCCCTGAATGAATTTTTATAGAATAGAATATGTTTATTCTTAATGGTCTTATTCATGATCCACACCATGTCCACCTAAAACTCATGTGACACCCTCTATAATATCATCACCTAAACCCTCATGAAATTCATATCATAATCCTATGTATTGATTTATCTTGTTTTTTTTCAATTTTTCAATTTTTGAAAAGAAAAATTTCTATTTCATCATATCATTATGATTATATTCAATGAAATTTAATGTTATTTTAGTTTCTTACCCAAAAGCCTGATGTCCATTCATTTTTTGTTAATTGGATAATCCCTTTTTAATGGTTGAGGGAGAACCTTACATGGACCGTAGGTCAAGACTCATATGATCTCATACAAGGCCCTTAAAGGCCTAGGAGATTTAGAATATAAGAGAGATATACCCAGTATTTATATTATTTCTAATCTCCCACACTTTACAAGTCTACATAACAAGAAATGCCCCGTGAAACGCAGAATACATGGTCTCGATGGTAGAATCCATACCCTCTTTATTGTCGAAATATGGAAGCCCTACAAATTGGGACAAGAAGCTATAAACCCCATCTAATCTTCACCATTCGATATGATTTTTTTTCATTCTGTCAAGATCATCATCAAACCCCAATGAAGTCATTTTCCACTCTTAAATGGATCTACACCAACCATTTAAAACCATACCATCATCCATTCCCCACCAGCTTAGATCACTATCATGCCCCATTGAAAGCCTTCTTCCACTCATCATCCTCCACCGATGCTTTCCATTCCTATTGATCACTGCCAACATCCAAGTCCACCCATTGCTGACAACTACGCCCACATTATCCTTAGTACTCTATTCCTCCACTACCCTTCAGTTCTATTATAGATAACCATACCCACTACACTGTCAGTCTTCTACTCCCCCGATAGTCGACCTCTAGTTAATCCCCCTTGTGTTACCCTTCATCGACGAGTCTGACCCCTATTCCACTACCTAAATCATCCTTTGAACATCGATCACATCCCACCTCTTATTGAAACCCCAAATTATGAGGCTACTAGGGATAGAACCCTAGATGATGTATGATTATGAGGTTTCCTTAGTCACTGGGCTAGGACCTCAACTGCTTATTGTTTTTAATTTGGAAATTTTTTTATTATATTATGTTTCTTTAATTTTATTAATAATATATTAATTTCTAATTTCTTATTAAATCTATATATTTTTTAGAGACCCAACCTCAGTAATACTGAATAAAGTGTCTACTAACGTTACATCAGCTTGAGTAAAAGGAAATGAAGCCTGAAAGAATGATTTTTTAGTTTTATTGGTAAATACGATACATACACGAGCCTTGTATTAAAATTGAATAAACAAACCATAGAAAAATATTTTTTCTTTCATGGAAAACATTATACTATCTATAATATCCTATAATATCATTTGTTATAAAATTCATGGAATCCTAGGGAGAGAATAAAAAAAAGGGTGATCTCAAATTCCCAATATGGGTTAAATATAACAGATAAAATAATGAAGTTCTGATAATAGTCAATGTGGAAATGTAATAATTGAAGACATGTACCATATAATAAATAAACTGAGAAGGAATTTCATACAAATTATGTTAAGTTAGATAACTAAAAACTCATTCCATGTAAATAAATAAATATGGCATAATCAATATGGAAAAGAAAACATCCAAACAACTTTCTATTTAGTCAATTAAATGAGAATGAAATGCATCCCTTGATAATAAAAAATAAAAAATAGCACATATAATAATAATTGAATATTGAATGAATGAATTTATTAATTATCAAATTTCATGTTCACTAGGAACATGATACCTTTACCATAAAGACATTTCACATGATGGTTTAGTAATACCATCAATACCTTTTACAAGAAAGATTAAATCTATGCATAGAAACCCATTTATTATTCATTGAGACAAACTAGAAGGGGGTTTAACCAACTAATTGAATCTCATGAGACTAACTATGAATTGATGAGATTAATTTAAAAAATCCCCAAACTATCTCTTACATGTCCAAATAATTCCGTAAATATCAAATAATCAATTTTATTTAAAAAAAATGCGTCATATAAAATATCTTTATTGAGTAAAGGATAAAAATTTAACAATATTTCTCCAGTAAATAAAATAAATTTCAAAGAAAACACCGTATGTAATAATTTTATATTGTTTAGGTAATGAACCAATCAATTATAATTTTTTTTGATAATTTTGGTTAATTCAATGTCCAGTCAACATAAGAAATTGAATATTTCAACAGGACTATAAAAAATGAATCAATGAAGTGAATATCAATATTATACTTGGGAATATCAATCAAAAACCATATAGAGGATTAAAAAGGCTAGTATAAATACAACCAATCACATGTAGAGTAAAAATAATGGGTTGTTGTTATTGATGAATGGAAATATGATAAAAATATTTTCTAAAAACCTTATTGGGGAAAACATCATTTTCATTTTGATTTCTATTAAAATCCTTTTCAATGAAAATCAGTTTTTTTAAAACATATTTAAAAATTAATCTATTAACCATGAAAATTATTCTTCAAAGAAAATACATCAGGAAATTCCTTACATGTTGTTCATGGTAAAAATAACATTCTTTTTACAAGGCAAAAAGGTTGGAAAAAATCCTAGTTCGGAAAGAGACATAAAGATTCCATTGAAAACATTGTAAATGAAAAAAGGGGTAAAAAGGTATTTAATAAATCATTTTATAATGGTTAAAGAAATTTTAATTCATTTTCAAAAAACAAGGTATTTATAAGAATATAAGTTATCCAGCTAAAGAGAGAAATGAATTCAGGTTTGCATAAAAAAATATTTAACATTTTGAGTAACATAGAGTGAAAAAGTGGAACAATTAATAGAAAAAGGCCATGAAAAACTAGAGCTGAATAAAACTAAAGGACTTGTTAAATAATGTTCTAATAAGTTCCTCTAATGTAAGTGGAAGTGTAAATAATCACTTACAAAATGAGACTATGATGTAAAACATTGAAAAGACCATAATATTGATGTGAGAAAAATTCAATGAATACATTATGTATGTAAAATGTAAATCCACCTATAATATGTTTAAATAAAAAAATATATCATAAAATGTTATTACATAGACAATCTTAAAATATTAACAATAATGAGTAAGTAATATAACACAATGAAAAGGAATCGGGTTATGAAATTATTTACAAATTGGTAAGTTTTAATTCATAACCTTTTAGAATAAATAATTAAAATTGAATGTAAAAATACCGTGAAGATAAAATAATTCAAAATATAATATATAAAAATGGTTAGTAGATACACCCCACCATATTTGTAAGTGGAGAATATGCATTTATCTCATAGATGTAAAATGTGAGATGGAAATCCCTTGTGTTATGTTTCTTTTCGAGTGAACATCATTTATCCTATTTTATAATGGTTTTAAGCATTTAAATAAACTATAATATCACCATAATAATATTTATAATATAATATACTAACTTATTATAATATATTATTACCCATTTGTAAATAATCTGTCATTATATTCACTACTACAGGTGTTAATTTCCCAGTTTATCAATCATGTTTAACTTGTTATTTTTGTTCCTATTACTAAGATCATGATTTAATCATATAAATAATGTAAATTATTATTTAAATGTTTTATATATTCATTATATATATATTTATATTTCCCCATATTATATAGATATAGGAAGTGAAATGAACTATTTATGGTGATGGTAGGCCTTACGTACACATGAACGCTACTTCCATTTCATTTTATTATTTAATAGAATCAAAGGTAAATAATATATATATTTATATTATAAGTATATTATAATATTTAATTCATAAATGTAATATAAATTTATTAAAACCTTTATTAATAAATTTCATGAATATCATGATTGAATTACATCGTTTTGAGGAGACGGTAGTCCCAAAATCCACAAACAATGTTATCGTATTCCCAAAAAATGAAAGGAATGAAGGTATGGTTATATAAGAAGTTAAAAAAATCATATATAAATTATAAATAATATATATATAATATATAAACCATAAATCCAACATTATTCCAACCTTTGACGGTGGTAAATCGAAGAACAAAAGACATTAGTTTGCGAGGTTGTAGTCCACCATACACACGAACGATGATTGAAAATATCATTTGATGGATGTGTGAGAATGTATATATATAACACATATACCAAAAAAATATCATTATACATAATATAATTATATTTTTATATAATTATTATATAATAATAACTGAAGGGATGGAGAGGTAAATGAAACAAAAGTGATTGTGGAAGAAATTTATCACTTATTTCGGTAACTCCTTTGGGTTTATACCCAAATACTAACTAAGTTTGATTTCATCCAAAATTTATTATTTTGGGATTATGGGAGAAATTTTGGGATCTTATTTGTTTAGGGTTTATATGAGAAAAAGGGAACTATAGGTATTAATAAGTGGGAGGGATGAGTTTCTTTTTTATTGTTGAGGAGGAGTGGTATTATTATAAATTTTCTAAAAGGGAATTCCACCAACATTTTTTCAATTTAATTTGGATCAAATAATGTTAAAAATAAAATTCAATTGAATATAGGGTTTAAATATGAACATAAAATGGGGTTTTTACAAGTTTATAGATCATTTTGGCCCCTATATTTAAGGTGTACTTCCTAGTTAAGCTATTTTTTCACTTAATCAGTGTAATTAATTATAACTGCATTCACTAATATTTTTCTTAATAAAAATTTTTATCTTATTATAAATTATAAATCAATATGATTATAAATATTTAATCTATTTTTCCAAATTCAAATTATATAGGTGGGAATAATTTAATTTAAAATTAATCTCAAAGATGAGATGACGATGTTGGGTTTTAAAGTAAATATGATCAAAATTTTGAAAAGATTTTATATCCAATTTCAATGTGAATTGATTATAAGTACAAATATTGGATTAATAAATTTATAAGTTATCTAATTAGACTATAAACTAATAAAAAATATTATTTATTCTTATTAATAACATATATGAAAAAAATGGTTTGAATTAAAATTCAATATTTTTCCTACTCATCAAGAAATGAAATGTTTCAGAAAAATACCAAAAATTATACCTATAGAAATTTTAATATTTTTATTTAGAAAAATAATCTTATTTTGAAATATAAAATTTACAAAATTTCCAAAAATGTGATTTTAAATAGGTTCCCCATTAAAAGATGGTAAAATTGCCTTTAGAAAATTATAAATTTTTATGTGTAAAATTGGGTTTGTTCTTATCTTGTGATAATTAAATATAGAGGAATGTAAAAAATATTTTATTGATTATGTATAATATATAATACATTAATATCATTCAATAATAGTATTGAACCAAATTTATTATGATAAAATAACATTTTGAGCATAAAAATAGTTTTTTTATAAAAACATACCCTTTATATTCAATTAGTTGTTATATTCATTTGTAATTAATTTGTAACCAATGAAATAATCAATATATTTTCATATGTTAGTTAATCTTATTCATAACTGTAAATTTAATGGATCAGTTGTATCTTATTTTATTAAATAATAATATCTTAATAATATATTATATTTCATTAAAACTCGGTATTACACGTAATGAAAAGTAACAAACAAATGCATTCTTTAAAGAAATGTAAGATAACACAGTGTCATGTTCGTTTCAATATATATCAAGATTTATTTAAAATATTAAATATTTCTTATTTTATTGGTATGATATATTCCTTTATATGCTGGGTGTTGCATGTCATACACACTTTTAAACACAACGTTCTTATATTAAAATATCAGCGGAGTTGTAATTTTATTAATTTTATACAATTCAATTACAAATACCATTCATATTAGTGTTTATATTATCATAGGCTACTAATTTTAGTGAGAAATATCAAATTTTTTCAATCTCAATCCCTTATCTCACTTTTTGATATCAAAAGGGGGAAATGATTTAATTGAACCCAAAATTTTTTCTACACTACTACATTACTGGTTAGATAAATATGATTCATTAGATACCCAAATATTCAATTTTAATAACTATAAATGCTTTGATTTTAAATTATGTAATATTTAATGATTAATTTTTTATTGTTTTTGTGATTACAAAAAGGGGGATATTGTTGGACACATTAATGTTGTTCAAATGTATCAAATTTTATCGAATGTTTTGATTCTCACAAAACCATAATTTTTATTAAAAATGAATTTTTATTAAAGTTTATAGTGAAATTTTATAAATTTGTATGTTTTCTTATATGATTATGATATAAGAAATTTCATTTAGTCTGGAAGTATCATGTTTTAAATAAATTTATCTATGTCTGAAAAACTTATGAAATTATAATTTTAAAAATTTCAGTACATTTAGTAGTCTTGAACTTTATAGAATAAAAGTATTATGAAAATTGAAAAGCCCTACGAAATCCAGCAAGTCCCTTAAAAGAATTTATGTGGTCTTAAAAAATTCATACAGTTGTATTAATTATTATTGAACCCTTATAATAATCCAATGATGTTTTAAGAAGATTAATTAGTCTTATGAATTCATGATTATCCCATACAAAAATAATTAAATAAAATTATAATATGGGGAAGAATTAGGAAATTTACAAATACATACAAAAATATAAGATGTCCTATTAAATGAAGTCATACAATCATAACCATTATATTAAGTAACAACTATTGTGGCACCATGATACAACACTATTTATAACTTTTCATAGATTATATAGTGGTGGGATTCCCTTATGAAGATACATAATCTCAAGGAAATATTCCTTTTAAACTTTAATTGACCATTAATTGAGTTTAAAAACAATATGGTACCCTACATGAGTCTTCCCAGTTACCCTCATGAAATAAAGACCTATGAAGATTTATATATTTTAAATATTATTCTTTTAAATTATTTATATACTTCATCGTTTTGAAAAATTGGAATGTAATTTAGTGTTATTAGTTTCAAAATATTTTTACTTTTATAAATTATGAAATTAATTTTGAGGTATCTTTGAAGATCTAACTGCATAAGGAATATACATTCTTATGAAGTAGATTGAGTATAGATCAGACCAGAAATCTTTTCTAGATATAGGATATTTATTCAGGATGTATATCTACAAAAAAGGTAGGTCAAATATGATAAATGAAATAATATAATGTTTTATAAAGTGAATAGAAAATATATATTTAGAGACATTCATGAAAGAGATACATACTTGAGAATAATATCAAGAACATAGTACATATCACACAACCTACTCTGTTTTCCCTCATTCAATATATTCTACTATTTTGTAGAAAAAGAGGAATTATATTACTATTTTTTATTTGATAATACATCTACTATGGTCAATGTGATCTTTTCAATATATTATTTGATGTATTGTTCATTATCGAAAAGATTCATTTACCAACTATTACTTTTTGTTTTCAACTATGTATAGAACTATACATATTATCTATACAATTTATTTGTTATTATAAATTATGGATTATTTTACTTAGTAATGTGTGATGTTTTTGGATAGGTCTTGTAAAGTGAGAGATTGTTAAAATCTCTTGGAGCCTTTATGTCACATTGTAGTTATCAACTCTCAATGTTTGAGGCCACTTGGAAAAAAAATTTAGTTTAAATCACTAAAACTTTTATTGTGTTTGTGGAGTAGATTACAGGAATTTCCTATTTCTCGGAACGAATATAAATCTCATATGTCATACTCCTTATATTTTCATTATTTCCACTTAATATCTAATTGGGAAGAGTGGGGTAGATTTGACCTTATTTTATAAAGTACCTTTTTCTAGGGGTAAATTTTTTAATAAATCAAGTCACTCCCACCTGAGCTATTTGTGAAACACTACTGGGATAAGAACTCAATCACTATCTATAATTTAATCCATTCTTGATCATAGATTATATCATTATTCTTTGATAATAAATCATCTAATTATTTATCCAATGAAAAAATTATGAATACATTAGAATCATTCATAACAAATCTATAAAATTATTTAAAATTCATCTCAAGTTGATTTGTCCAGGTATCTAAATTATTAAATTTCAGAAGACTGAATTTTTAGAATTATATTATGTATTATTTTTCTTAAACTCATATTGTAGTGTTCCTGTGTATATATTTAAAAATTAAAAATACATAGGTTATTTAATCAATATACTCTTAAATTTAAAAGGATTATTTTTTCTATCATAATTCCTACAATGATAATAATAAAGAAAAATGGGACAATTATCTAAAGTAATTTAAGGATGATTAGAAATCCTAAAAAGAGAATATGAATGTTTTTCATTATATATAACCTAAATAGTAACATAATCTATCATATATTATTATATCTTAATTTATTCAATTATATGAGGTAAACTTATCCTACTATAAACCTATATATGAATGTCTAGTAAACTCAATCTAACTTATTTATATATTTATAAAAAATATCATTAATTTATATCCCATAATAATTGATCCACTAAATTACTGACTCAATCATTTGATGAGTGGAAACATATTCAATTTATCACTAAATAATCCCATCCATAAGATAAAATAAAAATCATTTCAAACATACTATTTTCAGAAATATAGTTTATGATATTTTTAAAAATATTTCTTAATAATAAAATTAATATCCTCCTTCTGGAAATGAAAATAACCACCCAAATAACACACTATTCCAATAGAGAATAGATTTGGAGGATCCACCAAAATCCACACTTTTTTGGATCATGGAATATATTTCATAATTAAATACTTTATTCCATTTTATAGAATCTCTTCCACTCAATATGTCATTATTAGTTAGAAGATCATTATTATCAATTAAAAATTGGTCACCAACCCTAGTGACAAGAAAATTGAATATTTTATGTTATCTAGACTATATTTTAATTTTATATAGTACTTTTGTTTCTAGAATAATTTATTCTATGGGGATTTGTGGAATTTTTTCTCATACCAACTAAAATGTATCATAATATTGAAATTTATTGATGCCTTTCTCACTCAAACAATATCGTATAGAGATGTTCTCACCCTCAAGGAACATGGTATCTATTTCCAATATTAAATTTCAAAATGGTGGTTTTATAGTTAATATCCTCATATTTCATTATGGTATCCTATAAAGATAATATTTTTTCATTGAGGTACATGTTTGTTTCTTGAGGAGGCCTTAATAAAGGCTTTGCATCCAAACACATATAAGTTAGACAAAATGAGTTTATTTATACTCTATAATATGTATTGTATATTGTATGACACTTTAGTTGGTACTTGGATTATTATGTGCACTATTTTTTATAATCAATATCCACAAAATGAAAATTTATGATCTTTATGACTTTACATTGACCTTAATATCTCCAACAAGGCGTGGTTATCTTTTCTCTGACACCAATCCACTGGGGTATATAGGAATGAGTGAGTTGCATTAAAATCTCACACTCCCATAAATAGTCAGCGAAGTCATGATTAAGATATTATCCACTAATGTTTATGAAGTGTTTTTAACATATTTCAAAGTTATTTATCAACATTATTTCTGAATTATTTGATTTTCAATAAGTACTAGGACTTGTAACTCATTAATTAGAAATATAAAATCCATCTGAAGTCACCTGTAAAAGTTATTAAGTATGAGTACCCACCCCTTGTTTCAACTATTAATGCTCCACACACATCTGTGCGAACCAACTCTAGGATATCTATGTCCCATTCAATTTTCCACTGAATGGATATTTGGTCATTTTATCTTGTAATAATTCATGAAAAATACCAATGGAGTTTGGTTTTAATGAATATAAATAACCACATTGTTATAACATAGTTAATTATTTCTCATTATGACCTATGTGGTAATTCCATAGATGGATGTGGTACGAGTCATGCAATCCAGATTTATTATCTTTGTCAAACACATAGATCCAAAAATATAATACATAGAGACCATTACGTAAATGTGTGTTACCATTACATATGATTTCATTAAAAAATAATAAATATTCATTTAGAAACTTAAATGTAAAAAAATCAATATCTAATTTAGATAAATAAATAATTTTTTTTGGTAATTACTGGTACATAATAAAAATTAGGAAGAACCAAGATCATTGTCATTGGAAAGTGAGGTGGTAGTCTTCACTGGATAGTGCTTCCAACATTGCTCAATTTATAGCCCACAAATCTACCACACCACAAAACCTTTAAAAATCATCTAGTCTCTAAAATTTACATTAAGAAATGTTAACCAAATGTGGTATACACTACCCAATTCATATAAATTTAATGGTTTCACTCGAAAACAAACATACCTCTAGCATCATTTGTATTCCTTACCACTAGGAAGTCTTTCATATAGTCTCCCATATTTCCACATCAAAAATAGACCTCTTCATACTCTATCAATTTCCCTTTGACCATTCTTACATTGAAAGGGTGGTTATTAGAATCCTTAGATGTAGACTTAGTCTTGGTTCTCTTTACCTTACTTTCCTCTTATTTTCCATAAGAACAAAAAAATATTAAGGCTTAAGTTCCATAAAAATTTGGATAATTAAGGTGAGAAGATCTAGGAGATATTTATATATATTGATCTTGTTGAAATTCATAATAATGTTAAAGAAGCACTGAAGAAGTGATGTGAGAATGATATCAATTTACAATTCATCCATTAGTTTAAAAACTATAATTTCCATATGATTGATGTATCCAATAATTTTGACTATACGATTTCAAACATGTGCACTTTATTCATGATTTTATGTGACATGATCCGTAATGATCTCAAATTTTTATTTGCTTTTTCTCCCATAATAAATATCAAGTATATGACTAAGAATTTCAGATGAATCCATGGTCTAAGATGATTTTTTGAGTTCACTGGACATGGAAGATATCATTAAACAACTAAATCATCCACGCATTTCTCATAAACAAGTAAATATTTTCACTCTAATCTTTTGAGGGGGATTAGTAGGAATTTGGGATTCTAGAATGTACGACATATGTTCTTATCATAGTACAATGTGCTAGTAATTGTACCATTTTTGTAAGTTTGTGATGGTAAATATATTCTCCATATATTGGATAGTTTGTAGGGATAGTGTTTTTGTTGTTATAATTTCCATTTGATTCTAATATAATTTAAAGAAGATTAATTTATCTGATTACTAAAAGTGAGATATAATAAATTTAATTATATTTCTTCCACTATTTTATCAAGTCACAATGGACCTTGTGATTGGACATGGATTTAATAGTTCCTTGTATATTCTAGTGGAATGGATCCATATTCCCTTTCTCATAACACAATAAGGGCTTGTTCAATTACTAAAAGGAATTTAGTTATACAACCCTTTTCCATCCACTGGGTTGTAGCTCCTTAATCAATTTATTGGACTCCCCAATCCATATATTGTCACCCATATTTCCTTAGAACTTGTGTCTATGTATCATAAATTCTAGAAAGGGCTACTCATCTTGATTTATATTGGTTAATTCAACCCAAAAAATTCATAAAAACTCCCTAATAAATTTATGTTTCCCAACATGGGTTGGAATAATATTTATTTCTATGTTTTAATTCCCAATCAACTAATGGAAGGCTTATTCAGAAATAATATTTTTTGAGGGATTTTATTTATTATACTTAATTTTTTCTTATTTTATTTATTTTATAACTTGTTAATAATAAGTGGATTTTACATAAGAGATTAACAATATTTTAATAAAAAATATATGAAAAATATTTTTATTTTAATGCCCTATTTGCATATTAAACCATTTATTTATGTGATAATGATCTTTCATACATAAATAAATCAATCAATAGATGTAAATAAAAAATATATATAAATTATATGATCATGAGCTTTATCTATTGGTTTATTTATTGAGTGACAAATAAATCAACCTATTACGCTAGGGGTAAATCATTAGCTGATCTAGGAATGAGTTGCAGTTCACATTCATTTCATCTTAAACCACCGCATCCTCAAATACTTCTTGAATAGACTCCATGAACCTTTAGATATTACTTTTATTAAATATATTTTATAAGTTACATATAGTTGAGGAGAACTAAAGGATATGTTAATAATAATAATATAAAAAACATCAACAGAGATGTCCTACATAATAAAGGAGGGAGGGATGACACACAAACCATCTTATTTAATTTAATATTAAATAATTAAAAAATCATCAAATAAAATAAAATTAAATAAAACTAGCACACACATAGGTATGGTAAAGTCTCATGAGCCGTCATACACATGAAATTACTACTCATATAAAAAACCTAGCTAATATTGATTTAAATTCATTCTTCAGTAATATAAAACTCACACCAAATTTTCTTATTAATAATCATATTAATCAATTAATTCCATATATCTTATTCCATAAAATTATCCTGTAGATTCCCATACATTGTTGTTTGAAATAAAAAATAATTTAATTTAATTTTAAATTTTATAAAATAGTAAAAATCTATATGTTTGGATACAACTTGGTGATTACCAATCCAAAATACTTAGCATGGTCCTAGTTGTAGACAATTACATCACATGAAAAATCACATATATGAAATGTGTTGTAATTTAACAGTTTGTAGTATCAAATTAATGACACATGTGATATGTGAAAATTACATGGGTGATACGATTTAATACATGTTGATCAATTAGTATTTAATGACCATAAAAAGCTACCAGTTTTTAATATTACATGAAATTAAATAAAAATTTAATTTAATATAAAACATGTCGACTATAAAGTATTATCAATCTAATGAATGAAAGAACCAAATTTTATGTGGTTTAATGGATTAATTAATTAAAAATAATATTTCTATATAAATAGGTAAAGTAAATGTTGTGTGAAGAATGGGCACATGACATGTACTTTTCTTTTCAGGATGTTCACAGTACATGCCTAGGGACTCGGTTTGTACTTACCATGGTTATTGTAAAGACCCGTAAAATTACAGGGAAATTTTTTTCTTTATTTTTTTTGGGATTTTACAAGAATTCAGTTTCGGACAGCACCTGATTCCGAGGCCCGGTGAGACCGGAATAATTTTCCGAAGATTAGCTCAGGTACGTTCAGTGAACAAAAGAGCGGGATTTCCTAACATATGAACCAGTGCTTAGAATCGAAATTCGAGGGCACCGATGAAACCGCAACCCCGGTAATTGCTTCGGAACACCTTTTTCGGAGTTGTGTTTGCTCGGGTGTGGTTATTAAATTTTTGGGTTAAGTAAAGAATAAAAGAAATGGTGCAACCAATTTTATTTTTGTTCAAAGTAGTTTAACCTAAGATAAGTGGTTGGAGTGGGACCCACTGATGTTCTAAACTTCCCTTGAGAGGATATAAGGTGAGGTGGGTCCCACACGAACCCCACTCTTTCAAATTCCCTAACCCCCGATAACTCTTCCCCTTAAAATCCCCTTGTAATAAATGATGTGACTTCCTTTCACAATAAATCATGCCATATTATTTGAGAGTAATGCATTTGAATTTTAAAAATTGAAATGCATGGAATGTTATAATAAAATAAGCGTAAGAGTTATTTTATTTTGGGGTTTGTTTTGTTGTGCTGGGTTTTTGAGAGAGGGAGCAATCTTTCCGCTGAATAATTCCATCTTCCACGTTGAAGAATGAAAGAACAGCCTTCCAACTCGGTGAAGAATGCTCCACGCTTCTCCAATCCTTTTCTTTCTCCACGTCAAGGGATGAGACTCAACCGTGGGGAAACTCACCAACAATGAAGGTTCTTTTCCAGAGTTGACGGAGCGACATCACTTCCCGCATCTTCGACGAATGAACCTTTTCCAAGGTAGGGAATTAATTTGTGAATGTTAATGAACCCATGTTTACTTCCTTCTAAAACAAAGAACACAGATCAACTAAATATTATGTTGATCCGCGATGAATATGTTTGCGAGTTGGGAATTCTTGATTGCGGGGAAAACCGTAGGGGTTTGGATTTGTGTATGTGATTATTCTTTTCCATCCAATGTCTTTTCCTTTAGCCTCTTGGTATCGGATTAACGGGAGGAGGTTGGACCACACGAACATGGCTGACTCTCCTCCCCCTTTTGATGATGTGTTTTCCATGACACGAACAAAGGTGACGCGGTGCCATCGCACCACGCGGAAACAAAGAAGAATAGGGGAAGAAGCGCGGTGCCATCGCGCCGTGGAGGCCAAACAAAGCCGCGGTGCCGTCGCGGCGCGCCAGAAAACCACGAAGTGGCCGTGGTTTGTTTATTTGAACCGCGGATCATCGAGAAATCATGAAACGGTCCGCAGTCGCGATTTGAATACTTCACAGAGAAGTGCCCGTCCAGGGAGGACTGCCAGCGAAGACCGCAGGCAAAAACGGACCACCAGAGCGCATCCGGTGGTCTGCGGAAGATCCTGCCAGCGCACAGCGCGCCGCCAAGAGGGTCCTCGGCGGCTTTAGCCGCGACTGCGGATGGCGGTCCCGCAACTGCGCGGGACCATGGGAGACCGGGGGTCATAACCCCCGGCGGTCAAAGGGAGCGGCCCCCACATGGTGGGTCGCGACTTCAATCAGGGGGGCAGCACGCCCCCCTGTCCACTCAGCTCCGCGCCCTTATGAGCCAGACCTGGACCCAGTTCGGGCCGACCCAGGGGGAATCGGGCCTGGTTGGACCAGGCCCAAACCCCCTATTTTCGGGCAGTTTCTGTTCAAATTTCCATAACATGGGCTACGGACCTCTGATCAAAACACCTTCAGTTGTGATGTGATCCTTGGATTGAGACAGACGTTTCGGTATATTACACTCAAGGTTTCGGAGAACATTGGGTACGGCCGGGTTGGTTCAAACATGAAACCAACCAGGCCCTCGGATCGGAAACGCTTATAACTTGATCTCCGGACGTCCGATTGACATTCCATAGACTTTTTTGGATTACTCATGATGAGATGGAATGTTTGGCATACTTTGTCCGAGGTTTGGAAACAGTTGGATAGTGTCCGGGTTAGATTGTACCCAAAATCCAACCGGGCCCTTGGAATAGAAAAGATGATAACTTTCAGACCAGACGTCCGTTTGACAAACCGTTAGCAGCGTTGGTGATCTCGTTGAGAAACGGTCCCTATGAGTACACCCTATGAGAGTTCGGGGTACATTTGAGATATGGACGGGTTGGTTCACACACGAAACAAACCGGGCCCCTAGGACGAAAAGGCTAAATAACTCACAGACCGGGCGTCCGATTGATGCGCCGTCTGTTGCGTTGAGACCCTAATGACGAGGCATTACTTTGAGATACTTATTAATGGGACATTTTGATACTTAGAGTATCAACCTGTAGCTCGTGGAGCGGACCCTCCTGTAGATGAGCGTACCGAGTATGGAGACCATGTAGCTGGCTGAGACCTGACAACTGCTTGACCGACTCAACTTGGAGTGAGTCGACTAGCCCAGTGGACGGAGCACTATTATGTTTGGGTGCAAACCCACGGAAGATGGAGCACTAATTTGTTTGGGTGCAGACCCGCGGTTCTCAACAGAAGGAGTACCTATGAAGGCTATTAGGGGGGGGGGGGGGTGCACTACTGTGTTTGGGTGGCAGACCCCGGTGGGAAGCACTACTGTGTTTGGGTGGCTGACCTGCGGTACTCGACAGGAGGAGTACCTCAGCAGTCTTAGGTTAGTGAGCATTACCTCGGAGTCATGATAGGATCACTGTACTCGTCAAAGACGGGGCTCTTCATAAGTAATGGTTTCGATAATAAAAATCCTGGTTTGAGCTGAGTCTATGACATTTGTGTTTACCTCATGATTTGGATGGGTTACTTGATAACTTAGGTATATGTATGGTCATATAACTAAGTAGAGGTTATCTATTGAGAACTTTATTTGTGGTTATCCTTGTTGGATTTAGTGAGACCGTGAGGGTCTCGGGGTCCCTACTGAGTACCGTTATACTCACCCATGCACGGGCTATGCCCGTACCTCGTTGTGTTGGTTGCAGACGACAGACAGTACTGATAGAGGCCGAGTGTTAGAGGGAAGGACGGTATCCAGAGGTGGACCTCATGATGATTCAGTATCCGAAAGTGGACTTCATTAAGAGACAATACTCGGAGTAGGTTGACGGGCGTGAGCGTTGTGGAGGCTATTTATACCTACCCTTCAGGTAGGATCTGTGGGGGAAGATCCAGGAGCTGCGCTTTCTGTACCTACCCTTTAGGTATGATCCGTGGTGGACGATCTAGGAGCTGCGCTATCTGTACCTACCCTTCAGGTAGGATCCTTGGTGGACGATCCAGGAGCTGCTTGTCACCTTCTGACTGTTTTTTCTTTTACCTTTTACTTTACAATTGGTCTTATATTTCCGACCCCCTTTATTTTCAGCACTCCTTGTATTCAGTTTTACTTAGTGATTACTTCCGCTTGTACTCTGTGGTGATTTGTTTAATTTTATAAAGGCAATGCCTTCCCAGATATCGGGATTTATGCCTTTGGTGCTATTCACTAGCCCCTGGCCTATGGAAGGCGGGCTTGTGGTAGTCACGGCACGAGCCCTAAGGATGGGTCGTGAAAAATTGGTATCATAGGAGTTGGTTCTACCGCAGAACATAGGACTCTAATCTCTATTTTCTATGAAGCAATAGTGTTAAGGGTACCGAGTGTGTTCTTCAGTCCAGGGAGTCCAGTGTTGGTGCGGCGGCCGACGTATCCATACACCAGGACCCTGACTACTGATTTCCGACTTTGTGAACGAAAACACTGATTGCGTGTGTGTTTCCAAAAAGTTTAAAAGTCAGCTCAAACCAGGTCATCTCACCAGGTATAAATCATTTGACCGTGTCGCATCTGTTTAGGATGTCTCCATGCAGACCGTTAGTTGGAGTTTCCAAGAGAGTACTCGATGACGGCTCACCGAGTGACGAGCCTCTAGTCCAGGGCCCTTTTTACTATGTTGGCACCCTCGGGTGGTGTACCAGCAACACCTCCACCTTTTGGGAAGTAGATTCCACCAGCTAAACTAGCGAACTGTGCCCGTTGGCAGACCGCGTTGCACGAGTTCTAGTAGTAGAGGCCTCCGAGGTTACGAGGCGAGGCAGATTCTGAGACAGTAGAGCACTGGTGGGAGGCGATTGCTAGAGTTTTCCGCCTAGCTGAGACATCAGTAGATTTTATGGTGGACTTGACCACTAGTGTTTTCCAGTGAATGACCATGAGGATGGTCCGGATAGTGATGAGGCTTTGGTACATTGACCGATTCCTGAGATAGTGCCTTTGGGTAGTGTGCCAACTATGCATCACTACCTGTTGGTCAACAGTTACAACCGGCGGTACCTGTAGGTGACACATGTAGGCTTACTGCCTTACACGTGTTCTAACATCAGATACCCTCAAGTTCCAAGGCTAACCTGATTCACATGCGGCTAAGGACTGGCTTGAGGAGGTGGCTGAGAGTTTTCTAGATCTTATACAGCTTCGGCAGGACGACGTGAAGGTAGCTGAGAATTCATCGAGGCGTACCGAACATTCCGGGTACTCGATGAATATGATTCGATCAGTGCTGTAGATCTCGGACCTCTTAGCGTGATGTGTTTAAGGATATTCGAGCCATCACTTTTTCCTCTATGCATTCTTACTCATGTTAGGGTGCTAGAGAGAACCTTGAGGTTGAATGTTCTTTTGCTGAACAAATACAGCTAGAGAATGTTAAAAGTTGGAACGTAGCGAGCTTGTGCCAGTCTCAGAGACTTTGGCGTGCGAATGTTTCAAGAAGAAGTTATGTTAAGGACAGATAAATCTGCTGAGAAGCAGATGAAGAAGCGGAGCTAGGAGAGCAGCATGGGGTGGTGTACCTTTCGACATGTTACAATCACCGACCTTTGTTGTCCCTGCCAGGCTCAAGGAGCTGGAGGGCAGGGGAAGAGAGTAGCTACATGCAGTCAAGGAGCGTGACCCAAGGGCTCTAAAAATGATTCAAGGGACAGTCTGTGTCCATTACTAGCTGCCGAAACAACAGACTTTGATACAGATCATTCCTTCCATGAATATTTTCCCAGAAGTAGAGTTTCTGGTAAGCCGTGGACTTGACCATCACGTCTGTAGATACCTTGGGAGGAGACTCGATAATCACACTTACGCCGACAGTGTGGTCTGACCCACGAGGCGAGAGTTTCGGTTGGAATCTTTTGGTTGTAGCGTCGAGGCCTTACGACGTTGGTCTCGATATGGATTGGATTCACAGTTCATGCTCAGATTGACTATATTAGGAAAAAAAGGTTGTGGTCTAAATACAACGTTGGGATAGGTTTTCCTTGGTCGGCTAAAATGAAACCCCAGGAAGCATAGGATGAACTCATGCATAGGAGGGTTTGTCCGATCACTCTTCGGTTGACCAACCATACACTCATGGCAGCAGGATTTTTGAGTTTCAAATCTAATCAGGAAGTGGAGGCCTCTAGAGTTCACAGATGGTGATCGCGCCCTTAAACGGGTCTCACCTCGATGAGGTTTACGGAGATTTGGTCGAGGCGAAAAGTTATATCTGTGGTTAAACGGACCTTTCTAGGACCTCAGCAGGGTAGGTGAGGTGGTTTACCGCTTGACCCATCCACCTCAGTTGCACCAAGTGCACGCTGACTTCCACGTATCTCAACTGAAGAGATACGTGCTTGACCCGACGCATGTCATCGACCATGGAGAACTGGACTTTGGTGATGTGGTGACTTTTGTGGGGTTCCAGTAGAGGTTGAGGATCGACAGGAGATGATCCTACAAGGACGATCGATTCCTTGGGTTCGCTTTCACTGCCATTATGGGAACCTCCAGGTGAGCACATGGGAGAGGAAGGCTGAGGTGCGTGCTCAGTAACAATTTTGATTCCCTAGTTTGTGTTTTAGCTTTACGAGGACATAAAGCCCTGAGGTGGGAGTAATTTAAAGACCCTTAAAATTCAAGGGAAATTATTTTCTTAATTTTGTTTGAGATTTTACAAGAATGCAGATTCTGACAGCACCTGATTCCAAGGCAAGGTGAGCCCGTAATAATTTTCTGAAGTTTAGCTCAGGTACGTTCAATGAACGAAAGAGCGGGTTTTCCTAACTTTTGAACCAGTGCTAGGAATCAAAATATGAGGGCACCGATGAAACTGCAATGCTGATAATTACTTAGGAACACCTTTTCTGGAGTTGCGTTTGCTCGGGTATGGTTATTAAATTTTTGGGTTAAGTAAAGGATAATATAAAATGGTGAACAAATTTTGTTTTTGTTCAAAGTATTTTAACCTAAGATAAGTGGTTGGATTGGGACCCACTAATGTTCTAAACTTCCCTTGAGAGGATTTAAGGTGAGGTGCAGCCCACACGAACCCCACCCCTTCAAATTCCCTAACCCCCCATAACTCTTCCCCTTAAAACCCCCCTTGTAATAATTGATGTGACTTCCTCTCATATCAAATCATGCCATTTTATTTGAGAGTTATGCATTTGAATTTTAAAAATTTAAATGCATGGCATGTTATAATAAAATAATCATAACACTTATTTTATTTTGGGGGTTGTTTTTTTTGTGTTGGGTTTTTGAGAGAGGGAGCAATCTTTCCTCTGAAGAAGTCCATCTTCCACGTTGAAGAACACGAAGAATGGCGTTCCGACTCGGCGAAGAACGCTCCATGCTTCTCCAATCCTTTTCTTTATCCACATAAAGGGACGAGACTCAACCGCGGGGAAAATCACCGTCAATGATGGTTCTTTTCTGGTGTTGATGGAGCGACATCGCTTCCCACGTCTTCGATGAATGAACCTTTTCCAAGGTAGGGAATTAATTTCTGAATGTTAATGAACCCATGTTTACTTCCTTCTAAAACCAAGAACGCGGATCAACTAAATATTAAGTTGATCCGTGAAGAATATGTTTGCGGGTTGGCAATTCTTGATTGTGGGGAAAACCGTAGGGGTTTGGATTTGTGTACGTGGTTATTCTTTTCCATCCAACATCTTTTCCTTTTTCCGCTTGGTATCGGATTAACGGGGGGAGGTCAGACCGCACGAACACGGCTGACTCTCCTCCCCCTTTTGATGATGTGTTTTTCGTGACACGAACATAGGTGAAGTGGTGCCATCTCACTGCGTGGAAACAAAGAAGAAAAAGCGAAGAAGCGCGGCGCCATCGCGCCATGCTGTGGAGGCCGAACAAACCCGTGGCGCCGTCGCGACGTGCCAGAAAACCACGAAGAGGCCGCAGTTTGTTTATTTGACGTGCAGATCATCGGGCGATGATGGAGCGGGCTGAAATCATGATTTGAAGACTTCACAGAGAATTTCTAGTCCTGGGAGGACCACCGGCGAAGACTGCAGGCAAAACGGACCACCGGAGTGCGTCTGGCACCGGCAAGAAGTGGCGGCCGGCACCGGCTGGTCTCCAGGAGGCGGCACCGCATGGCGCGCCGCGGCTGAAGCCGCGGCAGTAGATGGCGGTCCTGTGACCACACGGGACCAGGGGAGACATGGGGTCGTAACCCCAGTGTTCAAATGGAGGGGCCCCCACGTGGGGGGCTGCGACATCGATCAGGGGGGAAGCGCCCCCCCCCCCCCCCCCCCCCCCCCCGTCCGCTCAGCTCGGCGTTGGCCGAGCTGGTCACGCGGCCGCGCGAGTGCGCCTGGCCATGCCGGGCCGCGCCGATGGGGCCGGTCTATGCCCACCGGGCGGGGCTTCACCCCAATGGGGCGGACCCGGACCCTTTTTGGGTCGACCTAGTTCGGGCCGACCCAGGGGGTCTCGGGCTAGGTCGGACCGGGCCTGAACAACCTATTTTCGGGAAATTTCTATTCAAACACACATAACGTGGGATAAGGACCTCCGATCGATGCACCGTCAGTTGAGATGCGATCCTTTGATCGATACGGTCGTTTTGGTATATTACACTCAAGGTTTCGGAAAACATTGGTTATGGCTGGGTTGTTTCGAACACGAAACCCACTGGGCCATCGGAGCGGAAACACTTATAACATGAGCTACGGACGTCCGATTGACATGCCGTCGACTTTGTTGGATTCCTATTGATGAGATGGAACTTTTGGAATACTTATCCTATGTTTTGGATTCAATTGGATAGTGTCCGGGTTGGATTGAACCCGAAATCCAACCGGGCCCCTAGAACGGAAAAGCTGATAACATTCAGACCAGACGTCCGTTTGACGAACCATTAGCGGCGTTGGTGATCTCGTTGAGAAACGGTCCTTATGAGTACACTCTATGAGATTATGGAGTACAGATGAGATACATCCGGGTTGGTTCGCACACGAAACCAACTGGGCCCCTGGGACGAAAAGGCTAAATAACTCACAGACCAGGCATCCGATTGACGCGCCGTCTTCTGCGTTGAGACCCCAATGACGAGGCGGTCCTTTGAGATGCTTCTTCGTGGGACCTTGTGATACTTGGAGTTTAGACCTGTAGCTCATGGAACGGAACCTCCATGAGACGAGCATAGGGTGTACAAAGACCATGCAGTTGGCTGAGACATGACGACTTCTTGACCGACTCGACTTGGAGTGAGTCGACTAGCCGAGTGGATGAAGCACTACAATGTTTGGGTGTAGACCCATGGCGGATGGAGCACTACTATGTTTGGATATAGACCTGTGGTTCTCAATAGAAGGTGTACCTCTGCAAGCTATTATGGGGGGGGTGCACTACTGTGTTTGGGTGGCAGACCCTAGCGGGAAGCACTACTGTATTTGGGTGGCTGACCCATGGTACTCGACAGGAGGAGTACCTCAGCAGTCTTAGGTTAGCGAGCATTACCTCGGAGTCGTGATAGGATCAATGTACTCGTCAGAGACGGGGCTCTTCAGCAGTTACGGTTTCGATAATGAAAATCCTGGTTTGAGTTGAGTCTATGACCTTTGTGTTTACCTCATGATTGAGATGGGTTACTTGATATCTTAGGTACATGTATCGGAATATACCTAATTAGAGGTTATCTGTTGAGATCTTTCTTTGTGGTTATACTTGTTGGATTTAGTGAGACCTTGAGGGTTTCAGGGTCCCTAATGGGTATCGTTATACTCACCCCTACACGGGCTATGCCTGCACCTCGTTGTGTTGGTTGCAGACGACAGATAACACTGACAGTGGCCGAGTGTTCGAGGGCTAGATGGTAACCGGAGGTGGACCTCACGACGAGTCAGAATTCAAAGGTGGACTTCATAAAGCGACAATACTCGGAGTAGGTTGGCAGGTGTGAGCGTTGTGGAGGCTATCTTTACCTACCCTTTAGGTAGGATCCATGGTGGATGATCCAGGAGCTGCGCTATCTGTACCTGCCCTTCAGGTAGGATCCGTGGTGGATGATCCAGGAGCTGTGCTATCTATACCGACCCTTCAGGTAGGATCCTTGGTGGATGATCCAGGAGCTTCTTGTCACCTTCTGGCTGCATTGTCTTTTACCTTGTACTTTACAGTTGGGCTTTTATTTCTGTCCCCCTTTACTTTCAGCACTGCTTGTATTCAGTTTTACTTAGTGATTACTTCTGTTTGTACTCTGTGGTGATTTTTTTACTTTTATGAAGGAAATGCCTTCCCAGTTATCGGGATTTACGCCTTTGGTGCTAGTCGCCAGACCCTAGCCTATGGAAGGCAGGCTTGGGGTAGTCACAGCACGGGCCCCGAGGATGGGTCGTGACAGTTAATAATTAGGTAAATGACAATTAGGAAGGATAACCGACATGTAATTAATGTTTCATGACCACCAACCTATATGTGTCATGTGTTGAATATATATGCTGCATTAATTACATAATGCCACTTAAGACCATACTTTTTCCATGAAAATACATGGAATATATAGTGTATATGAAATATACACAGCATGTAGTCTGAAAAAACCATGCTCCCCCATGTTTGTTTTACATGTAGTTCATTTAATGAAAATGGTGTGTATTTATTACATGATGATCCATAGTCTATTCAGGTGTCCTTGCCAATGAAAATGGATACACGATGTGTGTTAAACATGTATATTCAATGTTACTATTTGTTATTCGAAAAGATTTATTGGATCCTTTGGATGGGATATTCGAACAGATTCGTTAATTATTATCTTATATGGGTTAATTTAGTGAGAATAAAAGAGAAAAAATAATATATATTTTCTGATGTACATGATTTGGATGCCATGACCAAAGTGTATTTTTATGATGAAATTTGGAAGACACACAAAAACTGGGACGATATTCTATATTAAATTAATAATTAATTTAATTTTATATGAAGTAAGTTTACCTCTATCTTGATATGTTTATTCAATTAAGATTTTGATAATAAAAAAACATTTTGGTCTACAATCATTTCACTTATGTGATCCATGTGTATAATCTCTCTCATGGCGGTTGACATGTGTCCCTTTGATCACTAAACAATACCAATTAATTTTCATGTGTTGTTGTAGAAAATAAATCATATTTTAGAGTTCACCTTTATCACTAAAACAATTACTTCATACATTAAGAATAATACATTCACTCAGATTCTTAATAATATATAGGACGAAGGATAATATATTGGTCTTGTGTAAATAAACTCTAGATCCTTCTTTGGTATTGAGAGAGTGCTCTAGATTTCATTCTGTGCAATGATTCTCCAATTCAATTGACTAAGACATAATAGATATAGTAAGTTATTTATAGATTTATGGGTTATGGTTAAATATTATTTAATTTCACATATTCCATTAGTAATATATTAACCTCTTAAATGACTCCATTATATATAATAATAATGTTATATTCTCATGGTTTATAATAACTGGAACACAGATAAATATTAATTTTCCATATTATAAATTAATAATGATTGCTGGAACTCATTTAAGCCCACCTAGACTCCTCATAAATTATTGGATACATGAATATATATGTAACTAAACGTTAATTAAATAGAAAAACATATAAATAAATATTTTATATCCATATAATTTAATAACTATCATACAAATATAAGTTTATTTAATTTATCTGATCAATAAAACTAGAATAAAATTATTTATCAAACATGAGAGTAATATTTATTCTAATAATTAAATTAAAATAGTATTCAATTGAGATCAATGAAAAAAATTGGTATGTGAAACATTAGGCTTATTCCTCACTGTAATTAGGTAGGTTTTCTTAAAGTCCAAAACTAATTTAATGAAATGGGTCATGTAATCCATGAGGAAGAAGTTAATACTGTAATTCCAAAACCATATATGAGTAAAAACATTATACCCCTGTTCTCAATATTTAATCCAGAAAGTTCTATACATTTGTCATCAATCTTTATTCTTGATATATATTTATTTTATTATCTAGAATAAACATGTGTACATCACTACGACTATGGAATTTACTTTCATGGTTTTATTCTAATAAAATGGTCGATATATTAGTTTCCACAAATAGAAGGGAATTTTTTTAAATTACTTACTCCTTAATAACATACCTACCAGAACATACCAAATGTATCCTACTTAGTATGAAAATATTACATCACATGATTCATAAATAAATATAATTATATGAGTCAAAATATGTGTTAATAATAATATTAATTTTCTGACCAATACACAAAACCCAAAATAAGCGTATCTGTTGACACACAAACATTCATATTTCTTATTAGAAGGTATATCCTCATAATATCTAAATTTAGAAATCACCATATGTAAAATTAATGATATGAAGACTCATCCTCTTATGAATAATTTCTCCTAAAAGTAAAAAAAATATTATTTTCCCTAAAAATGTTCATCATCTTAACTATAATATAAAATATTTAAGAGATATCATAATAACATATGATGGTTCTCATAATAGTAGGAATTTTTATGGTGAATTTTGATGCCATAGATACCCTAGGATATTAGTATATTCAAGTAATGAATGTTAATGTTCAATATGTGATATAGTACATTTAATATCCACTTCTTTGAATATAATCAGTAATCTGAAGAACAAAGCTATTAGTTCTAGGAAACTGATTCCAACATGTCTCAGTAATAGACATGCAAGGATGACCCCCAATTTCATCTAGAGCCTATAAAAAATAAATATTATAGATGTCAGGATAATTCCTCCTAAACCATACATTCTAGTCCCAGAACATAATCCCAACTGAGGTTACATCCTAAAACTAAAAAGTAATGGGAGGAGTATCCCTCTATGATTTTATGATATACAACCCTCCCACTAAAACATATGTGGTATAAGATTTTCTTCCAATAATATTACATTTAAACCAAATAATACACATGTAGGATTTATTTTCATTAATAATCTAATTAATACAAATCATCATAAATTAATTTTTTTCCTCACTCAAACATGCTATGTGAAAAAAAATTTCATAAATAATTTAGATATAAGGCATCATCATGAATCTAAATGTTTCATCTAAGATATCATAATTGTTTCAATTTTATAAAAATGATATTACATACACTTCACACCTAGGATAAACCATACCCCTAATACCTATTATCACAAACTAATCTTTTGGATATAGTGTATCCCTCCCCTGACACCCACCCCAATCCACTAGCAGTGAGATTTGACCTTCTTGCACTTCCATTTTATATATAGTTAACCAGTTTCATCCTTCCATGGATTCAACATGAAGGGAACCCAATCCCAATCAATTAGGTGTCATGGTGATCCATGAAAGACAATCTTTAAACATCATTGGGGAAATTTACACATCAAATAAAATGTGACTAACGAGTTTTACAAAATAATTATCATTATTATTGATGTGGGAAATGGAACCTTCATTTTTTGGTCTATGGAATTATGTAACCACCATACAATGAATACCCTTAAACATTCCATGATCATTTCATAATTCATTTTAAAAAATACTCCACTTCTAACAAAAAATATTCCCCTCTTACATGGTCATTTGAGTCCTCACTCTTTTACCATTATCACCATTGTTCACCGTTCTCCAAACCATAAACATCATAAAAAAACTCCATCTTTAGTAGTATTATCCACATACATAATCCTATATATGTGACCTATAAATTATATCACCTTCTCTGTGAAACCCTAAGTTTAACCCCAATATTTATGGTAGTTCTTCTTTTTTTATTATTACTTTTGAAGTAATATATTTTTTGAGTTGATAATAGGTTTTTTTGGATGGTTTTAATATGTTTGAAGTGTGTTTATTTTTGAAAAGTTAAGGTAAACCATGAATCTTATCCAAGAATAAATTTTAGGTAACTTGGTAGTAACTAGGCTGGAACATGTCTAATGTATGGTTTGGCACATAATTTCACAAAACCAATAAAATTAAGAATTTGGGGATAGATACATTTCCCATGGTTGGTGCACGCTTTTTCAAACCATATAGCACAACTATGGGATCCCTTAGGTGATTTCCAATAGCACTAGCACCATTGGTTAATATTTTATTAAATTTTGTATCCTAACCATGTGATGCTAATTAATAAAAACTAAAAATTGGATTTTAATTCCATATTTTTTTTGAAAAATATTATTTTCCTTCCTTTTACTATGTATCTCATACTAGAGAACTTCTCTAGGAAATTTTTTTGATTACCTTCAATTATAAATATTATTTTTAGGGATCTATATACCTTGGATCAAGAAAATAAATGATATCTATATATTTTCATTTTTCTCTCTCTATATCTTGACATATCTTCCCATGAAAAATGATAGATCTTATATATTATGGATAGATATATAGTCTATGATATTTTTTAATGATATAATTATTGGATCTATTGATGAAATGAAATTTTGATCCCAAACATAGAAGATATGTTGTTACATAATTTGGTTTCATCTCCTATTGTGAGGTAGGTGGATTCTTTATATTCTCTACGTGTTCTAGAACATGATGAATTAATTTTAATTAAATGTTTTTCATTTATGTTAAAAGAAAACATGCATTGAGTTCTTGATAGAGACCCATTTTTGGATGATATATAAATATAAATATTAATTGGTTTCTAAAATATCATTAGTTCCATGTTTTAAATTATGAATTTGAGATGATTCATGCGTGGTTTTTGATTCAAATATTTAAAAATAATTGTTGGTTTAGAAAATGAATAGGTATTAGAAAATTGTATACATGGGAGGTATTTCTTCATCATTACATTGGATGTGGACATGCCTTTATGGACATGACACGAGGTTCTATACTAAAGGGACCTGAAGAATAGTCACGTAGTAACAACTTAGAGGATTGATCAGTAACCACTCATGAGTATGTGATTATCACCTAGAATGCTTGTCTATGTGTTTAAGAATATGCAGTTTTGGTATGATAAGTTAAATTAATGGATAAATTTATTTTTATTTTTATTTTAATTGTTTTAAATTTGTATTCTACATTAATTTTCCTATAATTAATTAAAAATTATATTTTTAATAGTGTGTTAACAAGTTTTTTTCCTTGTGGAGTGTGTGGAAATGTTTTTTTGGGATTTTCTATAGGTTATGATTACTCACCCCTATATATAGACAATTTTGGACATGTAGATGCAATATTAAATGATATAGAAAAGGGGAAGAAATCATTTTTTATCTTTTGGTGCCTCTTGATGTAGCTATCTGGAGTTAGAGCTATGGAGTTAATAATTTATAGGGAGTATGGATTGGTGCAACCTAAGTTAATGAGTAAATATTTATTTTAGTGGCCTCTTATTTTTTCTTTTTATTTATAGTATTTCTATAATATTTTTTGTTGTTGGAATTTTAGTTTTATTGTATATCATTCATGCACCATATAGTTTGGTTCTATTTTTATATATATAATTTTTGTGGTTGTGTAAATGGAATATCAAATTTCTATTAACCCTTGGAATTTATTGCTATCCATTGGTGTCTTGGAAATGTAAAATTAGGTTAGTGGCATTTCATATCTTCCAAAGAAAATGGTCTAGGTTCTGATAATAAAAGTAGTATTAGTTTTGGTCAATCCATTGTATTGTGATGGTAGAAAAAAGATAAGATATGTTAGAGCATATAATTTATAGTGTAAAAAAACTGATATGAACTATTTATGTTTAAATTCATGTTACTAAGGTAATCTAGGTACCAAAAGTTTTCAAAAACCCTTTTTGGTGTGTTTTCAACTCATCAACATGGGTTTTTCCAATGCATGTATCATATCATATAGTAGTTAATAAAATTCCCAATGGGAATGAATTACTCATATTATATTTGATGGTTCTTGAAAATTAATTATGATGATTTTTTATTTTATTGATTTGGAATTTTTTAACACTTCATTTTACTAGAAAGTGATGAATATGTGATATTTGTTATATTTATAGACAAATGGCCTTGGTTAAATGACCTAGAAACCCGAAATAAGAATCTGTAGAGAATGTAGTTACACCAAAACCCTAGGTAGACAAATAAATTTTCAAGATCTATGTATGAAAAACATTAGGTTAGTAATGTGGATATTTTAAAGATAATATTCACAAGTCATTACATTTTTTAGGAATATCTGGTCATGTCATTTATCCTAAAAAACGAACCTTTAGTTTTCAACGAATTGATGCAGCATGTCTTTCAATAAATCTTTAAATGTGTTATTTTTTGGATGAAATTTTGTGTATTATTAAACCCCAAAAGGATATGTAGAATATTATTAGATTATATTCAACATTATTAATGTGAACCAATTATATAAAAAAATTTCTAAATTTTATTTCTTATATATGGAGTTTTCTTCTTTAGCCATGTCATTTTTAATAAAGGGGTATTTATATATCATAAAATGTATAATTCATTGCCTCATGAAAACCAAAGAATACTACCCTTAAGATAAATCAATTTCTAAGATTTGTAAGATAATATCAATTATTAGTTTGATACTTCTAAAATGTAACATATTTTAGTACAAAAATCGCGAGAAAGGGAACTCCATTCCACTAGAGTAATGATTCTTAGCCATATTTTTTGGATATTAATTCCAGGATAAATTTGGAACAAATTATTTTCATTATAGATATTAGAAAAGGTTATGTGGATTATTTTAAAACAATCTAATCTCTGATCAGTTGTGTTCTCATGCAAGGAGATCATGTCATAGCTTATGGATCATTATAGTTGTGAATTTATGAAAATAAGTATTGGAATCATTAATTATAACTGTACATAGTGTTTTAGGCTTTAAAAACATTTCATCCTTATCTATTTGGATTGTATTTCACTTTCTATAAATATTGAAAAATCTTGAAACACATATTTTGAAAAAGGAATTAGAACCAATGAAAAATATCATGGATGGAATAACTTCATATATTCAACTTTAACATGGTTTATACATCAAGAAAATAAAATTATATGGAAGATTATTTATGTTAAAAGACCTATATTAAATTATCCAAATAAAATTATGATTACTGTAAATTAATGTGAATGATTCCAAATATACATTTTCATTTCTTTGAGAAGAATGAAGATATTTTCATATTTCTAATAAATCTTATACATTATTTGGTTGAGTATGTCAATGAGGATCAACTATCATATTCTAATTTCCTCAAAATTAGGAAACAAATAAATTGTGGGTGGAATTTATTTATAGAAGTAACATAAAAACATGGTGTTACATTTTTTGGGATTTGATAGTCATTCCTTCATTTTTTTGGAACAACTTCTTTATTTTTATCATAATTCTTAGTGTGTAATTTTTCTATGAATCCAAAAGTTATAAAAGGATTTTAGGACCCATTTTCATTTTCAGATAGAGAATAAAACATGGTTTATTATGTTTTAAAATTAATAACAAGTCAATAGGGAATGGCTGATCTTTAATGACCAACAAAAACACTATAATATTCTCATATACCTATATGAAAATGGGATTAGATAATTATAGTCTTGTTCACAAGTTTATCGATAACTATTAAAAAGTATGATTCAATATAAGTGATTGTAGATCAACTCACAAAGTCATCCCACTTCATTCAAATTATAAAATTTAATATGATAGATGAATTGAGAAATTTCTACATTTGGGAAGTGGTAAAATTACATGGAATACCAATTTCATTCATCTATGACTAATATCTTCATTTTACCTCAAGTGTTTGGCTATCACTTAATAGAAATTTTGGTTATCCAATTGACCTTGAGAATAATATGCCTTCCTCAAATGGATGGGAAATCAGAAAGAAAGTTTCAAAAACAAGAAGAAGTGATACAATATTATGTTTGGATTTCAATGTATCGTGGAAGGATCATTTTTCCTTATTAGATTTTTTGTATAACAACAATTATCAATCCATGATATTTCTGTCACCATTCAATGAAGCTTATGACCATCCATGCTGATCTACTCCTTTTTTGGTAGATATTGAGAAAATGAACTTTTGAGATATAACCCCATTCATGAGATGACTAAGAAGATTTAAATGACTAAGAAAAGGGTTTTTAAAAACCTAATTCCATTAGAAATCTTATGCAGATAATAATGTTCTCCATTTCCCTTAAGAATTGTTGTTCATGTATTATTTAAAATCCCTACTAGGATAGGGAATCATCTTTTTGGTAAGAAAATAAAATTTATATCCTCAGTATGTGGAAATTTTTAGATATTTGAATGAATTGGTGATGTTTCTTATCCTTTGGGTTTCCCAATATGTTTTAGTTTAGTTCATAATGCATTTCAAGAATCTAAAATGATAAAATACCATACTAATTATAGCCATGTGATTCAATGGAATATTAATATGGAAGCATCTGCTATGTTTATTCATTCATCAATCCATATCATATAAATATATAATAAGGTATTTAATGTAAAAAATATTCCACTGGTTTTATTAGTAAGGAAACATGGTGAAATTTATAAGGAGACATGGTAATGTAGGAATCAAATTCTTGACAATGGATTGAAGTTTTCTAAAGCATCAGAAATATCTAATTTTGAAAGGAAAAAACCCTTATAGTGGAGAGAATGTAACAACCCTAGTTTATGTAACTAACATATTTTTATATCTTTTGAATATATATAATATTTGGGTTGATTTATTGGATTTTTTAGCTGGTTTAAATATTTTAGATTGGGTTTTAATGGTGAAATGTGTAATAATTTTTAAGGGAAACTATGAAACTTCTCTAAGAAACCATGTAAGTGAATTTGGGAGTTACTGGGCAGGTTCATAGTTGGCTCATAGTTCAGAATATGGTTTGACCAAACCATGTAACTTGGTATTTTTTAGATTGATGCATTTCACATAGTTGATGTATGGTTTATCAAACCATGTACCTCTTGGGTGATGTCGAGTAGAAATAACATTGTAGATGCATGGTTTGTTAAACCATAAAACATTACTCTATGATGCAGATTAAAAACATCCAAAAATAGAATTTTTATTCCATTTTCACAAAAAAAACTCTCATGTCAATTCAATTGACTTATAATCTCAAACCATATAACTCCTCTAGGTGATTTTTTAAATTACATTTGATCTAAAAGAATAATATCATAAATTTATATGCCTTGGATTTCCAAAATCAATAGTTATTAAATTTTCCCCTTTTCACTCTAGATATTCACATCTCCTCCAAAATATCTAAATATGATCTCTTTAGGGTATTCCTATAGTCTATGATGTATTTTAATGAAATCATGAATAGATCTAATGAATTATGCAAATTTCAAGCTCAAATCTAGAGGTCTCATTATTTCATTCAATGATTTTTTACCCATTACGAGGTATGTAGTATTATCTCTCTTTTGATGTTATTCAATATCTTAAATGATTAATTTTTGAAAAAAAAATTATTTGAATAAAAAATTAAAATCATGATTATTTCTTGTTGGAAACCCATTTTATTAGTTATTTATAAATCATAAATTTTAGTTTTTTTAAATTATATTTTTTTACATGTTTTAAATTATTAATTTGAGATGATGCATACATGGTGTCTGATTTTATAATTAAAAAATTATGCATTTAATAAATGAATTTCTTGGAGAACTTGGCATACATGTGTAGTGGGATATCATAATTTAATTATATGTGGAAATTACTTTAAGGACATGGTGTGATGTTCTATAAAAGAGGAACCTAGAGAATGGTCACCTAGTGATGAGTTGGTGAATCAATGAGTAACCTCTCATGAGTATGATATTATACCCAGTAATGTTTTTTTATTATTCTGAGGATTTTTTTTAGGTATTGCAAGTGGAATTAGTGGATAAAGTTTTTCTATGTTAAATTTAATTTTTTAAAAAAAATTAAACTACTTAAATGTTCTTGTCTATTATTTTAAATTATATTTTTAACTACGTACCAAATTTATTTATTTTTAGTGGTGTGTGTGGGAAACTTTTTGGTGGATTACCTACTAGTTAAATTATAAACCCCTTTAATATGAATGTTGTTTGATATAAAGATGATATTTTTATAATATATAAAAGGTTATTATTTTTTATTTCTCCAGTGGTTCCTCTAGATATATCTTTATAGAGTCAGATATTTGGAGTTGATAATTTCCTTAGAGTCTAGAGTGGATCGACCATATTACCCCTCTAGTATATTTTGTCACCACCTCCTCTATATATAGTACAAGACAAAAATATTTCTTTTTATAATACATGTTTAGTAGTGTAAACTAAGAAACTATACCATATATTATATATTTCATAATGGAATCTACCTCATATCTTGTAGTTATCCTAAGATCTCCACATGTACTGATTTCCTCCTCTCATCCAACTGTACAATGAGGGACACTAACACCACATTTTTATGAATATAATGTCCTATCATGGACTACAAATTTCAGGAGTATCTCATATTTTTTGTATAACAAGATGTTTTTTCTCCACTACACATTGTTCCAATAAGATGTAAACTAGTATTTTTAATATACATTAAAAAAATAATTACAAATATGAATATCTATGATAAATAAATATATTATTTTATTAAATATGTAAATTATTATTACATTGTCAACATAAATATTAGTGACCCAATGAGGGGAATCCTCAGTGCTACAACATCCTATCACACACACACACCCACACACAATCATACTCGGATATCCTTGATGGTGGATTAGAGGGGGGGGGGGGCTTGATAGTGGGTCTTCATTGTTAATTATTCCATATGTTATCTATTATTCATCAGTTATCTGTCTTCTTAATTGGGTTATGGGAATTTGTTTCGGTTTATTCCCCTTATATTTAGTGGTTTCCTATCAGAATTACTACAAGATGGACCTTTCCCATTTTCACCCCATATTTCTTCATTGGCCATGTCTCTCATTTTCTCCCTTACTAGTTTTGGTCCATAACATTTGGCGATTCTTTCGTTATTATTCCAAGAAATTGTTTCAAATGTTTGGTTCAATTATCTTGATGATATATTTTTGACAATGAATAATAGGAAAAGTTATAATCCATGATTGTTGATAAAAGATTATCCCAAGTCATGTTATATCGGAATAAGATAATTTTTTTTCCTTTGTAGTTTTTGGAGTATATTCATTACTTGAAGGTGATAGATTTTTTGAATATTTAGATTACATATAATTCTTATCAAAATAATCTTAATGTATATAACATGTTATTTTATGTTTGGAGAAGAACATATGTTTGAAACATAATAAAATTGGAACCACCATATAATGTTTCTAGATTAAATGTTCCAAAAAAGTATGGTTATAATGGATGAAGTCAAATGGTTGAATTTTATTGAATAGAGGTGATTGGATGGAAGATATAACCAAGTTTTAGTCTGAAAAATTTACACTTTAATCATAAAATATCTTCATACAAATACATGTTAGTCAATGCTTTGTGATGTTTTTATCATTGATTAAACAAAAAAAATCTATCTAGGTTTGATTTTAGGTGAATATTAGAATAATAAATTTACATGTGTAAAAGTGGTTCATGATGTAAGATTTTTTTGAGACATGGTTGACTAATTTATCTATAAAATAGGGTTTTGAATTGACTTACTAGATAGTGAAAAATTAATATGGAATCCAAATAAAAAATTCATGTAATATCCTCAGGCAGAGAAGTATTATTGATGTTCTAGATGGAAAAGTGGTTGGAAACATGATAGATAGATAAACGTGGAAGTTTTTAATGAATTGGTGTCAGATAAATAATATTGTATTAATATTCATATAGTCATCATAAATAGGAAACATGTGAAGATAATTGGATAGAGAAATTATTATATCCTATGGAATCATGAAAAAACATTGGATAAAAATTTACAACTGATGTTATTGGAAAAAAATCCCTGATTGAATTTATTATATAGATATTTATGTGTTTATTCATTGGATAAATATTTTTAATAGAATTTATCAAATTTAGGTTTCAAAGTGAAGTCATTGGATAAAGGTCTACATGTGATGTCATTAAATAGAGGATTCTAGATAAAAATATTGGATAGAGGGTTATTGATATTTGTAATAGAAATAATATTACCAAACTGGGAAGTCCAATGATGAAAAACCAGATATAGGTATCTTATGATAAGTTACAAATGAATAATGTTAATGAAAAAACAGGAACTCAATGATACTAGATGAAATGATCTATGGATTTTATCAGATAAATCAAACCAAGAATAAAGTATGAATCCATTGGATATAGTAAGATTTCAATGATTACTGGATAAAGGTTTCTAGATAGAGTTGAAGATTATGAGGTTATCTCTAGGAGTATTATATATATTTTTAATCTCCAAACAGAATGGATGTGATGACTATAAGTATAAAGTATTATATAATCATGAAGTTAAAATCAATATTCAACTTAATATTTAAGGATGTTGTAATGTGATTTTTGACATCCTTATATAAATTTTTTGAAATGAATATCATTGAATCCAATTTGTGTGGTGGTTTTAAGGTGGTCATCTAAAAAATGATTTTAGAAAGATATTCTATGTTTTATGTAGAAATTTTAATTTGAATCCCATGATTTTACTTAATTTTTGGAGAAGTTTTACCTATATAAATAGGCGTTGGTGAGAAGTGAATATGCTATAGATTTTTTCGAGAAGAGGAGTTATTATCAATTATTTAGTATGGAAGTACTAACCAGAAAGTTTCATATATTTTATTTTGGTCAATTTATTATAAAAATAAGAGGGTACTAGATGAAAATGTATGGCACCATATGATTTAATAAGGTACAAGATGATGAAGAATATACTATACAAAGTAGTAAGGTTTTAGAAAAATATAAGAAGTGTTAGAAAAATAGGATCTAGAAAAGCATACATAGGATGAATTGTATCATATGTGATAGTGATGAATTTGATTAATAGGTGACAGATGAATAAGTTAACAAAAAAGAAGTTTTGTACTAGAGTGAATAAGAAGATGTGAATAATTCTTGCACTAGTATAAGAAAATAGGCATTCAAGTTGTTGTTATGAAGAGGTAGTAGGTTTTGTGCTCTATGTTTCATACAATGGAATAACAAGAATTTATTTCACTATACTTTTCAAGTAGGAGAATTGGAAGAAGAAAAAAATTGCACTAAAAAATTTAGTATACTTCCTATTGGATGAAAAATTTATTGGTGTTGTAAATAATACTAAGACAAAGTTAAATACGGTCAACATAGACAATATAAATATCCATCAAGGATCTAAATTAGGGATAATCATTCTCTATTATTGGTAAGTGGGAATGTTTTATAACACCCTCATAACATGTTTGTTACCACATATGGAGACTAGATTATTTCTATTCCAAAACACCGAATTTTTTATCTCATTATAGTGGAGAATCTAGGTATTGTTCGGCACCACACAAAAAAGGACTTTATACTCTTACTGACTAGTGAAACTTATAAAAACAAAGTGTTCTATACTTTACTAGATTTTATATTCTTTTATACAAAAATGAATATCAAAATGAAGAATCAAGATTATAAGATTTCTAATATGTAAATGGATAAAAAGTATTAATTATTTTAAAACTTAACCAACACTAATTCACCCCTCTCAATGTTCATCATATCCAAAAGTGGTCCTAACAATATATATCATATCATGGTTATCCCTTATTGGATTATCTACTTAGAAGTTGTTCTCTTTTTTTTATTTTATTTTATTTTCTTTATTTATAATGAAGTGTAGTTTCGGTGAATATTCACTTATCTTATAGAAGAATACTATTTTTACCAAGACTACGGTCATCATAAGAAATAATGAGTAATGAAATTTTAAAAAGATATCCCTCTTAATCCAAGATGAATAAAAATTTATTTTCTATACATGGAATTATAAAAACGATGAGAAATATATATTTTGAATTGAAAAACTATTGTTTTAATCACCACCTCAGAAATATACAACATTCATACATGAAGTTAGTCAATTGATCATGAGGTTTGTAAAAATAAATTCTCAAATTGTTTTTAAGAATAAAAACCTAGCATAATTGGTGATAAGATCTATCTATATCTTCGAAATAAATATAATAATGTTGATTAAAATATATTTTTCGTTTCATTATTAGATATAAAATATCTCTAGTATTTTGTGTCATTGAATGTATGAAGGAATAAATCAATTATCATAAATATAAAAAAATAACATGGAGATTATTTTTCCAGAAAATGATCTATATACATAATTCTCTCTCTAAAGGTTAGATAATTTAAGATAAGAAGAGTGGAGATTGAAATAATATCCTCAAAATTTGGAATCAAAAGGATAAATAAAATTGGATAGAAAATGGTGTCCAAAATACTCTGGAAGAAAATATCCATTAATATGAACAATCTTTTATAAATATAATATATTTCAAGGAAATTAAATTATAATTAATGTTCAATAATATCAAGGATCATGAATCATTGTTACAATACCACGTTAAGATTCATGATGATGTGGTTGAATAAATAATGAAATATTTTGAAGAGAATGTGACATTGATTGAATATCAAAGAAGCACTGTTAATATGAGTTGTCTAGATCTATAATTATAATTATTTAATTTTCAAAAATAGTTTATTTATTCTTCAATATAAGTAGAAAGTTTATACTATCAAACAATTCTCAATCTAGGATTCTGATAATAAAATACCTCTAATATTTGATAATGAGTCCATAAAATCATTTAATTATTTATTTCAAGTAGATGTTAAGAAATAATTACCATATATACCTTTTTATAATGTTTTATGTAAATATATTTTCATGAGTAGTGTAGTATAAAAAAATCTATACATGTATTGATAAATAAGAGAGCAGAGGAACCTACCACCATGTATATACTGGATATGAAAAGTAATATGGATGTCGTTTCCTCATTAATATCCCAAATATTTAGGAAGAAAAACCCAAAAAAACATGCCCATTTAGCTAGAAATTATATATAGCATATTGTAGATATAAGAATATCATGTTTCTTAGTTAATTTAGATAATGATACAGGTTCAAAGATTGTGCATTGGATTGTTGGAACAATCCTTAAACTGTTAAAACAAAAAGGTTGTCCATGTAAAGGGGGAGAATTCTAAATATTATGAAGAAACAATGATAAATTATAAAAAATATGTATATTTAAGATAAATTGGTAATTATTGAGAATATATTTTATTTATGAAATAATGGTGGTCATAATATATTTATGAGGTTATGTCAACATGTATCAAAATTAGATAAAAAATAAAACCACAGAAGTTAATAAAGAAAGAAAAATCTTCCTTGGGAATTAAATAAATGAATTACAAAAGTCCTAACTATCCCACAAATATATTAGATAAAATAAATTAAAGGTCCTGGTATATCATATCCAATTTTTTGAATACAATTTCTATATCTAAATGATCTAACATGAAGAAAGGAACCTAGAAGAAGACACGAAGAGACTCCATGTGGATTTTCAATAAACATAATGATATATTACTTATTTAGCTAGTAAATCTAGAGAAATAAATAAAGGTGGAAGAGGCCTAATCAAAATCCTGTTCTAAAAATATTATGATTCCTCCTGATGATCTAAAAATTCCAGAGTGGCTATCAAAAAAATAAAACCCATGTGTTGAATAAGTCCCAAGTGGGAGATGTAAAGAAGTTGGTCACAATGCTAAATCATGTCTTACTATTTTTATATAAAAACAAATGGTCCCTAAATAATTAATAATATATTATCTAATAAGATTCTTAAGAAAAAAATTTATATATACAATGTATAATAAGAGGTGAGGACATCACTCTTCCTCAAAATAAACAATAATTTATGTTCACATGTAAAAAACATGAAGAATTATTGAAATAGAGAAACTTGGTTTAGAAAATATTCTCAACCTTTTTATTCATATTATGAATCAAGGAAGGTCCATATCATTCCCTTCATGATCATGAAATTCATATGTGCTTGTTATGTATGGAATTTATGGGGAATCATTATCTCATGGGGAGTACCAAAGTAAGTGGATGTGCTATCAACATTGGACAAAATTATTTAAACAAATTACTATATTATGATGATTTCTATATTGATACAATGAAAAATATAATTAGTGGATCATATTAAATGATTTTGTAATGGTTTTTGTCAAAAAATGACATAAATTTGTAGAATATCCCATATTGGTTTGATCTCACTTTTAGAATTCTGAAGGAAATGTATTGAAGAAGATTAAACATCATGAATTTGTAGAAATTGAATAAAATTTATATCCACAAATAAAAGATTCATTTTGGTGTTTTCTAAACATATAAATCCAAAATCATATCAATTGTAGATATCAAAGATTATAAATATAATTATCAATGTATTCTTGATTAGGAGACAAGTTGAGTGTATTAAAAGAAGCCTCTAAAATTATCATTTCATGAAAATATGACTATTCTTTAATGTGCCTGAAATAATTTCATTAGAAATGGTACATCTTTATTAATCTCCCATCAAGTGATACTTAAATAAAAATCATTACAAAAAGGGGTAGAAATTAATTTAATCAGTTATATATTTAATGTACCTTAATTAAAGTGTACCAAGGTTATTAATATTCCTATTTGAAGTTAATTGTCTTCAATATATTTGTTGATTTATATAGAAACCCAAAATATTCACACATAAATATTAAGTATTTTAAGATTAATATTCAATACATAACATTATGGTCCATGAAAAAACCATAAATGTTTAGTGACTTTAGATACTAGATACATGAACATATAATTTAGGTATATTCGTCATCGTCTCTCATAGAGTTCTTTTCACTTTGTACCATTGTTGACATATCCTACTTGAAAAAAATTCTTCATAACCATGGGATAGTTAAAAAATAGTTATCTTCGATTCTTAGTTAGGTTAATCATGATAAATTTTCAATTTTTGATCATAAAAAAGAATATGATAAGCATAAGGGAGTGAGTTCATGATCCTAACTTATAATTTTTATAACCAATCTTTCATAGATCAAAAACATAAGTCATGGAATAAAACATTATCATTTTAAATGACATGAATCATAAGAGTGAGAAATGATCATAAATATAACATGAACCATAATATCATGTCATGGAAGTGTTAAACCATCATAGGTATAGAAACCCTTTCACATGTCAAGGTTAACTACCAAGACCATCAAATCATAATCCATTAGGCATGAATACATGTTTCTAAAATAATAATAGACTAGGAATCACCGCCTCATTTCTCATAGTGGATCTATTTTGTCTGCCTATTTCCCAAAGTGGATTAGGCAACTCAACATGTTTCCCATATTAGATCTATCACATCAACATGAATCCCATAATTATATCATGAGATATATAACCTTTTTAAATGAAATAGAATGATATAAAACTTTGGTCCCACCCATCACATAATGAAAACCATACATATATGCACAAGAATATCATAGTAAATTATTTTTATCACTATATCATAACACATTAAAAAAATTTGTTTTTGTATTCATTTAATACATTTATCATAGCATAAACCAGGTAAAATAAATGGGTTTAATGAAAATCACATTATCATAATCATAAAAAAATACTAAGAGAGAATAAGCATAGAATCATTGGATTGTATCCCCAGTAAAAAATAATTAACATCAAATTATACCATCTTAGATAAAAATCCACTTAATATCAATGGATTATTTCATGACTAAAGTACCCATTTTATTTTGAGACCACTTATTTAAACTAAAAATATTTCCAAAATATTAAGGAAATAATTTTATAAAAAAGTAAGTATAGAAAAATTTAAAAACATATTAAAAATATTGAGTGGTTATGGTGGTTTTAAATTCCATTCATGTAGTTTAAAACAAAACAAACATTACGTTCACATTATTGGGAAAAATTCAAAAATATTTTTTTTAAATGATAGGTAGATTCATTTGAAATTTTTTTAATCAAATTAGAAAATTTTTAAAAATGAAAATTAATAATAAATTGAGGATGATAAAAAACATTTTTTAAAGTATTTTATATAAAATAAGTACATCCAAGAAACAATTACCAAATGGATAGTAAAACATAGTCTGTTTTCCTTAAAATAATTATTTATGTCTCTTGAGTACTTAAAATTTGTAAAATGAAATGAAAAAATTTATTCTAAAAAAATAACTATAGGAAAATAAAACATAAATCGATTTATAAGATAATTATCACAATATTTTCCATATGTAAATTCAAACATAAATAATCTTGAATAAAATGGGATTATGACTTAAATCCCTTACCTCAACTATTTTTTTCCTCACATATGTTCAAACATCCCCTAAAATAAATATAGGTATATTATAAAAGTATTATAGAACCATAATAATATATATAATACCATATATTATTTACTTATCACATATTTTCACCTTTTTATTAAAAATTTATTTTTAAAATCACTATTCATGTTGACAATTGCTTCATTTTTCATACATGTTTTGGTTCGGAAGTTCCAATACTTAAAATTTTATCATGGATACCACATATATAGATTTTTTTAAATATATAAATATTAATATATTAATAATATATATTTTTACAATCATCTATAAAATATAGAGAGGTAAAAATGAAATACATCGTTCATGGAGACAGTGGGTCGTACATACGCATGACCACTGGTTTCACTATTTGACCGGTAGAAAAAAAAGGTAAATAAAAAATTTCAGTTGTAGAATAATTATTATATAATATATATAATATATATTCATTATATATATCCTTATTATCATCCATGTAAAATGAAAAAGAAAAATGAATAACTTCGCTTAAAGGAGGTGGTAATCCACACGTATGCGTGTGTGATGTTATCATTTTCCAAGGGATAGGAAAAGGTCCAAAATAATTATTAAATCATCATAATAACTGTAAAGTATATTTAATATACTGAATTTATTATTTTATAATATTTTTATAGGAGGTATAAAAATAAATAAACTTGAGAATTCTTGGTTGAGTGTTATAACACTTCATTAAGAAAACTTCTTTGACATACACCTTAAGCCTTGAAAAGATGGTATTGTGAGAAGAAAAAAAGATTTAAGATATATTTAATGTATCTATGATGATATTATTGTAGTAATTCTAAGATATATATTTCAAAAAAATCATAAATAATGTAGTATATCAGGATCCCTTTTATAAGTAATGGGAGAGACACTCATGGAATTAATTAATATATTAAATTAAAATAAATTAATCGTAATGAAAAAATTGATCCAAATTTATATAATTATAATATAAGTTGTTTATGAGTATTAATGATAAAAAAAATAAAATTTTATATAGTTTTATTTATTTCTTTACCCGCATATCTTTATTGTATCCCCTCGTTAACACTTTTGAAATTTATTGCAATATCAATGTTTTATACTATACAAGTGTTAATAATGTTCCCATAAAAGGAAAATTGAATTTTAAATGGACCGTGTATAAAATTATAATTAATATATAATTAATTTTTCCTAATATAGTATTTTTATGATATTTTAAATCATTTAATCAAATAATTGTTTTTATAAAATATCATTATTGTCATTTTTTGAACTACTCAAGTAATTTGACTTTGAAAACATAATTATAGAAAAATAATTCAAATATAAACATTAAAACAAACCTAAAATATTATATTTATCTATAAAACTATTGTGGTACTTTAAATCACTCTAAAAAAATACTTTAATTGTTTTTAAATTCGTATACAAGATTTTTTTACTACATGCACTAGAAATATGTTAGTGTTCCGTAAGCATTAAGTTAATTATTTTACCACTAAAAATTAAAAATAAATTACTATGAAATTTTTTTAATTAATATTTAAATTAATTATTTCTAACCTAACATAAGATGTTTTTATCTCTATCACAGAATATTATAGATATTAAAAGAAAGAATGTTTCATTTTTGGCTTTATCTTTTACTTAAATATTATAAAGATAAAAGTAAAATTTAAATGAATAAAAAGATAATATTTTATAATTTTTGGTGTTCATTGAGGAAATATACTCAAAAAATGAAATACATTTATTTTCTTAATTAATTTAAAACCTTATCACATTAGTTTTAACCCTAATTAACATGCATTACCTTTACCATGATTATACAAATTTACTATAGTTACTATTTATATTGAGATAATATAAAAGGGTCATATTTAAAAAATTTGGACTTAATTATTGGAAAAATATAAACCATTTTTAAATATTCAATTTGTATTAATGTTATAAATTAATTTAAGATAAATACAAATAACGCAATGAAAATAGTTTTTTTCTTGTGAAAAATGCCTTTTTAACTAAAAAAATGGATTTCTTCCAAACTCAATGATAATATTGAATCCAATAAACATAATTTTATTATTAATAAAATAATAGAACTAATTTTACTTTTAAACTATTTATAAAAATTAATCCATCTAAATTATTTAAACAAAAATATAGTTTTTAAAAAACAATTTTGTATTTTTCATTTTCCAGTTGAAAATCAATCCTTTCAGAAAAATATAAAAAATTCACCATCAGATAATTTTGATATAAATTTTTAAAAATTTATATCCTTTTAATAAAATAAAATTTCTAAAAGATTCAAAAATAAAATATAACATTCTCTCAGAAAAAGTAATAAAAACATGTTTTTGAGGAAAAATTAATGTTTTTCTAAAAATAGTTTACTAAAAATTGAGTTATTATTTATTAGGAACTAATTAATAATTTTTTATTAGGAAATTTAAACATATATTATAATTTTGTTAATCTTATTCATACACTCTAATTCAATGACTAGATGAGAACTATCATATTAAATAATAATATTTCCATAGTATGCCATGACTTGCTTAAACTCTGTCTATCATGTAAAGAAAAATATAAAAGAAATAAAATTTATTTATAGATAAACATATCATAAATTATAATGGTAATACATCATGTATACTATATTTTCATTTTAATTTATTCTGCAATTATTTTAATCAAAATTAGTATATTCATCCTAGAATGTGGTTGGATAGCCCTTGAAGACAAGATTTTGTGTTCTATTATCATTTGGTATAATGTTTAATTATAAATGGATAACTTTTTAACACATTGAAAATAAATACAATGCGGGAGATTAAATATACCACTATGTATGTGTTTCATTTTTTGTCAATGGTTGTAAATGATTGTGAAAGAAATTTAAGGACATCATAATTATCAATATGTTGAAGAGGTTATAGTTAATTAATCTTTTTTGTAGTTTGGTTAAAGTATCCAATATTATAAAAGAAAATTGATATATTTTGGATGATTTAATGAAGATGATAAATTCATTAGTATCAAAAAGAGAAGAAATTAAAATCCAAGCATGTTTAAAAGAATAAGTTTCCAAGTTATGTTATATTGGAAAAATATAAATGGTGGTATTACATTTCAATGATTTGGAGTATATTCATTACTTAAAGGAAAAATATTATCTAAATATTTGGATTACTTTTGATGTGTTTATAACTGAAATTAATTTTTATAACATATGATTTATTATTGGGATATGTACTTGTCTAAAAAACATAATAACATTGGAACCACGTCATGATGTTTTCACATGAAATGTTCCGAAAAAATAAAAATGGGTTTAGTAGAAAAATATTAATGGATGAATATAATCGAACTGAGGGTAATAAATAGAATATGGAACCAAATTTCCATTTGAGTAAATTAGTTGTTTCATAAAAATACATGTTTTTTTATTATCCAACATGTATTTATCATTGATTATACATCCAAATTAATTGTGTCTATGATTCAAGGTAAATATTGGAAGAAGAAAAGCCTATATATAATAGAGGTTGTAGAAGGAAAAAGTTTCCAAGACTTATTAGAATTTTGTTTTATAGAAAAGAGGTTTCCTGACCCCGATTACTAAACAATTTCATGTTATTATGACCACTGTATAAATAATTACTATAAGATAACAAGACAAATAATTGTTTTATAAGTTCTTGATGGAAGAAGGGTTAGAAATTTCCGGGATAGAGAAACATGCATGGATTGAATTAAGTGGTCTCAAGTAGTGAAATCCAAAAGAATCTTCACAAAGTCATAAAATAGTGAAAACATGTGAGGATTAATGGATAGAGAAATTTTTAACTCTATATTAATTTTGAGGATTCATATGACATAAATTTCCAAGTAAAGTTATTGGAAAATATTTTTTGAGTGATGTTATTGGAAAATGGTTTCCAAGTGAATTCATCATATAGTTGTTTTTGAGCATAGTCATCAGATATAGGTTTTTATGTGAAGTGGCCCTAACAATTTATTAATCAAATATGTGTTGTGGCTTACAACTTTGTGTGAAACTAAATATCCTTTTTCTCCTATTTCAGTATTATTGTAAGTGTGAAATTCATTTACCGATTTTTGTTTAAGGGATTCAAATTGGTTTTTTTAATAGAGAGTCAAGTGACAGCCCTTATTAACTTTATATAAAGTTGGAGTTACTTGAATCCATATATCGGGGTCCGTAGGAAAAGGACCCAATTTACTAAATATCGCAAAACCATATTTGGGTTTTGGTTGGGTGGATTAGGGAAATTTTGTATTACCCTAGAGAACTATAAATCTATTTTATCCCACTTTTTATATTTTCATTATTTTCCCTGCATATCTAATTGAAATGAGTGGAAAAAATATGTATAAATTCTAAATGATTTGTTTTGTTTGGGGGTTATAATTTTACAAACTCAATTCATCCCACTTAAACTATATATGAAACACTAATAGGGAAAAAATGGGCATAAAATAAACTGGATTTTGAGTTTGAATCTTTTATTTGTTGATGGATAAAAATCAATTTATAATATTTTTATAATGTATAGAAATAAGGGAGGTATGTTTATGAGAATATTTCCCTATTTCAATGGATATAACCATGGCTTTTGGAAGAATAAATGATTTTATACATAAACAATATAATTCTAAAAGTCTATATAAAATTTTTAAAACTATAAAAAAAATCTTATTGGTGAACCATAATTACAATATTCTACTCACAAAGAAGAACATGTATTTAATTAAAGAGTTATTAATGCTATTATCTTTGGTATTGGACTACATTAATTAAATAGAGTTTTAAAATTCCTTTTTGAAAATTAGCTGCGGGAAACAATAGTCATAACTTTTGACGGAACTATTTTTTTTTTGAAAACTATGGTACAACACTTCTAAGGTTATGTTTGATGTTTTTAGAATGAAAAATTGTGAAATCATAACTCAAATTAATAGTAGTCTCACTAAAATTATCAATGAAGTTGCTTCCAAAGGAACTCTGGTCCTAAATCAGATCAATAATTGAATGTTATCAGAGTTTCAAATTCAAAATGTAGTGGAATATATGTTTCCATTACAAAATCTACACCTATAAAGGATCATAAAATAAATAACTTGATTATAAATCTACTGATGTATGAGAGGATATAGCTACTAAATTTGAAGATACTAGATTACCTAAAAAGGAAAATGATTTCTGGAATGTTTCTACATAAAAGTATATGAAGAAAGTTAAATATAAATTATTATCCGATTCATCGGAATAATGATTATACATCTACTCATAATTAGAGTAATAAATTTATCAACATGAAAATAATTTTTTAAAAATTATAGTTAGATAATAGGATTAAAAAAATCCTTTAACAAGTTTAAAGTCTGATTAAAATATAAAATAAGTGATATGTTATGAATGCAAGAAGCCTGATTATATAATACTTGATATTCATATGATTGAAGAGAATAAGTGATATGAAATTAAGATCAACATAAAACCATATTATAGGAAAAAATAAAAGGTATCAATGAAATAAACTTGGAGGGTTTATGGGGACTCCCTTGATAACTCTTATTCTAATTTAATGGCTATGAATTTTTTAAAGAAAATATGTTTTTTATAGCCCAGAAAAATAATTAGATTCCTTTTATTATTCTTTCCATGAATTTGAATTTGATTCTAAAAAATATTCTTATGATAAATTAAATAAATATTTTCTATAGTGTAATTAAATCATGAATCTATAATGTATAAGTGAAACTCACTTATGAAAATATATGAATTTGTGTTAACTGAAAATGGTGATATGTGCAAATATAATTGTGTACTTAAGTCTATATAAAATGAATCTTTTCTAGTTGTTCATTCCATGATTTAAAATTAAAGGAATTAATGTATAATTTAAAATCACTAAAATATTATACTATTGTCCTTATATAGGGTGAGGATTACCAATACAAAAATCATGGTAAAAAAATCCTATAATGTTATATAAGGTATTTTCAGTAATAGAAGAAAAACTAAGATATATAAGAATTATTTTGTATCAAGATATAAAAACATAAGAATATTTGATATTACTTGTTTTTTATATTTAGTTTAATATGGGAGGATCAATACAAAAGTCCTAGGGAGGAAAGAAAACCCAACATTTCACATTTTTAAAAGTGGCAAGAAGAATATTGAGAACAATCTAAAGGAAACCAATAGATTCTTCAAGTGTTGAAAATATGGGAATTATGCTAATAATTTCCATAACAATATGAAGAATCACACAATTTTGGAAGGATAAAGGAAGGTTATGATCAAAAATCATCCTATAGTAAGGTGTTCCGACAATAAGGAACATGGTAATTATGAAATCCAATTCTGTAAGCCAAGGTTTGTTTGAGATAATCATTAAAAAAAATCTCCAAGGTAGCATGAATGTCATATTCTATCACTACTACTGATGTGGATCTCGATGATGATGTGGTTATTGGTACACTTTATATTCATTCAAGAATATATAATTTATTATTTGAATCTAGTTTTATGTATTCTTCCATATCTTTGAATTTTAGTAGAAACATTCAAACACCATCTCAAAATATAGAGGCAGAGTTAACAATTAAAATACAAAATGGGGAGATTATTTCATCCAAAGTATTTAACTCTTCCTAGATCAATTTTTGTGTTGTGAAATTATGAGAATATATCTTCTTTATTCCTTAATATTGTTTTATTTTATATTGGGCATGGATTGGATTTTTTTATATAAATTTGACATCATATTTTGGTATAGGGAGACCACTCTTTACATCATGGGGAGTCCTCTGATTCTCTACAAATATAAGAAGGTGGTTGAATATCCCTTTGAATATTATTCTCACGAATAGATACGATTTAATTTTAGGAAATCCTATATATCTTAAATGAATGATAAAAAAGATTTGATCTTGCTTGAATACATTCCCACTGTTGGGGACTACACGGATGTGTTCCCTGAAGAATTTTCTAGTCTTCCTCTTGACTAAAAAGTTATATTCTCAAAAGATATTATAAATAGATATCTACCCATATTACATACTCATTATAGTATTCCAACCATTGATTTTGAATAACTAAAGAAGTAGTTACAATAAAATTGAAATAGGTGTTTTTTATGCTCAGGTGCTTCATTATGGGGTCCACAAGTGATATTCATCAAGAAGAATGATGGATCAATGAACCTGTGAATTTATTATCAATATCACAAAAATACAACGATAAGGATTAAGTATCCCTTCCATTGGTAGATTACTTTTTTGATCATCTATATGGGGAATGTATTTCTCTACATTGGACCATCAGTTACGATATCACCAATAAAATTAGAAGTAGAAGATTTCAAAGAATACCTTTTAAATGAGATATGAACATTATGTGTTTAGAGTGATTACCTTGAGAATCACTGATGCACCAAAAAAACTCATGGACTTAATCAATAAGTCTTTATAGTTTACCGTGAAATTTTTTTGGTAGTTTTATTGATGTTATTATCATATACAACAATAGTTAGGAGGAGAATTAGTATCATTTAAATAATATAATAAATACTTGTTGAATGGAGAAAATATATGAAATATATTGTAAATGTGAGTTATATATGGAGTAATTATAATTATTAAGGCAATATATCACTATAAAAGTGATATATTTTTACCCTTACAAGACAAAGCTTATTGAGGAGTATCCTAGGATAACGTCTATAATAGAGATATGTAGTTTTGTTTTTCAAGATGGGAATTATCGATGATCTGTGTGGAAATTTTAATTAGTTTCAATCCCATTAACCATGAAAACATGGAAGGGGGTAATGTTTTTCTATACAGGTGAATGTGAAAAATACTTCAAAGATTTAAAAATGAGGATTATCACTGCAAAAATACATTCCCTGCCTAAAAGTTCAAAAAAATTAGTGGTATAAAATGATACATCATAGAAGGGATCAATTTTTATATTTATAAAAAAATATTAATTGATATACTACACCTAAATGAATCAAAAAATTTATGAAAAAAAAATACTACACAAGAACTGGAGTTAAGAATGGTGATCTTCAAATGGAAAATCTAGTGGAATTATCAATATGGGGAGAATTTTGGGATATATTATGATTATAAGAGACTAAAATATGTATTCACATAGAAGGATCATAATATGGACCAGAAATTATGGCTAGAATTCATAAAGGATTATAAATTGTCAATCCAATAATACCTTAGTAATTAAAATAAAGTGGAAGATGCTCTAAGTAGGAAGGATCCTACAACATAATCAATTATCAAAATTGAGATGGATCCAGTATTCTTAGACATTAAAAGTATATATTTGGGAATTATAAAGGAAGAAAATCATCATTCCTTTATCAAATAATTTTTCAACCATCCCTTTTAGAGAAGAAAGGGATGATAAAAGAGATGTTATGTAATTTTAGAAGAAGGTGGAAGCTATCTGAAATGGGAAATATTTAGAGTTAAAAATTTTAAAAGAAATATTTATAAGATTTAATTCGTGAATATTTTTACCACAAAATATTGAGTTAAATAGTGATATTTTTAATGATTTACACTACTCTTTCTTCTCCATCCACCCATGGATCACATAGATGTATTGATATCTCTGAGAGAACTATTTTTGAGACAATATGAATAAGGAGATCATTGAATATAAATCAATGTTTCTAGTATGGAAAAAACTAAATGCTCAAAGGAAAAAGTATAAGGGGAAAACGTAACTGTTACCGATACCTACATGGAAATGTGAAAATGTTACCACAGGATTTGTCACTGGACATATGACGACTTCCAAATATAATAATTCTTTATGAATTTCTTTAGATCATTATACAAAAAATACCACTACATTGAAATTATATAGTAATTCTCACTTGATTAATATTAATAGATATAAATTAGGGAAGTGGTGATGATTCATAGTGTACCGATATCAATTACATCTGATCGAGATTAGAAATTTAACTCCATGTTCTTGAAAAGTTCCAGTATATTCTATACATTGAGTTAAACTACAATACATCTTATCACCCTCAAAATTATGACCACCATGAGTGGACTATTTATAAACTAAAAGTCATGTTAAGAGTATTCTTGGTGGACTTAAAATGAGTATGTTACCAATATATTCCTCCGATCATGATCTCTTACAACAATACTTTCCACTCAAGAATCAAAATGGCTCCATAAGAATCCCTTTATAGGAATATTTGTAGAATTCCTACATTCTAGGATAATTCTAGTGAATGCAAGATGCAGGAACCAGAAATAGTTGAGGAAATGGTGGAAAAGGTTAAGAAAATTCACCAGAATATTATGGATTCCCAAATTTGATAGAAGTTCTATGTGCACATTCAAAAAAGGGACATAGATTTTGAAGTTAGAGATAAGGTATTCCTTTATTTATCTTTATGAAAGAGAGTAATTATATTTGGAAAGAAGGTAAAGATACGTCCTAGGAACATCGACCCCTTTGAGATTCTTGATCACTTTAGAGCTATGGCCTATTGACTAGCACTTCCACCATCCATGTCTCATGTTCATGATATATTCCACATACTTCTATTAAAAAATCACATACCATATCCCACAAAAGTACTCAATTATGAGGTGGTACAACTCAAAAATAATCTCTCTTATGAGGAGCATCTGGTGAATATCATGGACCATAGAGATAAAGTTCTACGCAATAAGATAAGTCACCATGTCAAAGTACTATGGTGAAACCATTAGTATGAGGAGGCAACATGGGAACTGTTGGAAGTGACGAAGGATAATTACCCTCATATGTTTTCAACATAGTATGTGAAAGGAAATTTTGAGGGTGAAATTTCATAAGGGTGATATAATTCCCAAAAATTTTATCAATGAAATTGCCATTATTATAATTATGTCACATATTATAAAGAAAATAAATCGCATAGAAAAAACTATCCAAACATTATTTTTATAATTTAATAATGATACATTAGTTAGAAACTAATCCAATAAGAATTGAAAATATTAAAAATGGTAAATAAATAGAAAATAAGAGAAAAATAGTAGAAAAATTTGAATATGTTCAGTCCACTAGAGTGACCAAACTCATTAAATAAATCATACAAATAAAACAAAATGTTAATATTACAATATTAATTTGGAAGATAAAAGTATATATAAACATGATACAAATAAAATTGAATGAAAAATTAATGGAATAAGTCGTATTTATATGAATTTAGGAATCTATATGAATATTATAAATCTAAACATTATAATTGTACCCTGACCTTTGGAATAATAACCTAGACATTAGAATAGTAAGATAATTGTAAGAATTGTATTCTCACCATTATAATAGTAATCTGATTTTTAGGAATATTAACTTGAACATTATAATATTAAAATTACCTATGGAAATGTAAAATAATATCTATGTATCAAATAAATTGATAATAAGATATATTTATATCACGGTATATGTAAATAGCTATTTTAAAAATGATAAATTTATTGATTTTTAAACAGAAATCTTTTAAAATAAACATTATAATTAATATAAAAAATTTAATGAAAAATTATTTTCAAAAAATGGATTAATAAATTAATATTATATTTTATTATAATGAAAAGATAATTTTATGAGACCGTGAGTAATTTTTCAAAGGGATATAAAATTTATTATAATATTAAAATTAGTATTTTTCATAATAATGAAGAATGAATTTTAAAATTAAATTTCACATATTTTGAAAAAAAATTCATTAAAAATTCATTTTTTGTAATCTACAGAATAAAAGATGTTGAGAATTAATTTTTTGGATTATTCTAAAATAGTTGAATTTTTTGTGAATAATGAAATGTGGTGATTTATGGTATTTAAAATTATAATCCATGTACATGAATTTTTGAGTCATGGAAGATATAATAACCCATTATTTAAAACTCACATGAACTATTTACCCTATATATATTCATTATAATTAATAATATTGACATTCTTGAGCCTCAATAACAAAATGATATATATAATATTAAAAAAACCTCTCTCCTCCCTTTATAAATACCACCCTCACCACCCTTTCTCCTCCCTCCCTCTAAGACTTTTATCTTTTCCAAATCTCTACCAAACCATATCAAACCAACTCTCCCCACAACCATGTTCTTGTGGTTTTAAAAAATATCAATTCTGTGTTTCTTATGGTGTCATTCAATAAGGAAATATTCAGTTGGTAACATTCTCAAACTATCTATTTTAAATTCATTTATTCTTATAACATCCCATAACATCATTCATACAAAATAGAATAATAATTATTTTATATTATATATACCAGAATTTTATATTTATAATGGAATATTTTATATCCATCCCTTTTCTCATCTCCTCTTATTCAAAGAAAAACAAAACCATTATCTATATTATATAAGTTAACCACCCTCATGGATGATGATTTTTAATTTTATACTAATGTATTTATGGAATATTTAAAATAACTTATAATAGATAAAAAATAAATAATTAGGTATATTATATATGGTTTCACATTTTGTAATGATTATATGTCAAGAATAGTAAATATAACGAAACTAGCTTGGGAAGGTTGGAAAAACCTTCAAAATAAGGTAAACATTTACCATAAAATTTTTATTAAATGAATAATCCACATGTCATAAAAAATTAATATGAGACCATTTAAACATATTTATGCCTATTAATACCATTTCATTAAACTTTTGGGGTTGTATTCTTATTTTACATGAACTTCAAAAATTATAGACAAGTGAAAAAACCATGAAACATTGAAGAAAATGCTCCCGGAACAACAAAATTGATCTTTATAACTTATTGAATTTTCTAGAGATGAACTTGATAAAATTATAATAAATTAGAAACATATTTAATAGTTTTTAAATAAGTAAATCATTAATTTAAATTTATTATCTTGGACATTAGGTGAATGTTCAAAATATATTCGGATATATGGTTAGTGATCATTCCAAACCTCCCTCTTTCCTCTGGGGTCATGATTTCTATATCTTAACACACACTATCACTACAATTTTCTTAAGTACATATCATATATCTAAAACATTTTTTCAATTATATATATATATATATATATTCATATTTATCTCATAGTTAAATACTTGTTTTAAAAGTTTCCATTCTTAATTCCTCTCAATAAGTAAACCCGATTAAATGGTACTTCACTAATCCTTACCCTTATTTAGGTAAACACTAGAAAACTTTTTAATATACACATATTTTCTAGAATCAATCATTTTACCTTGAAAAATAATCTTTTAGTTCATTTCAGGTTATATTTAAATAATTATGCCTTTATCCTCTTTAAGGACTCTATATTCTTTTCCCTAAAACTTGGATTAAGTGGCCCATTTCTAGAGTAAACTATCCACACTTTTTTATATTTTTAGATCATTTGGAAATAATTATTCATGATATATTGTTATTTTTCCAATATTGATTTCCAAGAATTTTTTAACTCCGTTATTTCATGGATACCATTATGATATGCCCTTTGGTTATTCCTTATGATATGATTACAAAACCCATTTCTTTCCATCAGTAACCCTTATTTTTATTCCTTATGTCTGATTTATTTATGTTCCACACATATTATTGAAAATGGTACAATATGTGCACCCACATAGTTCTCCAATGCAATTTTTAATTTTTTAGTCTCATGAAATGTTATGTATGGAATTATGGAGTAAACCTAATCCATGATGGTACTTGGATCATCATGTGATATTATCTTAGAAGTTATCCTTGACTCATGTTTATGTCATTATATATGTTTTTTCCACATTCCTATGTTTCCACGATCATATGATTCCATGTTCTATATGTTATTAATCCACATGTTATTCAAGATCCATGCCTTTTTTGTTATCATGTTTTTTCCTCAAACTCTTGTGCCATGATTCATTCTCATGTTTACTTCCTTACTCATCTTTTTAACTCACCCCTTTTATCTATGTATTCATAGTTTATCCTATGATGTTTTAAGAGAACAATGCAGGTTAGGATTTTATTAAAGTGATTCATGAAAATATGTTTTAGTATAGTTTCATGTTTTTTAAATTTGTTCATGGTCTTCTAAAGACAATGGGATTTTCGATCCATGGTTCGTATTTAATGTATAATTATGATTAAAATCATGCAATAATTTGTGTAAAAGATTATGTTTCTATATTCTATATTAGATGAATCATTATTTATTTTTTAGGATTACGACTTGAAAATCATAGTGAGAAGCAGTGGGATAAGTCTATGTATATTAAAAAATTTTATGGATAACCAAGAATGAAACTTATGGACTCATAAGTTAGAATAATACTTTAATTAATAAGTTATTACATCTATTTTCATAGTTTCCTTTTCATATTGTCATAAACTATGTATTAAATCCCCATAATTTTATTTTTCATCTTTTAGTTAATTGAAAAAATAGGGGAACCCCTGCAAACATTCAATGTGATAAGAAATGTGATCATTTCCCTGTTGAGATGTAAAAAATGATGGGAATGGGAGATAATAACTCCCTGAAAAAACTAGATCAACTAGATCATGTTATAGGTAATAACATGAATCATGTGAAACCCCCTTCATTTAATGAATATCAAGTTGTAGTTGAATCATTTATTCACAAAATTCCTCCTACCTTCAGTGGATATTCTAATCCCATCATCATAGAACAATGGATTAACTCCATTGAGAAGATATTCTGTATCCTCCAATGCTCAGAATAAGTGAAATTCAGGTTGTTAGTATATCATTTTTATGGGTAAAATGATTAGTGGTGTAAAATAATCAGAATAATTAATTCTAATGTGGGAATTAAATAAATGGAATTTGAATGATTTAATAAAATATTTTTGAATGCAAATCTTCTCAAAACAATCCATATTAAAATGTGTAAAGAGTTACATGGACTCAAGAAAAAGGAAAATGATTATATCAAGGTTCACAAAGAAAAATTTACAAGGATTGCATAATATGCCCCCAAATTGTCTTGAACAGTAAAAGAAAGGTGTTTCACTTTTTTAGTGGATTAAATCCATGTCTTCCAAAATACTTAATTATTTGGTACCATGCTAGAAATGATGATATTTTATATTGTGACCTTATGTTTTAGAAGTAGATTGGGTACTCTACGTGTTCTTTGATATTAGATATAAAAAGTGGAAAATAGATTTTAATATGGGAGGATCAGTAGATTAATCCCATAAAATAATGAAATTCCAACATCCCACGTGTCATAATTTTTGGAAGAATTACTCTGAGAATTGTCTAAAGGGACCTGGGATATACATTAAGTGTGTAAATAGTTGTATTAAGACATTCTTTTATGAAGGGATATAAAGAACCCAAAAAATGAGGAAGAATAAATGAAGGTTTAAATCAACAATCACAATGAATTATAGTGTTTAATAGGTATTAAACATGTTAATTATGTAATCTCATTCCCTATGCCAAGGATTTTCATATATATTTTACGAAAACAACATCCATGTTAGTATGAAATGGATTATTCTATCATTATCGCTAATATGGATCCCAACAAAGATGTAGTGATAGGTAACATATTTATTCATTCAAAATTATGTAGTGTACTATTTGAAATTGTAAATATGAATTTTTTTATATCTTACAGGTTTAGTAGAACTATTCAGACACCATATCAAAATGTGCAGCTGGAGTTATCCTTAAGAATAGAAAATGGGAAATTATTACATCTAAAGTATATAATTCCTCTCTGATCAATGTTTGACGACTAAACCTCTAAAAAATCTCTTCTTACTTAGATTAGTAGAGATTACTGCTATATTGGGAAACAATTGGCTATTTTTATATAAAGACTACATCAACTTTTAGGGGAGGGAGATCACTTGTCACACCCCAAAGCATTCTCTTATCTTGTACAAATGTAAGGCAGAGGATGAATATCCTTTGGAATATTCTTCTCAAGAATAAATACTATTTCATTATCAGTAGGAATATCTAGCATAAGTGATAGAGACAAAGGATAGGATCATTCTCAAATACATTTCTATTGTGAGGGATTTCACTGATGTGTACCAATAAGAATTGTCTAGTCTTCCTCATGAAAAAAAGTTTGATTTCTCAATTGAACTTATGATAGGATCTCTTCCCATATCAAATAATCCTTACGGGATGTCCACCACTGAGTTGGAATAACTAAATATGTAATTATGAGAGAATATATAATATGGTTTTATATGCTCGAGGGCTTCACTTTGTGGTGTAATGGTCCTCTTTATTAAGAAGAAGGTTGGATCAATGCGCAACTACATTGATTATTGTGAGACAAAAAAAATTAAGATAAAAAATAAGTATCCCCAGACATAGATATATGAATTTTTTGATAAAATATGAGTGGAAAAGTATTTCTCTTTGGCGGACAATCGGTTTGGATTACACCAATTAAATTTTAAGAAGGATGATATTCCCAAGACATTCTTTTAAATTAGATATGGATATAATGATTTCATAATAATTCACAAAATACTCACTAATACTCTAGTAATTTTCATAAACATAATGGATAGAGTCTCTATAGATTACCCCAACAATGTTATAGTAGTATTTATAGATAATATTAGGATATACTCCAAGAGTGAGGAGGATCATCAAGAGAATTTTAATAGGTTTCTAAGACATTTTGAAGGGATACAATATATTAATAGAATGATAAATGTGAATTATGGATATAGTAAGTATCATTATTGGGGAATGTTGTCACTAATAAAGGTATATCTATGGAACCTTCTAAGACAAAGGGAATTATGGAGTGGCCCATGCCATCATCTGTAACAGAGATATGTATTTTCCTTGATCTATCTGTGTATTAATGAGTATTCCTTTGGAACTTCTCATGATTGTAAAAATCATTAACCATAATAAATTAGAAGGGAGTATGTTTTTCTGGACCAGTGAATGTGAAGACATCTTTAAATTGTTGAAAAGGAGGTCTATCCCAACCCCAGTAATTACACTACCCAAAAGTGGAGAACTCTTCATTGTATAGAGATATTCCTTAAATAAGGTCTCAGGTTTTCTATTAATGTAAAATGATAAAGTGATAACCTACACCACATGTTAGCTGATAGTTCATGAGAAAAACTATCCCACCCATTATCTATAGTTGGAGGCTGTGATCTTCACATTAAAATTCTTTCATTATTATCTATATGGGGTGAATTTTGAGATATATATTGATCACAAGAACCTAAAATATATATTCACAGTGAATTACGTTAATATTTACCAAAAAATATAGTTAAAACTCATCATGTATTATGAATTATCAATACACTACCATTCTGGTAATGAAAATAAAGTGGCAGATGCACGAAGTAGAAGAGATCATGCAACTTTATCAATGATGAGAATTTAGAAGGATCCAATCTTATTAAAAATTTAGTGTTTAGACTTGGAAATTAGGAATAAAGTATTATCACCATTCCATCAGGATATTATTTTTAGACCACCCCATTTAGTGAAGATATAGTATTGTTAAATAGAAGATTTTGAAATTCAGAAAATGGCGGAAGCTATAAGAATTGGAAAAATATTCAAAGTTCAAAATTAATGAGGAAGGGGTTATAATTTTTGGATCACGACTGTGTATACAATAAAATCCTAAGGTAAAGAGAGATATTTTTAATGATTCACAATACTCTACCTTCTCCATCCACCAAGGGACACAAAGATATATTTAAAACAAAAAGAGAACTATTGGAGAGGCTATATGAAGGAGGATATCATATAGTATAGATTAATTTTCCTGGTATGTCAGTAAGTGACAGTTGAAAGGAATAAGTATATAGGGATGATGTAATCATTACCCAAATATACATAGAAATAGGAAAAATTCATCATGGACTTTATCACTGGACTTCTAAAGACATCCAGACTAAATAATTCTCTATGGGTTACTATAGATTATCTTGAAAATAATTCTCAATTATTTACAATTTTAGAGAAATTATCTCTATATCAACTTTCAGGGATATACATCAAAGAAATAGAGAGGCTATATGGAGTACTGTTATCGATTCTATCTGACTTCGATCTAAGATTTACCTATATGTTTTAGTAAATTCTCCAACATGCTATGATAATTGATTTGAAATTTTGTAAAATTTATCACCCTCAAACTGATGGCCAGTATGAGTAGAATTTTTAGACACTATAATACATGTTAAGAGAATGTCCTATGGACTTCAAAGGGGATTGGGATCTACATATTCCTCTGGTCAAGTTCTATTACAACAATAGTTTCCACTCAGGCATCCAAATGGCTCTATATGAAGCCCTATATGGGAAGTTATGTAGAACATATTCATTCTAGGATGAATTTGGTGAATGTTAGATTCTTTAATATTAAATAGTTGATGAAATGGTAGAATAGTTGAAGGATATTAAACATCATATCAGGGCTTCCCAAATTAAGAATAATATCTATGCATACAATCATCAACATGACCTAATGTTTTAGGGTAGAGATAAGGTATTACTCCACATATCATTATGTAAGAGAGTCATGATATATGGTAAGAGTGGAACAATAAGTCCTAGGTACTTCTCTGCCTTTTATATTCTTGATCATTTTGGAGTTTTGGTTTATCGAATAGAACTTCTACCAAACATATCTATAGTAAATTATTTATTATATGTATCCCTTTTGAGGAAGTACATACTAGACCCCTAACATGTACTAAATTCATAGGTGGTACAACTATAAAGTGATATCCATTATGAGAAGTATCTATTGAAGATCTTGGACCATAGATATAATGTTCTACACAACAAGACATGTCACCTAGTAAATTTTATATAGAGAAACCATAAGAATTTTGATATAACCAGGAAACTAGAGGAATGAATTAATAATAACTAAACACAATTGATTTCAACTTAGTATGTAAAATAAAAATTTGTGGGAAAAATTAATATAGGGGAATTAATGTATTGACCTAAAATCTTATTAATGAAATTTCACTTATTATAATTATATCCTATAATATAAATCAAATACATCGTTCGACACTTCTTTTTTTTATACAGATGAATAAGAGTCAATATAAAAGGTATCAAAGGGAATATAATATGATAAATAATGAAGGAAAATGATCACAAATTCATCAAAGGCCCATCACACAGGTACCCCAGAGTATTATTGGCATGCAGGGTACCTGCACATCGGCATGTGTGACTAGTTTGAGCATCATCTACTGTGGAACCGCTACATGGTACACCTAATAGAAAGATTCACCTTATACCATGGATCCATATTTTCATATAAATAAGACTATGTGGTCTACATTTTTGTGGAAGAAACACCCCAATGGTATCCAAATGCTACGCTAACCTTAGTCCTTCATCCAAGCCATTTGAAACCTTCTAGGAAGCCCTCTAAAACCTAAAAAAGTGGGAATTAAAGATGGGTAGTGAAATTAAGGTCCTCAATGGTTTTAAAGTAAACAAAACCTATTTGAGTCACTCTCTCCCCATAGTTAAGGAACATTAGACCAAGTTCCCCTAACATAACATAGGACCTATGTGAGTGACTTCTAGGAACACCTATTGAGACCCTTGAAGGCGTGAGAAAATCCTTACCCCAGTGTTGTTTCCAATGTGGTCTGTTTCCTATGTTACCATCACCTTGACCAGGTCCACTTGATCAAACCCTACACTAGACATAGGTTTCTCTTCCAGGCCTACCTATGTTACCCTCACTTGTCTCTCGCCATCCAATATCTTGGGTGAGCCTCAGATATGTCCCTCTTCAAATCCATCTATGGTATAAGCTCTCTTCCTCTAGATTCCTTATCTGAAAGGGAAAAAGTTATAAAATCCTTGAAAGCCTCTATACATGAAAAAATATGGGAAATGTCCCACCAACATGTCTCCCATTTGGATGTGTATTACAATTTTCAGTGGTTTCATGCACATTTCCTACAAAATGGACAAGATCCTTGGGATGTGGGTTGATTTTTATCCCCATGATCAGAGAGAAACCAACCCTAGGAATAGTTTTATGGAGTTCCAGATCTCAGATACTAGTGTTTGGAACATGTCCTACCCTTTTCATCTCTATAACCCATATACTCTGGTTCCAAGAAAGGAGAGTGATGATTACGCTTTCTTCTCCATTCATCATGGAATGAGATCCTCCTCCCTCACTATTGAACCAATTTTAGGGAATCCCTCCAAGATTAATCTTGTAGTCTTTCTTGTGGGAGGATTCAACCTTTATCTTCTTCTCCTTCTCGGCCGTATCCGGGTGGTTGGTCTAATATGAATATCTAGGATACAATGATTATGGAGGGAACATGAACCAGAGCCCTTCTTATACCTCATCACCCTAGCCTCTTCCACCAGTGAAAGAGGGATCATTATGGTCTTACAGATATTTAACTCCCTCTTCTTTCTCAAATTCATGTATGACTCAGCATGAATCATTTCATCATAGAGGACTATCATGATCATGACATCCACATTGTAATGTCCATGTTTTAGAAGATAACCTTTTTTTGTATCTTTTAACTACCTTCCTTCAAAGAGCCTACATGGATGTGAGTCATCAAGGCCATGTTTTCAACCTTGGGGAAATAGATATTGTGTGATTTTATAGATCTTATGAATCCTCTTGTATCTCACACAAATCATGAGTCATGTGGGGTTAGAGTTTTATGGTAATCATGAAATTTATTTTATCCCCCACCCTAATGAAACCCTTAGTATGTTATCCCTAAATTATTGAACTAAAAAAACTCTAATTCCCACTATAACCAGAATAATTAGGATGTCCACTTAAGGCTTTTGCTTAATGGGAATCCTTATCAGGATTAACCCGACAAAATCCCCAAATTCATCAATGGAATTCTCTTCAGAAATAAATGCAAAAGTTTATTAATTTGGCCCTCCAACATTGTATAATCCCCAACCATATAAACATACTCAACCATGTGCCTCTTCTCATTATTATTCCCAAACCTAATCCTATAAAATAAAAATAATCCCCTATGAGACAAACCCAAGGTCCTCCATAGTAGGATGTCCTGTCCATCGAACTAAGCGGGATTTGATTATCGTTCAAATGGGATATGCAGGAAACCTCTTTGAGATGAAAACCCAACACCCCAAATCTACTCTATTCTCGATTTCTATCCTTTATAAAAGGGTCTTTTTCAAACTCGGAATCTATATCCCTTCCAGGTTCCATGTGCCACTGCATCAGCATATGTCTGACAAAAAACATTGACTAGGAACCATCCACCTAGATGTTCAAGCAGAATGATATTAAATTAAATGATTTGGTCCTTACCACATGACCTTAAAATGTTTGATATTCCCCATTAAGTGACACTTACCTACTTGGGTTCTGATTCCTTTCACAATGATACATATGAAGCCCATCTATGGGTCTGATCCCATGATCAAAGCAACTCTCGTATAATTAGATGAAAACACACTCTAGAGAACCCCATTGTGTGGCAATAAACCAACATCATTTCTATAACGAACAATAGATATATAATCATAAATTATGGGATACCATCAATGGTGTACCTCCGATAAAAAAATATCTTCATTTATGAAGAACCTCAGATATATAAATATGATTCTTAAAATTATACATGATAATAAATTCATGTTAATTAAATGGTAATCTATGCCATAATTGGGAATTAATGAAGGATTCATCAATGTATCTTATGTATATAAGAGAGTCCCAGAGGGGGAAACAATTTTCCCCAAAATGGGGGGATGAACTCAAACATCCATTCTATCAACCAATGTTATTTCTTAAGTACCATTGGACAAACTCTCTACTGAGAACATGCCTTTAGAAAGTAGTTACCTCATGTATATAGAACCATTAGGTGTTTCTAATTCCACAAATAAACCTATTGGAAACCATTCAAAAATAGTACACCTGATCTGAATGATTCCACATAATTCAACCCCATATAATTGATAGTCGAGCAACATGATTCTGAATAGAAATAAAATATGTTGAACCTAATATGAATGATTCAATTATTGAATATCCATCACAAGATAAAAAGGATAAATTTCCTAGATCATTGTTGCACAATTTCGTTCTTAGATTACACATATTTCCATCAAAAACAAAAAATGGTGAACTCGATGTGAATTTTTAACAAGGATGACAATGTTACCCACCTATTAGGACCCCCATCTCTTTCCAAATAAAATATGTCCAAAAAGAAACTACAAATCAAGAATATGTTCATTATAATGAGATGATTATTTTAAATAGTTTTTTTATTTTTGTTTTCCATATATCCAAGAAATTCCTTTATGAACTCCACTCGGTGCAATGGAATCGTACCAACTCTCACTGATGCATTCCCCATATAATTTTCATTATAGACCTTCTTCAACATAGATGATGCCATCACGAACCCATCCTCATTAACACTATGTATAAAATTAATTAATCTAGGAGTACCATCATAATTTTACAATCTCGACCCTTGAGGTAACTGTATAGGACCTCTATCTCATGAATCCACACTGATTATTCATTCAGTGATGACTAGTTGTCCAAATACAGATAGAACCAATCACCATCTTCAACCATTTTGGGATACTATCCAAAAAATGAAATAATGTGTCCCAAACTTACCATAGGTAGGTGGATCAAGGGGATATATAAGACCTCATCCAGAAGACACATGGGTCCTTCTCAAGGGATCCTTCAATAAATCCCCACTTCCAACGCTATTTGGTACTAAACCAATAACCTGGTGAGGGTTCCATCATCTGTGGCCTAACATCGATCATATAGAACAAGGCATGATAGATAACCCACTAGGGAAAGTAGTCGGTTAATAAGGAGGAATTTCACACCATTTTCCCCTTAGTATAAGCCCACCACCCCAATTTGGTGCCACACTATGAGTGGAAACATTCACATTCCCACCTTAATTCAGTATGCCAGCTAACTCATCTAGAAGTACCTAAGGAAGACCACCATTCAAATCCAATGTAAAACTCTGGGAAAGAATATACACATGTCTTCACTAATCAAGCCTTTCATTAGACTCATCTGATATACAATTAAGATTTTTGCCAGCCATGTTTGGTGGAAAACTGTAAGCGGTCACACACACCTTCTTGTATTCATTAAGCCTGTCAGTAATTTCATCAAGAATCTTACAGAGAACTTAATCACAAAGTCTCGATGATAAATAGAGAGCATTCCTGACTCTATTCTCCCATACATTATTAGTGACAATATTTATTGGAATGAAAGGGATTATATGAGTAGACATATACACTTACTCGAAATATGGGATGTGCATACATCTCTTGTATGACTACCAAAGTCACCAAGAATATCCTAGAAATAGAAAATGGGTTGAAAAAATTCCCTATCACATTTTAAAGACTTTCCAACACATCATAACTATGATGATAGTAGTGACCAAGGGATGGACATACAATACTATACCTAAAAGTGGGGTGGATCATCACCATGTCACCCCGGATAAGATACATTCCACTTCTACGATCCAGGAGGGTCATGGCATAAACTACCCCATATTATATAGACAACCAATTTGGGAACATACACCCATTCCAACTAGAGGTAATTTGATTACCCCAATGGTAATTCTAAGGTAGACACAAACACATACCAATAAAAACAACTAATCCCAACATTTTTTCTTAATTTTATCACAATAAGGCATCTAAGATGAAGCCACACTAAAGATAACTAGAAAAAATAGCCAATCAATGATCCTGCACTATTCAATGTTGGAGTTCCTGAAGCCCTCATATGCTTATCTTTATCAGCTCAACATCCTACCCTCTAATTACCAAATTAAATGGTATGTTGCAGTAATTTGGAAATTCCACATTAAAAACATCATCATTAAGGATTTTTTCAGGAAAAAATCTAGTCAATATTGAGAGTCTATCTTCTGATTACAGCCACGACTTCCATTTGTGTGTCCAGAAGATCAGAGAGTTAGATGGTATTCCCCTTTCTATAATCCTCTTTGGTGGTCCTCCCCATGATGATGTTCATTATGAATTTTATCTTCATAGTAGCATTTTACATTGTCAAAAGGGTCCTCGCCTTGGTGATGTAGTGATGGGAAATCCCTCATACCATGAGAAACATGGGAAAAGAAGTCCAGTCATGTTTGATGATTTTTCACTGACAAGTGAGATTCATTATCAACCAGAATATATACCAAGATGATGATCATTCATTGAGACACCATTAGGTAACCTTCCTTTTGAATTGATAGAGGAAATCCCTACCAATCTCAACTCCTATGATAAAATGTCCGAAAAACAACCACTTTTTTCAATCCTAGTAGAGGTGCCGTTGGAAAAAGTGGACGAAGTCATGCTAAACATGAGAAAATAGCAGGATAAAGAGATACAACAATCATGTTTATACTTTATATACCTCTATATATAGCATTATAGAGGGGTTTTCAGATGATTGGGTGCACAAAATCCACATTAATATATGGAAAACAAATCATTAATTAAAATAAATGGTATTACCCTATGATAAATATCAAATTCATGTCAATGAAAAAGAAGGGTTGAAACACAAAATTGAATTTGAATATCTTCTATCTTTATTCCATCCAAAGATCGAGAAACAACATGGTTTCCTTCAACACGCATGCCTCGATGCATTAATGAGATTATGACAACAGATTTCTGGTTCCCCATATGGTGCTTATATTATATGGTGGAATTCACATGGAGCGTTAAATTTCACCACTCCCATATTATCTAAGATCACTGAAGGTTGTATAGTGAATTATTATTTACTCAATCCAGCTTAAAAAAATGGAATTTATTTTTAACCAAAAAAAATTTCGACATGAATATGTTTTGAATTACTATCACTGATGTCAGGCCAGAATTGAGCAGGATATTGAAATCATTTTTCCTTAGGAATCTCAGAATATCAATAAATCCTCCCAAAGAAAAGAATTCCATAATTAGATAATTAAAATTCCTAAAAATATAGAAATGGTGTTTGAAAGTGTGTGATTTTAGTGCATACCAAATGATGCACCCATACCACAGTTGAATAAAACACCATAAAATCAGAAATGAAGCTACGATAAAGTATCCACAGTAGTTTATGAGTATACCTATCCTGCTAGGCTGGGGTACTTTTTAACTCAACCTCAAGGCCAGCAGACCAGACCTGAAGATTTGTGAATGAAGAACATGTACAACCCCAACCCTTAGGAATTGCGGATTTATCACCTCAACAATATCCCCATCAATTTATATAGTCCTTATACCTATAAGGGAAAGAATCATAGGGTGTATCCTCCTTGTTTATACCATTCTATGATCCCATACCCCCACTAGAGACACACATGAACAAAATATTAGTATATTCCCTTTGGATTACTTTTTTTCAAGTAGATCCCTTATAATCAAAAAAGAAGAGCTAAAAGCCTCATGGATGGAATAAAACAAGGAAGTATCATAAAGACATTGATAGAAGGATTTCAGTTCATTTAAAATTAGTTAATTTAATCAATTTTTACCTCACATATTCTATAGAGTAAGATATAAATTTAGAGGAGTCAGAAGAGGATGTACTGATTCATTTTGTGGTCTACACTAAAACCATTTAAGGAGGTGTGCTTACCCAGAACCAATGGCTTTCCAAGAATATAGTCATTGTCTTAGAAAATACACTACTACAACCTCAAAAGGAATCAAACATGTAAAATGATATGGTTCAAATAATGTATCACCTCCCTGTTAGAGTGGTTATGGCCCCTTTAATGGAGGAAATATTTTCTCAAAAATAGGAAGATATATAATAATAGAGAATACTCAATGAAGAATTACTCCATGGAAGAAATCCTACTGGATATGTTCTCCAAGAAGACCATTAACTCACACTTCTAGCTAGTGATCCTCAATAAAGAAGGTTTTCTATAGAAACTAAAGTATATCAAGAATATCTTCTCAATGTGGGATAACAACCACCAATATATTTGGATCCAACCACAGAAGATCAATAATTCCATCCATTGGGTGCACAAATATTGTAGGGTTAGGAACATACTTATAGGCATACCCCTATAGGATACCCATGGAAGATATCATCAATTATACCATCAATAGACCTACTAGACATTATACATATTTGGGATATACCTGCCACACCAGTTTATGCTCCACCTGCAACACCTGTTCAACATCCAGCTCACCTAGAAATTTTTGAATACTAATGAACACTATTGTGTCACAGATTAATTTATTGGAACCCATTGATGAAATATCAGAACTGATACAGCCATAAAAGAATCCTTCCCTTAATGGGTGGATCCAACTCCTCCCCCAACAAATTATAGGAACCTAGCATTTCTTATTTCCAATGGATTGGGAGACCTAGAGGGATGCTATTTTCATTTTTTCTCCCACTAAAATCCCATGATGGGGACCCAAAAAACAATAAGAGTTAATGAAAATAATGTTCTTTCTAAAATCACTATAGAGACCAAACTTCGTATGGTACATGAGTTTGTAAGCTCAGTCAATTACAGTGTGGGATGACCTCCATCAGAAGTTTCTCTTTTAGTTCCACTCAACACTGTAGAATAAAATAGTCTTAAATATTTCAAATTATTAGTAGTATGAGAATGATAGAGTCTTATATTTCCTTTCACTATAGAAAGGATTGAAAAATTCCTTAAACATGTATCTCCCTCAAGAAGTGTTGTTTCACATCTTTAATGGGAATTTGTACGACTAATGGAACATGCCAATTATCCTTATGAAATATACATGATGTTTTTTGGACCATTCCACAATTACTCAAATGGTGGAAGAATCCATTGCATGGACCAAATCTAATATTAGAGTAAATTTATCAACTTATGAAAATTGATAAGGGAAATCATAGGCCTCTACAATTTAACATAATTAAGCCCCTGTACCCGCTACAACTTCAAATCCCACACCATATCATGAGGCTCCACCTCCTAAATGACAATAACAACACCCGATATGTATTGATGATAAAAGAGAATAGAGGTGAAAATAGTTTTAGGAGATGAAAAAATGTTCAATTAATTTAGAAAATAAAACGTAGAGACCCAAATCATGAAGTAAATGGACATTAAATTATATTTTGGAATACTTAATACATAACACAAACAGACACACAAGGACCATAATAGTTTAGTTTCTTTGGAAACTCGGAATATAATCTTCTAATCATGGTGAAAGATCTTCAACATCTCCCATAAAGATCTTCCCATTTTTTTCTTACCTTAAACCTTTCATTATATCCCAAGGAAAGGAAAACATAAAATGGGTGAGCTCAAATGCTCAGTAAAGGTAACAATTGAGAACATAAAAAAATCAATAAAAATTTGAATGCAAAAACTTGAACATAAAATCTAAACATCCAAATCTTGAGAAAAGACATAAATCATGGAAGTACGTAAGGAATATATCAAAAAGGAACATAAATCATGATAAAACACCATGGAGATAAAACATGTAATTGTTGAAATCATTATGCACATGATATGATTTCCATAGTAGCCAAGACATTGTTGCCAAGACCATCTTAGTGGACCAAGTCCCCTTCTGAATTGAGTTCACTCCTCGTTCCAGTCCTGTATCACTAAACCAGATTAACTTACCATTCCAGCCATGTCTATCCCATGAGATATAAATCTTTACCCAATTCATTAGAAGGAGATATAGGTACCACCCATCTCATTATTAAATCATTTTTATGTGTTCCAAAACATAAACATAAATCATTCATCATAACCGAAAGAAAAAAGTGGGTTTCATAAACATCATCACATCATAACATAATCCATATAAAACAAACAGATATAATTTCATCATAAGAAAAGTGAAACCATGAAATAATAGAGATATTATACTTGAAACATACACATATGAAATAATTTAATCTTAGATGGAAAATGGTTTTGATAAAACACTTAAAATGAATTATTGAGGAAAATATCCTTTCTTTTTCAAAATCATTTTCTTTTCACAAAATTCCATGCAATATTTAAAGAGAAGGATTTTTTGAAAATAGTCATGAAATATTGTAGAGTAATCTTCTTGAAAATAAGGCATTATGAAACTATAAAAATTCATTCATTCCATATAATTTAAAAAAACATTCTTCTAGTACTTTTGTCGAAAAGTCAAAAAGTACCTTGTATGGTAACCAAAAGAAAGATAACTTCCATATGATGTGGTAAAAGTAAAAAAGGGTAAAAATGATTTAATCATACATGGAAGAATAGTAAAAATTTTATGAAAACATTTTTAGAAAACATGGACATGGATGATAAACATAACCCCAGTAAATACATACGTATAAGCAATCTCAGATAAAAATGAGATTTGAAAAATTCTCCTTTAAAAAGTTATTTTGGAAAATAAAATAGATCACTTATGTGTATTCACTATAAGGTCAATAAATAAATTATAAATACATGATAATATATTAAAATTCATTTCTCACATAATCAAAGAACAATATAAACAAGAAAGAGAAGATCAACCCAAAGAACGGAAATTGGGTTAAGAAGTTCCCTTACCTCGTGTCCGACTTGACTCGATAGTTCATTAATCTCCTGAATAATAAACCAAAGATAATTTTCACTTTCTTAAGAACCTTTTTCAAGTTTATTATTCCTTTTATATCACTTAGTACCATGTCATAAACAATATGTAACCATTAATAACGTTCGTTTTGTCGATATTTGGTACTTGAGTCAAAAATGGACATCTTATAATTACATGTTGTTCATGTGGTAAAAGGTTCATTATATCCAGAATGATATTCATGATTTATATATCATATAAATCATATATATCCATAATATATATGTATTTCTAATAGTACATAACATATGGAGGTAAGAAATGAAATTCACCGTTCATGGACACAGTAAGCCGTAGGTACGCATGAACGCTACATTCATTTATATTTCTTATTTTAATGGAATTAAAACATAATTATACATATTTTTATTATAATTCCATTATAATATCATATATTAAATCAGTAACTCCATCTTTTATACATCCCACATAAGGTATTAACGAATCACATCACTTTGAGGGGGCGGTAGTCCGCACTTCTTCAAATGAAATTATTGTATTTACCCACTATGGAAATAATAACGGCCTGATATAATTGGGAATTAAAGAAGCATAAGGAAATAATAAACATAATATATATCATATATAAATATAATTCCATCATAATGGCCACCATGAGAGGCGGTAGGAGAAAATCAAACCATCATCGTTTTGTGAGGCGTTAGTTTTCCATCCATAGAAACATTATGTTCTTCATCCATTATATGGAGGTGTGTGTAAGTGTAGTTCGAATCCTTATCATAACAACATACTAATATATTTAGGATAATGGTGTTGTTACAAAATAAATTATTAAAAAGATTATATGGGTTGGAGAAGTAGAATAAAAGAAAACAATTTAAGAGAAACTGTTACCCTTAATTTGGGTAACATCCTTTGGTTTGAACCAAAAGGACTACTTGAAGTGCCTTATGCCTAAGGTAAGGAATCTAGGGGGAGTATAGGGATGTACGGAGCTTAGTTGGGTAGAGTTTGGTTGAGAAAAACGTCTTGAGAGGTGTGAGTAATTGGATAGAAATGGTCTACTTTTTTAAGGGGGAGGAGGGGCTCTTTTTGAAACTGTGACAATATTATTTTATTATAAACTTATCATCGGTTTTTAAAGGTCCAAAAATAATTAAATATTAATCTAAGATGACTCATGGTCGAAATAAAATCATCCAATTTGAATGGGACATGTTTTGGATAATATTTTAATCATTATAATCTTATTTATTTGAATCATTTATTAATGAGGTAAATACTGGATCATTATTGTGTCATAAATAATTTAATTTATTTGTTGTCTAAAAACTATAAAAAACGACCACCATGTAGGAAATTTTTTTATCTTTCAAATGAATATTTATATCCTAAATGATAATATATATAACACCTTATAAAAATTAATTACTAAAAGATTTTTGTTAATGTCAATTTTGTCATTACAATAAATTAATTAATCTAAATTGTCATTATCACTACCAAGTGGCTAAATGTTGTCCCAAAATAGACCCAAGGATGCCCATGGTCGGTCAATATTCATCCAATAATGTTAGGATAAGTGTTAAGGTAGTTTTTAATTATTTTAATATCCTTTTAACCTTGAATTACCCTATTTACCTTTAAACGCGGTAAATAAAAGTCAAAAGTTACTATTCACCAAATTTATTTTCATCTTATTGAACCAAATTATACTTCTTTATAATAACCATGTATGTCGGATTTTTGGAATTCAATTCACAGAAGTGGTAAAATTTCATTTAAATGAAAGAGTCGGTTTCTAACTACCACTAAGTGGTTTCACTATTCATCAAAAATTGAAGTTTTTCAGAAAAATACCAAAAATTCAGCCTAAGATATATTTGATATTACAATTTAATAAATGATGTATATTTTTCCAAATTAAAAACATATAAATGTCATTAATTAATTTTAAAAGTAATTCCCATTATCAAAACAAATAGCGTGTTTTTAAGAAACAATAACTATCAAAAGATCGACACTTGTTTATGTCCAATTTCCAAGTGAAATTAATTAAAATGACCAACATTGGATTAAATGGTGAAAATATATTATAATTAAACTGTAAAACATTACAAAAAGATAATATAAGCATATAAATTATTGCGATGAATTTTTATTTAATTAAAATATAGCGACATTTTACTATTCATTAAAATATGAAAGTTATCAGAATATTATGAAAAATTTATCCAAAGTAAATTTTTATATCCTGATTTCAAGGAAGAATTTTATTTTGTGTAATTGATCTTATAAATTTGTCAAAAAATAGATTTAAAGTGGGTGCGCAATGAAAAGACGGCAAAACTACATTTTTTGAAAAATATTTATTTTACCTGAAAAGTTTAGTTTGTTCTCATACCATGTTCTAGAAAATGTGTCAGATGAATAATAATGTTATAAAATTAAAAAATTTGTTGATACAATTCATAATGGCAAGTTCATAATAATATTATAACCATATATCGTTGTTTAGTGAAACCTGGTATTGCGTACAACACACACTATCCCGGAAGGTCGTGATTGCGTGTAATTCAAGACATGTCAGGGTTGGATGTTGTGCAAGACTCTTTCATTGTTTCATATAATATAATCCAACCATATTTCATTTATACATTGAATATATATATATATATATATATATATATATATACACTCAATGTTTCCTAGAATAACTACAATCAAACAAACTTGAAATTGTGTGTAATACGAGCCATGAATTGTGTTGCGTATATTTCAAGCTAATACTATGTTGCATATAGTACAATCTAATCTTAGTGTAGTGTACAATAGAATACATAAAAGAAATTAAAAACAATATATCTCATAAAATCTCGGGGTGTTACATTTTACCCCCCTTAAAATTAATTTCACCCTCAAAATTCATCGGGGTTATAAATGGTTTACTACCTGAAAGTTTCATTCATAGAAACCGACATCATAAAAAGGAATACTAAAAATTACATTTAAAAATGAACGTTAGAAAAAAACTGATACCCAATGTAACACATCACTTGGGGTTCCCACATAGGAGATCATAGGTGAAAAATATGGATATGGATGAGAAATGTAACCATCAAATTCTGATGGAGAGTGGTAGAGAACATGGCTATGAAAAATACAACAATAGCAAATCCACAAATTTGTGATGATCTATTGTACCATCTGATTCAACAGATATGAGAGTACTAGGACAACATTTTAGGTTTTCATGATCATTTCCTTAACATTGATGTACTTTTACATAAGGAGAAATACTTACTTGATTTCAGTGTAATATCATCATTGGTCATTCCATGGAGAATTTCCACTTCATCTATATTTAATGAAATGAAGATGAATTTTTCATTCATGAAGTGTTATCAGATCATGCAACAGAATGATAATTCATCCCATCCGTTTCTATCACAAAAAGGTTAGCATAAGTTATTAAATATACATAAGTCCATCTATGGTGAGATTAATCGTATACGATTCCAACAATGAACTTATACTTCATCTATCATACCACTTAATAAAATAAAACTAGTTCCTACTAACCAGGGACTTCCTATAGGCCAGTGGTAGGCGATAAAGTCATGTCTCACATCATTTGTGGGTTAGATTCCTTCAACCTTTTCAGACACGACAGGTTATCGCCCGTCCTACGGGTTGTCCTTTTTCTAAAACTACATTATTATAACATTCCAGAAATAATATCCAAAAAAGGTTCTAGCCTTAAACAATACTATATTATGTCCAACTTAATCCATTCCAATCATTAGGCTTATCCAAAATACTTCGGTCCAAGCTCATAGTATAAAGAAAATGATTACTTGGAAGGTCACATAATAAGCACGTAAATACCATCATTTATCACCCATATATCATAAGATATATCTTTTTGTCACATTCCAAACATATACATACCATAATCATGTATTCTTTTGAAATATGAATTAACATAGAACCTTAGTGAAAATATGATTGCTATCAAAAGTTACCTCTTTCCATATACCAAAATCCCAAAATTTCAATATACTCAAACCATGATATCACTTTGTCCTTATATCAGTCATGAGCTCATTTCATTATCTCTTTATCCCTTAATTATGCTAATATAATCTTATTTCCAAACATATTTGAATAACCTTTCATGGTTACCTGTTCCATTCATCATATACTTTCAAAAACTCAAGGGAAGACAATAGTGTAACAATCCATAGATTTTTTTTATTCCATAGTACCATACATTATTCTTGATAAACATTCAATCATCCCCCTACCTTCTTAAACCAATGACTGAGCTTCATCATTTCTTTCATCTCATATATCATTTGTAGTCTCTGCATCATCATCCACATAAATACTACCCATATTACCATGCTGATTCTCTTCATGAGATTTTCCTTTAGGTCATTGGTTTGCATAATGCACATAAATTCCATATTTAAAACATTTAAACGTTGTTGATGTCGTAGAAAAACCACTATCCTTGTCCATGGTGTTAACTGAACCTTTTCCTTTTCACTTACTGGCTTTGTGTCCTTCCTTTCCCCACCCAAACCATCTTCTTGTTACCTTGAAACATTCTCCTTGATTCCTCTTCTGACATGATTTACACTAGATAATTTGACCTTTCTTTCCTCTATGATCTTCATGAAACACCATCTTTCTCTTATTAGATGAGTCGAGAAACTTACCAAAGTTGAGATTATTGATCATATTGTGAGATTACAGATTATGAATAACAATTATTTTTTGACTTCCAAATCCCATTTCATTTGGTTTCTCATGAAGAATATCATTCCATTGTCCATCATATCCTCCATTATCTTGAATCTTCCTCTTTCCAGCCATTTTCTAAAACCTAAAAAGAATAGTATGAGAGGAAAAAATATTTCGTGGAAAATAACATAATAAAGGGGGGGGGGTACCATCAATATATAACATCTTTGGTTTAATTCTAAGATCGTTACCGTAATTCTGGGACTATAACCTATACGTATACTTAACCTTAGGGACATCCCTAGACATACCTTTGAAATATCTATAGGGATCTCACTAAAGTTTTCTCATCCTAGTTTCCAAATATTAACTAAAAATTTCCTCTGATACAAACTTTAGAGACCCCAATCTTGATGTACATGGACATTACATTACTTTTTTTTAATACTTAATACATAACACAAACAGACACACAAGGACCATAATAGTTTAGTTTCTTTGAAAACTCAGAATATAATCTTCTAATCATGCTGAAAGATCTTCAACATCTCCCATAAATATTTTACCTTTTTGTTTTCTAACCTAAAACCTTTCTTTATATCCTGGGGAATGGAAAAAATAAAAAGGGTGAGATCTAATTCTCAGAAAGGGTAATCATAGAGAACATAAAACAATCCATAAACATTTGAATGCAAAAACTTGAACATAAAATCTAAACATCCAAATATTGAGAAAAGACATAAATCTTGGCAGTACGTAAGGAATATATCATAAAGGAACATAAATCCTAATAAAATATCATGGAGATAAAACATGTAATTTTGGAAACCATTAAGCTCATGATATGATTTCCATAGTAGCAAAGGCATTGCTGCCAAAACCATCTTAGTGGACAATGTCCCTTTCTCAATCGAGTTCACTCCTCGTTCTAGTCTGGTATCGTTGAACTAGATTAACTTGAAATTCCAGCCATATCGATCTCATGAGATATAAATCTATACCCAATTAATTAGAGGGAGATATATGTCCCACCCATATCATAATGAAATCATTATTACATGTGCCACAACATAAACATAAATCATTCATCATAACCCGAAGAATAAAATGGGTTTCAAAAACATCATCCCATCATAACATAATCCATATAAAACAAATAGATTTCATTTCATCATAAGAATAGTGAAACCATGTAAATCATGGAGACATTATACTTGAAACATACAGATCTAAAATAATTTCATCTTAGTTGGAAAATGGTTTTGATAAAACACTTGAAATAAATTCTTGAGGAAAATATCCTTTCTTTTTCAAAATCATTTTATTTTCAAAAAATGCCATGAAATTTTAAATGAAAAGGATTTGGTTGAAAATATTCATTAAATCTTGTAGAGTAAGCTTCTTGAAAATAAGGCATTATGAAACCGTAAAAATCCATTCATGCCGTATAAGTTAAAAAATCATTCTTCTCGTAATTTTTTGTAAAAGTCAAAAAGTACCATGTATGGTAAACAAAAGAAATATTCCTTCCATATGATGTGGTAAAAGTAAAAAAGGGTAAAAATGAATTTAATGATACATGGAAGAATATTAAACAATTTATGAAAACATTTTTAGAAAACATGGACATGGATGATAAACATAACCCCAATAAATACTTACGTATAAGTAATCTCGGATAAAAATGAGATTTTAAAAATTATCCCTTACAAAGATCTTTTTGTAAATAAAATAGATCACTTATTTGTATTCACTACAAGGTCACATAAATAATTTATAAATACATGATAAGATATAAAAATTCATTTCTCACATAATCAACGAATGACATAAACAAGAAAGAGAGGATCAACCCAAAGAACAGAAATTGGGTTGAGAAGTTCCCTTACCTCGTGTCCGACTTGACTCGATCGTTCTTTAATCTCATGAATAATAAACCAAAGATAATTTATAATTTATTAAGAACCTTTTTTCAAGATTATTAATCCTTTTATATCACTTATTTCCATGTTATAAACATTATGTAACCATTAATTACGTTCGTTTTGTCGATATTTGGTACTTGAGTCAAAAATAGACTGCTTATAATTACATGTTGTTAATGTGGTCAAAGGTTCATTATATCTAGAATTATATTAATGATTTATATTTCATATATATCATATATATCTAGAATATACATGTATTTATAATAGTACGTAACATATGAAGTTAAGAAATGAAATGCACGGTTCACGGAGAAGGCAAGCCGTACGTGCGCTTGAATGCTACTTTTATTTCTATTTATTATTTTAATGGAATTAAAACATAATTATACATAGGTATATTATAATTACAGTATAAAATCATATATGATATCATCAAATCCAACCTTTATACATCTCACATAAGGCATTAATGAATCACATCACTTTGAGGGGGCGGTAGTCCGCACTTCCTCAAATGAGATTATCGTATTTACCCAGTATGGAAACCATAGAGTCTGGATATAATTGGGAAGTAAAGAAGCATAATGAAATCATAAACTTAATATATATCATATATCAATACAGTTCCATCATAATGGCCACCATGAGAGGCGGTAGGAGAAAATTGAACAATCATGGTTTCGTGAGGCGTTAGTTTTCCATCTAAATAAACATTATGTTCTTCATACATTATATGGAGGTGTGTGTAAGTTTAGTTAAAATAATTCTCATAAAAACATCCTAGTATATTGAGGATACTAGTGTTGTTACAAAAGAAAGGATTAAAAATAGTTTAGGTGTCGGAGAAGTAGAATAAAAGAAAACAATTTAAGAGAAATCGTTACCTTTAATTTGGGTAACATCATTTGGTTTGAACCAAAAGGACTTATTGAAGTGCCTTCTACCTAAGGTTAGACTTATAGGGGGAGGATAGGGATATAGGGAGATTAATTGGGCAGAGGTTGGACGAGAAAAATGGATAGAGAGGTGTGAGAAATTTCATATAAATGGTCTCCTTTTATAAGGGGAGGAGGGGCTCTTTTTGAAAGTGTGAAAATATTATTTTATTACAAGTTATATTCTATTTAAAAAGGTCCAAAAATAATTAAAGATGACGATATAATGACTCATGGTCTAATTAAAATCATCCAATCATAATTGGATATGTTTTGGATAATATTTTAATCATTATAATCTTATTTATTTAAATCATTTTTAATGAGGTAAATACTGCATCATTATTGTTTTATGAATAATTTAATTTATTTGATGTCTAAAAATCATTAAAAAAATACCATCATGCAGGAAATCATTTTAGATTTCCAATTAATATTTATAGTTGCAATGATAATTTATATAACCCCTTATAAAAATTAAATACTAAAATATTTTTGTTAATGTCAGTTTTGTCTTTACATTAAATTAATTAATCTAAATTGTCATTATCACTACCAAGTCGCTCAATGGGGTCCCAAAAGCGACCCAAGAATGCCCATGGTCTTCCACTACTCATCCAATAAGGTTAGTAAAATTTTTAATGTCACGACCCGTCCTCGGGTCCCGTACCGTGACTACCCCAAGCCCGCTATCCATAGGCCAGGGGCTGGCGACTAGCACCAAAGGCGTAAATCCCATAACTGGGAAGGCATTGCCTTTATAAAAGTAAACAAAACACTACAGAGTACAAGCAAAAGTAAAAAACTAAGTACAAAGAGAAGTGCTGAAAGGTAAATGGGCCAGAATACAAACCCAAATGAAAGTACAACTACAACTAAACAAAGTACAACAGAAAAAGACAACAGCTGGAAGAACGGAAGCGGCTTCTGGGTCATCCTCATCGAATCATACCTGAAGGGTAGGTACAGATGGCGCAACTCCTGGATCGTCCACCACGGATCCCACCTGAAGGGTAGGTACAGATAGCCTCCTCAACGCTCTCGCCCGTCAACCTCCTATGTGTGTCGTCTCATCGCGAAGTCTACCTCAGGATACTGACTCGTCATGTGGTCCACCTCTGGGTACCATCCAGTCATCAAACACTCAGCCTCCGTCAGCACTATCCATCGTCTATAACCAACACAACAAGGTGCGGGCATAGCCCGTGCAGGGGTGAGTATAACGATACTCAGTAGGGACCCCGAGACCCTCAAGGTCTCACTAAAACCAACATGGATAACCACAATGAAGATCTCAACAGATAACCTCTACTTAGGTATATGACCATGCATATACCTAAGTTATCAAGTAACCCATCTCAATCATGAGGAAAACACCAAGATCATGAAATTAATAGATAACCACTACCCAGGTATATTCTCATACATATACCCAAGTTATCAAGTGACCCATCTCAATCATGAGGTAAACACAAAGGTCAAAAGTCTCAGCTCAAACCAGGATTATCATTATCGAAACCGTAACTGCTGAAGAGCCCCATCTCTGGAGTGTACAGTGGTCCTGTCACGACTCCGAGGTACTGCTCACTAACCTAAGACTGCTGAGGTACTCCTCCTGTCGAGTACCATGGGCTAGCCACCCAAACACAGTAGTGCTTCCTGCCGTGGTATGTCACCCAAACACAGTAGTGCACACCCCCTAGTAGCCTACTGAGGTACTCTCCGGACGAGTACCGCGGGTCTGCACTATCACAAAGGTAGTGCTCCGTCTGCCATGGGTCTGCACCTCACAAAGTAGTGCTCCGTCCACTGGGCTAGTCGACTCACTCCAAGTCGAGTCGGTCAAGCAGTCGTCAGGTCTCAGCCGGCTACACGGTCTCCGTACTCCGCACGCTCGTCTCTGGGAGGGTCCGCTCCACGAGCTACAGGTCGATACTATAAGTATCCCAAAGTCCCACAAAGAAATATCTCAAAGGACCACCTCGTCATAGGGGTCTCAACACAACAGACGGCGCGTCAATCGGACACCCGGTCTGTGAGTTATTAGCCTTTTCGTCCCAGGGGCCCGGTTGGTTTCATGAGCGAACCAACCCGGCCGTATCTCAACTGTACCCCAAAATCTCATAGGTTATACTCATAGGGACCGTTTCTCAACGTGATCACCAACGCCACTGACGGTTCGTCAAACCGACGTCCAGTCTGAAAGATAACAACCTTTCCGTTCCAAGGGCCCAGTTGGATTTCGGGTACAATCCAACCCGACCACTATCCAAAAGAAACCAAAACTCGGGCGAAGTATGCCAAAAGTTCCATCTCATCAAGAGGAATTCAACGAGTCAGACAACGCATCAAACGGACGCCCGGTCTGTGAGTTATTGGCCTTTTCGTTCCAGGGGCCAAGTTGGTTTCGTGAGCGAACCAACCCGACCGCACTCCGACGACATCCGAACCTCGAGCAGAGTAATCCAAAAGTTCTGTCTCACTTAGAGGAATCCAACAATGTGGACGGCACGTCAATCGGACGTCTAGAGCTTAATATATGAGTGTTTCCGCTCCGAGGGCCCGGTTGGTTTCGTGTACGAACCAACCCTTCTGAACCCAAAGTATTCCAAAACCTTGGGTGCGATATACAGAAATGACCGTCTCGTTCCAAGGATCGTTACTCAATTGATGGTGCATCGATCGGAGGTCTGTATCCCATGATATGGGAAAAAGACCAAAGAGGGTCCGAAAACGGGGGTTTCGGGCTCGGACCGACCCGGCCCAAGACCCCTCAGTCGGCCCGAACCGGGTCGACCCACCCCGGGTCCGGGTCGGCCCGGCTGGGTGCGGGCCAGCTCGTCCAACGGCCGAGCTGTTTTTTGGCAGGGGGGGGGGGCGCCTTCCCCCCTGGTGTAACCGCGACCCCCAATTAAGGGGGCCCTTTTGTATAGCCGGCCGGGGGAATTATTTCCCCCAGCTCCCCTTTGTCCGGTCGGCCCGCACCGACTGGCCGGTTCTGCCAACTAGGACCGGCGACGGCCGGTACTTCTTCCTTCGCTGACACCGGCGGCCCAGAACCGGCTGCGGCTTGGTTCGTCCAGCATGGTGCAACGACACCATGCCCCTCCGCCACGGCCCTGCTCCGGCCACGACATCTTCGGTTTTCTTCGACGCGGAGCGACGACGTCATGTCCTTGTTCATCTTCATGGCGTAGCGTGACGGCGTCGCGCCCTTGTTCAACTTCACATCACGGCACGACGGCGTCGTGCATTACTTGTCGTGCAATTCCCGCATTGTGCGACGGAACAATGCCATTCCGTTCCATCCACAAAGAATCAAACATGGATAAAGGAGGGGGTCAGCTGTGTTTGTGCGGTTCGGCCCCCTCTCGTTAATCGGTATCATTTGGTCATATATCCACGAAGAATGACAAACTAGAAATCACGAAAGAAAAGTAATTAAATAATCCCCCACCTTGACGTTGCTTGAACGGAGGTTCGTCGAACGAGGATTCGTCGCAGAAAGAGATGTCGCGGAAGGAGACGTTGTGGAAGAAGACATCGCGGAAGAACCGTCGTGGTAAATGGTGTCACGTAGTCGGTCTCTGAGGAGTCAGCGTTCTTCGATGGAGTTCGATGCATTCTTCGCGTTCTTCATGTTCTTCGACTAAGAAGATGAAGAACTCTAGATTTCCTTATCTTTTCTCCCCAAACCTCTCAAGCAACAAAGGTTCCAACCCCAAAATAATATAAGCTTACCTCTAATTTTATTAACACAACATGGGTTTTGAAATTCATGTGTTTGAATTTCAAAAACTCACATTAAAATCACTACATTAATGCCATAAGTTATTAACATAAGTTAACATTATTAATGGTGAGTTGAGGGGGTTAGAGGATATGAAGGGGTGGGGTTCGTGTGGCCCCCACCACCCTCATAACCTCCCAAGGGAGGTTGGGTAGTTACCCAACATCCTTCCGAAGGATTAAACACTTAGAGTAAAATAAAAATTGTAGAATAAATATAAATTAATCTTCCAAAATTTTTATCATCAACTCTCATGAAAACGCAACTTCAGAATAGGTGTTCCTAAGAAATTACCGGCGCTACGGTTCCATCGGTGCCCTCAGAATTCGATTCCGAGAACTGGTTCAAAAGTTAGAAAAACTCGCTCATCTGTTCACTGAACGTACCCAAGACAAACTTCAAAAAATGTTTTCGGGCACACCGGGCCTCGGAATCAGGCGCCTTCAGAAAATGCGTTATTGTAAAATTCTAAAGAAATGTAAGAAAAAAATTTCATTGAAATTTACAGGTCTTTACATTACTACCACCTCAGGGCTTTACATCCCCATAAAGCTTCAACACAAACTAGGGTCACAAAAGCGGTATTGAGCAGGCATCTGAGCCTTCTGCTCCCATGTGCTTACCTAGAGGTTCCCGTACTGCTAGAGAAAGTGAACCTGAGGAATCGACCTTCCTCAAAGGATACTCTCTAGTCGATCCCCAATCCCCACTGGAACCTCCCTGAAAGTCCCCCCGTCGCTATCGTCCAGCTCCCCATGGTCGATGTTATGCGAAGGGTCGAGCACGTATCTCCCCATTTGAGATACATGGAAGTCTTCGTGCACCTGGTGCAACTGAGGTGGATGGGTCAAGAGGTAAACCACCCCGCCTACCCAGCTGACGACCTAAGAAGGTCCGTTGAACCTCAGAGATAACTTTCTGCCTTGGCCACATCTCCGTAAACTTTGTCGAGGTGATACCTGTATAAAGACATGATCGTCATCCTAGAACTCTAGAGGTCTCCAATTCCTGTTAGAACTTGAACTCGAAACGACTGCTGCCACGAGGGTAAGGTTGACCGACTCAAGAGTGATCAGTCGCACCCTCCTGTGCAAGAGTTACCCTGCGCTGCCTGGGGTTTCCTTTTTCGCCGACCAAGGAAAACCCATCCTAATGTCATAGTTAAACCACAACCTTTTTTCCTAATACAGTCAATCTGTGTATGAACTGTGGATCCAATCCATACTCAGACCAACGTCGTAAGGCCTCGACGCTGCCACCAAGATATTCCAACTGAAACTCTCGCCTCGATGGTCTGACCACACTATCGGAGTAAGTGTGATTATCGAGTCTCCTCCCAAGGTATCTCTAGATGTGAGGGTCAAGTCCACGGCTTACCGGATACTCTAGGTATGGAACAAGATTTGTGAAAGCAAGGAATGATTCATATCGACGTCTGTTACTACATCAGCTAGTAGTGGACACAACTGCCCCTTGAATCATCTTTAGATCCATTGGGTCACACTCCTTGACCGCATGCGGCCGCACTCTTCCTCCGCCCTCCATCTCCCTAAGCCTGGAGGGGATAACTAAGGTGGGTGGTTGTAGCATGTTAAGATGTACACCACCTCATGCTTCTCTCCTAGCTCTACCTCCACGTATGCTGCTTCGCAAACTCATCTCTCCTTTAATCTTCCTCTTATGGAAACATTTAACATGCCCGAGTCTCCAAGAATGGTGCCAGTTTCCTATTTATTAATGCACTGTGCAGTCTTCATCCACTCCTGGATGGTCTGCACCATCTCTGCCTACGATTTGAAAGAGCTGCTAAAATTTCTCCTTTGCTGAAAAGAGAAACTCGGTCTCATCCCCTGGATGAACCACACCCATTGCCTAATATAGTCAATCCTGACATGAATGTGTTATTCATGCCATGAATGACGCCGTAATGCCTTGACATAACTACCAAGAGATCCAACTGTCACTCTCGCCTCCAAGGGTCGAGTCACACTATCGGCATCAGTGTGAGGTCACTGGGTCTCCTCCAGTAGAAATCTAAAAAGTGAGGGTCAAGTCAACAGTTTCAACCGGGACCACTCAGTATCAACCAAACAGAAGGACAGGAAATCAAATAAAGATAAGTGTCTTTTTATTATTGCATCTCATAGTACAAAGACGCGAATACAACAGAAACATAGAACTAGAAGTACAAGGGACTTATCCACTAGTTCCGCTCCTGTCCACCTGCTCCCGGAGCTCTACTGCCTTGTCCACTGCTCGGCTATTGCTCATGCACCAGCCGCTGCTTCTGTCTTGGTGGCTCCTCCAACACCCACGGATCAACTGTGTGGGGAGTCGGACAGTCACGTGCCGGGTGACTCTTCCCGCCCCATGAGTAACACTGTCTGTTTCTGGCACACCTGGCTCTGACCCCACCCCGGGTGCCCCGCACCACCGGTCCTAAAACCCGAGATCGTCCAACTACTGGTCTGGTCCTCCTGGACCTCTGTTTCATCTATCTACTACCCACAGATGACTCGACTACTGATCGAAAAACACGCGGCAAAGGCAGCAACTCCTGAACACGCTCGGGGTGTAGAGTTACTAGCACAAACTCCACCCTAAAGAAGCTCTTGAAGCCTTCCCATGCGAAGGTCATCCCGTCGCAAAACTGAAACAAGTGGCTCCCCCTCCTGCCTGCTGCTTCCTGAAGAAGGCTGGCAGCAAAGATCACCATGAAGTCTGCAGGCGTCCCCACTAAACTGAAGACTCTCACCACAGCCTCCAGCCAAACCTCAGCCGCCTGCGGGTCCGTCTCTCCCTAGAACCTGGGTGGCCTCTGGCACTGGAACTCGTGGAGCGTGCTCAAGTGGCGTGCAACACCTACTACTGGGGCTGGTGGCATCGGTGGCCCAACATATGGTAGTACCGCTGGTTCCTCCGCTAGTGCCTCAACTACAAGAGGGCCCTGTAACGAAGCCTCGTCGCTCGGCAGGCTGTCAGTACACACATCCCTTTGGGCTCTAGCTGGTGATCCATGAAAAGGTATCCTGTAAGAAACAACGTGATGCGGTCAGACGTTTATACCTGGTGAGCTGACCTAGTTTGAGATGATATTTAAAAACTTATGGAAACACACACACAATCAGTGTTTTCATGCACAAAGTCGGAAATCAGTTGTCAGGGTCCTGGTGTATGGATACGTCGGCCGCCCGCACCATCACTGGACTCCCTGAACTGAAAACCACACTCGGTACCCTTAACACTATTGCTTCACAGAAAGAAAACATCAGAGTTATAAGTTCTATGGTAGAACCGACTCCTCTGATACCAATTTGTCACGACCCGTCCTCGGGGCCCATGCCGTGACTACCCCAAGCCCGCCTTCCATAGGCCAGGGGCAGGAGACTAGCACCAAAGGCATAAATCCCGATAACTGGGAAGGCATTTCCTTTATAAAAGTAAACAAAACACTACAGAGTACAAGCGGAAGTAAAACACTAAGTACAAAGAGAAGTGTTGAAAGGTAAATGGGCCAGAATACAAACCCAAATGAAAGTACAACTACAACTGAACAAATTACAACAGAAAAAGACAACAGCTGGAAGAACGGAAGCAACTTATAGGTCGTCCTCCTCAGATCCTACCTGAAGGGTAGGTACAGATGGCGCATCTCCTAGATCGTCAACCACGGATCCTACCTGAAGGGTAGGTACAGATAGCCTCCTCAACGCTCTCGTCCGTCAACCTCCTCCGTGTGTCGTCTCGTCGTGAAGTCTACCTCCGGATACTAACTCATCATGTGGTCCACCTCCAGGTACAGTCCAGTCTTCGAACACTCAGCCTCCGTCAGCACTGTCCGTCGTCTACAACCAACACAACACTGTGCGAGCATAGCCCGTGCTGGGGTGAGTATAACGATACTCAGTAGGGACCCCGAGACCTTCAAGGCCTCACTAAAACCAACATGGATAACCACAAAGAAGATCTCAATAGATAAACTCTACTTAGGTATATGCCCATGCATATACCTATGTTATCAAGTAACCCATCTCAATCATGAGGAAACACCGTGATCATGAAATCAACGGATAACCACTACCTAGGTATATGCCCATACATATACCCAAATTATCAAGTGACCCATCTCAATCATGAGGTAAACACAAAGGTCAAAAGTCTCAGCTCAAATCAGGATTTTCATTATCGAAACCGTAACTGCTGAAGAGCCCCATCTCTAGAGTATACATTGGTCCGGTCACGACTCTGAGGTACTGCTCACTAACCTAAGACTGCTGAGGTACTCCTCCTGTCGAGTACCGCGAGATAGCCACCGAAACACAATAGTGATTCCCACCAAGGTATGTCACCCAAACACAGTAGTGCACACCCCCTAGTAGCCTGCTGAGGTACTCTTTGGACGAGTACCACAGGTCTGCACTGTCACACAGGTAGTGCTCCGTCCGCCATGGGTCTGCACCTCACAAAGTAGTGCTCCATCCACTAGGCTAGTCGACTCACTCCAAGTCGAGTCGGTCAAGCAGTCGTCAGGTCTCAGCCGGCTACATGGTCTCCGTACTCCACACGCTCGTCTTTGGGAGGGTCCGCTCCATGAGCTACAGGTCGATACTCCATGTATCTCAAAGTCCCATGAAGAAGTTTCTCAATGGACTGCCTCGTCATAGGGGTCTCAATGCAATAGACGGCGCGTCAATCGGACGCCCGGTCTGTGAGTTATTACCCTTTTCATCCCAGGGGCCCGGTTAGTTTCGTGAGCGAACCAACCCAGCTGTATCTCAACTGTACCCCGAAATCTCATAGGGTATACAAATAGGGACCGTTTCTTAACGTGATCACCAATGCCGCTGACGGTTCGTTAAACGGACGTCCAGTCTGAAAGATAACAGCTTTTCCGTTCCAAGGGCCCGGTTGAATTTTGAGTACAATCCAACCAGGACACTATACAACAAAAACCAAAACTCAGGCAAAGTATGCCAAAAGTTCCGTCTCATCAAGAGTAATTCAACGAGATAGACGACGCTTCAATCGGACACCCGGCCTGTGAGTTATTGGCTTTTTCGTTCCAGGGGCCGGGTTGGTTTCGTGAGCGAACCAACCTGACCGCACTCCGAAAGCATCCGAACCTCGAGCGGAGTAATCCAAAAGATAAGTCTCACTTAGAGTAATCCAACAAAGTCGACGGCACCTCAATCGGACGTCCGGAGCTTAAGATATGAGCGTTTCCGCTCCGAGGGCCCGGTTGGTTTCGTGTATGAACCAACCCGGCCGAACCCAAAGTATTCCGAAACCTTGGGTGCGATATACCAAAACGAACGTCTCGTTCCAAGGATCTCTATGCAACTGACGTTGCGTCAATCAGAGATCCGTAGCCCATGATATGGGAAAAAGACCAAAGAGGGTCCGAAAACGGGGTTTTTGGACCTGGCCTGAGACCCCCCAGTCGGCCCGAACTGGGTCGACCCACCCCGGGTCCGGGTCAGCCCGGATGGGTGCGGCCCGGCCCGGCGGCCGGCCCGGCCTGGGCACAGCACGCTGGCCAGCTCGGCCAACGACCGAGCCATTTTTTGGCGGGGGGGGGGGGGGACTGCCCCCCTGGTGTAACTGCGACCCTCCAATTAAGGGGGCCGTTTTGTATAGCCATCCGGGGGAATTATTTCCCCCAGCTTCCCTTTGTCCGGCCGGCCCGCACCGGTCGGCCGGTTCTGCCAACGAGGACCGGCAATGGCCGGTCCTTCTTCCTTCGCCGACACCGGCGGCCCGGAACCGGCCGTCAATCACCCTGCTCCGCCGCGGCCCGGAACCGGCCGCGGCATGGTTCGTCTGGAGCAGTGCGATGGCACCGATCCCCTCCGCCGCGGCCCCGCTCCGGCCACGGCGTCTTCGGTTTTCATCGACACGGCGTGACGGCATTGCGTCCTTGTTCATCTTCATGGCACGGCGCGACGGCATCACATCCTTGTTCAACTTCACGGCGCGGCACGACGGCGTTGCACATTACTTTCCGTGCAATTCCCGCGTGGTGCGACGACACAACAACATTCCCTTCCATCCAAAAAGAATCAAACATGGATAAAGGAGGGGGTTCGGCCGTGTTTGTGCGGTCTGGCCCCCTCTCGTTAATCGGTATCATTTGGTCGTATATCCATGAAGAACGACAAACTAGAAATCACGAACGAAAAATAATTAAATAATCTCGTACCTTGACATTGCTTGAACGGAGGTTCGTCAAACAAGGATTCGTCGCGGAAAGAGATGACGTAGAAGGAGACGTCGCAGAAGGAGACGTTGCAGAAGAAGACATCGCGGTAAATGGTGTCACGTAGTCGGTCTCTGAGGACTCGACATTCTTCGACGGAGTTCGATGCGTTCTTCGCGTTCTTCATGTTCTTCGACGAAGAAGATGAAGAACTCTAGATTTTCTTATCATTTCTCCCCAAACCTCTCAAGCAACAAAGCTTCCAAACCCAAAATAAAATAAGGTTACCTCTTATTTTATTAACACAACATGGGTTTTGAAATTCAAGTGTTTGAATTTCAAAAACTCACATTAAACTCAATACATTAATGTCATAAGTAATTAACATAAGTTAACATTATTAATGGTGAGTTGAGGGGGTCAGAGGATATGAAGGGGTGGGGTTCGTGTGGGCCCCACCACCCTCATAACCTCCCAAGGGAGGTTCAGTAGTTACCCAACTTCTTTCCAAAGGATTAAACACTTAGAGTAAAATAAATATTGTAGAATAAATATAAATTTATCTTCCACAATTTTTATCATCAACTCTCGTGAAAACGCAACTCTGGAAGAGGTGTTCCTAAGTAATTACCGGCTCTATGGTTCCATCGGTGCCCTCAGAATTCGATTCCGAGCACCGGTTCAAAAGTTAGAAAAACCCGCTCGTCTGTTCACTGAACGTACCCGAACCAAACTTCAGAAAGTGATTTCGGGCACACTGGGCCTCAGAATCAGGCGCCGTTAGAAACTTAGTTCTTGTAAAATTCCAAAGAAAATTAAGAAAAAAATTTCCTTGAAATTTCCTGGCCTTTACAGTTAAGGTAATTTGGAATTATTATAATAGTCTTTTAACCTTGATTTACCCTATTTACCTTTAACCGCGGTAAATAAAAGTCAAAAGTTTCTATTCACCAAAAATTATTTTCATCTTATTGAACCAAATTTTATTTTTTGATAACAGCCATATATGTCGGATTATTGAAATTCAATTCACAGAAGTGGTAAAATTTCATTTAAATGAAATAGTTAGTTTTTTAACTACCACTAAGTGGTTTCACTATTCATCAAAAATTTAATTTTTTTCATAAAAATACCAAAAATTCAGCCTAAGATATATTTGATATTCAGAAATCAAAAATGATTTATATTTTTCAAAATTCAAAGTATAGAAGTTTCATTAATTAATTTTAAAATTAATTCCCATTATGAAAACAAACACCGTGTTTTTAAGAAACAATAACTATCAACAGATCGACAATTGTTTACGTCCAATTTCAAAGTGAAATTAATTCCAATGACCAACATTGGATTAAATGGTAAAAATATATTCTAATTAAACTTTAAAACAAATTAAAAAGATAATATAACCATATAAATTATTGCGATGAAAATAGTTGTTTTTAATTAAAATATAGCATCTTTTTACTATTCATTAAAATATGAAAGTTATCAGAATAATGTGAAAAATATATCCAAAGTAAATTATTATATCTTGATTCCAATGAAGAATTTTAATTTGTAAAATTGATCTTATAAACATGTCAAAGACAAGATTTAAAGTGGGTGCGCCATCAAAAGGCGTCAAAACTGTATTTTTTGAAAAATACTTATTTTACCTGAAAAGTTTAGTTTGTTCTCATACCATGTTATAGAAAATGTATAAGATGAATAATAATGTTATAAAATTAAAAATGTAGTTGATACTATTTATAAAGGCTAGTTCATAATATTATTTTAACCATATATCGTTGTTTAGTGAAACCTGGTATTGCGTACAACACACGCAATCCAGGAAGGTCGTGATTGTGTGTAATGCAAGCCATGTCAGGGTTGCGTGTAGTGGAAGACTCTTTCGTTGTTGCGTATAACAGAATCAAACCATATATCATTTATACATTGAATACATATATATATATATATATATACACACACTCAATGATTCATAGAATAACTACTATCAAACAAACGTGAAATTGTGTGTAACACGAGAAATGAATAGTGTTACATATACTTCAAGCTAATACGGTGCTGCATGTAGTAAAATATAATCTTGATTTAGTGTACAACAGAATAAATCAGAGAAATTAAAACTAATATTTCTCATAAAATCTCAGGGTCTTAAAGAACATGTCCCTGGTTACTTGATGACAGAATTGGAAAATAACTTGGATAAGATTCCAAAGCCATGGAATCCTAGGGATGAAGGAGAAAAATAAATACCAAATTATTTCCCCTTCCATAACTTATTGGGACAAAAAAATTTGATTTTTTTTCAAATATGTCGTACAAAATATGGTGGACATTGGGAAAGGAAGCAAAAAAAATTTCATACTCAGGTTGAGTGTGTTTTTTTGACTAATCTAGTGTAAGAAAATAAATTGAAAGAAGTTAAGAGAAACTGTATGAAGATGTTCAGTGATAGTATGGTCCGAAAAATTATCAAAGGAACTCATTATATTTTCTAAGAATAGTTTAAACAACCAATATTTCCATTAAACTCTTCTTCAACATCACCACAAACATAACAAGTACCTCATTCCTCTAAATGTCGTTCTGCCAAAAAGAGAGATGGTCAAAATAGAGACAAAAAATATGCGAATATGAACCTATAACAAATCCAATGTTGTCCTTAACTTTAGAATACTTCATTACTATAGTCCCAAAATCATGGGCACTAGCCTGCCAAATTATACAACAACAGTCAACCTTCAAGGTGAAATCTTTATCAGACGAGGAGTTGATTTTTACTTTCAATTACATTATTCAATAAATTGATCCCATCAGAGACGATGAAAAAGATTATCTACCAAAATTCATTAAACATTTTTAAGGAACTAGTTGAAGAGGCCCTCAGATTTTAGGGTACATTAGAGGATGCAATCATGCTAGGATTCACTAGTTTAATCACACCCCATATCGAATCATTTATGCAAAAGAAACTCTTGGGAGGGCTCTCTAGTGAGCTCAATAGGAAAAATTGAATTCCCCAATGCATGATAGTGTCTTCCCTAACATAATCATCCTGGAATATAAATTTTAGGAAATTTCATCACTTATTAAACCTTGTTGTGTAGGAATACCTAGTAGACCTAATAAACCAAGATTGGAAATAGCTTCAGCTCCTATTCCATGGGATGGTCCATCTATACTAGGAAAATTAGATTCTAAAGAACCTATAAAAGAACATAACCATTATAGGGAGAACATAAATTTGAACAAAACATATAATGTTTTGAATCAATTATCCTTTTTTTCAATTATTTTTTCAATCCTGGATGCTTTGAGTATATCAAAATATCTCAGGGAAAAATTATCATGGCTCTATCAAGCCCTTGGGAATTCAATATCAAGGTTTCTTTTGTTGAGGTATATTGTTTAGAGAATGGTCCTATTGAATTCAAGATAATCATCTCTTTCATAGACCAGGATAATGATGACATCATACAGGGACACATTTGATCCATGTATACATCTAGTATGATAAATGACATCGATATATGATGATCCTTCATTGAATATGACTCATGATTCAACCTCATCCTAACCATAAATATTGTTCAATTTGGATTCAATTAATATCACTTTCAACATTAACTATGATGATATTGTTTTATGAAATGAATTAGAAAAATATTCTTGGTGAAATAAATTTGTCGAACTAGTTCATGGATATCTTGTTTGACTTAGAATTCATGGTTGTTAGGAAGGATATGACCTTCAATGTTCTACTAGGAAGACCATGTCTACATCAGAATGTGTCCATCCACTCTTCATACCAACAATACCTCAAATATTGTATCGATGGAAAATTTGGGACATTTTATGGTGATAAATTCTCATTTTCATCCCATGAGTCACATTATATATATGCAGGATTCTACCATACGAAATGGAAACAATCCATGGATGATAATGTTGGTCCAATAAATTCCTATCATGGTTGGGAAATGATTCCAACAAACTCTTTAAAATATATTAGTAGAAAATACATGATACTCATCAATCAAATTTAATGGATTATCTTGAGTTCAATCACACATTCAGTGATTTCCATAATGTCATTAGGGACAACTGAACCTGATGGTGATGGAAAATTTATCAACTCTCTGATTAGTGATTGAAACATCGATGTAAATTTATTCATTCCATACTTAGAGTGGAAAAAAATCCCTATTCTATAATATGGGCTGGAAGAATTTGTTATGTTAATGGGGGGAAATGAGTATGATTATTGTCAGTCCCTTTTCCCTCATTTAGTGCTCCAAAATGGCCCCATAGCCGCAAGTGAGCCTGATGTAGTTGCATCATCATTTTAATGTTCTAATGCCAACTCCACACAAATATCTGAGATACAATCTTCATTTCCCACATACCAAAATATGGTGGAAGTGTTAGAGAGAGAAAAATATCAAGAAGAGGAATACCTCCCAGACTACCCAACTATATTTAAGGAAATTTTCTTCACAACTATTTATGAATTTATAGAGATAAATATATGAATAGAAGAATATCCATGACCCAATTTGATTATTTCATCCATAACATCTTAAGAACATGAGATTTATAATTAATTTTTGATACAACACTATGATTTTTTTCCTATAATTACACATAAATGTTGATCCTCGACCTTGAGGTGGACACCCTTCAGTTGTGTTTTCCAGAATACCCTCAAGGAATGAAATAGTCATCCAGGCAGACACACCCTACTCACACCTACATAATTGAGGTTTAATTAGATAATATCATCAAGAAATACTTTAATTGTGTGGTTAAATATCTGAAATTTCTAGCCAAAATTGTCTTGGTAATGAATATGATTGTGAAAATTAGGGTTTCGATCGACTATGAAGACAGAAACTGACACTGTCAGAAACATGACTTCCCAGTTCCAATCATAGAACTCCTGATTGATGGAACGACCATTTATGAAGCCCTATACTTCATGTATGTTTGTTCATAGGACAATTAAATCTATATTTACCTAATATATGAACAATTCTCAACCTTTACGTCCCCTTAGGGAGTATTCTTCTATCGAGTAATTCCCTTTGTCACGAAGAATGCCAATTCCAAACACCAAAATTATATGCATTGCATATTCAATACTTTTTTTAGAATTTTATTTAATGATATGTTTATGATATAGTGTTTATTTCTCCACAATGTTCTAGCAATATGTATGTCCTTGATACCATCTTCAACAAGCTAAGATCACATAGCCTAAAGATAAAACCCTTAAAATTTTACTCTGGGTAACCTTGGGAATGTTTCTTGGATTTGTCATACACTATTGTGGCATTGAAGTTGATCATGAGAAAAAAAATATTTCTTTAAAATGTCCCTTTTTCAAAAACATAAATAGTTGAGAGAAATTCATGGTGAAATAGACTACATTTGGATCTTTATTGCCCACCTTTCAGGAATTTGTCTTCCCTTCACCAATTTGATTGAGAAGGGGGTCATATATATGTGGACCAGTGATTTATATGATGAATTTGATACCCTAATGAAATTAATTTTAATCCCACAAATATTGATGCCACCTATTTAAGGAAATCTAAGCATCCAATATGTGAAAACCCTAGAGCAATCACTAGGCACCATCCTTACACAAAAGAATGAAGCTAGGAATGAAAAAAAAATCCTTTTTTATCTCATTTAAACCATTATTGAAGCTGAGATTCATTATTCTGATATCAAGAAGATTAACATGAAATTATTATTAAATCTCAAAAGAAGTGGTATTAGTTATATCACCATGATCTCCAATTGTTCTATTGAAATAACCCACTCAAATATATCATCAATCACCATATATTTACAGGATGTATGAAAAAATGGGTGGTTATCTTATAATAATTTGACAAACAATCCATGAATCAGAAAGCAGTGAAAGTTTAATAATTAGAGGATTTACATACAGATAAGTCCCTTGAAGAAGTGTTGTCATTAAATATAGAATTTCTAGATGAATAGGTCTTTTTTATTTAAGAGGGACACCAAATGTGGGAAATATATTTTGATGGCGCATCGAGGATCCCAATAGGGAAAATAATGGAAGATCCTAAACTCATGAAATATGGGTTAGGGATTTTTCTTATCTCCCCATAAAAGGCAGTACTTACTTACCCGATCATATTATCTTATGTTTTTACCAATAATGAGGTAGAATATCAGACCCTCATTGCGGGCCTAGAACTGAAACTACAAATACCAATGGACCTACTGGAGGTGAGAGGTGATTCAAAGTTGAAAATAAAAAAGATAAATTGGGGTTATTCCGTTATAAAAGAAGAGAAAATCCATATAATTGATTGGGTATGAGGATTAATGGTAGAATTCCTATCAGATCCAACATTGAACCTCATCTTGTAATCAGAGAATGCCCCGACAGATGCATTATAAAATTCAGCTACAGCATCGGAGGATCCAAACTATGATGAAATGGTCATCAGTATTTCTCATTTCTATATGGTCTCACCTTTTGTTCAAATTATAATAGAATATATTAATGAAATTAGTCCCATCCCAAAACATATGGTATTACCATTGGGTGGATGGTACCCATCCTAGAGTATATCTAGATTAGAGCACTTCCATTAGATAGGGATGGGAGGGAGAATGAATAATAACAAGAAAATAACTTTTTTCATTTATAATATCTTGAATACATTGAATTTATTCTATGAATGATAATTTTAATGGAGTCATTTTCATGATTATTGATGGAAAATAGAGTACCACTATCATATACGCGGTTCAAATTGGTGCTTACGAAACCTATCAATATAGATATAATCATTCCAATCAAATCAAAAGGCCTGGGTACTTCTGGACTTTAATGACAGAGGCCATCATACAATTCACCAAGAAATATCATTCCTGCCATGTTTGAGCTAAATTCATCTATCAAACCTAGGAGTTTCTATATAGAGACAAATACTCCTAGCCATTTTTCATATATGGAATGGATGTTGTGGGGACATACCCTCTAGTCATGTCCAATTAGTTAAATACTACAGATTTCTTATCAAAATGGGATGTGGTAATACCCCTCAATGAGTTCAGGGCCAAAATCATGTTTATCATTGTATAATATGATATTATTACTAGATTTTGTGTCCCTCATACAATATTGATGAACAATGGCACCAATTTATATTCCATTGAGGTGGAAATCCATATCAAGAGTACAATATCTAATCAAACCATTCATCCCTGCTATCATGGAGTATCTAATGGATAGATATAGTAATTATACTAGACCCTGTAAAACATACTCTAGATGATGATGGGAAATGATAAAAAATATTGTCCTAAAAAACTCTTACATGCCATTAGGTAATATTAGACTACAAATTGTAATTCTACATATGCGACCCCATACTTATTGGTATATGAAACAAATTGAAATACTTACCAATGAAATTCAATTACCATCACTCCAAATTGACATATGTGACCAACTATCAATATACGATAAATCGCAAGATTTACTGAATGAATTGTTGAGGCTCGATGAAAAAAGATTTCACACCTTTCATCACATGGAAGTATGTCAAAATAGTGCAGTGAGATCCTTTAACAATAAGTTCTACCACCATCAATTCCCCCAAGTAGAATAGTAATTTTTCCTTAGTACTCCAATGATACCAGGAAAGAGTCTTTCAAAGCTTGATCCAAAGTGGGTGGGCTCTTACTCTATGCACATATTCCACTATAACAGAGCTTAATCAATGGTCTCAATGTATTGTAAAATAATGATGATTGAAATGAATTAAAGGTTCCTAAATAAGTACTTTGTGTAATCACATGACATAGTTTGTCTTAGATATAGGACATTAAACTTCCTAGCACAATACAATGTCCCAACCACAAGATATTAAATATCATAGTTGGGTTTTTCACATGAAATTAAAAAGTACGACGTAATTTCTATGCCACATAATGTTAAAATGTGTGGAATGATCATCTTAGTCACATGATGATAAACTATATGGAATATGATCCAATTCATGTGACCTAAAAATGAAAGAAACCATTTGTCCTCACTACATGACATTAAACTACATGGTTAAATTCTGCCTCAATTGATGTTAAGAAACCAAAAAAATAATATGGGTTGACACTCCTCATGGTCCCTCAAATATTTTCCTCCATCATAGGTGGAAGTCCCAATCACATCCCTCTAACCCCTTAGTAGTTCAAGATTCCCTCTTGTTCAGAAATAAGGAAGAAAGGATGGGATGATCCAATGTAGAAGCTCAACTCACATCATTTCCACTCCATGGTGGAACTTGGTCCCCCCTCTATAGGTATTTGTCCCATCATTATAATGCATTTATCGCATGATGGTAAACATCATGATATTTTTAAGAACTATGTGTGGATTAATTATTATTCCAATGAGAAATGTAGTGACAATTAGATCTCTTATTTTGGGTCCATCCATAATGATGGAAAGCCCACTCCATTTGTACAAACTCATACTTTCACACATAATCCTTTAAAGAACTACATGATACTTGATTCTCATTCAAATGAGAAACATAGTGACACCATATCCCCTATCATGGGTCAACACATAATGAATATATATATATATATATATATCTTCCTTTTCCCACATCAAATCCTGATTTATGTAAGGAATATTTTTAAGAACTACTTGTGGATTGATTCTTTCTCGAGCAATATACGTATGGACTCCCGAGTTCTATACCCTGGTCTGACTAAAATATTTCTATTCATGTTAGGTGACTGAAGTCCTCACTACATGAAGTTAAACTACACGGAATAAAAGAACTACATATTTACTGATTCTCATTCCAATGAGATATGTAGTGATTAATTGGTTTGCATTCTTAGGCCCAGTCACAACGTTTCCCATTTTTTCACATTGATTCATCACTGTCCTTAAAGAATGACATTAAATTGCATGATGGATTTCCTCACTGCATGATGTTAAACTACAGAAGATTTTAATAACTACATATTTTTTGATTCTCAAACAATTGAGATATGTAGTGACACTATTATTATACCTCCTAGCCTATACACTATGAAAATATAAATTCCCTTGACCTCCACTCATGTTTTTTTTGTCATGGAAGAAATTTATACCACCCCTCATTTCTCACAAAAATCATAGATGGCATAGGATTATGATTTTTGGTAAAGGATGCCCCTATAAAAATAATTAATATCAATGTATATTAGGATTATTATCATCCTAGTTTCAATACAATAATCGGTACACTAGATGTCCTCATGGAAAGACAATAAACTACATGATCTTCTCCATAACTATGTGTGGCTTGATTCTCACTCCAATGAGATACGTAACAACATTCACATCTTAAATACTAGGCATACCTATAACATAATATGAGAAATAACCCCATACTCATATTTATAAGTCAAATATATATAAGAGGATTGAATATTGGTTATCACCCTATGCGTAAACCCATACTAAAAAACCCCTCTGTCCATTCACACATGAATTCAATCATTGTGGGGGGGGGGGGCTTTATTTATGAACTATGTGTGGATTGATTCTCATTCAAGTGAGATATGTATTGATACCTAGGCCCCATGTACTATTCCCAATAATGGGTTAAGGAGAAATTCCCCCTCTCCTTCATAAAAATAATGATACATATATGATCTTTAAAATTTAATCCCCTCATTAGGGGATTGACAAAGGGAATATAAATCCCCCTTTCTACATTTGAGTGAGATCTATGCAAGGGTCACTGCACATTATGGACAATATATGTCCAAATTATTCCTTTATTCTTTGAAATATCCACTCCACACATCATACACTTGATCATGGATACTTATAAATCCTCATATTCTTTCCCCATCTCTTGGTGGTATAATGTATTATACAAGTATGCTCATTTGATTAATTAATCTGTAACATGCCACATTTGGATTTTCATAATACATCATGCAAAATAGGTTTGTTAGAAAAAGTATGCCACTATTTGACTATTAGATAATATTCTCTTGTTTAATTTTCATAAAACAACCCATAAAAGAGTTTTTCAACCAATGTTAACTTCTCCCTTATGAGAAGACTCTTTTTACCTTGTAATATTTGATAAAAATGTACTGGAACCTGAAATTCAAATTTAGTTTATGATCATCAATCACATGTTTTTATTTCATCCTCTCTTATGATCTTAAAACCACCAAGATCATAGTTTAAAACTTCTTCCTTTATGTACAAAATATATTGGAATGATCTGGGTCCGATAGGACATATATCATGTATCGTTTCCATTATATTATGGTCCTAGTCATATGTATTAAAAATAAATGTACTATATTCCCTACACATTGGTTAGACCTAGGTAAGTAATATATTCCCCGGATTCATTGGTAATTTTTACTTGAAATGATCCTTTTGTATTCAGTAACTTTCCTCCAACAAACCAAACTCTATTCCTGGGGAAATATGAGTCAGCAGAAACATCAATCATATTTTAGTGATAGAATATTAGAATTCCGAGGAATTCTTTTACCAACTATAATGTAACATGCCCCTGATGAATTTTCATAAAGTAGTCCGCAAAATAGGTTGTTCATCCAAGTGATTCCACTGTTGACTATGCTGTAATACTCCATAGTCAAATTCAAAAAAACATCGTGAAAAATATGTTTTCTAATCAATGATAACTTCATCCTTAGGATAGATCTTCTCTAATGACATTATCCTTTTCCAAAGACCACTCTTTATATTCAAGGATCCTAAAATCATAGCTTAAAACTTTCTCCTTTGACACCTGAATTTGGTAGCACATTTCATGATTGATTACCAATAATGAGGGAATCATCAACATTTCAATCAAACCTAATGACCTTAAATTATATCCCCATAATTTCCTTTCTATAAAAATTAAAACTCATGGAATAATTTCATTTTTGTAAAACTTTAAATTCGATAACATAACATCCCTGCCATAATTTTTTAAGCTATACAACAACATCCTCAATGTAATATGTTATTCTGTATGGTCAATGTCTTGGTCAAACGTCATTAAACTTCATAATACTTTAAACTTTTTCAAAAATACCCCCTCTAACGTTGACCATTTATCCAAATATACCTTCTTTCACAAAAGACAAATTTTTGTATGTGTGGTTTCCCAATGACATCCAGTGCGAACACAAAATATCCCTTTATTATAATACACATTCCCTTGATAAAATCACACATCATGGTCTTTATAAATCCAAATATCCATAAACTTCCTTCAATCCTCATTATAATAATGTAAAAATATGTGATAACTCCTTTACCTGACTATTTTGTAACATTCCCTCATTGGATTTGCATAAGTCTCCCACAAAATGGGGCTATCGGTCAAAGGATGGCATTATCTAACTATGCAATAACACACCCTAGCTGGCCACGGATAATGTATCCCCAAAATGGAATTTTCAACCAGTGGAAACTTAATCTTCAAGAGAGACCACCTATATTCCCAAACATTCTATTTTAGATTTAGAAACCACAAATTCAAGGCTCAAAATTCCCATTGGTGGTATCTTAAGAATGTCAAAACATAAATGGACAACAATCCTTGTTTTGATAATCGTTTCAATGTTTTTTGTCAAAGTTGTTTGGCATAAAACACCATCCCCACTAGTCTTATTTTAATGACTTTAAAATACATGAAAAAATTGACATAGAACTCAGTAGATTGAAAACATATAAAGAAAAATCTAGAAAAAAATTTGAGTCTCATCTTTCTAGACCTACACAACATATGGTTTAGGAAAAAGATCTACCAATAAAAATATAAAAGGCACAAAACATGATTAGCCGAAAATATGAATAGGATAGTCTAAGAAGAATCTAACTCTCACTTTCTGAGTCTTTTTCATATTCGTCAGAGAAAAAAAAGATGTGAGAACATAAAAAAGGAACTATTTTTTAAGGGTTGCCTATCTGACCCAAGAAAGATTCAAACTATGATAAATAGGCCCCACAACTTAGGTAAAAGTTGGAGAGTCTTCACATACCTATCACTATAATTACTACAAGGTAACATAAATATATTTTTCTAGGAAAATTAGTTTCGATGTTATGATATTATCATGAAAATAAAATATGGATGATGACATAGATGATTAGAAACAATATTTTTTCATTCATGAAACAAGGCAAAACTGGAAGAGTATCTAAAAGATATAATCTCTCTATCACACTTAAAAAGTGATCATCAACACAAATATTCATTTTTTGAATGACCTCTGGATCCCCATCAACCACCTTTTGAAGCCTAGAAAACTGAATTACTTCAGTACCCTTATCCATATAAATCACTTATGCTGCAGTTGAAATAGCTATTCTCCCTTCAATTTGGGAAAAATATAATGAATTGTGGAGTGGTACAAGATCCTCATGATAGGAATCCAATTCTTATAGAAGGAATGATACTTTAATATTTTATCATTATTCTATTTTTTACATTAGGCTAGCATCATGGTATAGTGAGACTTTACTTGGGATAATAAATCATGTAAATCATCAGGTTTGACGAGTATATTATCCTTTATGAGGTCCTATTAAAGCTCAATCTATAGCTCTAATTTTCAAATGATCATTTTTATAGTAGCATGAATCAGGTTGTAATCATATCTATTGTGTCAAAACATACTAAAAAAGAAAGAAGTTGATGGATTCATAAAGGTATGTATTGAAAAGGAATCCTAGAGATTGTTTTCAGATATCCCTCTAAGACCCAAATTCTGTGATGTGAAGATCATTTAGTATCTCCAAATCCCACTTAATCCCCCTTCTATAGGAAGATGTGTACTCCAGGATCCGCGCATTTATTTTAGAACCTTTACCCACTCCCTCTTGGTCAAAAATGACTTCTATTTTTTTGGTGTTGGTTACATTGGAACTAAGTCTCGAAGCTCAGACCCAACCATAGATGTTTATGGTGCTGGACAGTGGGAAAGACTCAATGTTAACCTCAACATGGATAATAAATAGACGAAAAATAAGGATGATTAAAGCAGTCGGTGACACTCACCCAGTAACAGGTCAGTAGTTGGGGTGGATTCCACCCCAGAATATTCGACCTCATTAGTTTTAATTATAACCTCTTGTCATGGAGAAAACAAATGAGTCCACTTAGATCTCACCAAGGAAGGCTCAGGAAGATTTCCAATTTCACGATTCATCTGAATTAGTCCCCCTCAATAATGGGAGAATAATGGACTGCAAATAATTGTTAGTGTACCACCATTGCATCATTTTCCATAGATAGAGCTGGGAAATTCAACCAATCATGGTCAAAACATCAGGCAAAATTTTTTTTTACAAAAGTAAAAAATAACTTCCATTCAATTCCCTATTAAGTTCCTTAAATCATATTAATTTAGTAGGAAGATTAATATGTTCAGGAATTTTTTTGAAGGTCATGCCAGGATTTCTCATTAAATTTATTGATGTCATAATCCCTATGCTAATCTCACAAGTGGATATTACTATAATATTTGTCTTGTAACCCTGTATATGACCCTCTTATGATGACTTGAGACCCTAAAAAATCCCTCAGTGACAATATTAGGGTCAACATTAATTTTTGCAGGTTCCTCTGGTGCATGAGAAGAACCTGAAATATCATAGGGATGAATATAAGCAACCCATATATGACTCCTTATGATGAAACATTAACATTACTAAAACCCTCTTCTCACTCTAAATTGGTAGTGGTAGTGATGGGAGAAGATGAAATATCCTCAACCCTCAACACTTCTTCTACTAAGGGAACCGAAACACCAACCAGAATCCATGCTTAGTCAACAGTTCCTTTATTAATTATTGGAGGCTTGTTTATAATACCCTTAAGGGAGGATAAGGAAATTGATTCTGCAATAATGAAAAGTTTTAGACATTTGTGTCGAACAATGTATAGTTTAATGGTAATGCGAAGACCCACCTTCACTATAAAGGAATTTAACCAAATATTTTATCCTCCAATGTTCTTTCCTTTTCGATAGAGGATGGATAACAACAAAGTATATAAAGATAGGTATCATATGAGGCTATATATTTTTAACCCACCTTGTCAGCCTCCATTTTTTAAAGGCCCAGATATAACTCTCCCTATTCAAGTGATGATTCATCAATATCGAGCGGGGTACTATTTAGGCCATATTTTGATGATGGAAGCTCAGTTGATTCCCAATTAGCTAACTATAAATAAAAAATGACCTTATCCTTTGAAAAAATATATATTCAAGATAAAATAAAGGAGGATCAAAAGAGGGGAAGAAAAAGGGTAATTTACTTCATAAGGACTATCATAATCAATCCATTCCTTTGAAGATGGGTGTCCAACCCTTTCAGTAGTGACCTGTCTCACCAGATCGTTCACCTGCCTCCTAATAGGGATCAAGTCATCAGTTGCATAAATGATCATATCTAGTTTCTAGATATAAGTCCTCAACTCAATAGGATTGTCTTTGAAATAATGATCAAGAATGGATTGATCATATCCTATCCCTGGAATCTGTATCCCAGCATGAAGAAGTGCCCATATGACTTCAGCATAAGAGGACATGTCCTACCAAAATTGGACTACCATTGGTCATATGAATTATGAGGTCAAACCGATATGATGTGAAAATGATTCAACAGTCCTAGATTTCACATGCATCTCAATCCTCTCTATCGTAGATGAAATATTAGAAAAAGAAACATGGGTCTCTTTATGATAGTGATGACTACACCACCTAGGTTCATCCTTAGTGGATATATCCCTTTCGATTCTAGTGGGAAGGCTAATCCTTTCATGAGGTCATTTGATAAGACCATATATCTCATCAATGGAACCTTACAAATGGGATTAAGGGTCCTATGAGGGAGAATAATTGTCTTATGTGGGATTATAATCCACCCTATCCCACATTCCATGCTTTTCTATTTTCCAAGCACCAATTCAAGGGATAGCTTCTTCCAACACTCCCTTAGGATATGATGCAATTCATCCCTCAACATAACAGGAATTCAACCTAATGGTTGCATCCACTGGAGGAATTTCGATTACCACTTGATTCAACTCCATCTCTATAATAATCTATATTTTTCATGATACCATCAAATTATTTTCTAATAATACATGCACTAGAGGAGTTTCAAATATTTTTTCAAGGAAATTGAATTAGACTGAAAAACTATATGGATCATCGGCCTCACAAATAACATTCCCATCGTTATGGGTTGCCTACACACCATCCCGAAAGACCTTCCTATATGATCTTATCTCTTTTCCAACCATCCTATCATTGGTAAATCTCCAAGTAGGAAGGTCCCCATGTGGGTTGAAATTACACTCATTGAATATGATCAACCTCATCAGGGTCTCGCTGAGCTTCAAGGATAATGGTAAAATACTATAAATGACTTTAAAATATGATCAAAATGGGATATTTGGAATCTTGAAAACATTTAACATATAATAGGATCTAATGTGGGCCATGAACCATCCCCACAGATCAAGTGGGGACTTGGTCTGTTAGATCTAGGAAAGTACTCATCCACAGTTGGGGATGGATATCCCCATTCAGGCTAGGGTCTTCCTTCAAAATATCTTGAGCTATTTTGAAAAACTTATGCACTAGAGGCAATGTACTTTTATAACCATACCATTCTAACTTTATATGGATGAACTCTTCATACGTGAATCCAATGATAGGATCCCCATAGAAATTATGGATGTCAGAAAAGATGATACCAAATTCCCCATGAATTTGGTGGAAAAATTTAGTCTGTGGGATCTATTTTCTCAACAGAAAAGGTATGAACATGACGTTCTTATATAAATAAGATTACCCTTCCTAAAAGAACCATATAGATTTAGACATCTTTTAAATCTTTCTTGTACTCTGCATAAGTCTAGCTCACCCCATACACCCATATCCATTCTAGATTAGCACCCTCTCTTTAGAGGATGTCACATTATTTCCACAAATCCCATGATTGATTCATCCAGGCATCAAAAAAGACAGATGAATAATATTGTGGATTTAAATAAAAAATGTGTGACTCAAATCCAGAGTACACTGAATTTGGATCACGACACAGGAAGTAGAGGATTTCCTGACATTAATATATGCATCAATGCTTGAAATGTTGGCAGTAGTGAAGTTTCTATAATATTGAAATTAAGAAGAAGGGGTATAATTAATAAAATCAATTATAAGGACCTCCATCAGATAAATAATTTCATAAATTTGTAGATATTTAATATTTGGAATGTCAAAATGATATTTCTTCATATGTCCCAGCAAACTGGGCAGAGTACTATTTTAAGAATTATATTATTCATGTCCTAGGATTTTTTCCATATCCTCTATGTGATTATTATCCCGTTCATTGGAAAATCCGGTCTTCTTTGTGCTTATTGAACTTATAAAATAAGTTCCAATTCTTTTTTTTGAGACAATATTATTTCAAAAAATGTGAAGAAATATAAAAAATCAGCAAATTTATGAATTTTTTTGGGTACGTAATCAAGGTCCTCATATAAGATGACACCCATGGCCCGTAAAAAATTCACTCTCCTAAGCATTTGAATTTCATAGAAATATACGAACCTTATATGTGAAGATGATGCTTTATCATGGAAGCATAATCGGGATGTCTACATAGATATCTAAAGGGGTGAGACCGAATATACTGAAGTGTGGGGATTGTCCATTGAAAGAGTGACTATGTATATAAATGAGGAAGACCCTCTATGTAGCTTTCATGCATTCCCAAACCACACAAATGACCTTGGTTGAAGACAAGAATGGATAAAATAAACAAATAACCAACACAGATGACCATTACAGTCCCTTCATCCATATCATCGCATAACCATAGGATCATTTCCTCTTCTTTTGATCAGATCCAATATTGATGGGGGGTTTTTGTTTGATGTTTCATTTTTTCACGTAGAAGAAAAGGAGATAGAGGAAAAGGTATAAGAGGGAATAGAAGAAGAGAAATAAACAAGACCAATGATCTCAAATCCACTAATATATTGTCGCGTAGGTACCCCCAACCAGAATCAGCGCATAGGGTACTAGTGCATTAGATTTCTCTACTGGTCAGAGCATCAGCCACTGTGGCACCCCAACTTGCACCCCAATGTGGTATGACTACATGCAAGATTTACCTTCACCAAAGGCCAAACAATTTCTTATAAATAAGACCTTGGGACTTTATTATCATGGATAAAGCTTCCCAAAGGTATCTTGACTCAATTCTCTCTCTATTCGTTTTCCCAAGATCTCCAAAACCATCTAGGTATTCCTATAAAACCTGAAGAAAAGGAAATTAAATAAGGTTAATGAAATTAAATTCCTCTCTAGGTTTAAAATACACTACACATTTGTGAGGCACTATCTCCCTTGCAGTTGATGAACAATAGCATGAGGTCCCCTTCCCTGACTAGGGACTTATGTGATCCACTTATGGGAACATCTGTGGAGACCCTTGAAGGCTTGTGCAAAGCCTATCCCAAGTATTGTTTCCCATGTGGTCTATCACCAAATGTTTCATCACCTCTACCAAGTCCAACTGAGTGAAACCTACATGATAATTATTTTTTATTTCCCAGGATTACCTGCGTGAACCGCCCTTGGCTCTCCCTGGTCTTTATCATGCGTGTGCCTCTGATCGGGCCCTCTTCCATGCTATCAATGGTAGGGACTCTCTTCAACTGGCTCCCTTATCTGAAAGGGACCTTGCTGAAACCTAAATTGAATCCTTTGTACTTGAAAACCCATGGGAAAAGGCACACATTACCAGCTCTTATTTTAATTTTTATTCCTATGGTTTGTGGTTTCCCACACTTGTTCTACCAGACGGTCGAGATATTTGGGTTACTTGTGGATTTGAATTCCTACTGTCACGATGACCCCATCCCTGGGAAATAGTGTGAGGGAATTCACAATATCAGATACTAGGATTTTGACCATGACTTACCCTTATCATTTATAATACCTAGAGAATTTGGTTCCTTGTACGGAGGGTGAGGATTATGATTTCTTCTCCATTCAACATGGAATGAGATCCTCCTCCCTCATAGTGGATCCAATTTTTTTTGCTTCCCTACTAGAGTAATACCCAATCCTTTCTTGAGAGTGGATGTTATATTTCCCCTATTCACCACATGGGTTATATCAAGGTGGTTTGTCTGATATTATTATCAAATATATGAAGGTCAAAGAGGGGATGAGCACTGATTTCCTTCCCATATGTCTTCACCCTAGCCTCTTCCACCAGTGGAAGATGAATTATGATGGATCTCCAGATCTTTTACTTCCTCTTATTTCTCACATTTATGTATGACTCATCATGACTCAAGTGGGCTTAGATTTGTGTCACAATCATGAATTCTTCATGGTAATATTCAAATTTCTGCAGAGAACCTTCCATTAGATCTTCTCCTTTCCTTCCTTCAGAGTGCCTCCAAGGATGTGAGTCCCCAAGGCCATGTATCCAACCTTAGAAAAAATTAGATTGTGTGATTTATCAGATCTTCCATATCCTTTTGTTTATCACTCTGATCATGAATCACATGGGATTAGTTTGTGATGACAATCATGATTTACACATGATCCCCCACGTAAATTAATCCTTAGCATGTTAGCCTTGAATTATTGAACTATGAGAACTATGATTCCTACTATAACAAGGATATTTAGGGTGCCCACATATCGATTGAGCTTAATGTGAGTCCTTCTCAATAGTAATCCGCAACCAAATTCCCCAAATCATCTAGGGAATCCTTCTTAGAAATAATCCCCAAAATATAACCTTTTGGGCCTCCTTCTTGGTATAATCCCCAATGATATCATCATACTCCATCCTGGGACCCATTTTCAAGAATAATCTCTAAATTTATTATCTCAAAGGGATATAATAACATGAATGAAAAACCCAATGGCCTATTTTGGTTCACATCCTCACAACCAAACTATGTATGCTTTGATTTCACTCTAAATAGGAAACATAGGAATCATCTCTGAGGTCAAAACCCAACATCCCATATCAAACGTATTCCCTATGGGCTACATTTCCAATTAGGTCTTTTTCATGGTTGGAATCAATTTCCCTTCTGGGTTCCCTAGGCTTATACTTCCACATAAGACCCACAACAAACATTGACTAGGAACATTCCTCATATACGTCTTAGTTTCATGACATTAAATTACATTTTTTGGTCCGTATCACATTAATTTAAAAGGTAGGATATTCGCCATTAAGTGGCATTGAACTATGTGTGTCTTGATTTCTTTCACAAGGATATGTAGGAATACCATCCATGGGTCTGATACCAACATGAAAACCACTACCGACTACCTAGATGATGACACACTCTAGAGCACCCCACAATGTGGCTAGAAAACCAGCATCATTGTAATAACGAACAATGGATATATAATACATAAATAAGAGGATACCATTAATGGATAACCATAGATGAATATGAATATATCCCTTGATGAAGAACATTGGATACATAAAAAATGATTCTAACCTCTATTCATTCTAATAATTTATTTTTAATTCGAGGGAAATCCATGACATACTCAGAAATTGATGAAGGATTCGTGGAAATATTTTAATTCTATAACAGAGTCTTATATTTGGATAAAATTCCCCCCAAAAGGGTGTGATGGGCCCAAATTATCATCCTCTTGATCAATGTGAGTTCATACGAATCATTTTCCAAACTCTTTAATGAGTACCTACCTTTTTAACGTAGGTACCTCATGGTTATAAAACAATTAGGTTTTTCTAGTTCGATGAATAAACATATTGGAAACCATTTGGAAATAGTGGACTCGATATGAATGATTACACAAAGTTAAACCCCCGGTAATCGACCATCAGGAATACTATTCTGAAAGGAAACATATAATTGGGAAACTAACATGAATGATTTAATTATGAGATCAACTTTACAAGATACAAATTATATACTTCTAGGATCTTCATAAGACCATTTCATTCATGACCCACACATATTTCCGTCAAAAATAACATCACTTGGAGAAAATAAATATAAAATTATTCTCATAAATGAATAATGATATAGTAGTCAGAAACTAAACTAATAAAAACTAAAAATAATACAAAGGGAAAATGAATTGAAAATAAGAGAATACAAATTGGAAAATCTGGACCTGCTTGATCCACCAGAATGACCGCACTCACAAAAAATATATAGAAAAAAACATAGTGTTAATAATACAATATTAATTTTTAATATGAAATTAAATATAAAAATGAAAGAAAATATAAATTAATGAAGAATGAATGGAATACGAGGTATTTATAAGAAGTAGATAACCCATATGACTGTTACTATTCTGGCAATTGAAATAGTAACCTAACCATTGGAATTTTCTATTTGAATTGTAATCCAACTATTAAGAATAGTTACCTACCAGTTAGAATAGTAAACTCACCTATGGAAATGTAAAATAATATTTAGGTATATTATAAAATAAAAAATTGGTATATTTATATCACAGTACAAGTAAATAAATGTTTCAAAAATTTTAAATTAGGTATTGGTATTCTTACAAGACATAAATGTTTTAATTGAAATTTTATAGTGAATATAATGATTTAAAAGAAACATTATTTTCAAAAAAATGTATTTATAAATTAATATTATGTTTTACTATAATTATAAGATAATTTTATTGGACCATCAATTAATTTTTAAGGCCCATAAAATCGATTATAATATTAAAAGTGATGTTTTTCAAAAATGTGATTATTTTTATAAAACAAATAAATTGTTCATACTTGAAAATTTATTTTTATAAAATAGAGTATAATTTAAAAATATACATGTTTAAAATGGTTTCGATGAATTTTTTGGTATTTTTAAAAAATAGTAGATTTTATGTTGAATAGTGAAATAGGGCAATTTACAGTATTTAATATTATAAGACACATATATGAATTTTTGTGTCATGGATTATGTAATAACACATTAGTTCGAAATAAAATATATAATTTAATATATAGATTCATAATAATAAATATTATTTATAGACTTGAGCCAAAATAATAATCCAATGAATATAATAATAAAAGCACTCCTCTCTTACCCTTATAAATTCCACACCTAACCACCATTTCCCCTCACTACTTATAGGAATTGAAATTTTAAAACTCTCTACCAAAAACTCTCATACACACTCCCTCATTCTATAAATTCTATTGGTATCACCAAAAGATTATTTCCAAGTTCCTTTAGGGGTTATTCCAGGAGGTGATACTCAAAATGTGATATTCTCAAACTACCACTTTTACTTTAATTTCATCATCTACCTTCTCCTCCCCTCCTTCATACAATATATAATTTTAACAAGTGTACCCTATATATAATGGAATTATATATTTATAATTTAATATCTAATATCCTCCCATTTTCTATTTTCAAATTATTCAAAAAAAAATTGAAACCATTACCCATATTTTGTCGGTTAACCACACTCGTAGAGAATGTGTTTTAATTATCAAATAAATTTTTCATGGAATGTTTAAATTAACATATAATTGTTGAAAAGAAACTAATTATGTATATTATACATGGTTTTACATTAGGTAATGAGTGTATTTACATAAAACAAAATAAAAAAACTATATTATGATGGTTGGAAAAATTGTTAAAATAAACTAAACATTTATCATTAAAGTTTTATAAAATAAATCATACACATTTCAGAAAAAAAAATTATATATGAGACTATTTAAAATTATTTAATTTTATTAATACCATTTAATTTTATTTTTTTATAGTATTAACATTTTAAATGAATTCCCACAATTATATACAAGTGACTTGACCATAAAACTATGAAACAAATGCTCCCAGAACAAAGGACTTGATCTTTATAACATATAAAAATGAGAATAAATGAACATAATAAAATTATAATAATTTAGATATATGTGTAATAAGTTCGTAATTAATTAGGTAATTAATCTAATTTAATTATCTAGGACATTAATTTAATATACATAATACATTCACACATAGTGTAAGGTATCTTTCGAATCCTCCCTTTTTTCCTTTGGGGTTATGATTTCAATCTCTCACCTCACATTATCAATCTAGTTTCCTAAAAATTATTATATATTTTATATATGTTCCATAATTATATATATATTAATGTTTCTTTAATTTATGGGTAAATACATTTTTTAAATGGTTCCCTTCTCAATTTCTCTCGATAAGAACACCTGATTAAATGAAACATCTTCTTTATTACCCCTTTTTAGTTACAATACATTAAATATTTTAAGACACCCTTATTTTATAAAATCAGTAAAATTATATTGAAAAGAAAACATTTTAGTTAATTTCTAGTTTTATGTAAATAAAATTTCCTTTATTCTCTTTAATGATATTATCACTTTTACTGAAATTGTGCTTAAGTGGTGCATTTATACAGTTACATAACCACTATTTTTCCTATTCTCTATTCAATTAGACATAGTTATTTATTTTATATTATAAGATTTCATTTATTAATTTTTAAGAATGATTTAAATCCCCTCTTTCATGGATACCATTATAATACACCCTTTGGTTATTCCTTGTGACATGATTAGAAAACCCATTTATTTCTATGGGTAAAAATTATGTTTATTACCAATGTTTGATTTATTTATGTGGAATATATATTCTTGTACATGTTATTATGCTTGTACATTGATATTTCTCTAATGCATTGGGTAATAATTTGGGGTCATTATATGTTATGTATGGGATTAGGTTGTAAACCTAATCCGTTATGGGATTCCATCCACCAAGTGATATCATGTTGGTAGTTAGCCTTGAATCACATTTATGTCATCATATATACTTCTACCATATTCATATGTTTCTATGATCATATTATTCTACATTCTATATGTTATTTCTCCATATGATATTCATGATCTATTACTTTTATGTTATCATGTTTTGTCTTCTAAATCATGTGATATTCTTCATTTCCATGTTTATTCATTTAGTGGAATTATTATCCCAACCCTTTCATCTATGCATTCCCTACGTTATCCTAAAATTTTCAAGGATATAAAATGGATTCATGAGTTTGTTATTGATATTAATAAAAATATATTTTAATACAGTTTCATGCTTTCTAATTATGTACCCAGTCTTCCAAATACACTTTGATTTTCAATCCTTAGTTTGAATTTATTGGATAATTATGCTTAAAATAACGTCTTAATATATATATATATAAGGATTGGGTCTCTATAGTTGGTATCAGAGGGAGGTTTAATTATTTTAGTGATCAGGATTTGAAACCATTAGTGAGAAACCTAGGGGTAAAAATTTTTATAGGAAAAAATTGCATGGATAACCTAGATTGAATATCAAGGACTGATAAGTTTAGATATTCCAATATTTTATAATTTATTTCTTATATGTTAATATTTTACGTTTCATATTTCCATTATCCATGTACTCAATCCCCTTAATTTTACTTTCCATTTATTAGTTAATGATAGGAAATAAGAGTTGTCCTAAAAAAAATAATTGTGATAGGAAATGTGATGATTTACCTAATGAGATACTAAACATGATGGGAATGGGAGATAATAATATCCTCAAATCACTTTATCAACTAGATCAGGTTGTTAATAATAACATGAATCTAGTGGAATTACCTCCTCATCCTAATAAATATCAAATTTTTGTCCAATCCTTTATGGGACAAATGCCTTATACCTTTAGAGTATATTCTAATACCGTCATTGTGGAACAATGTATTCACTCCATTTAAAAGATATTATAATTAGTCTAATGCTTGGAAGAATAGAAAATCATTATATATTTCTATAATTTCCATAGTGATGACGACATTTAGTGGTCGTTTATAAAAAAAAGAATTTTGAAGATGAAATAGATTCCACGGAATGGAAAGGATTCATGAAAATATTTTTCAATAAATAATTTTCCAAAAATATTTTTCTCAAAATAGAGGAAGTAGTTCCTTAGACTAAATAAAAAAAAAATAAGTCTATCAAAGAATATTGGGAAAAATTTAGAATTCTTTCAAGTTACACCACCCACTTTTTCATCAACACTAAATGAATGGTGGATCTATTATTTACTTGATTGAAGCCAACTTTATGAATATACTTTGAGATTCAAGACATTGACTACTATGATGATATATTTTGTGGCTTTTAGATCGAGAAAGAGATTGGTGACTCTAATTGGTCTCGTGGGTTTAGAGATAAATATATAATATAATGTTTAATATGGGAGGATCAATAGATAAATCCCATATTGAGAAGAAAAACCAACATCCCATGTGTCAAAAGTGCAGGAAGAAGCATCTAGAGAAATATCTAAAGGGAATCAGGAGATGATTCAATTTTTTAAAAGAGGGGTAGGGGGCTAATTGTTACAAAATAGATATATGGAATCTCACTAATGTTGAAAAATAAACAACGGTTTAGATAAACACTCTATCTTTAATTCAATGTTCAACCTTTAATGAACACGGGAATTATGCGAGCTAATGTAAAATGCCAAGGGTTTTTGGAGACAATAAATTAAAACAACCTCAAATGTTGTAAGAAATAGTATATTTTATCACTATTATTGAGGTGGATACCAAATATGATGTGGTGAAAGGTATGTTAGTTATTCATTCAAGAATATGAACTATACAACTTGATTTTATTTCTATGCATTCTTTCATATCTTGAAATATTATAATAACTAGTCAAACACCATATCAAAATATGGAGGTTGAGTTATCCATGAGAATATAAAATTGTGAAATTATTTCTAGTAATGTATATAACTCATCCTCAATCAATATTTAGGGATTGATCCTTTTAAAAAATATCATATTTCATCCTTTAGTGGAGTTTGATGCTATATTTATCACGTAATATATATTTTTATATAAATTAAACATCATCTATTAGTAGAGGTAGATATAATATTCAGTGTGGATGTTTTGGATAGGAAGTTTTAGATATTTTTTATGTCAAAGTTTTAGACATATAAAAAGGTTCCAAATAGATAAGTAATGTGCCTAATGAAGAAGTAAGGTATTGAATGAATAAAAAGATACCAGATGATGTGATAAGGAATCATACAAATAAGAAAAATATTCAAATGAAGTAGTTACATAAAAACATACATAGGATGAACAATTTCAGAGATATTAGTGAATAATTGGACAAAAATCATCCAAATAAATATGTTTCAAGATAAAATGGTTTCATATGGAATTGAAAAATAATTTATGAATAATTCATTCACCCATGAAATATACGAAATGTTAAAGTTTCTACTATAAAGATGTAGAAGGATGGGTTAACTATGTTTCAAACAAGGGAATAAAAATAGTTTCTTTCACACTACTATAAAAGTAGTTTAAATGGAAAAAGAACAAAGTATCACTGTGACATTCAATAGAAGTCATATTGGTTAAGACATTCTTGGTGTTTCAACGACTATAATGAAGAAGTTGAAGACTGATTAAAAAAATAGTATAAAGATATATCAAGGAACTACCATTACAAGGAATTACACTGTATTGGTAATTAGGATTGTTTTTTATCCCCAATTTTAAAGTGTAGGGTACCAAACATGGGTGATGGCCTATTTCTTGGAAAACCCAAAATATTTTTTGTGTCCTTTTGGTGGATAATATATGTACATGTCAACAACATACATAGTAAGGTATAGTTACTTTTATTGAGTAGTGAGTTTTGTAAATACATCAAGTATTATTGGATACTTTATTCCATTTAATTTCATACTAAAATGAATAGAGAATAAATGAATTGAGATCATAAAAGGTTTAATAGTTAAAGTGATAAAACTTACTAATTAGTTTTAAAACTCACAAATACTGATTCATCCCCCCTCCCACCCAGTGTTGAGAATATTGTAAAGTGGTTCTAATGTTTTCTTCATCAACTATTGAGTACTTTTTGAAACCATTTGTTAAATCTAATATCTTTTTTACACAATTTAATTACTTTTTTATGTGTAAACTTCTTTCACCAAGTGTTGTATGAAGGATATACATAGTTTTTCTTAAAGGGAGATCTCACTGATATTCCTTATTATCTTTTAAAGAAGTTGTAGTTAGTTTATCCCAATTTTCAGGGTCCCTAGGAAAATTATCTACGTAGTGAAAATAACAAAACCTACATAAGGATTTTGTTGGGTGGATTAGGGGAATTTCATAATACCATAGAGAACTATAAATATCATGTGTTCTAAATCTTATCTTATCTTTTTTTATCAATATATGATCATGAAGAGTGGGATAAATTTAAATAAATTTAAAATGGGTTGTCTTAATTTTAGGTAGTAATTTTATGAACTCAATTCTACCCCTATTGACCTATTTATGCCACACTAATAGGAAAAAAATTGGATTAAAAGAAAGTGACTTTTAAGTTTTCAACTTTTACCAGTTGATTTCTAAACATCAATTTATAAAGTTTTTAAAATGGATGAAAAAAATTTGGGATTCGTATGAGAAGATTTCCCTATTTCATTAGAGATAACTATGGACACTAGAATAAAAAATTATTATATATTTTAATAATCACAGTTTTAATGTCTACCTAAAAGATAAAAAACCATAAAAAATTCCCACAAATGAACCTGAATTATGGTATTCTACTCAAGAAGAAGAGTATGTCATATATTAAATAGTAATTAATGATATTAAATGTGGTCTTGGTCTATAATAATTCAATAGATTTTCCAAGTTCCCTATGGAAAATCATATGTGGGAAACCATAGTCATAACTAATGAGGGAATTGACAATGTTAGAAAACTAAGTTACAATACTACTAAAGCTATGTTTGACACTTTGAGAATAAAAAATGTTGAATGGAAAAAAAGGGAATTGTAGTGTCACAAAAATTATAAATTATGTTGCTTCATTGGGAAATAATTTTCCCATATCATATCAAGTGTTGAATTTTCTCTGAGTTTTAACATTGAAATGCAGTAGAATATCTACCGCTATCAAAAAATATAAACCTATAATGTAAAACCCTTTAGATTTCATGAATTATTAATTTTTAAAATAAAATAAATTTATTTTATGGATTGAAGTACCCATAGAAACCAGTTAAACTTTCACAACACACAACACTGTATTAGCTTGCATTACACACAACATTGAGTTTTAACAAACCCATGATATGTTATTAATTTAGTTATTTAAACTCAATCATTATAAACTAGCCATTAAACATTTAAATATTAATATTAATAACTTGATTATAAATATTAATACTATTTGTTACATAAATGAAACATATTGATATTAAAATAAATAATTTTCAGCAAATTGTTTATATGTTTGAAAATAATATCTTCCCAAAGAAATGATTTTTTTGTGAAAATAATAATATTAATTTTTTTAACTTTTGAAAAAAAAAGTATAAAACAAAATTTATTTTAGAATTTATAATCCAAAAATAACCTTAGGGTTATTTTTTTTATTCTCAAATGTTACATTTTTTGATGAATACTGAAAAATACTTAATTTTAATTCAAAACTATCTTTTTGATTAATTTATTTATAAAGTTGAATAATATTTTAATTTATTTATAAATATTAATTATTTCAATTATACATATATTATTCAAATTTATGGAATTATAATCAATTTCACATTGACATTGAAGATAAGAACTTTATAAACATTTTGATCACATTGTTTCTTAAAAAACCTTCTTTCTCTTCATGTCTATGTGATTAATGTTAAATTATTTTTTTCCACTTATGTGAATAGAATTTTGAAAAACTCATTACATATTTGGTATCAGTATAATTTATATTATCCAATAAGTTTAACTTATTTTTTGACCAAAAGTAATAGTGAATGTAGTAAAATATAAATACCATAGTCTAGGTATAAATGGGTTTATTATGAGGTTAAAATAAAACATTAAACATAAAATGAGCTAAAAATTTATCTTAATTTCATTTTTCGAGTTTTTTTATTTTTTTACTTAAAAGTCTCTAGAATATAGAAATTTATTACCACTTTCCTATGAATATTCCCCATATAATATGTTATGTAATGAAAATAACAAAAATAATAACTTTCTTCCCTTTAATATATATAATTTATTGTAACAAGAACAAAAAAAATATTGGTTATATTATAACTATTATTTTGAAATATAAATGAGTTTGTGTTCTCATAATAATTTAGATTTAATTTTTAGAGATGAAATAATAACATTCAATTCCTTTGAAAATCCAGTTAATAATAAAATGAAATAAGAAATACTAAAAATATTTAATGTGAAGAAAATTAGATGAATTATTGTATTCCATTTCATAGATTAATATATCATGTTACACAGGTTTTACCTAAATATATTCTTATTCCACAATTTTTTTGATATTTTTATATTGAAAGTAAATATATAATGTGAAAAATGAAATTAATCTAATTTTATAATAAATGATATTTTATTAAATGATTTAAAATTTCATAAAATAATATGTTATACCAAGTTATTTTTAAATGATAATAATTGTTTACTATGTTCCATTAATTAACCAATTGTTCTTTTATAATTAATATATTGATCATAAATTGTAAATACTCAGTCAATGTGGTTAAGGTAAAGCACTGTGTTTGCACGTTACATGCACTTATATTAAAATTAATTTCATACACATATAAGATTTATATTTTTTAAATTATATTTAATATTCATAATAATTGGGCCTAAATTATCTAATAATTTTCAGTCTCGTTTATTCCTAAAGAATAAATTATCAAAGTTAGGACACTAGTTACCATAGTGAAAAACAAAAAATCGAAAAATAGGGATACCTAGAAGTTAAAAAATGAAATGCTTAAAAGTTTTCTTAATTGTGTGTTGGTGTTATGTTTGGCCTACATAATCCCTCAAAACCATTATTTATCAAATTTATATCAAATTTTGGTGATATTGACCTCATAGTAGTGAATACATTTGAGTAGTTACAAGAATTCCACTCCTCCTCAACTATAAAAGGAAACTAACTCTTTCCACTTCATCACACATTACAAGACATTTGTATCTAAAAGAATCTAACCAAATCACTTCTTAAATTCCCTAACCTCATCCTAAAATCCATAATTTCTGTCATAAATCAAACCAATCATGGTTTTAGGGAAAACTGATAAAGGATACATGAAGAAGAGGTAGCGTTCACTAATGAGCGTTTTTGTTTTATTTCATACACCACCCTATATATTTATTATTATACAAAATTATTTTAAAAAATAGTATATTACATATAATTAGATATTATTATGTTATGTTTATGAACTAAAACCTCACAGACTTCCATTTAATGTGTTACGAAATAATCCTTCATGCACAACGGGAAAAACATGCTTTTGTGACGGGCTATTTGCGACGGGATAAATTCTCCTCGCAAACAGTCCACCCTAGAGGTTATTTATGACGGGTTTTGGTGTCCCGCCGCAAAAGGTAATGCACGGTCTGGCGCAAGATATGCGCCAAAGTGCGGGAAGGTTTTTTGCAACAGGGGGATCCCCCTGTCACATATACCGGCGGCGGTAAATGGGTTTTTGCGATGGGATGTTGTCTCTTCGGAAAAGGAGTGTTGGTATGTCACTTTTTGCGACGGGGCCCGTCGCAAATACCCTTTTAACCACCAACAACAATTAATGCCGCAAAGGTATTTGAGATGGTCCCCGTTGAAAAAAGAACCTTTTGCGATGATAATATCGTCGCATATTGTATCGTCGTAACTAATCTATCCTATATATAACCCTTGTTTTTTCTCCACCTCTCATTTCTCACATCCTCTCTCTCTAAACTCGATTTTTAGAGTCAAAATTTCACTGGGTTAGTTTTTTACGGAGAAATTGGGAAGTTGCTTACATCAATAGAAGATCAAGTATAATGGTATTTATATTTTATTTAATTTATTATTTATTTCATTTTTTATGTTAATTTTAATTATTGTTAATTAGTTGTAATTAAATTAGATTTAAATAGTTATGTTATATGTATTTATTTGTAATAATAAATTGAATTTATTAATATTAATTATTAATAATTATTTATAATTAATAATTAATAATAATTAACAATTATTAACAAAAATATTCATTCTCTATAAATAATTACTTGTAATTAGTAATTTGTAATTAGTGGTAGGAAATTGTAGTTATTAATATCAATTAACTGTAATTAGTAATAGTTATGTTTAATTACTAATAGTTATGTTTAATTAGAAATAGTTATGTTTAATTAGTAATAATTACGAGTATTTAGAAATAAATAGGAATAATTAGTAATAAATAGTAATAATTAGTAATAAATAGTATTAAATAGTATTAAATATTAATAAATAGTAATTATTAGTATTAATTAGTAATAAATTGTAATAAATTGTAATAAATAGCAATACTATGTAATAATTTGTAATAAAAAATAAAAAATATGAATAATTAGTAAGAAATATTAATAATTTGTCATAATTAGGAATAAATATCAATAAATAGTAATAATTATGAATAATTAGTAATAATTAAGAAGAAATATGAATAATTACTAATAAATATGAATAATTAGAAATAATTAGTAATAATTAGTAATAATTCGGAATAAATAGGAATAAATACTAATAATTAGTAATAATTAGTAATAATTAGTAATATATAGGAATAAATATGAATAAATTGCAATAATTAAGAATAAGTAGTAATAATTAGGAATAATTAGTAATAATTATGAATAATTAAGAATAATTAGTAGTAATTAGCAATAAAGAGTAATAAATAGGAATAAATAGGAATAATTAAGAGTAAATAGGATTAAATAGTAATAAATAGTAATAATAAGTAATAAATTGGAATAAATAGGAATAAATAGGAATAAATAGGGATACGTAGAAATAAATATTAATAATTTTCAATAATTAGGAATAATTATGAATAATTAGCAATAATTAGAAATAATTAGCAATAATTTTGAATAAATCTGAATAATTAGGAATAAATATGAATAATTAGTAATAAGTAGTAATAAATATGAATAATTAGTAATAATTAGTAATAATTAGGAATAATTAGTAATAATTAGTAATAATTAGTAATAATGAAGAATAAATATCAATAATTAGTCATAATTAGGAATAAATAGGAATAATTAGTAATAATTAAAGACAACTAGGAATAAATAGAAATAATTAGCAATAATTAAAAATAATTAGGAATAATTAAGAATAATTAGTAATAAATATGAATAATTATTAATAAATAAGAATAATTTGTAATAAATATGAATAATTATGAATAAATATGAGTAATTAGGAATAATTAGTGATAAATATGAAGAAATTTGAATAAATTTGAATAATTAGCAATAAATATGAATAATTATGAATAATTATGAATAATTTGCAATAATTAGGAATAAATATGAATAACTAGGAATAAATAAGAATAATTAGTAATAATTAGTAATAAATATGAATAATTAGTAATAATTAGTAATAATTAGTAATAATTAGGAATAAATAGGAATAATTAGGAATAATTAGGAATAATTAGGAATAAATAGGAATGATTAGAAATAAATAGGAATAATTAGGAATAATTAGCAATAATTAGGAATAAATATGAATAATTAGGAATAAATATGAATAAATATGAATAATTATTAACAATTAGGATAAATATGAATAATTAGTAATAATTAGAAATAATTAGGAATAAATAGGAATAAATAGGAATAATTAGGAATAATTAGGAACTATTAGGAATGATTAGGAATTATTAGGGATAATTAGTAATAATAATTAATAATTAGGAATATTTAGTAATAATTAGTAATAATTAGTAATAATTTGAAATAAATAGGAATAATTAGTAATAATTAGTAATAAATAGTAATAATTATGAATAAATAGTAATAAATAATCATAAATATGAACAAATAGGAAGAAAATGAATTTTAATAAGTTGTAATAACTTGTAATAACTTAGCACAATTTCATGTGGATTGAGGGCACTCATTTTTCTTGATGACTTTTATCGTTTCATCTTTCACCGACTCAAAACATTATAAAAAGTATGCTTTTACGTATGCATATCCAATCTCGTATGCATGAGTTTCAATATACATTCGTTGAACCACATTTTTAATAATGTGTTCAGGCGGTGAGAGTTGCAAGAAGATGATTCATCGACAAAAAGAGGGCTCTTTTGTCCAATAACTCATTTTCTTACAACTTTCTCACAGAGAAATCAAAATGAAGAATCTGCTCGGAGGTACACATATTCATTCTTGTGCATATGAGAATGAATATGTGTACCTCTGAGAAAATTATTCATTGTGATTTCTGTGTGAGAAACTTGCAAGTAAATGAGACATTGAACAAAAGTGTAGTCGTCAATCCATTAAAAATTATGTCACCCATAAGTAATGGTAATTATTAAGAAGTAGTTTTAATTATTTATCTATTTTGAGATAGTGTTTTTATAATTTCAAAATATTCAAAAATATTACTGATTTGATATTTTTTAGAAAAAGATGGAACAAGGAAGTTGACAACAATCATTTTTAGATGATTGTGCTTGGATAAATTATGATAGAAATCCAAACAGTTCTGGTTAAAATCCTTTATATATTGAGGGTGTTGATGCTTTCTTATCATTTTCATCACCAGAACTAGAATATGTTTCAGAAGGCACAATAAGGCATCCTTGTAAAAAATGTGCTCTGAGAATGTTTGACACATTTGACAAGGTTAGGGGACATCTCTTTCAGTTTGGATTTCAAAGAGATTATGTTTTTTGGTATCAAAATAGTGAACATAGTTTTAGAAAAATACTAAAAACAAGATTCAAGATCCATTACGGTTTCAAAATATAGTATATAATGTTGTAGGTCCATTTGTTCATCAAACTGAAACTCAAAATGATATTGAATTAAATCATGAGTTGGCACCATCCGAATTTTATGAGTTATTGAGATATGCTAAGGATGTATTATATCCTGGTTGAAAGAAAATAAAATTATAATCGGTTACAAAATTTATAGCAATTAAATAAGATAATGAAATTTTAAACTGTTTTGATCAAATATTTTCTTTGGTTAAAAAATTGTTACCTAAAGGAAATGTGTTGCTTGAAAATTAATATGAGAGAAAGAGGCTGGTTCGTAATCTAGGCCACGATTATCAGAATATTCATGCATGTCCAAATGATTGCATCTTATATTTTGGTGAAAATGATTCGTTGGATAGTTGTCCCACATGTGGACAATCGATGTATAAAGAATCTTAACCAGGGAAGTCTAGATCGATACCAGTAAAATAGTTGAGATATTTCCACCATACACTGAGGTTGTAGAATTTATTTATGTCTCAGAACACATCGTCAATGATGTCATGGCACAAAACCATGTTTTCAACCGATAAAATATTGAATCACCCATCTGATGGTGATTCATGGAAAATTTTTGTCCATCTACTTCATTGTTTTTCTTTAGAAGCCAAAATCATGTGATTGGGTCTTTATACTAATGGATTTTGACTATTTGGTTCTTATGGTAGTCAGTATTCATGTTGGCCTATCTTTATAAATTTGTAAAGTTTACCTCCATGGATGATTATGAAGGATCCCTATATCTTTTTGACCTTATTAATCCCAGGAAATCCGAAAAAGAATATTGATATTTATTTGAAACCATTGATTGATGAGTCAAATGCATTATGGAGTGATGGTGTTAGTATATATGATGTTGTAGAGAATAAAAATTTCATATTAAAAGTTGTATTGATGTGGTCGATTAGTGACTTTTTGGCATATGGCATGTTATCTGGCTAGAGGACACATGGTCTGAAATCTTTTTATTATGGTATGAAAGAAAAAAAAGACATTATGCTCTTCAATGGAAAAAACCATGCTATTTTGACTGTTACCGCTGATTTCTTCCAACCGATCATCCTTTTCGAAGGAACCAATATCATTTCAGAAAATGTTCAATTGAAAGGTATGAACCTCAAAAAATTAACTCTGGTACAGAGTTAAATAAGTGGTATTTTCGTTACCTCCAAACAAATTTGGGCCAATAATAAACCAAAAGAAAATTCATGGATTTAGGAAAGATCATAATTGGATAAAACAAATCATTTTTTGGGATCATCCATATTGGTATGATTTGTTTGTCTGCCACACATTGGATTTCATGTATATTGAGAAGAAATGTCATGATAATTTATTTCATTGATTTATGGATACACCAGTTAAGACCAATGATACTGTAATAGCACGATTCGATCTTACCCAAATTTTCTGGCGATCAGAACTTGAACTATTTTAAAATATCAGATCATAGAGGTTAATGAAGACAAAAGAAGATTATACACTATCCAAAAATTGTTGCTTACTATTTTCAGTGGATTGCAGATTTGAGACTTCCATATGGCTATGCTTCCAATTTGGGTAGATGTCTTAAGAATGGTTATATTACCGGATTAAAAGGACATGATTTTCATGTTATAATGGAAAGACTTATGATAATTAAATTCATAGGATTGTTGAATTCTATGATTTGTTATTTTATAATATACATATCATATTTTTTTGAGATATTGGTGTAGGTAAAATAGACTATGATTCACTAAGAAAAATAGAAGAATATATTGCTGTAATTATATTTAAACTGGAAAAAATATTTCCGCCGGATTTCATTGACTCAATGGAACATATGATATTACCTTTTCCACATGAAGAAAAATGTGATGGTCTAGTATATTTTCTATAGATGTACCCATTTGAGAGATTGATAGAGAAAGTGAAGAAAAATGAATGTAACAAATCCTCAGTTGATGGCTCAATTGCTGAAGCTTATTTGCAAGAGGAAATTCCATTTTTTTCTACTCTGATTATTTTGAATCTAAATATCACTCAAAAAACAATCTAATGGGATGAAACTAGGGGAATGTTAATGATGAAATAGAAAATAAATTATTAGTTTTTAATCAACCATATCATGGTTTTTGTGGAGTTCATGAATGATGTCTTTCAGATGGTGAACATCATAGAGCTCATACATATGTTTTTCTCAACTATGAAGAAATGACATCATTTGTATTGTGAGTTCTTCTATCACATATTCTTTATTTTATGTTACATTATGTAAACTTATTTTATTTTTAGGTTATATGATAATCATATAAAGAAACACCTTCAACAAATTACAGCAGCTGCTCTTGAAGAACGCAGACAAAAAAAAATTCTCAATGGTTTTAAAAACTGGTAACATAAATTATTGATGGTTTAATATCAATTTCGTTTATTATTTATCATAGTGATAATTGTTCTAAAAATTTTCAAGTGTCTCAACATTTTGATAAAACTGATAAGCAATTGTGTATATTGAGTATCCCACCATCCAAAATGGTTAAATATTATAATGCATATGTGGTGATTGGTTTTCGATTTCATACACATGCATACGGGAAATCAAAAAAACAATGAACAAGAAAGTTTTCTTGAGAGGATCACATCATAAAGAAATTGAATTTGAATTTAATGGCATTATGGATGAAATTATTGAGGTTTTTTATCTAGGATATAATTACACAATGATGTTTAAATATCGGTGGTTGGATACTGAGAGAGGCTTGCATGTGCATCCAACTCATGGAATTTTCGATATTTAATATAAAAGTATTATTGCTGTAAATGAACAATTTTTGTTGGATCAAAATGAACTTAAAATTTATTACTCAAAGTACTGTGCTACTTAAAGAGACTTGAGTGATTAGTGGAGCATAATGAAAATAAAATCTTGGGAAAATCAGTTTAATACAACTGAAGGTGGTTTCGCTGAAGTGGAAGGAATTGAAATTTTTCAAGAGACTACTCAAACATATTTTTCACAAAGATATGCGAATATCGACGATGACACTCCACAATTAAGGATTTATGATGAAAAAGATGATAATGATGTTACAAATGAATTTGAAATGACAAGATATGATGAAATTGGAAGTCATATGAATATTAATGATGTTGAGGTGGAAGATGGAGACATTGAAAGGTATAAAAATGAGGATGAAGATGGACATTGACATAGTTAAATTCTGGTTATAATAATAACTAATATATATATATATAAGAGTTATTTTCAACTATCTACTAACAACAATCATTTTGTGTTGATGATGGATCCTGGTCTTTTTTATGAGTTGTAGGAGGCTGATCTACATTTGGACAAGAGGGATTGGTGACCATATAACCCTCATCCCACTGACAGTTTAGGTGGTATGCGGAGGGGGTGTGGTCTTGCACGACTGATGATTCCTGACTCTATCCCCGAGCGACGTCCACGTCTTTGCTTTGATCCATGAACACAGAGGTATTGCAACATTTATATTTTAGGTAGGTTCAATTAATTTATTTATATATATACAAATTGATAGATTATTTATTACTTTGTCACAGTTCTGCACATGTAGCTATTGGATAGGGGATTTCTATATTGCGCAATTATTTTTCTCAGCCATCGATCACATGGGAATAGATTCCCTTTAATGTGCAACATGACATGTTCGATCATTGGATGGTACGTAAATACAAAATATTTATTTTAAAATTTATTTTATTAATAACTTGATATTATAAATTATCTATAGGTTTTATATATCCCATTGATGATAGCATGTGTGACTCTATCCATGCGGCATGAAATGTGTCTATGCGTGAAAGTTTCTGTCAGTTTCTGCACAATTTGAGAAGTACATCCATTAATAAATAAGGAGTGATGGAATTTGACGAGTCATATAGAGCCCACCGACTCAAGTATATTTCATCTCACGTTTTGGATGGATTATGTTTACACAGGTTGGGTGGTGGATTTTAGAGAAGATCTTTAGTGGGATGACAGAATCAATGGAGATAGGAGGTGACGCATCGAGCCGATATGCATACATTCAATATGAATAGAGAGCTTTTGGTAAGTATATTTTTTAAATATTTAATATAATTTTAAATATAAAAAGTTTATATTATATTTTTTTAGGTAGATGAGAATCCCAATATTACAGAGTTAGAAGTTTATCGAAGGATGTACAGAGATCTATCCACTAGAGAGATTAGAGTTGATCTCCCCCATTGGATTGTGGTTAGTATTAGTTTTTCAGTTTGACAATTAACTGCGTATTATATTTTCACCATTTTAATTTCAAATTGGAATTGAAAGAGTTATATGAGGCTACAACCTCTCAGACACTGGCTGAGAGTCAAGATGAGACGACTGAGCAAACCAGTGCCCACTATTTTGATGAAGCGGCATGGATGCAGGTGACTCAATATGGCTTTGAGAAGAGTAGCGTAGTTGTTATTAGCTCTCATTTGACTCCTGGTACTTATTATAGAACTATTGCGAGGTCGGCATCGAGATCGAGAGGAGCTCATGGAGAGGCATCATCTTTTACTTCACTATATTAGGAGCTGTTGTGAACTCAGTGTAAGCTTATAGAGAGTATGCCGAAGCAGCATGAAGTGATGTGTCGGCGGTAGTAGCAGCAGCAGCAGCATGAAGAGGAGATGTGTCGATGGTAGTAGCAGCAGCAACAACAACATCATTAGCATATAGAGTACATGCGTCATTTGACTCGTAGTTTAGGGATGGAGTTTCTCCACAATCTCTGATAGCTCTTCCACCTCCTCCATAAGAAGACCCCCTAGTGATTTTTTTATGTTACAAACATTTCAATAGAAGATTTATTGTAATATGAACTATTTACAGTTTTTGTCTTTTATATTGATGAAAATGTGTCATAATTTAATTTTTTTCATATTTTATTATTTATTATTAGAATTATATATTTTAATATTTGTTTATTTTACTAATAATAATAACTTTTTATTATTATTATTTTTTATTTTTTGTAAATATTGAGATTTGAAATAATTTTTTATTTTTTATTTTTTAATAAAATTAACATTATTTTTTTATTAAAACAAATTTATTAAATATATTTTTTTAGTATTATATAATTTTAATGTTTGTTTATTTTGTTAATAATAATATTTTTATTTTTTTTATTTAAATAATATTAATATAATTTTTTCATTAATCATGATTTTATTTAATATTTTTTTATTATGGTTAGTATTCGTGACGGGATCCCGTCGCAAATAATTTAAATATAATTTTTTATTAGTAGTATTTGTGACGGGATGACATGGTCATTCGAAACAGTATTTTCGACGGGCTCGTCACAAAAAAAAATATATATAATGTATATAATCGGAGGCCTATATGCGACATGGCAGTTCCCCATCGCACATAGTATTTGCGACAGACCCATCAGAAAAGGTTTATTTATATATAATGTATATAATTGGAGAATTATTTGCGACGGGGACATTTCCCATCGCTAATGCTATTTTTTTGCGACGAGCCCATCGCAAAAAAAAATTTACGACCCCGTTTTCTACAACGGGCTATTTGCGACGGGGCCCTGTTACTAAAGCCTATTTGCGACGAGATCCCGTCCCAAGTATCACATCACAAATGCATCTAATTCAAGTAGTGATGTGCATGGTGGACTATCGCCTCCCGAACTGATATTGTTCTTTTTTTCATTACCACCATTTAATGTTAGTCATAGTGATAAATTTATTATATATATATATGATATATATGATATATAGGATGTTATTATAGTTATTTAATTTTTATATCACCCACACTTTATTTCTTTCCATTTTTATGGGAATACAATAATGTTGTTCGTGTTTACCTACCACCTCTTGAAGCGATATAATTGATTCATGATTTACATAGAATATATTATGGATTCTTTTAGTAAAAAAATGTGATATTTATTGATTTAAATTTTCATTTATTGATAATATATATATATATATATATCATTTAGTTTTCTTTCTTCCAACCCAACAGGAAAATGATAATTAGTGTCTATGCATATGTACGACCTACTCTCTCCAGAAACATTGAATATCATTTGTTATCACTAATTTTTTTGGATTATTATAAATTTATATATTTAATATATATTTTATTTATAACATGGTTATAATTCTATAGGTGATGGAACCATGACCCATTTAAGATGACCAAATATATAACAAATCAAATCTTATACGAAAAACAAAACAGTTATTACTGGAAATGTAACTTATACATGGAACAGTTAATAAACAAGTAATAAAAGGTCATAATAACATAATATATGGTATGATATATATTTTTATATTTCATTAATATAATTACGATAAACTTTTATTTATTATATATAATGTTCAAACTTGTACAAAGGATGTCAAGACTTAAGGTATGGGATTTCTGTCTCACTTTTATTCATTATGAGAAAAATGCCTTATTCACCACATTTTATTTTATGTGGTGTATATAATGACCATGGATTTATTATAGGACGATTATAATTAATTTTTTATATACATATCCATTTGAGAATCTCCCTTTCATTGGGTTTGTGGTTCAGGAGTTTCAAAATTTGTAATGTATTTTTGTATTAATTTTCCTTTATTGTGACATACATTATGTTATGAAACAATATTGTTTCACAAAGAGTATATACAAGATGTATGACATGTAATATAAATAATTTATCAACACTCATGATATTTTAAGTTTTATTTTATTTTATTCCTTCTTGGTGGTTCTGCTTTAATGTTACTAAAGTGGTAAAGATTTTATGTTACAATCACATCATTCCTTAGTACTTTTTATGATTAAGTATCCACTTTTGAAATATTATGATATATCTCTAAATAATCCTCATGAATTGTATTACCTTGTAGTTATTCATGATGTATTCAGGTAATGGTGCCATTTTCCCACTCTTTGGTACTTAAATTTGTATAGAAAATATTTTTAAGAAAATCTGACTTCATTTCTCTCTTCGGTCAGAAATTTGTTTTCATCCAAGAAAAAGATTTCCAAAAATGTTTTCAAAACTTTTTTTAAATGATATTTTAATCTCATTTTCATGGTAAAGGATATTTAAAATTATTTTTTTTTTAAAAAGTTTCTTAAATGATTTTAAATGATTCCATTATATTAATCATATGTTATCTGCAAAGAAAAATATTTCCAAAATATTTCATGTTTAAAATGTTTTTTTAAATATTACTTTATAAGTTTCCAAGGTTATTTTAAAATAAAAATTCTTTCTAAATATTTTCTTAAATTATTTTTCAAATGTGAAATGATATTTACATCAAGAAATTATTTAAATAATCTTGCAAATTTATTTTCCATCTATGATTTTAACTGTTGAGGTTACCTATCCCTATTTGGGGATATTATTCCAGGATATCATTCTTATTCAATCTATAAATGATTTATGTTTATGATGAAATGTTTTTTATTAAAACCATTTATCATACATGTTTTATAAAATGAAAAAATTCATATTCATATCTATTATTTTCATGGTTTATTCTATCCTAAAATAATTATGAAACTTATTACTCTTTCAAAGGTTATAATATGATAAAATGTTTATGTTTTTTATTTCATTTAATGGATTATGATATGATGAATTTTTATTATATTTTGGAACAAATATTTATGATTTAATTATGTGATTGGTGAGAAATATATATCTATGAAATTAATTGGGTAAATATTTATATCTCATGAGATATACAAGACCAGAACAGAGAGTGATAATAGTTAGATAAGGGAATTTGCCCGCTATGATGGTATTTAAAGTAAACCTTGAATACTATGATCTTACACTTGGAACTATGTTTCATTTCAATAATTTTATTCAAGAACATTATTAAATTTACACAATTTTAATCTTTAACACTATTACATGTTCATCATTTTATGCATGTACCTATCCTTAATATCCATAATTTTATACAAGAACCTAGTTTCATGTCTGAAAATTTATACAAGGGCCTGATTTCATTCCCTTAACATAGTGAGAAGACCTATTTCTTTTTATACATGTAAATAATGTTTAATGATGATTTTTATTCCACAAATCATGGTTTTATCCAAGGATATTTTCTTATGCATCATGTTCTTTTATTCCCTTATGATTAATGTCTTATAAACCGCCAATCTTTATGACATGAATCATGTTTTTGATATTTGTAAAGCAGGGTATTGTATTAATATGATAATCTAATGTTCCAAATAACTTATGTTCATTTTATGCATAAATTAATCTTTTATTTGTCCTTATTGATAATTTGACCTCACCCTTTCTTATGTTTACTTTACCCATATTATGAGTAAATGTTTTAAGTAGGAGTACAAAATGGGGAGATCCTTATAGGATAAATTGAAGATCTTTCACTATGTAAGAAGATTATGTTTACAAGTTTCCAAATATAATAAAATATTTTGGTCCTCAAGAATGTGATTGTGCAATGAAATAGAAATTCATAAAAAATCATTTCATATACATGTATGAAAAGCTTGTGTCACTAAATTTAAGAGATCTAAAAATAAAGGGCATGATTGAATCTATTATGATATATAAGGTAGAGTTATAAACTAAAGATGAAAATACTACATTATATAAAAAGGAAAATGATTCTTTGAAATTTTATACATCATATGATGAGACTAAGTATAATGATAAATTATTATCAGACTCATATACTGAAGAAAAATAAAACAATTTAAAATTTGATGTTGAACAAGCTCAACTTGTAAGGAAGTTAAAATATATATATAATATGATAATAGGATTCAAAAAAATCCTATAATAAGTATGAATATTTTTATATAGTTTTAAATGTATTTTTATGTAATGAATACAAGAATCTTGGGCATATCATTCATGATTTTCCTTGGTTTTAAGATAATAAGATATCTGAAAAACGTTCAAAACAAAAGCATACTATAGGAAGAATGAAACATAATCCAAGAAAGAAACCCAGAGTGATTCTATGGTCTCCATTGAAAATTATTATTCTAATTTCTGGGTTATGAAATAAAATTATACAGAAAATATATGTTATGAATCATAAAATAAAGATGTATAATTCTTTTATTCTCTTATCATGGAATTTTAATTCGATTCTAAATGTTTTTCTTTTGATGAATTAAATTATTGTTATTCTTGGGTTGTATTAAATAATTAATTTATTAAGAAGTAGTAAAAATAACTTAGGAAATCCTATGAAGTTATTCTAACAAAAACGGTTAACTCTCCAAATGAAAATCCAAACTTAAATTAAAACATGATGAATTCTCCACTAGTTGTTCTTTCCATGAATGAAAAATAATGGTATTAATGGATAACATAAAATCTATAAAACGTATTGTAAGTGTCTTTACATAGTTTACGTATTGCCACTACAATATTCTTGGTAGAATAAATCCTATAAAAGTAATCAAGGTATTGTCAATAACTATGAAAAACCTAAGATATATTGGAATTATTTTTAAATAGTTATAAAATCACAAGCATATCAAAGATGAATTCTTTTTTCTATGGTATGAATTTTTATTATCCTAATGAAGGTTTTTTTATGACAACATTAATTTTTTAGTGTATGTCACTAACCGTCCCAAGATAAACCAAGAACACACATTGGACTGTTTGGTCTCACTAATAACTGCCTGGTCCTGGTCCCTTGAAGACACTGTCAAAAGATTGATTTTCTACACAAGACATGGAACATGTATGAAAATAATGTGCAGGTGTGAGTATATCCATGCCCAGTAGGACACCCTAAAACCATAAAGAATACAATGAAATAATATAGTCATATCTACACATGTATATGTCTACAATACATATAACAAGAATATCGATATATACTCAAGAAATATACATAGTCTAAATGTAATTCATAACTGAAATTCTAGTCTATGATTCCATATCAAACGTTCTATAATAAACTCATCTGGGAGAACACACTGCACAAGTATGAGAGTACTGATGACGTCCATCCAAGAGGTAGTTCTTCTTATTTATCTCCATTATAATTATCCTCTAGAGGTTTAAAGTTATATAATAATAAGATGAAGATCACAACTTTGGCCATGGGGGAATACCAACAAATAAATCTATATCAACCTTCCATGTAGAGGATTTTCTCCAATGTAGCGTTTTTCATGGGGATACCAAGAACTCCACCTAGGGAACAATGATGAAGAAAGGATCTCACTTCAAGCCTCACTAAAGGGATCAATATCCTTTGTATAATAGGTGATTCCATGCTAACCCCTAGAGAATGGATATGGGGACGCACCATAATGAATCTTCTATAATATTTTGAGGGAAAAGTATCCAAGTGAACATTTAGAGAGTACACAATGTGTAGTAACGGTACATTCTAGGATCTTCGACCCTGGGTCTTTCCCATATAAACCACCCTTATCCATTTCTGGGTGGATGTACATGGCTTGCTGCTACCCGTGTACATATGTCATGTACCAGTACTCCTCTTAGCCCATGTCTGTGTAGGAGAACATGGTGTGGATGTGGATTTATACTCTTAGCATGGCCCTATTTTCCCTATGATGTACATAAAGAACTAACTAAATAGTACCACACACCATGTGATAGGTTCACATGTTGTGTGATACTTATATTTTTTCCAAAACCCTACCCTCCATTGAGACGGGCTTATACACCATGTAATCCAAAATTACATGTCGTGTGGATCATTATTTTGTAGAATCCTAGATCCTCTTTCTATATGTATTCTCTACTACGCCAACCATTATTCCATCTATTTTCTATATTGAAACCAAGAAATATGGTTCACCGAGACTTTTTTTCATTGAAACACCAAAATCTATCCATCAATCCAATCAGAACACATCGTCAAATATCGTTCCTCATTGTGTGTTGATGCCCACAAAATTGGGTATCCATAACTATATGATCCATCACATATTCCATCATCACACCACCATCAATTAATTCTGATCATATTTCTTCCATATTAGACCATTTCAACAGGAAACAGGTGCACAACAATCGATTTCTCAGTGGATGTTGAAACACAAGAAAAAACTAAGAACTGTCACGATGAAAAAAATAAGTAGGGGGGAGAACAAATAACAATCATGATGAAGTTATCTATGCAGATTTTCATGTAAACCTTGATTTATTACAGTTAGAATGATGTATTAAGAGGCAAAAATTTCTCAAAAATAAAATTATTTTGATAAAATGACCATAATAATCCCATCCCAAAAAATGATTGATATATGAATAAATATATTGGTTTATATATTCACTTTCATTGTAGATATTAGAACGGGTAAATAAATAGGAATACAACCACATCATACCTTGTTACAAAAAAATTGTTAATGAAAAAAAGTGCCTACATTATTGTTGTTGGTGAGATCTCTAAATCACATTTCCCACGAATCATCGATCTAAGATCTTGTTTCTATTCATATGAGATATATCCTCCAATAATCATTCCAATGGATCTCCATATGATCTAGGGTTTTGTGTATAAGCCAATAATTTCATCATAATAGTATACATAATGAGTGGTTAGATTTTATGTCAACAAAATAAAAATAAAACAAAATATTTAATTATTTTATTTTTTTCAAACTCATGATGAATTTTCCACAAACTCCCCACCCTGGAAAAGTTTATGTAGAACATAAGAAAAAAAACATTCAATACTCAATGGTTCCCTTATATTTCTTATATGGGTCCATGTTTATATGTTATTTTCTAGAAAACTACATGACAGTGCTATTTAGTTTATTTAATATATTTCAATCATTTGTTCTTGGAACACCGGGCCACAGAGTTGTAATACGTCTTTTTGCATGGTATCTAAAATAATCCATACAAATTTTAAAAAAACCATGGATAATATGATTGATTAAATTCTCCCAAATATGTGGATTTATGTCCTTAAAATGTCAAAAAATGTATCTACACAATGAGATGTGGGTAATGAGCCTCCAGCTCTTTTGAGCTCTCCTGAAGATTCCCATGCTGCCATAAGACACACACTGAAGGATTATATCACCCACAAATGATCCTCTCTTATCAATCCTCTATCATTGATGGTCAACCAGCAAAGTTTATTCCATCCTCGATGTACAACTCTCCATAGTCGATGATGTGCGATTAGTCATGAATGTACCACCTTAGATGCATCATGAAGAAGAATTTGTGTACCCAGTCTAACTATGATAGTAGAGCTAAGTGGTATGAAACCTCACAAACTCAACATTATATCTAAAAAGGTCCAATGTATCTCAGATATAACATTTTATACCAGCCAAATATCTATAATACACATTAAGGTGAAACCTGTTGGAACACATGGTCCCCCTCCTAGAACACCAAAGGCCTATATCATCTATCTGAATAAGTGAACCAACTACTATGTTTCATCCTTATTTTCACCTAGATGATCTTAACATTATCAGTTGTTTCTTACAAAATCTTTGGGCACATAAGTGATGAATCTCCCAAGTTAGTCCAACAAAGCCCGTGAAATGCCTCGAATGGTACCATAACGATTGTACAAAGCTAACTACTATTGTAAAAAAATACACATGTGGTAGTTGATCGTCCTAATTAAATCTAATTTCTAACATAAAGGATCACATCTTTTCATCTATAATCTGAATGGTATGCTCTTCCAGGGAATTATTCTGGGGGTGAAATGTTTTTCTCAGGTGTAATTGAGTCCCAAATACATAATTTAATCTCTTTCATAACTAGTATGTGATGCAAGAATCACAATTATAAATAATCATTGTTGGAACTCTATATAGTTAGAGTATCTCTTATATGTAGAGGTATCCCAAGAACTCTACTAAACATTTTTCCAAAATATATTGAAAGTGGGCTTACTTTATGAGATGGTCTATGGTCACCCAGATGGAATCATGTCCCCTGGACGTATATGGTAAACCCATCATGAATTGCATGGATATTCCATTACACTTTCACTATAAAACCACAAGTGGTTGAGCTAAACCTACTAGAACATCTACCTTAGCCTTCACTTATTGATAAATAAGGCATCAAGAGACAAACTCTATAACTCCCTTATTCATTCCTGGAAACTAATACTAACATTGGAGGTCCCAATACATATTTTCCACACATGGTTATACCGCTGAATGATATTTATGAGACACTCTTGAAATCTCCTCCAAAACATCACTTGTACCATCAGGAATCCTATGAAAAGAATGACATCCTCCCAACCTTCAGAAAAAATCATCAGGTGCATATCTAGTGGATATATGAGTACAAAGGGTATCATAGTCTATATCCCTAAGATGTACCTCCTTAAATTACTAAAAAGAATAAGACTTAACAATTGTTGACTAGAGTTATGATGATCATTCTCTATCCCTAAAGGATAATTGGAATGAGGCATGCTGCTCTAATTCCTCATTTAGCAACTATTGACAAGATCTCATGCAAAGAGCATCTTCTACCACATTCCCATTTTGAGGAGTATCGAAAATTTCAAATTCATAATTCTATAGGAACTCTATCCAATGACTATATCTCATGTTAAGATCATTATGAAAGAATATATACTTGATAATCTTATGAAAATAATGTATGATAAACTGCTCCCCCATAAAGTAGTGTCACCACATCTTTATTGTGAATATTAATACAAGTAAATCTAGATCCTGGGTCACATATGTTTTCTCATGTGCTATCAACTAATTCAAACCCTAGGTAATCACCACCTAACTCTTCATAGTAACACAACCAAGACCACTTCCTAACGAATTACAGAACAACATGAAATCAACACCCTTCGTTGGAAATATCAAGAAGGGAGTGATCATAAATATCTGACTCAACTCCTAAAAAGCATACTAGAACCACATAGACCATGAGAATGGATTCCCCTTTCGGGTCAAAGATTTCATGGGACATGATATTCTAGATAATTCTGGTATGAACCTCCAAAAATGTCCCCCCAACATAAGGGATCTATAGATCTCTAACATGCTCTTGGGTATCTCCCATTATAACACTTGTTCAACCTTGGCCTGGTCCACAACCACTACATCTGTAGAGATTACATGTCCTAGAGATTAGACCACTTATATACATAATAGACACTTCATGATATTTATGTAATGTTGGTTCTCTCAGTGTACATCTAGAACCATTCTCAAGTGTCTTGCATGCTCCTCCTCAAACATCGAGTACACAAGGATACCATCAATTAAGACTACCATGAGCCTGTCTAAGAAGGGATAAAATATTTGGTTCAAGAGTTCCATGAACGTTGATGGGGCATTCTTATTGTAAAAGGGTATCACTAAGTACTCATAGTGTCTGTATCAACATATGAGTGTCGTATTTTTTATATCCACAACCCTTACTCGCAACTGGTGATTACCTAATCTGAGGTCAACCTTCAAGAACCTTTGTGCCCTGCTCAATAGATCGAATTGGTCATAGATCCTCGATAGTGGATACTTTTTCACAATGGTCATCGAATTCATGTTTTGGCAGTCCATACATAACCTTAAGCTCCCACGCACTTTCTTAGAAAACAATCCTCGAGATACCCAAGGTGAAAAACCAAGACTAATAAAGACATTCCTCTGAATGTTCTACAACTAAACCCTTATATCGCGATGTTCTATAGGTGAAATTGGATATGCTAGAACATATATCGGTGCCATCTCAAGGTGTATATCAATTCATAATTCTATCTCTAGATAGGGAGGTAATCTTGGATCATCCTTAGGGAATACGCCTTCATATTTCACCACCACTGTAGGGAACAAAAAACTCATAAAATCCACTACACTGTGGTTCTTGTTGTCCAACAGATATATAATCGGCCGCACCCTCCTATACATTAGTCCATCATGCATTTCATAGTTTTCATTTTCATCTAAAAATGAAAATATGGTCCCATCACCATGGAAACACCACATAATTCTCCTAAAATAGTCGATAGAGGCATGAACTATTAAAAACTAGTACATACCTAATATGATATCATAAAACATCAACTCCACTTCAAAGAGATCCCAATAAAAAATATCGCCTCCCAGATTCATGTCACATAGTCAGCATAAGTGCATGATCACTAAGTCTTCTCCAGTATGAGTCTCTAAGTGCAAGGGTTTAGAAATGGGCTCAACCAGAGTCACAATGTCTCAAAACACATAGGTGAAAAAAAGAATGACTATAACCTATGTCTACCAATTATATAGATAAGGAATTAAAACAAAGATAATACATCAAATCATTCTTAGAGACTCTGGTTTGTATGTCTTGGCTGCCTATATCTACCACTCCCCTATCCTCCAGCTCCCTAATCATTGTGTGGACAACCTAGGGGTGGTGGAGATAACAATACAAAGGGAATTCCACCTCTTCATACTCTCTAAAATCCTCTTCCATGTCCTCTTCCCTATGAACCTTTCTTCTTTTCTCGCTACCTCTTCCTTGGTGGCCCATCCATGGCCCCCCCTATCAAATATACGAGGGGTTATAAAATCTCATTTAATATTTCTTCTCCCGTAACTGAGTAGAACCACCTCTATCTATTCTGACTGGACCCATAATGTGAGCCTTAAACCATAGACCCCTTATTTTGAGACATCCTCTTAAAATGTCTCAAATGTTTTTGTCCATGAGACTGACGTCGACTCCCTACTATCAAGCTCTCTGCTCTTACTTGCGCACTACCATCTTCTATTGGTTGTTTCTTATTAGTAATAAAACCTTAAACCATTAATTATCACTCTATATCCCTAGTATATGTAGGAATTAAATGAAGTATATCATTGGATTAAATTTATCTATTTAGTTCATAGTTGAATTTCTAATCCTAAAATATTTTATCCCAAACCATATCCATCAAGAGCCATGAGAGGCTCATAAAAATCAAGGAATACTCTCCTGCTATTGTAAACCCTTGTTGATGTTGTAGAAGATCATGGATATGTACACTCATAAATGTAGATGGATAGAACAACTCTATAAAATAGAACTCAAACATTGAACATGATAGAGTCTCCTTGTTGTAAGACTGAGTCCCTAAACCCCACCATCATCCTACCGAGCCATGAAGAAGGTTCACCGTGAGGACCACCATCTGATTTTATGGTTTCCTGACTAGATGAAAATCTCAGGTCACTATCTCAACCCAGTCATCTGAAAACTATAGGTCAATAACATTTCTGAACCTGAGGGTTCTCTATCAATGAAACTCATGAAGTGTGCTCAGCCAGCACACCTCATCTGTTGGTACTACGGTTACCATATGCTGGTCAGTAGGTAATGGTATAGTTGGTGAACCACCTGAAGGTATCATCTATGGAACTGGTTCATGCATCAATTCCACATCACTGAGGGGATCATCCAAATGATCCTGACCCTAAATCCTATATAGCATATGTCACAGTGGAATCCTGAAAGTAAACAAGTTATTACATGGTCAATGTGTATACCTGGAGAGTTAAGTCAAGAAGGAGATATACACCACAACCCATTCCTATATTATACTTGTACCATTTTTCACCAATAACTAGTGTCATAATTGAACGATTTAAAAATTATGTGATAAGAGTCCTGATATATGCATAGGTTGACCATTGAACCAACACTAGATTCCCTAGCCTAGAATCTGAATTTGAAACACTTAACATAGTTTCCTCAAACTAGTCTCATAGACTCTCGTACTAAGGTAGAACAAAAATCTATGATACTTATATTTCATGTCTTATTCTATTAGGGATCATGCCATGACTCCCCAATCCAACAACCAATAGGCCAGGAAATGGTTACTAGCACTAAGTAGGTGTATCACAATCATGGGAGCCCTTAGCCTAAGTTCCTATACACATTCACACATATCCAAGATCATAAAATGTTGAAATATAAAATCAATTTAACTACCATGAATTAATGTATCTTAATATCAAAACTAAATCACATGAGGAAGTAATGGAATGTAAAGATGTCCAAATACAGTCCCACCATAGAGTCTGAAAATAATTCCAACCTAAAAGCAAAATAGGGACTCCTATTAAGATACAATAGGAATACAACTCAGTCTTCCCAGCCTAAATAAGCACCGCTTGGTCCTCTTCCCCCTTGTAATCCATCAAAATGTTGATCATATTCAAAAAAAATGATACGTGAGGGGAAATACCATACATGGGTGAGTATAATAATGCCTAGTAGGACACCTTGAAACCGCAAATCATACAACTAAATAATATGGTCATATATACACGTGTATATGTATACATCACATATAATAGGAATGTCTAGATATAATCAACAAATACACATAGTCTAATGGTAAGTCACAACTGTAATGTAAACCAAGGATTTGAGCTTGAAGGTTCCTCAAAGCACTAGTACAGGAGAACACACTTCATTAGTCTGATAGCATTTATTACATCCGTTTTAGAGGTAGTTCTCATCAGGGTTTTCCATTAGAAGTATATGCTTGAATTATAAAGATATATGATACACTGATGAGGATCACACCCAAGCCCATGCGTTATACAAAAAACTCAATTTGGATTAACTTGATTATGAGATGATCTATGTTCATGAAGTGTTGGTCACAACGATACCAAGAACACCACCTAGGGCATGAATTTGAATAGTGGATATTACATAGGAGCTCATAGAAGGATTACAATAACTCTTTCCATGAATTATTACTAAAGGGATCATTGTGCTATGTGTAGGAGTTGATTAAATACTATACCCCATGGAATTGATATAGGGAAAACAAAAAAAAAACATTAAGATGTAGAGTAAAAGGAATTCAATTCAACTTTAATGGAGTACACGATGTGTAGTATTTGTAAGTATCTTGTCCCATCCACCACAGATCCTGCCCATGTAAATGGAATATGACTATGTCTGTGATTAATTATATATAATCATGTTTTCTATGTACTTATGACAGTATTCTAGTATGATAATTGGCCTTTTTACATACTAGAGAGAATGTGTCTGTGTTGGAGTACACAACATACCCATCGTTGTGTACTTTCAGCCCCTGTCTATGTAACCTCTAAGATACATGTCGATATTACCAAATGGGACCACATTCCATGTGACAAGGTAACCCATAATGTGATACTTATCATCCCCCATAAACCCTAGACGCCATTTATAGGGGCCACATTCCATGTAATCTTAGATTATATGTCGGGTGGATCGAGATTTCTTCGAATCCCAGGTTCAGTTTTTGTGGGTCTTTTCTGCTACTCCATCCACTAATCTAGACACGCCACATGTTGGATATTAAGAGTATGGTTGGTTGGGAATTTTCATAATAAACACTAAAAACCATAAATCAATATGTTTAGAACACATCCTTAAACATCATTCTTCATCATGAACCGAAGAACTTGAAATCGGGTATCCAAAACCATCCGATCTATCACTGATTCATTCATTACACCATCATTACATCATGACAATAGTAGATCTATGATATCATATCATTGTGTTTGGAAAAAAGTTCTCAATGATTGATTTCTTAGCAGATGTTGAAGCAAGTGAAAAGACAAATAACACCCGTGATAAATGAATAATTGTGGGTAGAAATTAACAAATAACAATCATGAGGAAAGGACCTCAGTCTATGTTCATATTGACCTCAATTAATTTACATTATAGGGATGAATGGAGGGATAATAATTGATCATAAAGAAAATTCTCCCAATAAAATCCCCAAAATAATCCCATCCTAAAAACGATTTATCCATGAATCAATCTATTGGTCAATTGATTCTAATTCATCGTAGAAATCATAATGGGATAGGAATTCCCAATCAAACAATGACTTACATTGAGATGGATCAATAAATAAATAATAATGATTTTATGACATTTTCATTGGAGAGATTTCTGAATCCCATTTCCCAGTGACCACCAATCTATGACCTAATTTGTATTCATCTATAAAAGATCCTACAATGTTCTCTCCGTCAACTCCTGAGTTATGCATCTGACCCTTGAATTCCTTCATAACAATATACTTAAATACAAATTAGTATCTTCATCAACAAAAAATAAATTAAATAATAAATGATTTTATTTTATTCATTTCACGATCGTGAAATTTTTTCTAAAAACACCCCACGTCGACAAAGTATATATCGCACCCAGGGTATAACCCATGTTTTGAACTCACATGTGCCCTCATATTTTGGATATGATAACCCATTTAGAATTTATTAAACTTTTTTCTAGAAAATTATGAACATGTTCTTTTTAACATATTTAATATATTTAAAAAATTTATTTTAGGCACCCAGGGTCGTGAAATCGCAATCTGTCTCAGCTTATGGAGTAAAAAATCTATACAATATCCAAAAAATACTTGGAAAATAAAATCCAATATAGTGAAAATAAATATTTTATTTCTAGAAAATTATAAAAGTTTAATATGATTGATTTTTAAAATTATTTAAGTTTATAAATATTTGGGTTCCAAAATATATAATATCTAACACTACTCGATCCTAGTTTATTTGATTACCAAATGATCTTATTATTTAATTTTTTAAGAAAAAAATCCATATGAATAATAATGGAAAATTGTTTATGAATAATAGATATTCAAGGAACATAAGTGGATATTTTTCTAAATTTCACCCACCATCTATGATTGATGGAGGCTATAATATATTTGGTGAAAATTAAAAAGGAAATATTATTAGATTTTGATATTTTCAAGATCCACATATAATTCTCATCAAAAAAAGTACTTCCTCATGATGTAATAAATCCCACCTTGATAATTTTTCCCAAAATTATGATGACGGATTTTCTATTGATATTTCTATAAATTATTTCTTTGTTTCCAATGAAAAATTTCTGAAATTTTAATCACCTAGTACAAAAAAAATTTACACCTTAAATCTAAATAGTGTTTTTTAAACAAAGTGTAAAATGTTGGAATGCTAAAAATAAAGAATCATGGATTTAGCATAAAATTATTGGACATTGTAATGTTCATTCTTTGAGAAAATTGGAAAATAAATATTTTATTCATAGTTTTTATAATATTAAATTAAAAGAATATAAACTATGTTATGCATTCCAAATGATAATGAAACAAAAGTCATCTTGGAAACCCATCATAGAGATTCATACTTCTAGATACTTAGAACATATACACATGGAAATTATCAGACCATATAGAAGTACAATACTAGGTGGAATGTATTTTTTTATGTGTTAGTTGATGAATTCCCAAAATTTACATGGGTTTATTTATTAGGATGTAATAATAGAGTTTAGACAATATTTAAATTTTTTTTTATTCTATTACAGAATGAAACAGATTTCAAATTTATATCATTAAGAAGTAACCAATGGAGTGTGTTTGAGGATAATGAATTCATTATATTATACTGAATACCTAGAATTAAACAAAACATGTCTACCCCTAGGACATATCAATAGAATAGTGTAGTTTAAGGTGTAATAAGAATTTGAAATAAATATCTAGAACAATGTTATGTGATTATACCAGCCCTAATTTTTTTGGTTGAATTTTTAAACACAACATGTTATGTCATAAAAAGAGTTCTTGTAAGGAACATTTTTAATAAAAGAATCTATAATCTATGGAATAATATAAATACAAAGGTTGTATACTTTAATATTTTTGAATTTAATGTTTTATTTTTGAACACAATGGATAATTTTGGTTAGTTCATTCCACAGGGTAATGAAGGAATATTTATAATAAATTTTACTACTTCTAAAACCTATATAGTTTTCAACAAAAAGAATGTATGGTTGAAGAATGTGCTAATTTCAAATTTAATGAAATTAATCACTTTGGTCTCATGAAAATTCAAGTTTATAGTATTAGTAATTCATTATATAACATGAAACCTGAGATTCTATTTTATGATAAAAAGGATGATGATAATGAACATGTTCCTAAATAATATTTTCCTAAAAGGATTAGAAAAGCTAGGATCCTAAAAATATCCTTTCTAGTTATCCTAAGAAACAAATAAACCACCATTTTGAATCTATCATAGGAATCCCAAATTAAGAAGTTGAAACTAGTAGAAGTGCTATAAATAATGAAAAGGTTTCTACATTTCTATGCATGATAAAACCAAAAACTATAGAAGAATATTTGAATAATGATTATTGAATTTTAAAAATACATGAAGATTTAAACTAGTTCATGATGAACATGGTTTAGTAATTTTTTGATTGATCATATTATTATATTAATATTGGAACTAAATGCGTACTTCAAAATAAACCATAGTAAACGCGGTGTGATCAGTAGAAATATGGATTGGTTTGTTTCGAAATCTTATAACTAAGAAGAAGTGATATATTATAATGTCAAATTTCCTCTATAACCAGGTTATCCGATATTTGTATGATTTTAGCATATTCATCCTATATCAATTTTAAATTATTTCATATGTATATTTTATAATAATTTTAAAATGGATTACTAATAGAGTGAGTACATATTGAACAAAAAATAGGTATTGAAAACCCAAATTCCCAAATTTACTTTTCAAACACACCAACAATTTTTATGTCACTAAATAAGAATCTAGATCTTTGTATGAAAGGTTGAGTTAATTTATTTTATTAAATAGTTTTACAATAGGATTAGATGATCCCACACCTATTATGATTTTTATTTCAAAAAATATTTTTTTAGTACAAATTTATATAGTTTTTTTTAATTTTTAGTTTCACAAATCAATAATTTTCTATTGTCTTTTTAAAAAATATTTGAAATGAATTAGAAAATGAGCCTGATGGGTGAGTTAAATTTGATTTATGGTTTCATAATATTTCAAAAATACTTTGGGAATGTTTTGAAACCATGGAAATACATACATGACATAATTAAGAATTTTGGAAATGAGAATAGTATGGTGTATGAAACTCCCATGAGTTTCAATATTAACCTTTTTAGTTGAAGATAGTAAGAAATTTGATAGAAATTTATATATAGGAATTATTAAATTATTATTATATATAACTTCTCAAAGATCATATATTATATTTTTTGTATGTTGATGTGATAGATTTAAAAAAAACCGAAGATCACTTTTAACTAATACCAAAATAATTTTAAAGTATTTGAAAGGTTCAATATACCTTTCTCTAAATGTTCCTAATAACAATTTTTTTTATTTAATTTCTTTTTTTAATATATTTTTTTGTGTAGATTCAATTTATAAATACATCAGACATATTGCACTTTTTAGGTTGATTTTAATTTCATGATCTAGTAAGAAACAACCCTCAGTTTCACTATCAAATATAGAAGTTGAATACATTGTAGAGGGATGTTTTCAGGTATAATTGTTAAGAACTAAACATAACATAATAGATTTCATATTCAAATTTGATATTGTGATGAATATATGTGATAACTCTTATGTTATGAAGATTTTAAAAAAACTAATTATCCCTTATATAAATAAAAATATTTATTTGAGGTGTAATTTTAATGATATCAGACATAAAAATTTGATATCACTCTCTAATTTATTAGTAATCACTATCATTTGGTTGATATATTTACTAAGTCCTCATATACTAAGTGATTTTATTTTATAATGACTGATTTTATTTCTATTGAATTTATGTGAGTTTTATTTAATTTCTATTAACCAATCTATTTTTTCTACATATCTTCTTAATATGTTTTTTTCATTGTAGATATTTTTATTTTTTTATCTATTTTTATTATTGTGTCATTTTATGTAATTTTTATCATTTTAGTTATGGTTTTACCACTCTTTCCCTTCTACTCACTATCTTAAATTCATTTTGACTATCTATCTCCCTCTCCCCCTCTCTAAATTAATCATATTTGAACCCTTAGAACCACAATACTTCCATACCAAAACCTATAAATGTTAAACCATATATTGTTAGGGTAAAATATAAAATAAATGAGGCTAGATAATTTGAACATTCAAAGAAGGATAATCTCAATGATAGTCAATTTCATTTAGGGAAAGTGATTAATTTTTCTATGAGTTGTAAATTCATGATGCTAAATAAGGAAATGCGATTTATGTAGTGTGAGTTTTTATTTGATGAGAAAAAATCAACATATATTTTGTTGTATTTTTTCTCTGAGTTTTGTATAATTTCAGTATTTCGGTTTACCCAGAATGCAGATTTCATATCACTAATGGTAAATTTAATTTTTTTTCTTAGTTTCCTTTGTGAAAACAGCTAAAGAACATAAATTATCAGAATAAATAATGTTTTATTTTAATATAAAATTAATCAATTATGATTTTACACCTTTTAGGATATTATATTATATTAGTTTGGGAATCTCTATTTATAAAATTTGGATGTCAAAAATTTAGTGCCCTATTAGAGAGTTCTAATGGAGTTCATTTAGACTATATTTTCTCTATAAATAAGATAATTTGAGATGGTATTATTTCAAGATATGTATTTGAAGATTTTACATATTAATGATGAAAATGTAAACTTTACTACGTACATGTTTACAAATATGTAACACTGTAGTCATATGAAGAAATAATTCACCTTATATATTTATGTTAGGTTGATGATTTGTTATTTGGAAAGAAGGATATATGAATTTTTGAATCTATGAATAATAAATTAAAAAACATCACACATTTTTAGTTGAGACTCATACTAGCATGAGTTATGATTGGAGTAACTCTTTGAATAACATTTTGTTAAGAAAAAATGGGAGAAATTTATTGAGATATCTTTTTTAAGAAAGGGAGTTCTTACTCACATTTAGAAGAAGATATCTAGAGAAAATTATCCTTAAAATGTAGTTATCATTTGGAGGGATAATACTTAGGAAAATTTTGGAGATGTAAATGTTGGTCGATCAAATGTTTTTGTAGATTCTCATAGAAATGATGTTGAAGAAGGATGTGGCTATTCAAGTTGTAGCTACAAGCCCTAGGGATCTTAAATTTATTGAAATTAAAACATGATTATAGGATGTTGGTGAATAGATGTTAGTTGATATAGAATTAAGATCTAGAGAGTTTCATCAGGAGACCCAAACTAATATTATTGAAAATTATGATGATCTTATAGATTCAATACATGATAATAATAATTTTTATTTGGAGAGGAGATGAAATAACGTCTTATCTTAGAGGAACCCTTAACCTCCTAAAGTAATGAATTTAGAAGCTAGAGGTATTGAGAAGCTTCATTTTGATAATGCTAAAACATAAGTAGATATACGCTTATTGAATAGGGATAAGTCTCAATATTATTTTGAAGATCACGAAAAAATCTTTTCATCTGGAATTTTGAATTAGTTTCAATATTTAAAAAGTGATATTAAATAGATTAATGTTGAGGTCAATGCATAAAATGATGAATTGTAAATCTTAAATAATAATTCAACCTCCAAGACTAATTTGAAATGAATAATGGAGATAATATCCTTATAGTGTTATCTTATTATAACTCTCCGAAAATTTCAAATAAGTAGATATTCCATAGAATTGGATGGAGAAATATTTTAATGGTCCATTTGAACAAATTGATGGAAAATTTGTTTTTATGTTTGAGGGGGATGATCAGAAACATGTGATAAAATATCAATAAAAACTATAAGGAATGAACTGATTGTGTTGGTTGATATTGTATCTTTGATTTTGAAAAAAATAAATATATTTTAAAGGATTTAAAATAATTGATATGTAATGTAGACGTTTTTTTCTCAATTTTAATTCATCAGAAGGATTCGATATGATCAAGTGGAACAATCATATTCTTCCTTGAAATTGTTTTAATCTATTAAACAACATTTGAGAACTATTTTATTATATTTAGATATATTTTATGAGAGGATTCAATCACAAAAATGTGATTTTTTATCCCTAAAAACTCTTCAATATAGTACCTAGGACATAATTGTTAGGCCCAAGTTCAGAAGTTTTTTGGTATTTTCTATCAATAGATGATATATAGCCAAAGATGAGAAAAGGTAAAGATATGGATCACCAGACTCAGCATTGTAATCAAGGGATCATAAATGAAATGATTAAGAAATTCCACCTGATTGTAAAGATTTTTTATAAAATAAAAGTTTCATCAAACTCACCCTGAGTTTGAAAAGTAATTAATGATCATAATTATGAATTTAATCAGAGTTTTTATCGATTTGATAAAAACCTGATGATTATTTTCTATTTTTTAAGTAATAAAAAGTCATAATTTTTCTTAGAAACTTGTGATGCAATCCTTATGGAGGAATGGGGGGGATCTGGTACTACTAATCATGTTGATGAATGGTTTGAAGGAAAATATGGTTGGAATACTTGGAAGTTATAATAATTTCCATTGAAAATGTGATGATGATATTATAATCTTGGATATATCATAAATCATGAATATATCATGATAAAATCAATAGTTATGAAGAGAGAAGAATATAATGTGATTTTTTTTAGACGTTGTCCATTGGTGTGAGGATTAATGGACACAAAAATATGTCTATCATCTGCATGAGAATCATCAGTGTGATAATATCTAAATAATTAAAGAATGATTTTACTGTAGAAAATAAGTCACTGCTAACATCGATCAATTTTAATAGACTATAACACGTATTTTATTTTTTTTACTAATATGCTTTCTATTTCTGATTAGAGTTTCATCATGATGAATTGTTTATCAATTGGGTCATGAAATCTGATATATTTTTGATTGGGTGAAAAATAAACATATTGATTACTACCTAAAGGGGTGGTGGAGACTCATTATACTGACACTAAAAAAATTAATCAAAGTGAATCTGAGACCGATCCATTAACTGCATTATGGCACCGATAATTTCAACAAATGTTGAACTATATTAGACATGAGATTATCGGTCTGAGGAATAAGGAGGAAAGGTAAACTGTCAACAAAGTATTTTCAATGGAGTTGGAAGCAATTGTTTTATAAATTACAAGGATTTATGAGTCCTTAGAAGTGGAATATTTGTTTATGACAAAAGAAAATCCAAAACATTTTGAAATAATTATATTGATGTTTTAACTAGTGTTTTTTAGTTGATACAGATCATTTTTATGAGAATACTTTTAGTGTTTACAATAGGTCATCGTAATTGGTCGTCTTCAGTTCTGCGTAAGTCTTTATCATAATGAAGAATATAACAGAAGTATATGGGAGAAGAAATGTTTCTAAACATGAAGAAGTGTGATGTTTTGAGAATATTTGATAAGTGAAAAGAAGGACTGATATGAGTTAATGAAGTCAAATATTGATACTTAAATTAATTAAAAATATAGGATTTGTGAATTTTGTTGAGAAGGATGTGAAATTATTTTTCCTACCTTTTCTATTCTAGGGTAACTATAAAAGGATATCTCAATATAATTGTACTTTTAAAACATGAATTGTTCATGTTAGATGGATCTTTGGAAGTTTTTGAATAGGTATTCAGTTCCCAAATATAATTCATTGTTCATGTTGAAGTTGAGGAATATTTTTTGTGTGATGTTAAATATGACCATTGTAGAAAGTTACAATGGATGAAGCTTCCTATGATAATGTCAATAAGAGTGTGACCATTAGAGTAAAATCCACCAAAGTAATGATCATTATACAAAGTTCTATCAGATAGAGGAATTTTGAGCTTCTGATTGAGTTCTTTTCTAAATTGAAGATGGCATAGAAGGAGAAGAATCAGACCAAGCTCAATGATATTGAGACCATAAGATAGAGTTTATTAGATTGAAAAATATTGTACATACTTTTGATGAGAATGTATATTTTTTTGATAGAGTTTCTAGTGATTTTTCAAGAAAAAAATGTTCCTTAGAGAATTATTGATAATTTTGAAGTTTTTATCTAGGTAATTTTTGATTCAGGTTACATAGGAAGGAAGTGAATACTTTCTGAAGTGTATCAGAAAAGAAGAGAAAAATTTAGTTGTGTAATTGTGGATAGTTACCATTTTATGAAACATATTGTCTTTCTAGGGTGTATAACCAGCTGTGGGAAAGTGGATATTATAAAGGATAGTTGTTGGGTATAACCAACTATATAAGGAAATTTTCTACATGGATTTTTGTATAGTTCACTGTTTTTTCCTTTGTATTCCGAAAATAAGATAGTGAATTAATCCATGTTAGTGGGACTATCCAACATGGAAATGAGTAGGTACTTGTATTGAACCTTGTAAATATCATGCATTTAACTCTCTTTATATTTGTTTCATATGGAAGTTGAGGTTAAGATGATTTATTTGGAAGGATCATAACATAAACAAGTTTTAGAGTTTTAAAACATTTTTTAATAATTTAAGAAACATTTTTAAAATGAAAAAATAAACAACTAATTCACCCCCCACAGTGGTCTCGATACTATTTGGGTACAATAATAGGTATTATAGTAGGTTTCCTCTAAACGATCCATCATTACAAATGGAGAATTTCAATTATGTGAACTATTAGAAGATTTCAGTTTTCAATGGTAATAACTATCATATTTGAAAGATAGAATGTTACTATATCTTATTTCATTTTGGTATGATATTTTGGAGGCTACTATAGATATATTTCATCTACTTATTGATAATTCTCCACATACATCTATTGATAAGAAAAAACAAGAGAATTTTGGAAGAGCTAAAAACTATTTACTCTCATCACTAACTGAAAGAGAGTTTCATAGTGTAAAGGGAGTTAGAACTTCAAAATGTATCTAGGATATTTTGAATATTTTTTTGAAGGAAATGAAAATGATATGTGGTAAATTTTACAACTATAAATGTTTTATTATGAATATCTAAATTTTTTTGCATATGAATATCATGGTGCCCTCTTTACAATGGTGAAGGATAATTTTAGCACAATAATATGTCTTAGTGATAAGTTGAAATATTAAACTATTCTTGATAAGAACTTGATAAAAATTACTCATAAATTTAATAGAAAATTTCATATTTGGAATATAGAGATACTATAAATTTACCTTTATATGATCCTTATATTACTCATCTTAATTATAAAATGGAAGGAGAAAAGGCTAGGAAAATTGAAGAAATTTTTTATCATGAAATGGATGTAAAATCATTTTTAAAATAAAAAAACTAGCAAAAAAATTAATAATGAATAAAGTGATTAGGAAGAAGTGGGAGAAGATAAATATTTTAATACAATTTATACCCTCCTTTATAAAAAATACAATAATATAAAATGGAAAATTAAAACCCTAAAATGTTTGATTTTGATGGGAAATGACATTTTTCAAAGAATTATCCCAGGAATAAAGTTGAAGATTATGAGTTTGAGGAATATAGCGTTAAATATAGAACAAAACTAGAAGAAAAATAAGAAAAATTTTCCTTATAATACGAAGAAAAAAGTTATTTTAGTAGAAGAAATATAGATGATTCCTCATATTGTGATGAATATGATCATAAACTCAAACATTGATGCTCAAATTAGAAAGGGATGTAATTATTTAGACCATGCTGATGATGAGGAATAAATTATGGAAATAGAATGGATTCTCCAGGAGAATTTTCAAAAAGAAATTGATTAGAATACTCAACTAAATAAATAAAGAATAAATATGGAGAAAGATGTTGAAAGAATATATTATGAGAATAATGAGGAGAAGAAGAAAGAAGAAAAAAATCTCAATGTTATCAAATCTCAAATAATATATATTTGGTTTGCTAGAAATAAAATGAAAAATATATTAATGAAGAAAAGCTATCAATTATAATATCAATATAAAAGAATCAAAACTTGTTGATGAATATAGCTAGAACAAGTTGAAGATATTTGATTCCAAAAAATGTTGGATTCCATAAAAGTTAGTCTAGCTGAGAAAGAAGTGGAGTTGTTTGAAACAAAATCAATGATTCTTACAACACAATGTGATATAATAAATATGGGATAAAACTTCACCAAGGTAGTTGATGTTAAAGTTAAATCTTCGGAAGAAGGTGTAAAGAATGGTTTAAAAAATCAGGTTTTTGAGAAAACATCTTTCACCAAGAAATATTGGAAATTTTTAGGAAAGTATTCTCCAATGAAAAGTGGTCCATGATTTATGAAGATGAAAAAAATGACATTATTATAGTTAATTTCACTATATGTCTGAAAAATGAAGATTAAAAGGCCAGTATTGGTTTTATAAAGTTTTTATACATAAATCCCATTCATGTTGGGATAACATGTCTCCACTAAGAATACGGTACGAATAAAGGGAGATGTATGAAATGAAAATAAGATAAAATGATCCTAAAAATTATATGGAACAAATAAAGGAAACTAAATAGATGAAGAAAACTAATCATGTTAAAAATGTAGAGAAACAAACATACTATGTCTAAAAAGATAGAGTGCTTAGTAATTTGGAAAGAACAGGTTAACATATCTAGAATGTTAGGTGAAGAAAAAAATTATCCAAATCAAATGGGAAGAAAAATGTTTTTGAATATATAAAAAATGTTGATAAAAAGATATCAAAAGACTCAAATTTGAAAATTCTAAAAAGATGCAAGAGATAAGAGAAATAAGTGAATTTTACTAAATGTTGTTTGACTATCCTGTCAGAACAAGAGGAAGAAATGAATTGGTTGTTAAAAAACTCACAATAACAAAAAGGTTCCCAAATAGGAAAAGAAGTTGACATCCTTATCAGAAGAGTATATATATGAAATGAAACTTGTTATAAAATCAAATATGGATTAATAGATGGAAGAAAATATATCCATTGAAAAATCCAACAAGAAAAAGAAAAAGGAAAGTATGATAGAGGAATAGCAGCATGAGAGATGATGATAAGTAATAACTGAGGTTCCTCAATATTCTAATTACATTTATTTGTACGGACTTGTAGGCAATTTAAGGAGTTTAATTGAGGAATCTGATGTTGAAGAATAATTTATTATTATTGCAAAAGAATGTAATGAGGTTAAAAATTATGAGTTTTGGAAATTTGTGATTATACACCTGAACATTTTGACATGTTTATTGAGATGGGTGCATATTAATTTTATCTCAAACATATAATTTCAATATTTCCCTACAAATGAGAATCCTGAAAGAAACATGAATGTGTTATTACCTGAAATTTGTGCAGTGGACAATATTGAAAACAGTGATTATTCACACTTGTTTTCTACACTGGTTTCACCCACAACAAATTAGGGTTGTTTATTTAATGACCCTTTGTTCAGAAATTCATGGGATACATTTGATCTCCTTGAGTTGAGTTTAATATTTTGAGATGAAAAGTTTCTACCCTTTTAAATGAGATCATTTTCCAATAACGGAGAGACTTGTCATGATGAACACTTTGAAATTGATTTTCAATAATAGGGGGAGATAAGGAAAGGGGGAGATAAAATAAATTGGGGGTATATATAATAAAATATGTCAACAGAAAGAAATAAGTGGTATTTCTTGGAAGGGGTTGAAGTGGGTACTTAAAAAAACACAACAGGAGATATTATCAGGCCCAAGTTGTGTTTTGGTTGTATTTATTGTCAATATATGATTTTCACTTGAATTTGATAAAAGGTAAATATATGGATCATTGGAATCCCCCTCACAATTATGGGATGAGATGAAAAAATCTGAAAAAAAAATCCACAAGATTTAAAAGAAGTTTCCTTGAAGAAATGGAACATCAGACTCACCCTGAGTCTAAAAAGAAAATATTGTTCATAATGAGGAATTTTATCAGAGTTTTTATAGATCCAATGAAAATATGATGATGATTTGACATTTTTTAATCCAAGAAACTCATAATATTTTCTACGAAACTTGTGATGAAATCCATATGATGAAAAATGGGATAGCTAGTTCTATCAATCATATTGAAGAATGGTTTAAATGAAAGATTTTCTAGAAGGATGTAAAGTTATAATACTTTCCATTGAAAATATAATCATGTTTTTATAATCATTAATTTCTCATAATTCATGAATAATTCTTGTTACAAGGTAGAGTTTTTGGAAGAGAGAAGAATATAATGTGAATTATTCAGGATGAATCTCATTAGTGTGAAGAACACCAGACATAGAAAGATATAGATCATTAACATGAGAATCATTAGTGTGACAATATCAAAAGACAAGAATAATGATTGTTATGAACAAAATAATTCACTACCAACACTGATCCATCGTAATAGATTCTGACCTTGATTAATTTGAAATTGTTGATATCCATTGTATGTTAGATGTATAATTTCATAAGTAAGAATTGTTTATCAATTGGGTCAAGAACTTTGATATGTTTTATATTGGGTATAAAACAAAAATATTGATTTTTTACTAAAGAAGTTGCTAAACTCATGATCATGGGGTTGAAAACATTTATTGGACTGAACTTGACACTAATCCATCAGACACATACTAACAATGATAAAGTCATCAGATGCTGAACAATATCAGAAGAGAGCTTATCATTTTGAGGATGATGAAGAAAAGTTGAAGTGGTGAAAATTTATTTTTAAGGGATTTGGAAGCTATTGGTAGAGAATTTCCAAGTAGTTCAAAAAATCTATAAGTGTAAACTATGTTTATGACAGAAGAAAAGGCACAATGATGTGACAGAATTCTCTCAAGGTTTTAAAAAGTATTTTTTAATTGGTAGAGAGAATCTATATGATAATACTAGCATTGTTTAAAAGAGTTCATCATAATTGTTTTTCATAAATTTTTCATAAGTCATCACTGTAATGAAGAATCATAATAAAGAGTCATACTAAATTATTGGACTTAATAATTTTTTTTAAAATTTATAAAGTCTTGTGTTTTGAGAAGATAAAATAAGTGAAAAAAGGATTCCTAAGAGCTGAATAAATCAAATATGAAGACCTAAATGAATGATAAATCTGGCATTTTTTGAATTTTATTTAGTGATAATTGAATTTTTTTTTTTGTATTTTCTATTTATTAATCCTATAAAAGTAAATACCAATATATTTGTACTTCACAAACATAAACTATTCACATGATCTAAATCTATTTAATTTTTTTAAGATTTCTTGACTTCCTAACCAAACATTTCTTTTTATGTTAAATTTGAGGAATATTATCAGAGTGAGGTTAAATACGATCATTGGATCAAGTTCCAATGGACAATGCTTCATTAGAGAAATTCCATCAAATTGATCCCATCCGAGTAGCATCCATAGTTACAAGGTTCGTCAGAGCAAGTTCCATCATTCATAAGAATTGTGACCTACATATTGATTTCATACTCAATTGAAAAATGAATCTTAGAATATGAATTATACTGGGGTCAATTGGATGGAAACCATCAGACTAAGGATACTATACTTAGAATATCGGACCAACGTTTCTATGAATGAGTATTGAATAGTGTTTCTAGAAAATATTTCATTAAAAATAAGTTCCTTAGATAATTTTTGATGTTATTGAAGATTGTATACAGGTAAAGTCTGATTTATCTTAATTGTGGAAGAAGTGAAGACATTCTGAAGTGAATTGGGGAAAAATAAGGAAAGTAAATCTTGTAATTTTGGATACTTACTAGTTGATGAAACAGATTTCCACTTTGAGGTGTATAACATGCTTTGGAAAAGTGGATATTGAAAAGTATTGTTGAGGGGAATAACCAAATATTGCAAGAATGTTTCTAATGGGATTTTATAATTCTTTACTTATTATGCCTTTGTATTACCGAAATAAGTTCGTGAATGAATCAATAATTGTGGTTTTATCCAACAATGTAAGGTGTAGGTCTCTGTAACGAACCATGAAAATATCATGTGATGCTTTATCTTTATATTTGTTTGCATACAAAATGTTAGTTTTATAAGTTTTATTTGAGTGGATCATAACTTTAACAATTTTCAATGGATAGGAAAGTTTACAAAAGATGTTATGAAACTTTATTATAAAACAAAAAAGAACCACTTATTCACCCCCCTATCTATTTTCACAATCCTATTTTGGAACAAAAATAATATCTTAATTTATGGACCAAATATTAGAGAGAAATATCATTTTAATTTTTTTAAAGGAATGGGAATTAACCAAGAATGATAATTTCAGGTTTTTAGCTAATAATTATGAAGATATTAAGAAGTTCCTTAAAAACTGTGGTTTCAAATTATCGACCATCATTATATAAGACTCTCCATGAAGATCCTAAAGTTTAAAAAGTGTTATCCTAAGGAAATGGGTTATTTTTTTATCAATAAAAACATTAATTATCTCTACCAGTATAACTATACGCTCATCTAGAAGATTTAAATATATAGATGGTAGATTATGTGACTCATTATATTCTTTCTAGAATACATGATATAATGACTAAGTAATATATGACATAGAGTTTGATAATATTAAACAAAATCTATGAAAATGAGACGGTGTAGAGGATAGATTCCCATGGTTATGATTTTTTTAAACAAAATTATAAAATTCCATTTTGACCAAATATTCCAAAAATATACTCTATTTATAGAGAAAGGTTGCAGGAACAATTTTCTCCTAGATCCTTTCCAGAGGAATCTATGACAGTTATTTATTAAAGGGAACAACTAGCTACTTTAAAGTATTATTTTTTAGATTCACCCTATGACCTGAAACTCATATGACACCCTTTAAAAAATCATTACTCGAACCCTTTGGAATGTCATGTCCTATAACATGATATGAATTTATTTTATTTATTTTATTTTTTAATTAATGTACATACAAGTTTTTATCCATTAATGTAATTATGCTCATATTCAATGAAATTCAGAGTTGTTATTGTTTTTTAATTTGGATATATAATTTTGTTATCTATTTTTTATTTTAAATTTTTTACTGATTTATGAATTCTCAATTTCTCATTAAATTTATAATTTTCATAAGTTCATACAATTCAGTGAAAAATATCATTCATCTCATGTGTTTATATTCCCCTAGTTTACTAATTTCATTGTGATATGTTAAATGTGTTATATCTCAGTCTATTATCTAATGCTTTGATATCAAAAAAGGGTGAAAAGATCTGATTGAACACAAAATTTTATCTATAAGAATATGTTTCTCATTATTTTAATATACTTCATCAGCTAAAAAATCATCACTTTTAAATAACTATAAATTTTCTGATATAAAATACTTTAATGTTTTATATTAAATCTTTTATGGGTTTTTTGATTACCAATAAAGGATGATATATTTAGATGCATTAATATGGTTTCCACATATCCTATTTAATCAAAGGTTTCAATGCAAAACTTCATTTTTATAAATACTTATTTTTTCTTGAAGTTTAAAGAGAAATTTTAAAATTTTATATGTTTTATAATATATTTATGTTTTTATGAATTTTCATAATGTCCGTATGTTTTGTGAAATTAATGTATTAATGAAATTTATCTATGTATGGACATCTTATAAAGTTCAAATTTAAAAAAATTCACTATGTCTATATGTTATGAAATAAGTATAATCAATGTCATACAAAAATAAAAAAGTCCTAACAATTCAATCTAAACCCTTAAAGGAAATCAGTGAATTCTTGCAAAATTCATAAATTTATTTTAATTCTTATTGAAACATTATATTAATCTGATGAATTATTTTGAAAATCAATAAGTCTCATGAATTCATGTTAACTACTTAAAAAACATTAATTTCTCATTCGAATATAAAGAAGTATTATGAAATTTATGTAGTCCTATTTAAATCTAATAATTTCCACGAAATGAAGTCCTAAAATAATATTCCTTATGAAAAGTTACAACCAATATTTAAAGATGACACAACACAATTTTCTAACCTTACAAAACTTCTGAGGATCATGGATACCATTTTTAATGTTCAAAATAACCCTGAAAGATTCTATTGAAACATGAATTGACACTTAAATGAGTTAAAAATCTCTCGGGTACCCATATGTGAGTCTTTCTAGATAGCTTCATTCAATAAAGCCCTATGAATATTTATATCACTTAAATCATATTATTTTAAATGATTGAACTATTTCAAAATTTTGGAAAAAGGTTCAATAATTTAGTATTATTATTTTTGAAATTATTGAATATTTATAAATTATGAAATTGATATTGAGTTAACTTAGATGATCTAATGGATTTAGAAATATTGATTATTGTGAAGAAGATTTAGGATTTCTCAAAAATGGCATATAATCTAAATATAAGATATTTATTCACGATGGAAATTTGAAAAAAAAGGTAGATTAAAAGGGATAAAAGACATAAATTTCATTTTTATGAAGTCAATGGAAAATATATATTGAGTTTTTTTTCGTGAAATAGATATAGGCTCCAGATTACACCAATGAAATTAGTAATTATCTCTTGCATGCTACTAAATTTTTCTCCTCATTCTAGATATTATAGTATTTTGGAACTAATATGAATTTTAATACTATTTCTATTCTAATAAACATCTACTATAGTCCATTGGCCATTTTAGAACTACTTGTTAAAGTCTTGTTCACTATCTAAGAGTGTTCATTATCAACTATCTATTATTGTTTATAATTGTGCGCTAAGCATGATATCTCTTCTATATAATTTAATTGTTGTTATAAGTTATATATTGTTGAAATTATTATTATGTAATGGTTTTGGATAGGTATTGTAAAGGGAGTTCTCAGTGAAATATCATGGAAACGTTTTAATAAGTTGTAGTTTCTTATACTCAACTTTTGAGAAACTTATAAAATTGAAATATTTAGTGAAAATCATTCATCCTTCTTTTGGTGTTGGTGGATTATATTAGGGTAATTTATTATTTCTTAGAACTACTATAAATCACATGTTTCTCATCCCCATTATATTTTTGTTGTTTTCTTTGAATATATAAATTATAAGAGTTGGTATGGTTTAAACCAATTTAAAGATTGATATTTTGTATTGGGTAAAAAAATTAATTCTTCAAGTAACCTCCTATAAAGATATTTGTTCAAATCTAATGGGATAACATTTTTATCACCCTATATAATTTGATCTTATCTTGAACATATATTCTAACATTATTACTTAGTAATAAATCATAAAATTCATTATAAAATTAAGAAATTATGTTTACATCAGAATCATTCTTAAAAAATCTATAAAAATATTTAAAATTCCTCTCAAGTTAATTTATCCTTATATATAAATTATTAAATTTTACATGACTCAATTTATAATATTATATTAATAATTTCTTATTTTAAATACATATTAAAGTGATTATATAAATTTTTAAAAAGTAAAAAAATAGATAGGGTGTTTAATCCATATACTCTTAAGTTTAAAAGGATTATTTTTCTATCATAATGCCTATAACGATATGGATAATGAAAAATGGGACCCATATTTATGTTTATCAAAGTATGATGTGAAATTAGAAAAAGGCGATATGTATTTTTTTCCAATCGATATAATCTAATTAGTAATATAACTTGTCACATATTTTGGAGAAATCATTCATTCAATGAAAATATGTAAACTGATCTTCAAAAAAACCAAGATATAAAATTCTAATTATATAGTTCTCCCTTATTATTATATTGAAAAAAAATCACATCAATATCCCTCCGATAAGCATTGAGTAAATAAATCCCTTCCTTGATAATTTTAGGAGTTGAAATGTATTCAATTTATCACAAAATTAGGTCTGCCACAAACTATAATAAAAATATATTTATATTTATTATTACATTAAATAGAATTTTAAAATGGTTTTGAAAATATTTATGAATTGTGTCTTTGAGATTATTCTTATGGAAAAATAAATAACATTCTACTTGACCTGATCTTCGAAAAGAGAATGCATCATGAAAACTCACTTTAGTTTTAAAAAATTCAATTTCTTTATAATAAAATATATTTTCAGATATGAAAGCTATATCGAGGCTATCTTTGATACTCAAACTATAGAGAAATAGAACCTATTATTGATTTCCAATCCCCTCAAAATTTAAATATAAATGATTCATTTATTAAATTGGGGATGTGCCTCCCCAACCCTCAATTTTTCATAATATTTACACATCGATATGATAAATAGATTCATACATTTACTTTATAAATTATAATCTTTATAAAAATAATATTTAAATTTTCCTTTTATCTAAACCATTCATCTTCTTAACATGCTTCTTACTCACATTTCATTGAATTTTCCAAGAACACTTTTATAAAAAAAAATTATAGCTGAACCCATAGGCTCCCATAAAAATCAATTTCTATTATTCTTTAAATAAGATTATTAAGAATAATTTATTAAATATACATTATTAAAAATTATCAAATTAAGTAGATCATCTTTCATAATACTTTATAAAAATTATTATTGGATTTATGATTCTTTAGTTAAAAACACTTTTTAAAAAAACTAATTTTAATCACAATTAGTATCAAATTAAATTCATCATTGAATAAAATTTAATATTTTATTAACATTCATAGAAAATTTAATGATTCACAATATAAGTATCTCAACCCAATATATTATCTTTTTCCATCTAAAAATTATATATTTTTATTTTCCTTTTTTCATATTGTTCTCCAGATATTATAATGGGATGGGTATTTTACAAAAAATCAAATAATATAGTTTGAAATTAATTTTACCTTATAAATTATCATAATTCAAATCATAGTATTTCTCTGTATATCCCAAAATACTATAAAATATAATCTATTTGTAAATGTTTATATATGAAATTAATTTATCATTATGCTTACCTAGTTTTTAAAGATAAAACTATGACCACAGTTTGATTAAAATTAATAAAAACTATTAATCATACCAATATTCCCAAACTAATGGGATTATACATATATTAAAATCAATAAAACTATAATAAACTTTAACAATATCTTGAGTAACATTAATATTCTCATAAACTAAATGAATAGTTTTAACAAAAAACCAAAAGTGTGATTTTGGGGAAATTAGTAGTAGTAAATTATCATTCAAGAGATATTTCACTACTGAAAAATAATATGAGTATCAATTTTTTTGTCCATGAATATAAAACCTTTTGGTTGTTAAGTCATGAGAAAAATTAATTTTTTTATTCGATCTCTCTAATAAAAACTCCTATATTCAAATTCTACACATTTGAAAGAGTTATTATAAATTCCAAAAATTTAATTTGGATATATATTTTATAAATAAAGTAATATAAAATTATTAAATTTATTATCTTACCACCTAATATCTTATTTAAAATACCAAAATACTATTTATCATATAAAGAGATGTTATTCCATTTATTGAAAAATTCACATTCTTTAATCAACTAATGTAATAAAACAAAGTGATAAAATTAAAATGATCTATTGTTCAATGATATACGTTATAATTATATAATATTAAAAATTAATTAATTGTTTATGGTTAAATAAAAAAATTGATAATTGTTCTGATGATATGATATTCATTGATGTAACAAACTCTGTTATTTAATGTTAAATAATATAGATAAAATTTGGATTTTTGGTTTTGGAGAAGGGGTGTTTTAAGAATTAAAATTTATATTACAATTCCAATAGTTTAGGAATTTCTAGGAGGTGTTTTTTGGATTCATTTGAGTGTTTTAAGAGGCTTATATATAGAGTCATGTGATTAGAAGAAGGATAGGATGGTGGAAATACAACTTGTTTTTTTGTAGTAAGTATTGTGTTCCTACTGAAATATTCCACATACTATATGGTTGTGGAAGATGGGATATTACCACTGAGGTTTTACTAGGTGACTAATGATTCCCTATGTACCCATTTTTTATAGGATAGAAAGGTATCCATTGGTTCTGGGATGGTTTTTTAGTTAGGGTGTGACTATCATTTCTCCCCCTAATCCCATTAGGTTATTTAATGGGAAGGGTATTTTGGAGTTTGATTTTATAGTAAAAAAACCCATCTACTCTCCCTCCTTAGTCCATTTTTAATCCCCATTACATGAAATGGATCATGAGGAAATTCAAAGGTGATTTGAGGTATGTTTTCACTCCACTATTTATTCTTCTCTCTCTCTTCACTATCCTTTTATTGTGGGTGGTTATAGGTTATGTAATTGATAAGATTATATTGGATCATGGTTAAATACATTCAAAACCTTATGTATTTTTGGTTTTTTGTAAATTGGGCATAAAAATAGGGGAAAAATTCTTTCTTTGTTTTCATACAATTAAGGGTATTTCTCTCTGTGATGTTATTTTGGTTTTGAATAAAAATTGGTGTGTAATTACAAGAAAAATGTGTTTTTGAATCATGCGAATATTGAATATTGGATTTTAATATGAATTCCTTGGGTCATGCACATGTTATTTCATGGAGTTTCAGTCGTTGGGTAGTCTTTTGGTGAGATTTCAGTGGATTATTTATATGTTAATAATAATGTATAATTAATTAATATTTTTAATTATTAATTTCTAGTGGATTGTGTCTTGGGATAGAAGCTTAATATAATTTGAAAAATTTGTTAATACTTGAGTAATCCTATATTTATGTTATTAACTCCATTTTAGAGGTATGTTGTCCCTTTACATATTAACCATATGTGTGTATGTTTATGGTAGCGTTTATATGCTAGGAATTCTAGTTGGATAAGTTTGAGGAAGGAGGAGTGGTTTTTTCAAATGTAATAGAATAATATAGAGTTTTTTGGATATAGAGTGTGTATTTATAGAATAGTTTGGTGAGTTAAATTTACTTCCAATGACTACATTTGAAGGAGCATCCATGCTATTTAGGATTGAAAAATCCTAAATGGATTTCCTATGATAGTAATTATGTTCACCATAGAATGAGTTAGAGTGGTTTTTGAGGTGGAATCTCAAATATAAAAGATAATAATATGTTTTTTAAGATAGTTTCCAATTGAGGAATGATAGAAAAAGTTGTACCAAATTAATATAGAGGGATTTTTGGATTAGTTTTGGTTGGATTTGTAATAAATTTCTATGTGTAGCTTAACTTCAATAGATGAATGAGAAACCTCATAATGAGTGGGGTGATTACCCATATTAGAAAAATTATGTACACTTAGATAAGGTTCATGAAAGGTGGTGGTGACTAGTGGATGATTTTTCATATTATAATTATATTTAGATCATTCTGGGATGTGTTTAGTTACATAATTTATCTAGTAGGGTGATATTTTTGGGGCCTATGGTGGCTCTGTTGTATGATTCATTCTATGTGAGGATGTGTATGTAGATAGGGGAAAAGATTGATATATTTACCTTATAATATTTTACATATTTTATAAACATATTGTTAAACCTATATTGTGATACCACACATTGAGTTATGGGATAAATGAAATATATTTGGTTTGTGATGTAGTTTGAAGCCTCACCCAAAGTGAGATGGTGGTGGCCTGAGACAAAGTTATGAAATTGTATGCAATCTCACCCTGAGTATGAGATTAGTGGTATGAGACTTGTATGTGAGATGAAATGAGCTATGATTTAAGGACATGATGAAAGTGGGATGGTGATAGTTCATTTACACTACTTGAAAATTATAATATATCCAAAATACTATGGCCATGGGAATCGATTCTCATAGATATAGGTGAATTATTTTTTCCAGTATACATGCATTAGAAGAATCATATAATGATGAGAATTGGCTTCCAGGGATAAAAAACCTTTAGCAAACCCCATATTTTCAGGGGCACCATGTACCATGGATACAACCCCATTCCAGGAACCATATAGCCATAAGCATTAGCTCCCACAGATGCAGTCCCATTTGTGATACCCTGTAGCCATGGAAATCAGGAACTGTGATTATAGTCCCTTCATCGACGCCCCTATAGGAATGACCAGAATGCTCATGGATATATGTTGGTCTAGGTCGACCAAATATATATATATATATATATATATATAATTATATGGTATATATATATATATATATGTGTGTGTGTGTGTGTCAATACATATTTTTAGAACCCATCATGTAACGTCCTGACCCTAATTACCCAGAGTCGGTGCAATACTACATAACATTGGAAACATTACAAGGAATCAAGTCCTGAAAGACCGGTCATTTTAGTATTTTTGGAAAATAGATTACATACATGAACATTGAAATGCACATTAGAAAATAAAACACAACATAAATGATCCTTTTTGAACACCATTAATCCCATAGCTTAACCTTTCTTATCAACCATAATACACTTCTTTTAATCCTGATAAAATTAAAACATAGAAATGGGTGAGCTCAGATGCACAGTAAGGATAACAATATATGGGAAACATTCATAAATAAGCATAAACATTTAAGGAAATTTATAAAACTAAAACAAAATCATTTTAAACATAATCTTCTGCATAATATGGAAAAGATAAAATATAATAATTCAATTTAATTATCACATGGATATTCTATTAGTATAATAATGACATGCAATATCCATAGCCACTTTCATAATCATGTAATGCATAATGCCAGACTTTATAACCACACAATCAAGGCATTGTTCCATGACTACAAATAGGATTTTGTCAAGGCCTTGTGCCAAGACACTAGTTTGTCTAATTAGACCTACCGATGCGTCGAGGAGCTATAGCGCACTCCACAGATCACTTACTAAGTCCAATTCATTCCTCTTATTAAAAGGTTTAAACATAACATAAAAAATCATATTATAACAAACATAAAAAATTTCAATACTTTATCAATAAACCATAGATGGTATAAAAATAAAACATCCATAGTAAAACATATCACAAAACCTTCAATAAAATATGAATGATTTGCATCATAATACATCAACTTGAAACACGTTTAAAATCCATCAATGGATGTTTACATAGATGAAAATTATTTGTAAAACTCTTTGATAAAAACATATCTTTTTCATTAAAACATTTAAAAGACACACAATTTAAAAAGGAATACATTTAAATACATTTTTGAATCAAAGTGTCCCATACCACTTTGAAACTTTTCAATGTAATTAACATTTTAAAAAGATTCATGTCCATATAAATAAGTCCTTAAAATCCATTTTGAAAACATGGACATTAATGAGAATGATTTAGAAGAATAAATATTTAAAACATTTAAAATGATGTTTTAGTAAAAATTACCTTAAAAATCCCTTTTGAAACTCTTTTATGAAATATGTACATGCATAATAAATATTTCCCAGTAGATACTTACGTAAAAACAACCTCATATAATAAAGAGATTATGAAATTAACCCTTACCTTGCACTTTCCTTTAGTCGAGGGTACGTTTAACCTTCTATATGAAGAATGTACTACGTTATTAAATTATACCAGAACCATATTAATATTTATGATATCATACATCATTCATTTATGACTTTATACTACCCATTTGATAATAATTCCCATGTTAAAATAACATTTCTGGTAAAAATCGCTTTGTTTATCGTACATGTTTTAACTTGTTACTCTTGATTGTATCAAATAGATCAAGTTTTAAATACTTACAGAATATAAAACATGATTTATATATCATATATATTTATAATATAAATATGTACAATAGTCATATATAGGAAATCTAAAACACCATTTATGGAGACAGTAGTCCGTATGTACGCATAAATTTTGTTTCCGTTTTCATAACGTATTGAACAGAACTAAGTGAATAAGATATATGTAAGTACATATATATATCTCTCTAAATTATAATTATTATTTCATATATTACATACTTATTAATTATATATATTTTATAATCATCATTGAATGGTGAACGTGGAAATGAATCTCATCATGTCGTGTAGACAGTAATCTGTTAGAACACACGATCAACATTATCATTTTCTTGGTTGTGAAATCGTATGTAATTGGATTTTATATAATATATATGGAGTATTTACATGTTATATTTATTATTTAAATAAGTTATACTCATTATTATACCCGTCAAAATAATGATGTGTTTGAATAACAAACTATACCATGACGTGGAGACAGTAATCCGTACGTACGCACGTATGGTGACTTTATCATTCATAGGATGGATAGAATAATGCATATGGTATTAAAATTTATATAATAACATCACGGTATATAGTATATACTGGCTTTATTATTTTATAATGGAAAAAACAATGAAATAGAAAGTGGAAGAATAAAATAACTTGAAAGATGTGATGAAATATTTACCTCTTTTCTGGGATCTTCCTTTTGATTTGATCAAAAGGGCTCAATAGGTTGGCTTTATAACAATAGGAAGGCCTCTAGGATGATGGGAGGAATTTTGGGAGGTTATTTGGGAAGTGTTTGGCCAATCCAAATGGATTTGGAGATGTGAAATTAAGAGAATAGGAAGTTACCTTTTATAGGAGAGTTGAGTGTCACTTTAGGAAAAGGTTGAAATATTATTTTATAATAAAATAATTTTCGGTTTATTATGGCCCAAAAATGAATTATTTAAAGTCTAAGTTGGGTATGGGTTTAAAAACTCTCATAAAATTGGTTTTAGAAGAGTTTAGTTTACAATTTTAACCATATATTTTAGACATAACTCTTAGTTAAATAGTTTAACTTTTACTGTGTCTTCTTTTATTCTTACACTATATGGTTAATAAACATACAGTAAACATCCAAGAGAACCTAAATTGGTTCATTAATGACGTATATAATATTATTTAAGCCTTTTTTCAGAACCTTAGATTTTATAGAATATTATATCAACCAATAATATAGTATTTGTTTTAAAAACTATTTTATGTCAATTTTCATATTATTTGGTATTTATTTTTTTTAAAAATCATAACAGTAAGATTACTTTGAAAAAAATTGATTTAATCAACCCTATAATGTCATATTAACCTATAAAATTAGTTTAATTCATCAAAATTATCAAATTACATTTATTTGGGTATTTATAATACTAATTATTTTAATCTTTCATTAATACGGTAATTACTGCAACATCATTGTGTCATAAATAAATTTAATTATATAATGTCTAAAAATTATAAACAAAACAACATTATGTAGGAAATCGTTTTATATTTATAATGGATATTTATAGTATAATTTATATTGTGTTTAACCCTATATTAAAAATGGTTTAGTTATTAAAAATTGAATATAACTCTTTTAACTCTTCATTAAATAAAATAATAATAAATATCCAAATCTAATCCAAGTGGACCAAATAAGTTAACATTTTATTCCTAATGTCTTTTTTTGTTGAATTATACTTATCCAATAGATTTAGTACTTGTGTTCGGATAAGAATAATATCATTTTTACCCTTAATTACCCTATTTACTTTTAACCGTGGTAAATAAAAATAAAATAGTTACTATTCAAAAAAAATATTTTCTTCTTATTTAACCACATTATACAGACTAATATTAACTATTTCTCTAGGAATTTTGTAATTCAAGTCACATAATCTGTAAAATTGTGTTCTATGCAAATTTGAAAATGCTCCTAGAAGGTGGGTAAAAGACGGCAAAAAGTTCAATAAAATTTTTATATATCTAAACATATTATAAAATGAATCCAATGATTTATATTTAACTTATATAGGTATTATGTACCTATTATTTCCTAAAATAAATTTAAATAAATTTAATAATTATTTAAATAAAAAGACAGGTTTAACCAATAACTTAGTGGCTTTCACTATTCATCAAAAATTGAATGTTTTCAAAAACATACCTAAATTTCACCCTAAGATAATTTGGATATTATGAATTCAAAAATTTGTCTTATTTTACCAAATTCAAAAAATAGAAGTTTAATTTATTAATTTAAAATTAATTTCTGTTGTCAAAACCAAAAGGCATGTTTTTATTAAATAATAAGTTACAAAATATTGATACTTGTTTATGTTCAATTTCAAAGTGAAATTATTTCCAAAGAATAACATTGGATTAAATAGTAAAAATATAATCAATTTATAATTTAAAACCATTAAAATGTATAATTTAACACCAAAAATTATTTTGATTAAAAAAGTTGTTTTCAATTAAAATATAGAATTTTTCACTATTCACCAAATTATGAAAGTTAGCAGAAAAGCACCAAAAATTTATTAAAACTAAATTCTTATGTCCCAATTATAAAGAAGAAGTTTATTTTTTTCAAATTGAATATATAAAAGTTTCACATATTGTATTTAAAAAGGGTTCCCCATTAAAAGGCGGTAAAATTGCCTTTTTTTAATATTTATTTTATCTAAAAAGAGGAATTTGTGTTTTAAATTATGTCTAAGAAACTCATAATATGGATTCTATAATTATAAGGATTATATAAAGTTTAAAATTTAGTTAATACTATTCATAACCTCTTTTGAACGACTGGTTTGGTAAGTCGTGGTGTGCTTGAACTCGGTGTTGTGTGTAGTGGATGTTATTAAATTACATTGATGAAATAATGTACTATGAAATCTTGGGGTGTTACATTATTTCATCCTTTAATAAACTGTGTCCTCATAATTCTAAATTTTTCTTCAAAAATAAATGGATGAAAATATAAAATACCTTTTATAAAAAACCCACATCGAAAATTGGGTTAATAAAATTTAGTATTAATAAGAGGAAAAAAATTATATATATATATATATATATACTTGACCAGTATAGTTTCATCCTTCAACTAATTCCTAAAAAAATTCATCTTTCACCCCAAAATATTTCAAAAATAATCTTCCATTTATCTTAATCATATAAGGTTCCAAAAATAATGAATTTATAATTCATTTTTCATACTATTTAAAAAAACTAAATTATACAAAACTGTACATCACATAGTCCAGTCGTAGGTGATGCACCATTATCGCACTTCGGTTGCGGGTTCAAGTCTTGTGGCCTTGCTGGACACAACTAGTCATCGCCCAACCTCTGGGTTGTCCTTTTTTTGACAATACAGAAATAACCTTAACAATAATATCCAATTTCAAACTTAATCCATTCCAACCTTTTGACTTATCCAAAATACTTCTATACAAACACTTAGAAAAAAATTTATAAGGATGTTAAAAAAAATTAAGATCATTTTTTCTAGGTAATAACATGTGAACTCCTTCATCATTTATTCTTTTAAAACACTAAAACATCCTGAATTACCATAAAACATTATTGATTAAATTCATGATTCCTTATTCCTTATAGAATACTAGATATACTACTTCGATCCAAAAATGTTGTAAACTCTGATAATAAAGGAATGTAAATATCATTAATCAGTTTCAAGTTATTCAAGAATATCAAATATAATTTATCCCAATCAACCATCTCTTATTCCAAAATCACTACCTCATTATCAGGACCATATTATTGATTACCTTTCCTTCAACCATGTATTTTCCAAAAAGTCTAGCTTACTATTAATTCACTTTTCTTAGAAACGTATAATCTCAAATATTCAATAAGATAGTACTGCAGTATAATCCTTATTTATATCCATAAATCATATAACCAGTATATTATTGGTACAAAACTCAAATGAAATAATTCTATAATAACAACATTAGAACACTAGTCAATTTTATTCATATGAGGTAATTCATAACTTGATAATTATCCGATAAAAAAAGCTGCGGTATAATCTAATGACTTGGACATTGATTCATGTAGTGTCTCAACGCCTTATAGATGTAGCATTTTACATTTTAAAACTTTTTCTTACCCTTGCAATCATGTACTTGGTGTCCTTTTTCCCAACACTTATAACACACTCCCATTCCCGTCAAGCATTTACCAAGGTGATTATTCCCACATTTATCACATATGGGAAAATCCTTCTTTCCCCTCTTCCCTTTATCCATCATTCTCTCTACCATCCTTTTCTTATATTGCTTCCCTTCTAAGCCATTGGAATCAGAAAATTATTTACTTATCTTACTAACACATGATATTATTTCTTCATATGTTGAGAAAATATGGGAGGCTATTTCCCTTCTAAACATTGGTTTAATACCATGAATGATATGTACCTTCTAACTCTTCGGATCATACATATTGTCGGAGTTCTCATTAATTCTACTGTACGCCATTTCTATACAATGGAATACACTAGGTTAGTTTTATGAATCGTAATTCATAATTCCAAACTTGTAAAATACCTAAAGTAAATTGAACAGTTTATGGATATAATCCATAATCAAAAAAATGTTTTCTTTGGGGAGGTATATACTCATAAAACCTTCATATTTGTTAGTAATGAAAACAAGAATTATCCTAAGAATATCCCCTGGGAGTGTCGTAACCAAGATTGTAGCAAGGCCCGTTTTCATTCACTAGTTCCCGTTTGAGTCTAGCTCAAATCGGTGTTTTCAGGTTTTACCCCTAGGTACATCTGTTCCAGAGCCACCGCTACATGCTCGTATCCAGAGAGGGATATATTGCATGGAAAACTCAAAAAATCACTAAATTACCAAAATTCTAGGATGTTCTTCTATACTAATCTTCAAATTCTATATTAGATTAATGTTCTATAATTAGATTTTATCTAAATCTAGTTTCCAAGGTTATTGCTAAATTACTCTGATACTAATTGTAACGCCCAGAATCTAGTTTCCCAGAGTCGGTGCATTATTTCATAACATTGGCATGATTATAAGGAATCAAGTCCCGAATGACTGATCAGTTTAGAACTCTGGGAAAATAGATTACATACATGAACATTACATTACACGTTATAAAATAAAACACAACATAAATGATCCTTTTTGAACACCATTAATCCCCTAGAATAACTCTTCTTATCAATCATAATACACTTCTTGTTATCCTAAGAAAATTAAAACATAGAAAGAGGTGAGCTCAGATGCTTAGTAAGGATAACAATATAGTGGAAACATTCATAAATAAGCTTAAAAATTTATGGAAATTTATAAGAATAAAAAACCTTTTAAAAATAAACATCATCATAATATGGAAGAGATACAATAAAATCATTCCACTTACTTATTCACATTGATATTCTATTAGTCAAATAATCACATGCAATATCAATATCCACTTTTATAATGATGGAATGCATAATTACAGACATCATAACCACATAGTCAAGGCCATGTGCTAAGACTACAAATAAGATTTTATCAAGGCCTTGTGTTAAGACACTATTTTGTCTCATGAGACCTACTGATGCATTGAGGAGCTATAGCGGGCTCCACCCATCACTTACTAATTCCAATAAATTCCTCCTATGAAATTTTTTAAACAAAATATAAACATTAGTATTAAAACTAGCATACGAAATTTCAAAACATTATCTATAAACCATGATTGGTATAAAAATAGCACATCCACACTCAAAAATATCACAAAAATTTCAATACAATATGGAATATTTTTATCATAATACAACAGCTTCAAACAAGTTTAAAATCCATCAAATGATGTTGACATATATGAAAATTATTTGTAAAACTCATTGAGGGAAATATCACTTTTTCATGAAACCATTTAAAAGTTATACAATTTTAAAAGGAAGACATTTAATGAAATATTTGAATCATAGTGTCCCATACCACATTGAAACATTTTAATGGAATTATCATTTTAAAAACATTCATGTCCATATAAATAAATCCATAAAACCCATTTTGAAAACATGGACATTAATGAGAATGATTTAGAAGAATAAATATTTAAAACATTTAAAATGATGTTTTAGTAAAAGTTATCTTAAAATAATCCTTTTGAAAACTCTTTTATGGAACATGGACATAAATAATATATACATCCCAGTAGATACTTATGTAAAAAAACCACAGATAATAACGAGCTTCTGAAATTAACCCTTATATTGCACTTTTCTTTAGTCGATGGTATGTTTAAAAACCTGTATGTAGACTATTGTATGTTATTAAATTATAACAGAAACATATTAATATTTATATTATCATAAATCATTCATTTATTAATTTATACTACCCATTTAATAATAATTTCCATGTTAAATTAACATTTTGGCTAATAATTGATTTCTTTATCGTACATGTTTTAACATGTAACTATTGATTGTATCAATTAGATCAAGATTTAAATACTTCTAGAATATAAAACATGATTTATATATCATATATATTTATAATATAAATATTTATAATAGACATATATTTGAAATGTAAAACACCGTTTATGGAGACGGTAGTCCATATGTACGCATAAACGATGTTTCAATTTTTATATCGTATTGAACAGAACTAATTGAATAAGATATATGTAAGTACACACACACACACACACACATATATATATATCCAATAGAAGTAATATTTCATATATTACATACTTATTAATGATATATATATATATTAATCCTCATTGAATGGTGAATGTGGAAATGAATCTCATCACGTCGTGGTGATGGTACTCCGTACGTATGCATGAGAGAAAATATCATTATATTGATAAGGAAATTGTATGTAATTGGATTTTATGTCATATATAAATAATCATTAACATGTTATATTTATTATTTAAATCATTTATACTCATTATTATACCCATCCAAATAATTTCGTGTTTGAATAACAAACTACTCCACGACGTGGAGACGGTAATCGGTACGCACGCACGTATAGTGACTCTGCCATTTATAGGATGGATAGAATAATGAATATGTTTTTACCACTTTTATAATAACATCATATTTTATAGAAGATACTGTATTTATTATTTTAGAATGGAAACAACAAATAAAGCAGAAGTGGAAGAAGAAAAGAACTTGAATGATGTTATGAAATATTTACCTCTTTTTCAGGTTCTTCCTTTTGATTTGATCAAAATGGATCCATTGGATGGATTTCTGAAAAACTTATGGCCTCTACGTTGAAGGGAGGAATGTTTAGAGGATATATGGTCAGGGGAGTGATGAGGGAAATGGATTTTGAAGTGTTAAATTAAGGGAAGGGGAAGTTCCCTTTTATAATAGAGGTGGGGGTCACTTTTGGAAAATGTTGAAATATTATTTTATAATAAAATTATTTTGGGTTTCTATTGGCTCTAAAATGAATTATGTAAATTCTATGGTGGATATGGGTCAAAAACCTCTCATCTAATAGGTTTTAGGAAAGTTTATGTTACTATTTTAATAATATTGTTTAGATTTAACACTTAGTTAAATAGTTACCTTTTACCATGTCTTCTTGTATTCTTACACTATATGGTTAATAAACATACTATAAACTTCAAAAATAACCTCAAGTGGTTCATTAATGACAAAAATGATATTATTTAATCCTTTTGGATGAACCTTATATTTTTTGAAAAAATATATCAACCAATAATATAGTATTTGGTTAACAATCTATTTTATGTTAATTTTGACATTATTTTGTATTTTTTTTAAAACTCATAACCACATTATTACATCTAAAAAATTGATTTAATCAACCCTAACATGTCCTACTAACCTATAATTTTTTTTTGAATTCATCAAAAGTCCCAAATTACATTTATTTTGGTATTTATTATATCAATTATTTTAATCATTCATTAATACGGTAATTACTGAATCATCATTATGTCATAAATAAATTTAATTATTTAATGTTTAGAAATGATAAATAAAATACAATTATGTATTAAATCTATTTATATTTATAATAAATATTTATAGTCTAATTTATATTGTGTGTATCCCTATATTAAAAATGGATTTGTTATTAAACTTTGAATTTAAATCTTTTATCTATTCTTTAAATAAAATAATAATAAATGTCTTAATATAATCCAAGTAGACCAAAGAGGATCATACATTATTACTAAGGTTTTTATTGGCCGAATTATTCTTATTCAATATAATTCTGAAATGTTTTAGGTTAATAATAATATCATTTTTACCCTTAATTATCCTATTTATATTTAACCATGGTAAATAAAACTAAAAAGTTACTTTTCACCAAAAATAATTTTCATCTTCTTGAACCACATTTTACTTACTGATATTAACTGTGTCAATCCTTTTTTTGAAATTCAACTCCCAAAAGCGGTGAAAATATGTTTTATGAAAATATGCAAATGCTCATAGTAGGTGGGTAAAAGACTATAAAAAGTTCAATAAAATTTTTATATATCTAAACATATTATGAAAATACTCAAATGAATTATATATAAATTATATAGGTATTATGTATCTATTTTGACCTAAAGTAAATTTATATAAAATAAATAATTATTTAAATAAAAATTCGAGTTTAACCAATAACTTAGTGTTTTCACTATTCATAAAAAATTGAATGTTTTCAGAAAAATAACAAAATTTCACCATAAGATAATTTTGATATTATGAATTCAAAAATTAAGTCTATTTTAAAAAATTCAAAACATAGAAATTTCATTTTATTTTAAATTTAATTCCCATTTTTAAAACAAAAAAAGTGGGTTTTTAAGAAATAATAACTAACAAAAGATTGATATTTTTTATGCTCAATTTCAATGTGAAATTATTTCCAATGAATAACATCCGATTAAATGGTTACTATATAATATATTTATACTTCTGAACAATTAAAATGTATAAATTATCACTACAAATATTTTTGATTAAAAAATTTATTTTCAGTTAAAATAAAGTATTTTTCACCATTCACTAAAATATTAAATTTATCAGAAAACACCAAAAATTTATTGAAACTAAATTATTATGTCCTGATTCAAAATAAGAATTTTATTTTGTAAAATTTAATATAAAAAAGTTTCAAATATTGTATTTAACTCTGGTTCTCCATTAAAATGTGTTAAAATTCCATTTTTTTTAAAACTACTTATTTTATCTGAAAAAAATTATTATTTTTTCATTATGTCTAAGAAACACATAATACGTATTCTAAAATTAAATGGATTATATAAAGTTTAAAATTTATTTAATACTATTCATAACCACTTTTGAAAGACTAGTTTGGTAAGTTGTGGTTTTCTTGAAATCAGTGTTGCATGTAGTGAAAGTTATTGAATTACATTGAAGAAATAACATACTATGAAATCCTTGGGTGTTACACATCACATCATAGTGGTATGGATCCCTATTCTATACAGTTGAGACAAGGGTTTGAAACTCATCAAAATAAAAAAATTACCTCTCTATACAGGAAAAATGCGTGTGGCTATAAGGTAGATCACATAGACCATTAGTTATATCCACAAGCACCACCCATAGATATAGTTGGAACACATGGACTTGGAATGATTCATGGGTGAGGTTCCATGTAGAACATTTATATATCCATGCATGGTTCCCATTTCCATATCTAAGGACACATGTGGCTATAGATTTTAGTTTCTTACTATGCCAATATGAACCATGGGTTCCATATTTGTGGCTATACGTTTTAACAATAGATATGGCATGTGACTATATGCACATTTTATACTTGTGTTAGTGAGAGTTCCATCGTATGCGATGTGGCATGATATGTGGTGGGATGTTACACCCTACATGAGAGGTTGTTGGCATCGAACATGGCATACGATAATGTTATCGTCCCAACCTAGGTGAGTGGGGTTTTTCATGGATTTATTGGAGTATTTGTATTGTAACTATTGGTATGTTACATAGTTATGGGAATTACCCCTAGTGATATAGTAGTGGTCAACATGAGATTGTTTTGACATGATTTAGCCTCTATTTCATGCATTTTCTGATATAGGCTGGGTCTAGAATTGAGGTGGCTTGGTTATCACATTAATGTATGACATGCATTATTATTTGATTCTTATTTTTTTATAAATGTATATATAAAAATGATAGCATATATCATGGGAAATTCATGAAACCCTATCGAGTTATTTCCTCACACGCAAAATTAGTACTAAAGTGTGTGTATAAACCTTATAATTATATTTTAAGTAGAAATTTGTACAAGATATTTGGATAGGGGGGCTGGATCATGATTTTTAGATAGGTTCTAGGAGGTTCCTTGGATTGTGGATAAGTCTCCATCGATATTTAATAGTTAATTTCTCTTTTACATGTCTATCCAAATGGGGGTTCCTTGCTGTATATTGTATATATGTCATCGTGAGTCACATTTTATATAGCGTGATGATATATATTTTTACTACTAGTTGTCATTATTTTGTGTTCACTTGTGTACATTGATATTATATGAGAAATATATTATTATTTTTATATTATATGTGATGGTGATGAGAGTATAGTCTCCCCATTGATGGTAATAAACACTCACTAATATTAAGAATCCGAGGGTATACTAGGAGGTATAGAATAGGTTATAGAGTGTCTCTGACTTGGGTTGACAGATTGTTTTCAGGTTAAGGAGTTAAAAATGGAATCAAAGATTTTATTTTCGTTCCTTAATTTTTGGGTAATTGGTAGTTAGATATTTGAATGCATTGGATATTGGAAAGGACACCGGAATAGAGCATCATAAACAACTTTTATAATGAAAAATACATGTTTTAAAGAAAATAATATTGCATTTAATACCTTTTTCTTTGGATTGAAAATTTTATGAAACTATAATGTTTTGTGTAGATCTTTTTATTTTTACTCTTGGCTTTAGGTGGAAGAAACATATATGTTCATGCATCTTATTATTAGAGTTAGTTTTCTAAAACCTACTGAATTTTTACTTTTTATTACCATAATATTAATAAATATCTTATCACATGATGAGTGTTATATTGAGCAAAATTAATGTGATAGTGTCCTTCAAGATTTTTTTTCACATAATGAGGCTATAGAAATTCCCCATTATAGTGATAACCTAGAAATACTATGATAATATTTTTAAAACATTTACTATGATCATGATAACATCTATCTGATGGGACACAAATGTTGACTGACTATCATGTGTTGGGGGATCGTAAGAAATCAAGGATTCTTACCATGAATGTTTCACTTAGTAATTTCCCTGAAGGGAGGTTATGCTGGTAGAACTTCCAACATGAATTTCACATATTATATGTTTCATTGGATATTCCTACACAAGGATGTGTGTATTAGTCCTTATATTGAAGATTATAAGTAATATATATCATGAATCACATGCATTGATATGTGGAAAAAAATTATAATTATATATGCTCTTGGAAAAGTATAATAGATTATGTGTGTAAAAAGTTATATGATATTTATTAAACATATAAATAAATAATTTCTCCCATATAATTTAATGGAATTAGATATATTGGACCCTTTTATTGAAATAGAACTATATTATTAAATACCTGACTATGGTAGTTTATCAGTGAGTTCATTTCATAGAGTCAATGTAAAATAAGTTATGAATATATATTGATGACATTAGTATGCATCGTGTTGATGAGATATCAAGAAGAATAAATTATATTACATAGTATCATTTTTAAGATGGTTTTTTTATCACAACATTAAATTATTTCTCAATGAGTTTCTTTTTGTCTTATTACGTTATAATCTTGGACATTAGGTATGTTCACCCAATGCCACTGAGAATGAGGTCTAGAGGGTTAGACACTTAGTGTATCCGTAATCTCATTAGATCCTATTAATTCTATTATTAAGAATAAATATTATAGTTTTTATGGAATAATAATTATTCCAGTATCACTGATCATGTAAATTTAATCACCTGATAATTAAGCTTAGATTACATGAGTTGAATATTAAAATAAGTATTTTTTCATGATTTTACTGAATATAATATTTATTTATTTCATATTTTTTATTCATAATTTAATAACTGAAAATTTATTTATTTAGAGGTTTAGTGAATGTATTAATATAAATATTTATTTAGTTATATGAATATTAAAATAATCATTCATTCACAAGTTCAGTGTATATAATATTTATTAAATTGTCAAATGAATAATATTTATCTATTATTTAAATATTTTATTATTCCAGATTTGATAAATTCTAAAGAGGATTGATGGGTTGTGTTACGGTCTTGATAGATATGACTTATTACTCCATTAGTTTAGTATAGTTTGTGATAATACAATGATAATGATAATAATATTATTATTATTTAACATTGGGTATACATATAATAAATAACTAGATAAAGGCCCCTTATGAAATTATTAACATCTTAACCCTAAGAATAAATTCCAAATAATATCATTTTAGAAAAATATATTTTGGTTGTTAGAAAAAAATCCTCTCAAATTTTTATCTCAAACCCTGGAGATAATTATACCTTCATCTCTATCATGAATGAAGAGAAAATAAGAGATATTACTTATTACGATCAATGTTGATCAATAGAGAGCACAAGGAACCTCCGCGATAGAAATAGAAATACCAAGAGAATTGTTCAGAGATTCACATAGTACAAGTGGATACATCTAGAGAAATTCAATCTCTAGTTATCCACATCAGGGATTACATGAAAATAGAAAAAAATAAATTGATTAGAACATATTTATTATCATGTTCAAGGTAATTTTTTAAATATTAATTATAAATTAAATATGATAATATGATCCCAAGAGTATTTTGGGGTTGTTTTTTCATGTTATTCAAATATTATTTAACAAAACTAATAAAAACTATTATTTGGGACTTCCCCAATGATTCCTCAATACCTTGAAAACTTCATTTGGTATCAATGTGATGAATTTATAATTTGTAGTAATTTATTATTTTTTGATAAATTTATCATTTTTTTATTTTGTATTTGTTTCTATTTTTTTCATTAGTCCAAAATATGAGTTAAAATGATCATTTAATTTCATAAAATGAAGTCTTGACCAAGAATAGATGAATAATTCCCAAATATCCCATCAAGAGGATCCATGGTTTTTGGATAAATGACACATATACATGAATTTTAATGGTAAATTACACATCATGTACCCATAGACTACACCATATGGTGCAATCCATAATTATATCATGACATGGGGGGATCATTACATGAAATCATTACATGCTATATATTAATTTTTATTTGGTGTGTTGTTAGATAGGAATTATATAATGTGTAGATGATGTATACACTATGACACCCTGGATTATAATAACTCAGTAGAAATATTGATAGGTCATGTGGTCAAGTACGCAACATCATTACACACTGTGTATTTAATATTAGCCAATTGAAATCATTATACATGAATTATATGATGTTTATAAGGTTTCAATAATTCTATAACACATGATAACTTATATGAGATTCACACCAAGTCTTTGGTATGTTATATGGGTGAGAAATAGAAAATTACATGGTGTACAGTTGGTTTCACAAGCATGTATCCCATTCCACTTAATGAAAGGTTCACACTTAGACAACCACATTGTGTGAGTGAAGACATGGTTTAATTATGTGAGACACAAACTACATGGTGTATAACAGATAATACACTCTATGTGACATGTTTAATTCTTCAAAAGGTTCACATTGAGTAAATTAATACATTTTTTTGAATAAAATTTTATTTATTATTTTTTACTTTTTTGTGATACTACATGATGTGTATGATCATTATACATGTTGTGTGCTTCATGGTCATTTGCAGTTGAACATCGTTCTTATATTTTTGGATTTTCTAGTAGTCTTACTCACTAGGAAAACTACATGGCTTGACCCATATAATATCATATCGTGTATATCATGACATTTAATGTAGGTATACATGCCATGTAAGTACCCCGTAAATGACACAGATCATACACAACATAAGTCATACACATTTTGAAGTGGTAGAAAATACCATGCGAGTATTAAATTATAGAAATACATTTATTCATATGTATATGAGTACAAACTACATTACCTCTAGAACATCTGTGTATATATTAATTTAAGTGTTAAATTTAATTTGATGAAAAAATATACCCATTGTGTGAACTTTTCAATACACGTTATGTGCTAAATAATATTTATTTTAAATAAAAATTTAAATTAATTAATATATTTATAATTATAAATGTTTGCTAGTCATATAATATCTCAAGGATAGTTTTTATAGGAAAATAAGATAAATAAATAACTAACCAATATGTTTATTAATTTATTAAATCCTATAATTTTTCCTTAATTAGAATATATTGAAATAAATGAAAGAAATTTTTAATTTATAATCATTGAAAATTGTGAATGATCATGAGCTTTATCAGCATGTGTATGTGTTGGTTTTATTTGATATAATTAGTAATTGAAACTATTATTTGATAAATTTATTATTAAATTTAATATGATTATTTTTATATCATTCCTTCCTCATTTATTATATATTGGATTGTAAGTAAATGTATTATTTTATGTAACTATAAACCATTATAACCCCTCACCCATGAGTAAGTCAACATTTATAATGGATGGATCTCCCAAAAATTTGACACATTTCAATAATCAAGATTAGGTGATTCCAATATTAGATATATTTAGATTAATGAAAGAATATTACCACTTGAGCCAAGGAATGGAATTAATGAGTTATTTCTCAAATGTTCAATGTTGGTTTATGTCAACTTGGTAAAATAAAAATTAGATAAGATCTGAGGATCATATCACATATCTATTTTATTTGTTATGTGTATGGTTATTTATTTATTTCTGTGAAGCATGGTTTATTTGGATAAAAAACACCACAAAAAGGTGTAAATAAATTAATAAAAATTTAAATATATATTAAAAATAAAGGTATTATGTGTATATTATTTCATCAAACAATGTTAATTAATTATGTAAAATGAAAAAAATATTAAATATCATGTGAGAAATAAAATAAAGGATATTTATACTTAAGTTAACCATAATCCCACATTATCTATTTTATTTTTATTTTCTTAATAGTACCATTTATAACTGGGGTAAGAGGGAACCCTTAAACATATTTAAATACCTATAATGCATGCTTGAAGGAACTAGGGTACTGGCCTGCAGTCCCATAGGAACAAAGACCTAATTTTCAATAGCCCCTCTTTCCATCTAGTCACCTACCTTCCAGATTCCTTATTTTCAATTTTTCAACTGGTCATCACCAATCCATATTGAGGCTCTAGTGTGCTCTTAAATACATTCACTACTTCTATAGACTTATTACATTGATGATTCACCCACCCTTATCTACATCATATATAACCACTACACCATGGAATCCACTAGTAGAAGATTCTCCAAAAAACCATGAGGTACTTGAATGATAGACCAAAATATCTTTTTCTTAAAGGAAATTGATAGACCAATTTCCATATAGTTTAAAGGAAAAAAAATATCTTGGAATACCATTATGTATAATTTCTATTACTTATATAGTACCCTACTATAATACATGCTACAATTCCCACAATACAAGAGTTCTATAGTGCATATATAGTATCATGGAAATTCAATTTTTTTTATTATTGACGGGACCATTGTTAAGTTATATAATTACTTTTATATTATATATTAATCTATAACCATATTAAATTCTTTGTTTAATCATAGTTTGAAACACTTTTCAATTATTAAGAGTCTTCGAAAAGATAATTATTTTACTTTATAAAATTAGAATTAGTTATATTAACTATTGTCTACCTAATATAATTTAGAGGCATGTATTGTGGGAATGAGAGTTTATAATTTCACGATTGGGGAGTTGTCTCAAGAAATCAAGGAACTATGAGTCCATTTAGTAGAAAAAATAATTCTACCTAAATAACTTCATATAATTTTCATAGAAATAGTCTAGTCTATGAGATGAAAAATATGGATTTATTCCAATAAAATATTCTAATGAGAATATATTAAAAATAAAATGGGGATGGATATTGAGAATTGATAAAATTTTGGGAGATTAAGATGATTAATTTATTTTGTTACAAATAGTAATGAAGATAAATTCATATAACATTCTTTAATTTTTATAGATAATTAAATGTTATTTGAGAAAATTACTATACCTATGATCCACCATGTAGAAAGACAATATCTGGACCAATGGTAACCTTTATGAGTAGTACTATAGCATTTTAAATGTATTATTCTACGATTGGAAGAATTATGTAAGAAAGTCCCCAGTTACTGTAGAGCCTTCTATAGTGGGTAGTGAGGAGGATAAAAATGTATTGTAAAAACACATATACGATAAATTCGATGTCCAATTCATCCTATCATCATCCATGACTAGTGATATATAAAATCCTTATCAATACATGGATTCATGCACCATGTTCTTTCATCTTTGTGATCTCTATTCGGAGAAAGCTGGATAAGAATGCTATAAGATCACCAAGGAACTATTTGAATGATGTATAAGAGAAGGCGTGATAGCTAGACCACATTATGTTAAGAATAATACTAACATCTATCATTTATAAATTCTTGGATGTAGGCTACCTAAGTAATTATACACAAACCATGTACTAACCTCTCTTCCTCTAAGATTTTAATGTTTTATTATGAATTCTAATAAGTAAAATATAGGTAAGTCACTTATGTATCTCTTGAAATTAATTTTCTATGAAAATAAATTCATAAAGATGGAAAAAAGTTTTATAATTTTATTGACTAATATTAATGGCAATGAGAAAAGGTATTTGACAAACCCCAAATCTATTCCACCTTTGAACCTCCCTTCAAAGAGGAGAAATATCTAGAAGTCTGACAAAGAGACAGATACAATGTGTTTTTTCTATTGAAGGAATTGAAATTATAAAAGGAATTCTGCCTCACTAAATAAGAAAGAGAAAGCATCTGGTATATTGATTATCCAGTGAAATATTTCCATTTCTAAAAATTTGGCATTATATATAGCTTTTTGTTCTCATATTTTTAACTAAATAAAAGAACTAAGAATATTTTTGAAATTTACTAGTGTGGAGGTGGATCTTTAAGCTAAAAATAGAGTATGAAAAGTGGTGCAGGTTATTGGAAACAAAATTATCATGTTTCCAAAAAGATTAATTCTAGTTTTAATTAATTTTTATTGTGTCACAAGTTTAACCAAGAACATAATATTCATTTCTATTTTAAACATAGGTAAATTTGTTTTCATGAATGGAAATAGAAGACACAACTTTTATAATGATAACATATATTATGTCATAACACATTTAAATGAAGGTCCATACATACACGTGTGTGAAACAAAATTCTTGGAAATAGATAACAAATTAAGTTAGTATAACTCAAACTACACCCAATTGGGGAATCCCCAACTAGTCATGTAAATAAAAATTATTTGGAAAAAAATATCAATAAGGGTATTTAGATTATTCTTTACAGAAACGTTGGATATATGTCATATTTGATTATAAGGTAAATTAAAATAGATTCATTTAGTGGAAAAAGTGGAAGAGCTATAGATAATATATAATTATTTCATAAAGATGTGTGTGAAACATTTCGTGTAGACGATAGAGGTGGATAATCTTATATCACGACTTTTACCAATGAACTTAGTTGGTACATTTATTTTTCCTTAATGAGGAATAAGTAATATTTCATAAAGAAATTTAATTAATACATGAATATGGTAGAGAATAATCTTGGTAAGAAGACAATGAAACTCAACTCAGACTGAATGAGGGAGTATCTTAAACAAGGTTTAATAATTAATATAAATGAGTTTGGTACACTATATGAACTCACTCTTACCAATTCCCAAAAGATAACTAGTTTCATTAAAAGGAAGAATAACACATTTTTTGAAATGGTGAGGTAGATAATGATTCATACAAGTCATTAATTTAGATATTAGTGATTCTCATTATCATGTCATATAAACAAAACCATGTTCCATCTAAACTTTAAAAAATTATTCCATGTGATATTTGATAAGACAACAATCCTTTTATTTCACATGTTTATATATGAGGATGCGATATGTCGGTTAAGTATAATCCTAGAAAAATACTAGTATCAAAATGAAAAAATTGTATCTTTTTAGTATATACTAAATAAAATAATGGGTATTATCTATAAAATACCTAGGATAAGAATGTAATATAATAAACACCTTCAACATTTATTTAAAGGGAACACGTGTCTAAAATAGTCATTGGGATACTGGTTGAATTTATCAAAGTTGAATCTCAATATTTATTTTAGTTGTATTAGGAAAAAACCCCACAAGAACTAGTAGAATAATTTATGAAAGAGACACAGGTAATATGTACGATCACTAGATTGGTTGGAGACTGAGAGATGTGATTTTAGAGTAATTAATAAAGGTGGAAATTTATTTGTTAAAAATAATCCACCTCTCTCCTAAAATGAAGTAGTTTATAAAATAAGAGATTAAAAGTGTCAATAATCCATATATTATGAAATGTATTCCATATACCACATCCATGTATAGGTTTTTTAAATCCTCTATTTGATATAAATCGTATTTAGTGAAATTGGATATTCTAGAAGAAGCTGGACAAAGATTGTAAATCCAGCTCTTATAATGTTTGCATGTTTTCTAAACTGTATAATAAACATCCTGAAATATACTATGATGAAGCATTACCACCAATATCTATGTTAAAATATATTATAATTCTATATTCCATTTAAACATACAATTATTATAAAATTAGGAATATAGATATCAAGATAAATTTATTTAATGGAAACCTTTTGGATGATGTTCATATGATATTATTGTAAGGGTTTATGGATCAAACAAAAAATAAAACTTCATATATAAGTTCAAGATATCCTTTTATGGGTTGATTCATATATCAAGATAAAAGAAAATTTGTTTTTATGAGCTCGTAAGAGAATTTCGTTTTATAAATAAAGAATATAGGCCATGTGTCTACAAGTGTTTTAGTGGTATTATAGTATTTTCCAAGTAGTATAAATTAATGATATATGATGTATGGGAAATGATATAAAAATCATTAAATCACTTAATATATGGTTAAAGAAAATTATATGAAAGACTTATATTAAAAATCATATATTCTAGGAATCAATATATATCATGATAGATCTAAGAGGCTACTTGGACTATGTCAACGTACATATACTGAAAAATTATTTATGAGATTCAAAATGTATAAATATGAGAGAGGATTACTAGTTATGTCACATGGTATATATATTTCCATGAAAATGTTGCCACATACACAATAGGATAGAGAGAGAGTGAATGAGTATAATTCCATACGAATCTGTGATTGGATTTGTCATGTATGAAATGTTATATATAATGCTCTATGTTTCCAATGAATTGAGTATGGTAGGAATATATCATGTATCCACATGATATCCAAATTGTCCAGCTACAAATAGTATCTTATAGAACATAAGGAATAAAAATCATATGATTCTCCTTTATTTAAGTGATAGATAACTAGTTTGTGGAGAATAAATATGCTATATTTTCTTGGTTGATTATAATTGAACAAAATTAAAATTAGGATATGTGTTTAGATATAATGGTAGGGTTTTGAGATTGAAGAGTTCTATGTAGTCAAAATACACCAATTCTATAGTAGATTTGATGTATATTGGATCCTATATTATAGTTAAGGAATTAATTTGAATACAAAACTATTTCTAGGAGACTAATTGTTTACCTAGTATTAATGATTCCCTGGATCTGTATTGTGATAATACTATTTCAATGGTCGTAACTAAAGAACCACGGTAACACAAAAAAAGAAAAATATATTTCATAAGTACCAAATCTTAAGGGATTTTTCTAAAATGTGTGAGTTCATTGGAAGTATAGTATCCATGAATGAGAATGTTGTAGACCAGTTGAATAAATTATTTTCTCTATAGAAGAATTAAAATCATGTTAGAGATAGAAGAATAATTTTTTTCTATAATATAGACCTAGTGTGAGTGGGGAACTATTGGAAGTTTTTCCCTAGAATGAGAAGAATTTGAAATTTATACTACTAGAATATTGATAAATACTTTACAGCATGATTATTTTCTTCTATGTAACATTAATGAGATAATTTATTTTGAGTATTTGATGGATCAGAATATTATAATAGTTCTAAGCTATAATGGTATCCTTAAAATACTATGAAAATATTCTCAAATCACATATACTTTGGTTGGGATAACATCCATCTAACAAGACATAGATAATTTTATTATTATTATGTGTTAGGGTATCATATGAAATTGTGGCGTATTGTCATGAAGTTCACACTTAGAAAACTCTACGAAGGGAGGTTATGAGTATAGAACCACCAATATGAATTATAAATGTCATAGGTATCATTAGATATTCCAATATTTTTATATGTGTAATGGTACTTAGTCATCATATTATTATTAATATGTAACATGAATCACATAATTTTATGTATGGTTGAAAACCATTATGAAAAATTCTCATGGATATGTATAATATGATGGGTGTGTCATAAGTGATGAAACTTTATTATAATGAATTAATAAAATATTTTTCTCCTCTCAGCCAGTGGGAGAAGATATCTTTGGAACATTGACCAAACAATCATTTCGTGGAATGTATAAAATAAATATTGACATAAAATCATATTAAAAAAAGAAAAAGAAAAATATTTTAAATATTTTAAATCATAATTTTTAAAATTATAAACTACTCACCACATGACCCTTTATATAAATATAAATATTTAAATTTTACAAATATTAAAATTAATTAAAAAATGGGTCTCTTAATTGGAACATTTCAAATTAAAAATTTTGGATCCCACTCAAATAATTAAAACTTTTAAAATTATAAATAGAACCAATAATATTTAAATCATGAGTAAAAAAACAGACCTAAGGGAGTGAAAGAGATAGATCAATCACATTAAGAATAAATGAAAAGAATATATATTAATAATATTCAATATTTAAAATAATTCACATAAATCAATAAAGGATAAAGACAAAATTAAATAAACCCCATATGTTTTCCAAAGTAAAATGAATGGTTCAGATATGTGAAAATCCTAACTCCCACTAAATAGATTCAAAATGATCACTATAAGGAGTTTTAGGAAGATATTGTTTAATTTAAGATTATTGAAAACAAAATATATCATGATATCTCATTTTTTTAGATTACCTTGGAGAAAATGGTTCGTAATGTCAAAGTTATTTATTCTATAGTGATAAATTTATGCTTTCAGAAATTTAATGCGAACTAGATTTTCACACTTAGTTGGAAAATTATTTTAATTTATGCCATGGTCTAGGAGAAAATGTTTCATAAAAATAATTTTTATGTATTAAATTCTGATGAATAAATATTCCACTTTGACTATCAAAAATAGAAACCAAATTTTCCTTCTTACTACTCCATAAGATATCGTATTTTCCAAGTTGGTGGCAAGTCACACTTATACATTTCTAATGTAGTTGGAATATAAAAAAATCTAAATCAAAATAACTAATTAATTAAAAATAGGCATCGTTTGGATAAAACATACCAATATTTTTTGATCCTATAAAATACATAAAAGTTATAAAGATATATTTTAAATGGTATTATTTTGTATTATCTTGAAAATAGGAAAAAATGAATGCAATAAACATGATGTATGTTCAGGTTATGCTAAGATAGGGAAGACACCCAATAATATCCTTATAAAGCTTATTATCTATTTGATTAATGATTACATCTAATGAAATCATACAATAAGTACTCATTATAGTAAAAATATGATTATATAGATTCATGAAAAAACTCTTTAAAATATCCTTAGTGTATTTTCTTTATATAATATTGGTTCCATCCATGTTTTGAAAAATTTTGAAGTAAAGGAAAATATTTAAGTACTCCCATGGGACTCATTTAAAATTATTTCCTCATTAAATCAAAAAATTTATTACAAATAAACTCTTAGGTTGAATAAAAAATGACGTCTTCAACATATATATGAACATTCATAATATTATTTTGAGATATGTTCTAAAAATAAAATTGAGTTGAACATTACCCTTTAAAAACTGTTGTCTAAAGGAAATTTAGTTAGCATAATATAACCTTACTAAGGGAATTATTTCAATACATAATTCACATTAGATAACATGAAATAATTATTTAGAAATTTACAATCCAAAAAATTGAGTGTTCATTCCACAAAAGCATATTCAGAAATTAATCCATTTGTAAACTCATTTTTAATATCCATATGAAAAAGCATAAAATATAAGTGAGATATTAATGTACAAAATATTCTAATGGATTCTATCCTAATGACCAGGGAATGTTATCACCATAATCACTACCTTCCTCTTGGTAATATACTTTATCTACAAGTTGGGCCTTGTTACAGGTTATATTACCTTTCCCGTATAATTTATTTATAAAGACACATTTGGTTCCAAAAAAAAGATTATCATTGGGATTCTATAAGATTCAAATCATTTTCTAGGTAAATTGGTTAATTCATCTTATATTAAAGAAACCCAATTTTTATTAATAATGAAAAAATCATGGTTTGGGGGTTCTAGGAATGAAAACAAGTATAATGTTCTAATTCATTTAAAATGGAATTCCTAATACAAGTACTAGCATGAAAATACCTTATAATATTTTCCAGAGGATTTTATTTAACTTTATTGATTTTATTTTGTAAAGGGATAGGTTTATTTTCAACTTCAATATCTTTAGGATGTTGATAATCATTTATTGAAAAATTATTAAGGAATTCCTCAACATTCACAATTTTAGATGAGGTTTTGGAAAATTATCATCAAATTTTATGTCAATTGATTCTTCAATGGCCTTGGTCATTTTATTGAAAACCCAAAAATCTTTAATTGAGTTGGAATACTTAATAAAGATACCATCATATGATTTGGGGTCAAATATTACAAGGGTATATTTTTCATTAATAATAAAACATTTAAATCAAAACTCCTTAAAAAAAGTTCAGGTATTTTACCTTTCCAAATCCCATAAGTGGAGTTTTAAGAATGAATCTTACAAGTACATAGTTAATGGTATTCCATGGGTTAATTACCATGATATCCTAAAAAAATTAAGGGATCTTGATTTAATTAAATAGAGTTTAATAAATTTCATGCAATGTTAAATTCCATATTTTCGAAACCCTATTTTTTTTAGGTTAACAATGTGTGTAATAAAAAATAATTATAACCTTGTGAAAAACAAAATTCATAAAAATATTTTTTTCAAACCTCCCCCTTTGATCACTCATACAAGAAAATATATTATAAAAATTTTCATTTTCAACCTTCTTAGTATATTTAATGAATACATTACAAGACTACATTTTATATGCCAATAAATATAACTATAAATTGGATCTATATTGAAGTACCTATAATAATGTATTTTTAAAACTATTGGTATAGCCTATTTATGAGAAAGATATACCATTAGTTTAAATAAATTGTTTTTATAAAGGGTACTACACTAATGGTTTATAGAAACTATTTTTATAACCCCAAAATTAATCCCACAAAAATGTGGATTCCCCTACTCCCATGTCACTCCCATATTAATTCAACAATACTTGTGATATTCTTCCCCAACCCTAGAGACCTCTCCCCACATGGTGTTTTAAATCTGTTCCTAATGAACATTGAATTAGTGAGTTCAAAATCCATAATATATTATTCCAAGTGTCATATTTATTTTTTACTAGTTATAAAATAGTAACCAAGATTATTTTAGGTTATGATTCTTCCTGATTAATTGAATAAAGTTTCATTTTGATTATATTTATTATAGTATTTTATAATAAATATTATAGTACATGATGCATTTTTTTAATTTAGTTACTCACTACATCTACACATATCAAATAGGAACCTATTATTGTGTATGATATATTAGTTAAATCAGTAATTAATTATCATGATACTTCTCTTGTGAATTTATTATGGGGTTATGAAATTATACATTTTAATTTTTTTATTTTAATAATTGAAATTATTCATTTAGGTCTTAAACAAGTTTTGATTTAAAATGTAATATATGGTTTTAATATATAGATTGGACTTTTTCATTAATTATTGAATATAGTTTTTTATTTAACAAATGAATTTTATTTGATATTTATTTTTAAAAATATTTTTATTCATGGATTTTTTTTCAAACTAAAAATAGTTTTTACTATAAAAAACCTTTCACATTAAATTAAATCAATATATTTTACATAAGTTTTAATTTATTTTAAAATTGTCAGTGTAATCAAATTTTATATGGATGGACTTTTTTTACATGAACATATTTTTTAAATTTTGTTAAATATGTTGAAAAAATATTTATAAAAATTATCATTTCCATTATTTTATTATATAGGTGTTTTTATTATACCTTATTCCTTATGTGAGTTGTTTTGAATAAGCATTTGGATGACCAATTCCATAAAAAAATAGATAGTTTACTGCTAATATATTTAATTATTGACCAATATCAACTAATCCATGTTTGGATTATAAATTGTGAGATTTAGACAACTATATATACCATTTTCCATGTCAGATATACATTTTTATTTTATATTATATTTCGCATATTAACTAGTTTACATGTTATGACATAGAATTTTTTTGTTGTATTATTTATAGTTATTAATAATTTATATAATGCAATTCAATATTATGTTTATATATAAATATATATCATATTATCTTTTCCCAAGAGTTTGAGTAATGAAATTGATGATATGGGTGATAAAGATATAGTTTTAATTATTTACAAATGCACATTTCCCTTCTCAAATTTATATTTTCATTATAGACTATGTTTTTTTTATAATGATGTATTCAATTATATAAAATTTTGATTCATGAAAAAAATATATTGATTTTAAATGGATTTGATATCAATATTATTTCAATGTTTTTTAAAGTGATTAAAATTGCGTGAATAAGAGTTATTTCCTTAAATATATTTTGGATTTGACTTTAATTTTATTTCAATGATTTTAGGATATAACATATAACATTTTTTAATAGAATTGATAGAATTTGTATTCGCTAAACTGATTGAATCTCTATCAAGTTTTAATTAATGTTAGATTTTTTTTTTGTATTTAACAATTCTTTGATAGAGGTATTATACTCGACCCATGTTATAATTGTTTTGGAAGACTTTAGTTAATTCATGATGAAGATAGATAACATATAATTGTTTTTCAAACAAACTAAAATATCTGGAATCATAATTTGGAGAACAGACACTCTCAAAATGTTTATGATCCAAATAAGAAGACTGGATTGTGGAAATTATTATAAAACCAATTTTCATTTATTCATCGTCATGATAATTAATGTTTACTAATGTAAAAACATTAATTAAATGAGTACACATGATTTATGTAATTAAAATGATTATGTTGAAAGGGTGAAATAAAATTTAGATACTTCCAAAACTCATGTATATTGGGAACGTGGTAAAATCAAAAGGCTGAAATTTTTAAGATATTTACTTCATGGGGAACTGTGTAATGAACTTATAATAACGACATCAATTATATTCATAAATTTTGGAAGAAATTACTTTCAAATGATGTATATATTCCCTCAAACCATTATATGACATGGAATTTAATTGTAAAACTTTTATTTTCAATAATTAAAATTCATAATTTTTTAAATGATTATAACTTATTCTAGGGGAAATTTCTAGTCTAAATGATTATATAAAATGTGGAACATCTTTATGGAAGCTAAATGATAAGGGAACCCCATCTTCCATTGCATGAAAGTTAATTTGGTAATTTCGATTGATTTTTAGAATCCGGAATATTTTAATATTAGGTGAAATATCAATAAATATAAAATAGAATAATACTTAGAAAAATAAGGATAATGATCAGTTTTTTCATCTTGGAGATAGATAAACATGGTATCGATTTGCTAAAAGATATCTTATTTTGCATCTAAGGTTTGTAATTCAATGTTGGTTCTATCATGTGAATTTTTTAATGAATTTTATCATATGATTACTTTTCACAACAGATTTCTAGATTCTATAAATATTTATAATCATACTCTTTGGATGAATATGATAAAAAGTCATTTTCATGAGTATACTCATATCTGGACCATATATTCCTAGAAATGATGTTCATTTGTACTTTAAACATTTAATAAAATAGTTGAATAATCATTAGAATATTTGTGGGTGGACATAATATTCTTATTTTAATGAATTATTTCTTATGTGTGTTGAACTTATGTAGATTGTAAATTATTTTATTTCTTATGGAATGATACCTATCTAGAGAGTGATGTAAAAACATTATTATCCTATTTTTATGAATAATACACAATATACTAGACATAAATATCATTATATTATTAGTTTTATTGTACTTTGATGATTCTTTCCAAATGATCATCCATATAATAATAATCATTGAAGGTTTGAAAACACCATTGGGATCAAAAATCAACCATAGTGTATTTCAAAAATTGGAGTGCACAATTAATTGAAATATTTACATTTTTTATTTCATAAATTTAAAATGAAATTTAGAAAGATGAGAAATGTTTATACTAGATCCATTTATAACTGGAAGATGAAAAGTATCTTCTTTTAATTTCCTTATTGTTCAACCGATTTGTTACATTATTAATTAGATGTAATGAACATTGGAAAAAATTTATGTGAAATTTTTCACATTATTTTAAATATTATGGGGAATTTAAAAGATGATTTATGATCTCTAAATGATTTTGTGGGTTAAGTAATATGATCATAATTGCATCATATATGTGTCAATAATAATAAATGGACAGTTTTTTGTGATTATTATGTGATGTAACCTTAAGATTTTTTTTTTCTGAAATTACTTGATTCTATCAAGCTTACTCAATAATATTCACAAAACATATCAAAATAAGTCAACACAAGAGATTAAACATTGAAGTCCTCGATGACTCATTATTATAACATTCTTCTTTATGAGTTGATTCTCGTAGTAATATGAAATCTACTATCCCATAATATAAGGGTGGTAGTGATTAAATAGTTTCAGTTTTATAAAGACATTTTCATTAATTAAATTATATGTTTTTCTTGTAGAAAATATTTGAATATGATTAAGTAAGTTTTTTAATTTAGGGAATACATTCCATACATTATTGTTTACATGAATATTGTATATAACTATCCACATTGAAACTGAAATACTTCGTGTTAGACAAGTTTCTTTTCATTGAATTTATCCAACTAAATTCAATTGGTACACATTTAATTCTTCCATACAAAATTAAAATCATCCTAAAGGTTCCATTATCAATTGATACTTGTGTCTTGAATGAATGGATTTATGTTCAATGTATTTTTAAAATGTAATAGCAAGACATACTCATCCAATGAGAAATAAAGAAGAGTAGTATCATAAAATTGAACCCCTTTTTCAATCACATCCCCAAATAGGTGGAATTCCTAGATAATATAAATTGACTAAATTAAAACTTGAAGAGTGGGTGATGGAACATCTCACAGTCTTGTTTAACTATTATTTTTACGATTACTAAATCAAGTAAGTAAATAGAACATGTACACATTATCTGATCCCATGTAATTTTACATATATATTAAATTGGTTATATCTTTTTATATAGGGAACATAAAATATAAAAAATAACCATAACCATTCTTTACCATTGTGAAGGAGACATGCTTTTCATAGAAAATAATTTCCTGCATTGTTGAAATTAATGGTATTAGTATTACATAATTAACATAAAAATCAAAATTATTAATTTAATTTTAATATTCATTTATATTTTAGTAATTTTTAAATTTTAACTATGATTATATAGAAATAATATCTCTGTATTTGGGACCAAATTATGTAGATCATGAATGAAAATTAATTATGATCAATGGGTATAAATTTATTATCACTAACCAAGAAGATAATATGAGATAAAAACATGATGGTGTTATGGTAACTACATCGATAGACTATTATACTATTGCATCATATATAATACCTTAATATGAAAATATATTTTCTTATTGATTTGTTTTGAAAATACTAATATTGTATTATTACTCTCATAGTAAAGTTTCTATAATTAAATACAAGTGATTTGATTCAACAATGATACACCATATAATTTCTGATGACTATGGATTTAGATTTATTGACATAACTCACATTCTTAGTACAGATGGGCCATATATTTTTGGAATCATTATTAAAATAAGTTTTTATATGAAATATCATCTGTACCAAAAAATTGGTGTCATTATTGATGTAATCCCCATGAAAATGTTTTATGATGGTGGGAATGAAATTTAATCAATAAATGACACCATAAGACTCAATAAATTTATTACTTATGATAACATAATTGTCCTATTTTTAGAGTTTATTTACATGTTGAAATTACTAGGAGAAATATATAGAATCATCCATACGTGCTATCAATTATTTCTATTTATCTCAACTTGGTTTTTTTAAATATGTACTATTAAAATTTTTTAATGTTATTATCAAATATTTTCTATGTAAAATAAACAACATGTGAATTTTCAATATAAAGTGGTTATACCTTTCTGTAAGTTTCATTTTATAATATTGAATTGAACCATTTTAGAACAAAGAAAACCAAAATCAAACTTAAACAATCCATTTAGATAAAAACAATATGAATTAATCCAAAACGTATTAAAATAATTAGAATGTATTGATTTTTCAATGAAATGCCTTTTTTGTTTTGATATTCTTTCCACTAAATATGGTATGATGATGTTATGTCACTAAACATGATCTATTTAACTTGATAAATGGTTTCCAATTATTAAGACATGACACTAATTATTTTCTTATCTTTATTTCGAAATAGTTAAAAATTTATAATTAAATGCATATTTCACTTCCAATCCCGAAAATGAAAAATATTAAAGTGGTACAAAGGGAGAGAATGGCTGATAATAATAACCACATGAGAGGGATTATAATTCCTCATCATTTGCCTATTTGAATTATAATATTTCAAATAAATATATGAAAATAAATTATAATTTCATGTCATTAATAATTTTTTAAATGTTTAATCAGGAAACAAAATCTAGGAAATGGTTGTTCTCTAACTAGCATAATATTAGTGGTGCTTAACATGATGATTTGAGGGGGTGGTGGTACTAGAGATACTAATATCACTCATCATACCCAATTACAACCTTACCATTTGTTATATACACAATGTTGTACAACTTCTTACCCTACTGTTCCAATGGAGGAACCAGGGATATTTAGTCCACTTATACAGTCAATGCCATTTTTGTTTGATCCTCCACATATAACTTCTTTTTATCTTTTAATACCCACACTCCCCACCCATATTATCATTTTCCAAATTCATCTATTACTACTAAATTTATTACTACATCTTTCTCTTTTTAATTTTATGTTCATTCTCCTTTAATTTCCTCTCCAATAAATTTTGAAACTCCAGAGCATATTGATCATCATCAGAATGCATTAGACCCCACTAGTAGTACAATGGTCATTGATCCTTTATATCCCAGTGATCCAAAAATACCCAATGATTATCCTGGATCAAATCTATATATATTATCCTATTAAATTTTGTGAAAATTATTTATTTTCATTATAAGATGTATTAATTTAATATTTCTCATTTATTATTTATATCTAGATCTGCCACTATAATATCGAATGGATATACACGTATGCATGAATTGTGGAACTGAAATACATAGCTGATGGTTAAGTATATTGAGGATAATATAATGATTAGTAAATAATACAGATAATAAAATATTTTTATGGATATTCATTCTAAATATGGTAACATCATTCCAGTTAAACTAGTCTCCTAGAGAAACCTTGAATATAAATTAATGGAAAATGATTAGGATAAAATATGGGTAAGAAAATTAATTATATTTAATGTCATATTATTATTTTATTTTTATGAATTAATATTGGGGTAGAATCTTTGTTATAATATTTCTGATGGTGAGGTTGTGAGGACTGCCCATATAATGGAATTAGGTGAGATTTGGAGTTAATATTAACACAAGTTGTATATTAGATAGGTTGGTGGGGTTATTAAAAATTTTGAGGTTATACCTATCATGATCGAGTGTCCAAAAATACAATATTAGAAGATGATTTTTGTTTGGAAGAGTGATTAGTTTAAGGTATTTATCAATTTTGAGTTTTTTATTGAAACTTTATATGATTTCCACTAATAATTTGTTTTGAATTATTGAATATTATTTTTCAAGAATCATTATATAAAAATAAAAAGGGTTTTATATAGTATCTCCGCAATTTGGGGTCATTGATGATATCATAACATGCGAGGAAATTTGAATTTTTACAGACACCTGGGTTTAATTAGGTATAAAGAGAAATAAAAATATCTAATCTCATATTAAATGGATAGAGCAATACACATTTTTTTTAACGTATCAATTTTATATGTTGTAATGAATTGAACTACAAGTGAAACATGAATTGAACAAAATTGAAATAATTTTTTTAACTAAACCCAAAAAAGTTGAATTGTATATACACCCTTAGGAATTATAAGATCATGTTATATTCTAATACTATTTTCCTTTATACATGTAGTGAAGTAAACTTCATAGCTGATGTCCAGACATCAAAAGGAGACTCAATAAATCATCTTAACATCTTTCTCTCCCATGAATTAATTCATTTAAAATAAAAAATCACCATTTCTAAAGATATACTCATATTATATTAATTCTAGCCTCTGTGATGTGTTGCATGACTAATTTTCCCTTCTTTTCATGTTTTTTAATGGGAAAAACCAAAACAATTGAAAAAAAGGAACAAAATCAACCCCGTGAAAAAAATGAACTTACCATAATAAACCCAACATAATTTCATATATGTTGAGCTAAATTTAAAAAAAATGAACCAAACCTTACTAAATTATCCTAACCCTACATCACCCGAACCTGAATAAATTGAACCCAATAGAACTGTAGATAGACATACAAAACAAAAATGAATGAAACCAAATTAAACAAACTTAACCTGACTAGATTGGAATAAAAACCAATAAAATAGATCTAAATGGAAATTTATTTAATTAAGTCAACTAGAAATAAATCAAGCCAAATAGAATCAACTAAAACCCAATATAACTAATTTATGTAAATATGTTGTCCCAATTAGAACTAACCATACATTACCAAATGAAAACTAAACAAAATTTCTCAAAAAAAATTGAACTAAATCTAACCAAATATGTAAAGACCCGTAAAATTCAAGGGAAATTTTTCTTAATTTTCTTTAGAATTTTACAAGAGCGTGGTTTCAGACAGCACCTAATTCTGAGGCCCGGTGTGCCCGGAATTAATTTCCGAAGTTTGGCTCGGGTACGTTCAGTAAACGAACGAGCAGGAATTTCTAACTTTTGAACCGGTGTCCGGAATCGAATTCTGAGGGCACTGATGAACTCGAAGTGCCGATATTCGCTTAAGGAGACCTCTTCCGATGTTGCGTTTTATGCGGGATGAGAGTTATTTTTGGGGGAATTAAAATGAAGTTAAATAAAAAGTGGAAACACATTTTATTTTTTTTAACCATGTTGGTTATATCCTCCCGAAGGGAGTTAGAGGTGGGACCCACATCCACTTAACCTCCCTTGAGAGGATTAAGTGTGGTGGGGACCACACGAAGCCTAGCTCCTCAACACCCTTTTAAACTCCCAATAACTCCACTCAATTTAATTTTGACAACTTGTTTAATTAATGAGGTGAGTTAAGTGTGGTTTAATTGAATTTCAATCTTTTGAGATTCTTGCCAACACTTTGCATTTAATTAATTAAACCAACTTAATTAATTCTTTTGAGTGTTTGATTTCTTTTGAAATCATTTTTCCAATATTAAAATGAGAGATTCTATTCTTCTCTTTAGGTTGGCATAAACTTTGTGGGGAGAACTAAGGAGAGGAGAAGAACTTTTAGAAGACCTTGAACCTCTCGAAGAAGAACGATCCACGTCTCCAAAGAACGTGAAGCATCACCTTCTACCTTCTTCAACCGGAGAAAGGAAGGGAAGCACCGCCGCCCAAAAAGTATTCTGAGAGTGTCGACTCGACTTCACCGAGCGTTTCTTCCACCAACGTTGACGGAATGATGCCGTTTCCGCGACGCCCGACGTGCGACATCTTTTATCAAGTAGGGGATTTGTTGTTGTTTTATTTAATTATTTCCATTAGTGATTCTAGAATGTCAAACTTCGAGGATAATGAATAAATGTTATCGTTTAACGAGAGGGGGGCGGACCGCAAAAACACGGCCAAACCCCCCCATCCTATGTTCATATTTGTTTCCTTGCAGATGGAACGGGATGGCGTGGTGCCGTCGTACCATGCGGGAATCGCATGACAATTATTGCGCGACGCCGTCGTGCCGCGCCATGGAATGAAATTCAAGAATGTGACGTCGTCGCGCCGCGTCAAAAGAAATCGAAGGTGCCGCGGCCGGAGCGGGGCCGCGGAGGAGGGGCGTGGTGCCGTCGCACCGTGCCAGATGATGAAGGCCGCAGCCGGTTCCAGGCCGCGGTGGAATAAGGTGACCGGCGGCCAACCGGGCCGCCGGTGTCGGAAGCCGGAAGGGGACCGGCCTTTGCCGGTCCCGTTGAAGAAGAACCGGCCGGCCAGGTTGGGCCGGCCGGAAGGGAGAAGAACTGGGGGAATTTAATTCCCCCGGCCAGCAAAACGGACCCCCATAATGAGGGGGGGGGGCTTCACAAGGGGGGGGGGGGGCTAGCACCCCCCGTTTTTCCAACAGCTCGGCCTTTGGCCGAGCTGGCAGCACGCCCAGCGCGCTGCGCCGGACCGGCTTCTGGCCGGTCTGCCAGGCCAGGCCGGGCTGGGCCGCGCTGGGCCGGGTCGACCCTGTCTGGGGCGGGTCGACCCCGTTCGGGCCAGCCGGGGGGGGGGGGGGGGGGGGGTCTCGGGCCGGGTCGGCCGGGGCCCGAAACCCCTGATACCGAACTGTTAGGTTCAAATGCCCATAAATTAGGCTACGGACCTCCAAACGACGCGCCGTCAGTGGCGATGCGATCCTTGGATCGAGATGGTCATTTAGATATATCGCACTCAAGGTTTCGGAATACTTTGAGTTTGTCCAGGTTGGTTCGTACACGAAATCAACCGGGCCCTCGGAGCAGAAACGCTCATATCTTGAGCTACGGACGTCCGATTGATGTTCCGTCAGCTTTGTTTAGTTCCTCTTAGTGAGAAAGATCTTTTGACATACTCTGCCCAAGGTTTGGACGCAGGTGGAGTACAGTCGGGTTGGTTTTGCCTTAAAAACAAACCGGGCCCCTAGGACGAAAAAGCCAATAACTCTCAGAGCGGGTGTCCGATTGACGCGTCATCTGTTGTGTTGAGTTCCTGTTGACGATACGGAACATTTGGATACATCAACTCTGGACTTTGTGACAGTTGATGTATCAGCCTCTCGGCTCGTGGAGCGGACCCTCCCGAACGATCTTGCTGTGTGCAGGAACCCTAGAGCTGGTTGCGACTGCTACTGTGACTACGATGACGACTGTGCAGAGATAATCAGTGGATTCGACGACGACAACGACTACAACACTCAGCGATCCTGTGTGGATCAGTGCTAACGATCATGTGTGGGTCTGATCCTGTGTGGGTCTTTGCGGGGGTTAGTACCTATCGATCCTTTGTGGGTCTGACGACTTAGATGGATCAGTGATCATCTCTATCGTCCTCGAAGAAGTATACTTGTGTGAGATGAATCCTGTTGCTTTCCTGTGTGGATTGTGTTGTGCTTTCCTATGTGGATTGTGTTGTGTTATCCTGTGTGGATTTCATTTTTCTTTCCTATGTGGAATACGTATACTTTCCTGTGTGGACTGAGTTATACTTGGGCTCGGAGGTTGGAGCGTATTAGAATTGATGACTTAGGTATATGTATGGGCATATACCTAAGCACTGTCGGTTCTTACTTCGTGTTTGTATCTTCTTTTTGTGGTTTATCCTTTGTGGATTTTGGGAGACCTTCGGGGGTCTCGGGGTCCCTACTGAGTAGCTTATACTCACCCCTGCACGTGCTATGCCCGCACTACGTTGTGTTGGTTGCAGACGACAGACAGTGTTGATCGTGGTTGAGGCATGCAAAGCAGGACGATACCTGGAGGTGGATCACTGGGCAGGACGTACTCGGAGCGGACGGCGGGACCCGAGGAGCAGTGGATCTATCTGTACCCACCCTTCAGGTGGGATTTCCAGTGGGTAGCTCGGTGTAGTGGCTTTTACTTTACAGTTGTTGTTTTCCCTTTCAAGTTGTACTTTACTTTCAGTTTGGGTTTGTATACTGGCCCATTTACCTTTCTGCACTTTCAGTTGTACTCTGTTTTAACTTAGTGTTTACTTTTCCTCTTTCTTACTCTGTGGTGCTTGTTTATTTTACAAAGGCAATGCCTACCCTTTTTATCGGGATTTACGCCTTGGTGCTAGTCGCCAGCCCCTGGCCTATGGAAGGCGGGCTTGGGGTAGTCACGGCACAGGCCCCGAGGGCGGGCCGTGACAAAATAAAACAAACTAGAATAGAATAAAACATATTGAATATATTGAATGGAATAAACCAAAAAAATAGAATCAAATCAACATTAATCAAACTAACCCACCTAGAATAGGGTTTAATAAAACAATAATGACTTGGCCTAACCTGATCCAAAGAAACTAAAATGATTAAAAAAACAAAAATGATATTAATTAAACAAAAAAATGAAAAATATAATTCACCAAATTAAATAGAATGAAACTATGCCTGATTAAATGAAATAAAATTTTATTAACCTTACAATATGTAACCAAACCTGATGAATAATGAACTTAACCAAGCTAAATTAAATAAAATGAGACCACTAGAAGCTAATCTAGATCAAAAATAAAATAAAATATATTGATACAACCCGAACTCAAATAAAATAAACCAATATGAATGGAACCAAATTGAATTCTATTGACCAAAACCCAATTAAACCGAAACAAATCAAATTGAAAAAATAGACATATCAAAACATAACCAAGCCCTAATTAACAGAAACATCCAAATCAAACATAGTTGTATTAGAACAAAATATACTATAATAAATGAAATATTTATCAATTAAACCTCCCATACTAGAACTATACCTCTCTAAAAAAAATAATCATCGCCCAAATGAACATTATTTAATTGAATGTATGTAAATTTAATCAAATAGAATTAGATAAATTTGAACCCAAAATATAAATATTTAATCAATGTTAATTAAAACTAATATAATAAATTTATTATGATCTAACATAAACTAAATCTATCCAACCCAATTTCATGTGAAATAATTTCAATTGACCTGAACTGAACAAAACCAACATAAATCAATTTGGCTTGAATCGATCCAAACCATTCCAAAAAAAATGATCCAAAAAATGAAACTATATAGATTCAAACACGACAAAAAATTATTAATTTAAAGAAAATATAAATAAATCTTTTTTAAAAAAAACTTCAATATTAAAATTAGAAATCAAGAATCATAATCAAATTGATTTAAAAAAGTTGAATCGTATATATATGTATTGAATTAACCTAAACAATTCATACACAAAAAGATTTAATCTAAACATAGTAATCCAAATTAATGATAATGATTACCCAATAAAATAAAAAAACATAATCTAAATATAATTTCACCAAAATAATCCAATTTTTTTATTTCTGTTTGATATATTATATTTTTTCATAGTTGGGGACAATAAAATACATTTATGTAAAAAAAATTTAATTGGTTTTGGTTATTGACCATTAAATATTGGTTACAACAAGTAATTTTCAAAAAAAACTATATTATTATTAGATGGTTTTTTCTATATTCAATGTCTATTAAGAGGGTAGTATTAAACATTTATGGTTTTATTCCTCAAGAAAAATTATTTTTCTCAAAGAGAAAGAACAATGTTTGGACTACTGTAAATGAATAGATGCAAAAATTTATTGTATGTTTTGAATTTTTTTTACAAAAATTTAATATCTACTTTTTAAAATAAATTATTAGTTTATATTGGAAATAATGTGTTTTGGAGGCCCTTGATGATCATGAAGCTGAAAAATTTGAGTCAAACAATTATTTTCACCCGATATTAGGTGATGAGAACCATGGGAGAGTATTTTTATGACTGGGGGAGACTATTGGAACCATTAAATATTGTCCCCCATCTGGAACCTCTATTAGTTATAGTAGTATTGAGTTAGAAATGACTCAATAAGAGGCCACAGTTTCTCATTCAGAGGCACTAAATGACTAAAAATAACCATGAAGGATCATGAACAATGTCAAAATGACAATGATGAATTTTTTAAGGTTATATAAGCATTATTTACATTACTTATACTATATACAACCATAGTTTTTGATATATTCAAATTGATGATTCATTAATTATATGATGCACTAATTGATGGTTATGATGGTCTCAGTGGTTGTTAGGATAATAAATATCCAACTGATAGTGATGGAGATAGCGATGGAGATGGAGAGGGTGAAGATGTTGATAGTAATAGAAATTTTTATGGTGATGTTGATGGTGATGTTGATGATGTTGGTTATAATAATGAAAATTTTGAATATGACGGTGATGAGTACTTGGGTGTAGACATTGATGATAGTTTTGTTTTTGAGAGAGAGATTGATCCTCTACATTTCTGACTAATATTTATAACATGTGATGTTAGATGACTAAATGTGATTTCATATATATGTTATGATTTTTAATAGTTATCAAATTAATAAATGTAAAATATACAATATATTTGTTGTTTCAATTTTTTTTGTAACTCATTCAATGATTTATTTAGTTTCTCTATTTTCTTATATTGGCTTTGAGTTATTTGGGGTGTGGGTGTGGGTGTTTTGGGTGTGTAAATTCTTTAGTATATGATGGGGTTATGCTAGCCTCTTTGATGATATAAGGATATACCTATTGTTTTAGAAACCATTTGTATAATATGCATATTGACAATTTTCATAACCAATTAGCTAATTGAAATCCAAGTGACCGATAACAATATTTTTAAGGAAACAATTGGTGTAGGGAGAACTCACACCTATCAACCCCTAAGTTTAGGAAACCATTGGTATAGACTATATCAACAATCCCCCAACCAAAAATATTGTTTTAAAACTAAAGGTATATGGAATGTTTTTAGTAGTAACATAACCCAAGTAAATATCGAATAATCATAAATAATTACAAATAGGTAAGATTTACCTTAAATACAAACCACTATAATCAGCAAAAAAATATTTATTCATATATGTTCAATGTATTTAAATTTGTACAGTTTGTTTTTAGTTTTAAAGGATGATTTTTTTACCATGTTATCTTGGTTCAAAAAAATGCAATTTTATAATTGAAATTTAATTAAATCTCATACTAGATGTTTTCGGTTATTTTATATAGTGATTGTGTGCTCTAATGGATAGTGTGTATATACCATAGTCATGAAGCACTATCTAGTTCCCTATAATATTTTTCATCTAGTCTTTTAAGGTATTTCAAATCAATAACATTAACATTTTAAAATTTATAAGTGGAAAATAAAATAATTTCATGGGAATCAAAACATTATAAGAATTATTTTCAAAGGAAACAATAAAACCACAACCACATAATTTAATTATTCTATGTAAATTATTCATAAAACCTTTAACATATAAAATTTCATTAATAAAATATGATTTTGAAAAACTAATGGTACATATAGTAATCATATTTTTTCATTAATTTTCCACCAAAGGTGACATAACCAACATAAATATCTTCAAGGAGGTTAAAAACGGTGTAGTCCCAACACATATTCATCATGTGCACACTATGTATGTGCTATATATCTCCTCAAAAAATTTCTGTTGAGAAATGTTTCAAACAAAAGAATGAAAGAGACTAAATATTTTTGTATAAAAAATTTTGGTCCAACATGAATTTAGAGAAATAATGGTAGTGAGCACCCATGAAAAGAAATCCTCAATGTTATCTATAAGGCACTAAGGGATTACATCACTTTATTGAGATAATGAGAGGGAGTTATCCCTTTCACTCCATGACAACACATTAAGGTTAATTTTTATTTACCTATTCTCTTTTTTGATATTTTTATAGTGGGTCAATTTTGTTTAATGTGACCATTCCCGTTACACTCATAACATTCTACCTCTAATTTATTTTTTTCTTCTCAAAATTTTCAAGGTTTTAGGACTTATTATTGATAAATAATATTTTCATCTTATTGGAAATATAATTGAAATATCCACATCACTTTCAAAAGATTCAATATTTTTGGATTTTACAGTAATTTTCTTCATATCTTTAACCACTTTGGATTCTTTCCAAACATGAATCTTCATTGTAATCTCATCGTTAAAGGGTTACCTAATGATCTATTTAACATGCATATTCTTGATATCATTTTCTTATTGAATATAATTTACATTGAGTACCCAAGAACTAGTAAATACGTATTATATCATCATTAAGAGTATCTCCATCGTAAGTACATCACCTAAAGACTTAATTAAATTAAAAATAATAGTGAAATGAGTAAAAATATCGATTATAAACACATTAGAATGTATAATAAACTTTAAAAATATTTTCAGTATATGTTAACCCTAATATCCTTTACTTTATTAGAACCCTAATGTGAAAATTATAATAATTTCATAATTCCATGAGTTGTTATACACATTAAAACTCTATTAAATTAATTCATATTTGTCCCTATTTGTAGAGAATTCATGGAATTTCCATCAAGTGCAGAATCTTCAATGTAATTAAGGGTCCATTTTCTTCATTTTCTTGGGAATGGGTATATCCATGCCTAATTATTCTCAAAAAATAATATCCCATGATTTTAAGAAAATTATACATTATGGTTTTCCCAAAACTATAGTCATATCCATAAAATATGGGAATATACTCATCGAGAGTCCTTCTGGAAGACATTTGAAATTAAAGGTAGATACCATCATTAATTGATCATCCCATAACATTTGATAAGGTTTTGAAATCAATTTTGTCACTCATTCAATTATTAGTACGAGTAATGATGGGAAGGTGGGTGAATTTTCTTTAAAAACATTTTAGATATTAAAACTAAGATATATGAGATTAAAATATTTAATGTGTTTAAAAATTATGAGAGTTAAGTGTAGTAAGAATATAAATTTGAAAGGAAAATCACAAGAAATTGATAAAGGATTTTATAAATAATCCCCAAAGGGATCCCTACGTATTATCCCCTTGATTTCCTTGAGTTGTTATGGTTTGACCCTTGATTTTTAATTGTTTTAGAAAGAATCCCCAAAACATTATTTGTAATGATTGTAGTAAGAAACTTGTTTTTAAGTCTATTAACTATGATTTTTAGTGGTTATTACTAAGAAACCCAAATTCAAGACCATATTTTTAATGGTTTTATATAGAAACCCAAATCCTCTTTCTTTATGGAAGTAATCACCTATCCACCTCACAGTCAATGGTAGTGAGCACCCAGGAAAAGAAAAAATAAATGGTTTTCATTTTAAAAACATTTATAGGACATTCACATTACTCCAACATGAATTTAGAGAAATAATGTGAGGGAGTATGTGTGACAAGGGTATATGAGAGTAACATAATGATTAAATTAAAGCACAACAAGATCAAGAAAGATATATTAGGAAAATATTTCATTATAAGAACCAATGGTGGTGTTTTTATAGCCACTAATGTATTTAAGATAATTATGGAGGTGTTAGGGGCTGAATAAATACATTAAGAGTCGAATAGAAGCATTTTGGACCTCCTCTAATGAATATATTTCTTGTCTATATGGATGAAAATAGATAGTCGAAGGGTGTCACCATCTAGGCAGTGGTAACTAGGTAGAAATGGTGTTCTTTCTAGGTCACATCATTCATCTAGTAGTATCCAATGAGGTAGCTGTTGTCACCTACTAGTGAAAGACTCTAAAAAAGTCCTCCAATGTCCTTATAATCCATTAGTTTGGTCTGAAACTTTCATATAAATATTTCTAAAAAATAACCATTAAGGTAAAAAATTGTTATAAAAAATGTGTGTTTTTATCATAAAAACCATTAAAGAGATTGATATGTGCAATAAGCTATTGAAGTAGGAGATGATGCATGAAGGGGTGTATACCCTATTAAATTTTGATGCAGTGCATGACATTAGTAGAGGATTATTTGATCTAATTAATTGCTTTCATGGAACAAGGGTTTCAACCTATAAAGTTGTAATGAGTTTCTTATAGAGTGGGTTAACCATTAAAGGGTGGTGAGACCAATCCTTATTGGCTAATGGTGTGTGTGTTTCTTCCTATATGTGTAACCTCAATGTATGGTGATGGCATGCCTAATCTAGAACAATATTTTATATCCTCATATTTCATGGCTAAGAAAAATATTGTTGATTATGATTTTTTACTAAAGGGGGACACACATAATTTATCTACAAATGATAATAGAGAAAATAACCATGAGGAATATTTGAATGATATTTCTAGGAAACCATGAACTGGAAGGTTCCTCTATCAAGAATATTACCATTCATTGGAATCTAGAGAAATTATAGATGATAAGGAAGATCCAACAGATATAGTAGTGACCCATGATCACTAAATAAGAGTTGTAAATATCATTATAAAACCTCTACAAAGGTTCCATAAGAGGTCATTACATATGTTCTGGTTTTGGATGCAACCGTAAGTGAACAAATCTCACATTAGAAGTCCCCTTTTAAGTAGGTTACAGCTAGTGTTAAATAACCACCTCTTCATCTAAATTTGGGGTATTTTTGTTGTAGCACAAGGGAAAATTTATTTGGTTACATGTAATAAAGAGTATCCATGAGATCATCAAACTATATTCTATTAGCCTCCTCAATGGAAGAGTGGTCATCACCCTAAAAATATAGGTGACCCTCAGGATAGTAGGGTCATCATGAAAGAATATGAACGATACTAGGAATCTTTTGGAATGGTTGTATTTGTTAGTTTTTTCTGAATGGAATTGTGTATGATACCTTTTAAAACATGAATCTCCATGTATCAATGTATGTGTGTGTATTTACTTATCAATAAAATTTACAGGACCATGGGTTTTGGACTACCAAATTCATGGTTTGAGACATATTTGATTAATTACATTATTTTTAATAAAATTATGTTTAATTACATTATTATTAATTATATTATTAAATTTAATTTTTTTATTACATTATTAATAATTATTGATTACATTTTTTATCCATATTATTAATTAATAATTAATTAGTGTAGTTAGGAGATTTTCTGAGAGGTAACATTGCCTCATACTTCTGTATATAACTAGGGTTAAACTTTTCATAGCCTCCACTAGGGGACTTTAGGGCCATTTATGACTGACGACACATGGAGTACGGTTGGCTAGGTTGTAAGACTAGGTACAAATAGGCATCGTTTGGGATAATGGAAATGGAATTTTGGTTATGTAATAGTATTTAATTTCACAAGGCCTTTAAGTCATCAAATTTTAATGGGACATCCCTTAGTAGGGTCATGGTCTATCTTTATTGGCTTGTGGGCATGTGAGTTATTTATTTTCTTATAATCTCCAAAACCATTATAAATTAATAATTATATAGTTAATTTAAAATTTATAATTACATTATTTATAATACTTTCATATTTATTTATATTATAAATAATTAAAAACTATTTTATTAACACATTTTCATTTCTTAATAAAATAATCATGGGTTTTTTTTTCTGAGCACATAGTTCACAATGTTTTTGGAAAATTTATAATTTTTGTAGTTGTAATTATTGATTATATTATTAATTTTTAATAATAAAATTAATTATGATAATTTAATAACATTATTTGTAATTAATAATTATATAAATTATAAATTATTATTAATTAATACTAATTTTTAATAATTATTATTAATTTAAATATATTTTTATTTGATTAATTAATTAATTAATTATGTGATATCCTAGATTCTACTCAATCAATAGTAACTGAACCTGGTTTGAAACATGACCTCAAAAATGACTCCCCATAAATGAATATCTAATAACTCGTAGCGAGGGTCTATGGATGAACAATCATGGACTATACCATCTTGAATTGATTTTAGCACAACAGTATAATCCTAACAAAAAATATATAATGCATATGAATAACTGAGCTGTAGAAAAATAAACATCCACAATATAATAACTAGGTAAAAACATCATCTAATGACATATAAAAATAATGATCACAAAATTTTATACACTATATTGGAAATACATCGAAACATGCATCTAGTACAATACATGAAAAATGATCAAAACAAAACTACCCCCATATATCACCACGAGCCATATATCTATCCTATGCTCCCTCGATTCTATGAATTAACCAACAAAGCATTATCAAACAAGTGCTTTCCCCTATCCCTAATTTTATTAATGATGACTGTCCTAGTAACATAGATTTGGCTAGATAAGGGTGTGAGATAAACTCAACAGGACAGTACCAACATTGTCAATTATAATTCAGTCTTTGTATATATAATAAATATCATGAATGTAATAATAGAATAGTAAATGGTTTTTTCATATATAAATTACCCACATAGGTATGGGTTCCCATGGAACACCCATCCTCCACTACCTACTTTTGCCTAAGACGGAATATCTCTGAGTAATCATTCAATCATTACAAGAAAGTCTTAGTACCTAACTCATATCCCAATAATCCATAGAGCATAAAATCCAACAATTCACTATATAATATGGATATCAGTGAAATATAAGTCATTGAACCAATAAAGAAATGTGAATTGATTTAGATAACATTTTCTATAATCATTTCATTAATAAATTCAATGGAAAAGTGATCCAATCCATGGAGTTCCTAATATTGATCCAATGAAACACTCTAGGTATATCAAGAACCCATCACCCTATAATCCCATCCTAGTAATTCCTTGAGGAATCCTAGTAGCACTCTAGGTTTGGTATAAAGTCATCATCCACTGATTATATGCATGGATGTCTAGAAAGGGATCAAAAGAGTCACTCATGACATATATAATAATAATTCCCTAGAGTCCATCATTAGCAGTCCATAAAGGAGTCCATGTATTAGTCGAGCATATGTATAATGATATACCCTCTTGAGTTTGTCCTTGGCTGTCCATATAGGAGTCCAAGTATCACTCATGCATGTATAATCTATATTCCAAATGAGTTCATCCATGGTATTCATATATGATCCCATGGTTCATCCATGGACCATATTAATCATTCATTATAATCACATAATTAACAATACCCAATGAATCTATCTATTGAGATCCAAAATTAGAAGCCACCTCTCACTCTCTGTATATCTATAAAAATGGTCATGGGACCATAGTCTAACTATTCCATATAAGAACAAGTTTTAAACCATTTGGTTGTCACATTTATAATCAATAAAATCACCCCTGAAGGTTGATTAAATAAAATAATACGCTTAGAAGGCCTATAATTACATGAATACTTCCATTCGTTTTAATTATCCATTTAAATTTTGAAGTATGTCTCAAGAATAACTGATAAATAATAATATCCAAAGGCCTAGGGACATGTACTTCAATTCCCTCCTTCCATTATTCAATATTAAATTTAATCAATTTATTTGACATCCTTAATATAAGCGGAAAATGACAACACCACAAAGGTGAATAAAATATAAATATCCACCCATCGTTGTTATAGTCTAATTAAACAACACACCTAAGGGGTGGTTCTAATTTGAGTTCATTAAACATTATTTATACCTTAAAGTATCCCAAGGGTTATGCTCATAAATCTAGTTTAATTGAAAACTCATTTAATAAATATCACCTAGTAAAAAATCGGCATGCGGAACAACAACATTATACGAAACACCAATAATTTCATGGAAAATCATGAGAACACCTACATTAACATGGTATAATAAAACTCATCCAATCATATCATCTGATTCAGTTCAGATCAGAAGTAAATAGAAGAACTAACAAACAACCTAAAAAATAGGTCATAATATCCTTCAACAAAATATATCCATTGAAAGGAATAAAAACAATAAAAGGTGTGAGATTAATAGATAACTCACTAGTATGCATCCACTGAGACCGATGACGAGTAATTCAATGTTTTTATGGTGATTATACCTAAAATCCCTGACTATAATTCCCTAGGAGAGATCCAGTTAGAGGAAAGGTTTCTCATTGTACGAAATAAGATAATGGAGAGAGGGGTTAAATATTTAATGCATTAAAAGGAAATGTTTATTTCCCTTAAAAAACTAGGTCACAAATTTTGGCCACATGGTTGGCCAAACTATGTTCCCCTCTTTGCCTCAATATCTCCCTCACATGATCGTGGTGTATAGTTACAAAATTTATATTCCAACAATGAATTTTTCCTCTTTCAAAAACTATGTAGTATTTTCCCAACCATGAGGCTTGGTCACATGGTTGGAGAAAACTGTGTTCCCTCTACAATTCTCTAAAATACACAGCATGGTTTACCTAAACCATGTATCCTTGGGTCGTGGTTTCTAATAACCATGCAGCCCAACTACCTCCTCCAAAATCTCAGGCTCTAGGCGATGTACAATCCCGAAACACAATTATTTCCTCCCTGGCCCTAGTAGATGCTCCCTCAAGGATAAAATTAAAGAAAATATTAAAAATTAAAAGGTTCCATACTTCATAAAAAAGATGGGTTATTACAATATTCCCCCTTAAATAAATTCATCCATGAACTTCCCTTAAGATGGTGTTAAAACATCATTTGAGAATAACTACAACTATAGGGATTATACATAGGCCTACCACTTTTAAGTCTCATTCTATTCATGGTAATGATTCCATACCACTCGTTCTATATGAATTGAATATCCTTAGTGCATCATCATTCCTTGATCAAAAATATCGATATTATTCTCTTTAAAGGATACATGTAAATTCAACTCAACCTCATCAAGACAAAGAATGTGTGACAAAGTAGAATGATATCAGAAAAACTAAGTTACATGGAAGATGTAATGGATGACCCAATACCTCTAAGGTAACTATAATCGACATGATTCCATCTTGACTCTCTTTAGAAACTTAAATGGTTCAACATGATAAGGAGATAACTTCCCATGTTTTTTAATCCATTTATACTATAGTCTTGGTGAAACACATAAGAAAATGTTATTTACAACCTCATACTATAGTGGTTGACAAAGAAGATCAACTTATTATTTTTCACTAGACTAGGCTTTAGACATCCACATATTGACAATATGAACCAAAACTGAAGTCTCATGAATGATATGAGGACCCAGTAGTGCTACCTCTCTCATATATAACTAGTATAGGGGTGAACGACATGGCATACTAGATTGGGCCTCATAAGGAGTCATTTGTATGGTCACATGAAATCTATTATTATATGATAACTCTTCGAGAGGTAGATGTTTCTCCCAATAAAATATTAAATTAATGATTAACGATTGGATAAATTTCTATTAAACTGACATTGTATACTAAGACTGACTATCTATCTATGAGTGATAGACTATACTCAGTAGTACCTATGAACTCGGTTCCCTCTTCCACCCTTTCCAGAACTATGATATGAATCCAACATCATTGTCTGATACAATAATGCGTATAACCTCATGGAGTCATATTATCTCTTTAATGTTAATTCTCATAATCTCATACACTAAAAAAGTTTCTTGAATCGGTAGAATATAGATAATCATTTTCAACCTGTCTAAGATCAAACTAATGGTTTCACTACCTTGAGGTGATCAAGGTAGGCCTTTCATGAAATCAATGGTTATGTCATACCATTAACTCTCAGGAATAGCTAATGGCTATAAAATACCATCTAGTCACTGGAATTCTAACATTACATGTTGACAAGTGGAACATTGAGTTACAAAACAAACTATACCCCTCTTTATCCCAACCACTATTATTAATGACATATGTCTTGAAATATCTTGGCAATACTACAATTGAAACCCTATTTAAGGGTATGTCACTCCTATATAAAATCCTCACAAATGTTTTTAGGAACCCAAACAAGTATATTGATTCACAATATTTCATCCTTATCAACAAACCGACAGGGATTTGGGTCATCACCTACAATTTTCTCAAGTAGGACCAATCCCTTATAATCTAATAGATGCTACATGTTCACTCTCTCAAAAATTGAATAGGTTCATACTAATGATCCAAGTAAATATTGTGCATAATTGATGAAAACCTCTATAGGAATTTTATAAAACAAGGCCAAAATATTCCACTAATTACTAGCCTCAAGAATTGTCTATCTCTATGTCCTCCTACATAGATCATCAAAAATAATATTTCCCTTTCTGGCCACACAGGCAAGCTCAATATCAAATGATATAAGGTATTCAAACCACCTTCATCGCATTATATACATTTCACACTATTTAAATATTAACATGAGGATTTTTTGATCCATATACACCACCAAATGTACTCATATTAAATAATTACTCTAATAATGAAAGGCATGTACAACAACGACTAATGCAAGATCTAATGTTGGGTTGTTCTTCTAATGTTTCTTGAACTAATGAGACCCATATTACACAAATCGCTACTCCTATAGCATACATACTCCAATCCCAATACCTAATGGGTCACAATATACTATGTAGGTTTTTCTTAACATTGAAAAAATCAAGATCTACGCTGATTTGAGTCTCCCATTCATCTCCTTGAAGGCTATCTCATTATATTCTTACCATATAAACATAATACCCTTTATTTTAAAGCTCATAATAGGTGATGATAAGTAGGATAATTCATGTATGAAGCAATTTTAGTAAACAAATATCCCAAAGAAATAACATATATCAAATAATATATTTTGATTCTTTCATGAAACTATAGCTCTCACCTTCTCGGGGTCAACTATTACACCTTTATCTGAGATTATAAAACCGAGGAAGTGAATGTTATCCATCAAAAAGTGGACCGTTATTATCTTATCATATAATTGATTATAGTAAAGTGTATTTAATATGATCTCTTTATGTTTGGCATGGTCTTATAAAGTGTAAGAATACACCATGATATCATCCATTTATACCATAAAAAAAATAACAATAAGGAAGTAAAACTTGGTTTATCAGTGCCATGAAATCTACTCGCGCATTTATGAGAATGAATGACATGAATAAAAAATCATACCATCCATGTCTACTATGAAATTTTTTACATGGTAAATACGTTGGTCTAACATGAACATAATGATAACCTGGTATCATATCAATCATCGATAATGACCATGATCCTCAGAGTAGTTTGAAGATATATTCTATAGAATAAAATGGACAATGGTTCTTAACATTGATTAGGTTCAACCAATGGTATTCCAAAAATATTGTGAGGGAACCTTCCTCATTCTTAGAGAAAAAGGATCATTGAGCCCCATTATGAATAACCAGGTGTTATAAACCCATTATCTTCCAAATCCTCAAGTAAATGTTTTAACTCTTATAACATAGTAGTGCCTATCCTATAAGGAGGAATGTATACCAATGTATCTATAGGAACTATCTAGATAGAAAAATCTACCTCTATCGCATAATGTATTCTTGAAAAGTCGCCTGAGAAAATTTCCCAGAAATGATCAACTATTATAGGAAAATGATCTTGACACATTCCATGATCATTGAGATATAAGTTAAAAATCTTGGTTTTCCACCCACTCATCCCTTGTTTCTTGGGTCCATCTAGGATCTCCTTGACATCAAATTAACCCTTTCCAATAAAAACCACAGCCTTTGTTAATGGATGTCAACATAATCATGATAGGGAATAATCCATTCTATCCCAAGAATGATATCGAACCAAGTCATCTTCAGGAGGAATAGGTCCAATACGAAGTGAAACCCACCTATCTCAAGGAGACAATCCAGGAACTGGTGTATAATCTCCAATGGAATCCCTAATAGTGTATCATGTTCATCAAATCCACCAAAAAAATTAACATTGAGCCCAAGGATCTTCAAAAAAAGGAACATATATGAACGAATTTGAATCACCTATGTCAAAAAGTGTATAAACTAACATAGAGGCTACTAGAATAGTACCTCTCATACTAGAAGCTCAAGAACCCTCATTAGCTATTATCATTTTCACTAGATTTATCTAGCCAGATCCAAAGGCATGAAATATAGAATGGCTTTCCTAAGGAGGTCTTCTCTGTTGTTGTAGGAAACATGGTGTCTGACTACCTTGGTATGATCAGCCAGTTGTTCTATGTCTGCCTACCTGATGAGAATATTTTTACCTTTTTCCTAAATTTTGGTGTTAGTGATAACCTTATCTCACTAGATAATGGAGAAAATCTATGTAAAATCTTGTTAGATGTCACATGTTTTCACTAGATTGGAATTCAATTGGGCCCCTATTACACTAAGGTCTCATATTATATGGTCTACCATACTAGGGACACATCACCTAGTTACCTATGTATATTCCATAGATACAAATAACTCTATAGGGATTATTTAGATAGTACATCATACTACTGTTTTATGTAGTTTGAGATCTAGGTGTTTACCTTCCATTTCTCTTACCCCTAGCCTCATTCATGTTACACTATATGATAAGATCTTGATTCACTATCTTAGATTCAATAGTAATGTGAAATATAGTCACATGTGATTAGATTTAATAATTGAGACCATATTCGAATAACCTATCTTTATCTAACTCATCACCTAGTAGAATTGGTATGAAATGATGAAGCTCCGTAAAATGGTCTGAATAGAAGATGATTAACAAGGAACCTTACTCTATGTGCCTATAATCATTGTATTTATAATCCCTTAATAACTCAGGATATAAATAATCATAGAAGGCCATATAAAAGTCCCTCCAATTTATATTCCAATGAAAATATGATAGATTAATAAAATACCACCATATATGGTGGAATCCCATAAAACATATGTAGTGAGAATTACTCTAATCTAAAAAGTTGTATCTAGTTGTCTGAAAATTGATTGCATGAAAACTTTCCATGACTTTTCAGCATTTGGTCTGCCTTCCCACAAAAACATGGTTGGATGATGCTGCTGGTACTCACATTTCAACACTATAATAGTTAGGGTAGGTCATGTGTGTCCCTGATAGGTCTGTATAAATCATAGGAACTTATCTCAAAATTGGGGATAAATACCTATATTGGGCATAACTGGAGGTTTTTCAAGATGTATTATTGGAGGTTTTATTGGTGTCCTAAAACCACCACCTCTAGATCATTGTCATTCCCACCCTCCTAGAATACAACTGAAGGATGTTGTGGTGGAAAGTCTCTAAAAATTCCAAATATACACCTCATTATAAGATTTAATAACAACTAAAATCAATGATATTACAATAGGACGGGTATAATCCTTTCTATATATGATTCACACCCATATGCCTAATTCTAAATCCAAGTCATAGTGAAATACGATGAAAGATACACTGCCTACTTCTCACTTCCAAGGATAGGTTAGGTTCTTTTTCTTTTCTATAAGTCAGGGTCGTGGTATTAAATTTTTCAATTGCAACATCTAAAGGAAAATTACCTTTAAATTTCAATTTTAATCCCTATTTAGCAGGGACCATTTTCATTTTTAATTAAATTTCAATTAATTTCATTATCATTTATATAGATATCCTATTTAAATGGTTGAACAATATGGATCACCACTTAAAATTTATAAGTGCTCATAAAAATTATATATTGATGTGAGGAATCCATTTAATTCAAAACATGGATTTATCTATTAGCTGTATGAAATTTTAGCACAATTTCATGGAAATATAAATAAAGGTATGAAAACATGTTAAAATAAATACTTGAAAAATGAAAACATGGCATGGAATAATTCATGAAATGTGAATCCTAAAGTACCTATCATGATGCATGATGCAAAACATCCTTTTCAATTAGTACAAGATTAAATTTTCATCATAATAAATAACATCAAATTACGACTGATTCATCCAATGGTAAAATAATAGAATCTATAATAAGAACAATCCATAACAACATATCACATCCTGGGTAATTTGGATTTTCACTATGAGTGGGTTTGAAACTCCAAGACACATGATCATGACTAAATCGTGACACATCCTATTTATATTTTTTACCATCCCAAAAATATCAAAGGGAACGAAGAGATTCATATGATACCACTTTGTTATGTCCTTGTCTTAGCTCACTTAACTATAACTAAACACGATTGGCCACATGACCTTATGGGTTCCCCCCACATGCCAGAGGCTGCGAACTAGCAGTGAAGGTCCATGGTGGAACATTAGGGAGACTATACACTCATGATCAATGTTTATCATAGTGGAATAAAAATAATAAGCAATAGAGGATGCATTTGAGTATTTCAATTATGGAAGAATAGATATCCATCATATAATAACACGGTAAAAAAATCCATCAATTTCATATAGAAAATATTGATCATGAAATACTTCATAATAGATAAGTAATTCATGGAATAATTCATCATGTATAATATATGTATTAAAATAAGAAAAATACCAAAAAGAAACTATCCCTAGATTACATCATTAGTTATAGACCAGTCATGTGCTCTATATCCCTTATGAATGAATCAATCAAGAAAAAATAAGTGGAAACTTTCCCTTGTCTCTATAAGCATCCATGATGTTTTTTCAAGTACCATAAAGGAAACTTGAGCAGTGTGTGAGATAAAATTAGTTGGATACCACCAATGGTGTCCAATTCCATCCATTTTGTGATTATATAATAAACAGAGTGTAAGTAATGATATAGTTGGAAATTAATTTTTTTATATAAATAAACCACCTAGTTCTGGTTTCCCATGGAACACACATCTACTATTACATTATTCAGCCTAATCCGGACTATCATTGAGTAATCATTCAACCATGATTTTATTTATAATGAAGTCTCAGGACCTATCTCATTGAACAAGTACCCCCATGGATCATATCCAACAATATGATTATAATTAGTCCATCAGTAAAATATAAAGTTACAACTGAATCCATGCTCATTATTTTTATTGGAAGATGAATCATATATTTATCTCATTAATTAATTCAATGAAAAACTGATCTTGTTCTTGGCATTTATAATTTTAAACCAATGTATCACCCCAGATGTATCATGAACCCATCACTATTTAAGATTGTAGTATGAATTATTTAAGGAAAATTGGTATCACCATTGGGTGGTATAAATTCCTTTCCCACTGAGTCCATCCATGGTGGTTTACAAAGGGATCTCAAGTTTCAAACATGCTATATATAAAAATCATCCCTCAGAGTTTATCGATGGTAATCCATAATGTACGCCAAGTATCACTCGAGAATATATAATGACATTCTCTCTTGAGTCTATTGTCAGATGTCAATAATTTAGTCCAAGTATCATTGGGAATATATAATGATATTACCTCTTGATTATTTCCCAGTCAGACCAAAAAATACTCCAAGTATCACTCGTTCATATAGAATTTAGATGCCAAATGAGTCCATCCATGGCGTTGATAAATTATCCCATGTGTCACACAAGGTTCATAATATTCCTTAATTATAATCATTTAATTAATCAATCCTAGAGTGTTCTTATATGGATATCCTAAATTAGAACCCACCTCCAACTCTTTCCATGTCATTAATAATGGTCATGCACCCATAGTCTAACCGTACAATATAATCACATGTTTTAACCAATTGGTCATCACATTTATAATCAATCAACACAACCCAAAAGATGGTTTAAATAAATTCATAGGCTTAGAAGGTCTAGTTTCACTTGAATCCTTCCATTCGTTTTAATTAGACATTTTAATTATGAAGTACTTCTCAAGCATAATTGAGCAAAAACAATGGCCAAAGGTAAAGGGACATGGCCTTCCATTCCATCCTTCAATTTATTAAATATACAATTTAATAAATTTATATGATATCTCTAAGGTAAGGGGAATATACCATAGCTCAAAAGAGAATCTAATACAAAGGGTCGCTCATGGTGGTTTTTGTCTAATTAAACAATGCACTAAAAGGGTGGTTCGAATTTGAGGTCCTTAAACATTTATTATACCTTTATGGGTCTCAAGGGCTATGTCTATTAATTTAGATTCCTTACAATTTCATTTAACAAGCTTCACCGGGAAAAAAGTAGTGCGCGATACAATAGTATTATACAAAACTCTAATAATTCAAGGGAAAGTCCTGATACCTCCTACATTGCCTTGGTAAAATAACACTCATCGAGCCTTAGCCTCTAAATCAATCCAGATCAGAAGAAAATGGAAGAACGAATGAACACCCTAAAAATAGGGTATTATAGAATGCACAGAAATTACTCTTTCAAGGAGAAGACAAATTTTAAATGGTAAAAGATGAAAATATATCTCCTCAAAATACATTAAACAAGAAAAATAACGGGTGATTCATAGTCTAAACATCAATGATACCGCAGAGCCTAAAGCAGGCTAAGATGGTAGAGCTTCAATGAGAGGATAGGTTTTTCACTAGAAGAAAAAAAACTGAGAGAGAGGGGTTCATAATTTAATTCATTTGGGGTGTAACAGTCATTTCCCCATTAAATTTTATTCCACATGGTTTGGCTGGATGTTTGGCCAAATCATGTGCCAACCATGTACCCCTTTCTACATCAAAACCTCACTTGCATGGTCATGGTGCACTATTATACAATTGTTGCACTCAAAATGCATTATTCCTCCATCAGAAACTGTGAATCATTTCCATAGGCATGTGGCTTGGTTCACACAGTTAGGGAAAACTATGCTCCCTCTACCATTTTCTGAAACATCCTACAAATTTTACTGAAACCATGCAACCTGGGAAAAAATATTTCTACTAACCATGTTACCCAATTTCCTCCTCACTAATATTGGGCTCCATAAAAGCTCTATACACCCCTTGTTTCCTTTACGACCCCACTAGACACTCCCATACCTCAATGAAAAATCCTGTTTCTTTCATATTATTTGTTTTAGTTATAAATTTTATTATTATTTTAATTACTAATTTAATTATTTGTAATTGTTACATTTTTAAAAAAATTTATAATCAATTAAACATAATAATATAGTTATTACTAATAATTATTAGTATTTTAAAAATTAAAATTGTAGGTATAATATATTGTGTTATTTTTAATTTTAACTAGGTTATTATTATTATTATACAGGAATGTATATATATATATTACTAAGAAATATTAATTACAATACTAATAAATATTAATTAAATTTTCAAATTTTTATAATAATTAAACTTTTATCTATATTATTAATAATTATTAATTGATGTCGGCATGCTGACATAGACACGAGGGTTAACCCATTTCAATACTGATGTAGTGAAGGGCCTCTAGACCATGTAATAAACATTCAATCACACTAGGTCCTTAGTCCACTCTTTATAATAAATTTTTTGGTTGGATGAGTTATCCCTAGGGGGCTATGACATATCATTATGGCTTGTGGGTGTGTGTGTGTATTTATTTATATTTCACCCCTCATAACTTAACAACTATTTATTTTAATATTAAATTTTATTTAATTTAGTAATTATTGAAATTTATTTAAATTTTCAATACATATTAATCAAATTAAACTATATATAATTATTAATAATTATTAATTTGATTACTAATTTTATTATTAATTTCTAATTATTATTTATTTATAATAATAATAATTTTTAATCCTAGGTTAAAATTGTCAATTAATATATTTTTCTTCACTTATAAATTATATAAATAATTTAATTTCAAATTTAATGAATAAAAATTATTTATTATGTTATTACTTACGTACCAAATAAATAATTAAATTATTAATAATTAACTAAAAATAATAATATATTTATTATTAGTAAATATCAATATTTTAAATTATATCATTAACTATTATTATTAATACATTATTAATAATCTCATATTTTTATTTTAATGTGTTAGAAAGGGGGATGTGATCCCCACATGTAAAATATAGATGATAAAGAAAGGAGGAATCATATAAAAGGGTGTTATGAGTGGGTTTTTAAAGAGTTTGATGTATTTTTAATTAATTATTTATTGTATTCAAATATAAAAAAGAGATAAACATTGTCTAAAATTATGTTATATATATGATCCTCCTTATTTTCAAAAATTATGAATAGTCCATAGACTAATAAATTACTATCTTAGAGAAATTTATGACGAAAGTGTGTTTTCAGTGATGTCACACTCAGTAAAATCACCCTACATTAATTAATAAGTTTACAAAAAGTGAATTCTTTTGAAAAATGAACAATCTTTGTCTTTTTTTGGTAAATATTTTTTTCAAAGATGTATATGTGGAAATATTTTTTTTATTTTCAGTATATGATTTAGTTTTCCTCTTTTTTTAGTAACACAAATATTAATGTTTTGGTAACAATTTCATTCTTGTGGTAGATAGAGGGAGGTCGAGTACCCAAACAAAATGATGGGAGAGGGAGGTGAAAAATGAGACTATGTTGACATGTACGATGTTGATGAGGTTTCATAGGAGTAATGATGATGAAAAGGAAGGTGTGATGTTTTCATTGAGGGTCATCAACATGAATACAAGTTGTACAGTGATTTTTTGATTTTGAGGGGAGGAAGAGATAAAGTGTTGAAGATGATTCTTCAAGGAGAACCTCACCACGAGAATCATAGAGTGCCTTATACTATGATAGAGTACGAAGTGATGAGTATGAGTATAGTAGTTGGGTGTTTTGTAAGACATTAAAATATAGTGAAATTTATATCAAAATTTGCATGATCCCTATCCCATGGTCGAAGGAATTTTGAATGAGAACACATTGAGTTTGGAAATTGTTTTGAATTTTGATGTTCTTTTGGTGATATGGTGATCATGGTATGTCTAATAAAGGTGAAAGAGAATAGTTTCCGGCGATAAAAACATTTTTCTTATTAATATTTTTTTATTTTTAAAGCTAATATTGTCATGTGAGCATAGGGTAAACCATTTCACAATGGGTTTTCCCTCGAAACTGGTTATTAAATGGTCTAGACTGCACCAAGTCAAAAATCAAGAGATATGGGTTTTTTATGTTTGAAATGATCTATATTTTTTACATGATTGAGAAGAACATGTTAAAGAATATGAAGTGGGTTTCTATGTAGGAGCTTTAAATGGGTGTTTTGAAGAGGTTCCATGTCATGATAGGGCCTATTTGTGGTAAAAAATTCCAGTTTTGAATTAAAATATAGTGATTGTGGAGTGAAGTTTAGCAAACTAATTTGACTTTATGAGACATATTTTGAATACTATAAAGATGAAGTTTACTTGGAATGATTGGGAAACATGGTGAATGAATAGATGATCAAAGACATTGATGGAAGGGATTGGTCATGAATATCATTAACGTCTATATTAAAATTTACATTATAATTTTTAGAGAAGATATGATAAACTAGCGAAAATATTGAATATCTGGATTGAAATAATAATTATAAAAGAAAAAAATTACTAAATCTATAATAGAGATTAAGTGACTTATCTAGTTTCAAGTTAAGAGATGTGGTATGTGTTCATAAATTTAGTTTAGATTATATTATTTAGAAATAAATTTTTCTACTAGAAGAAGATGAAAAAGAGGAATAAAAGGTTCCATTTCTAAATTTGGTTGTTGAACATAGAGAATAATATGTATACCATCAGTAAAAAGTTATCTAGGTCTAGTTTCTTTGGCTGAAATGATAATAATTGGGATGAAAATGTGTTGGGCTTCACATTTAGGGTCTAATCTCACTAGTCATTAGAATAAAATACATCAAACTCACTACAAGGATTATCTCTTGTCTTACTTTGGAAATGTTCAAGTGCAATGAAGTGGAATTAAAAGAGAATCTATTCTACACTTTAATATAAAAGGAGATCCAACTTATTATACTGGTTTTTAAGAGATATATTATTTTATATGCTTTGGAAGATACCCAAAGATATGTATATTGATTAAGCCTAATTTAAAGCGCTAAATGGAGAAAAAGATGTGGGCATTCCACTTGGATGAGCAGTAAGTGAACCCAAAATATTTTAATGGTAGTCCGCATTTCCAGGGGGAGATCAAAACTGAATTTTTTTCCATTTAATGTTAATGTAGAGGATTTTGGAACATATACACATTATTAGTGTGTACAAAATAGAATAATTTTAGTCCTAGTGAACCAAATGAAATATAAATTTCTTTGTGTGGAATGCATTTTTCATTCATGTTTCAGATTATATGAAAGTTAAGGAGAGGGTATAAAGATTGAACATTGTTTCTTCAAATAAAAGAACAAGATATAAAAATGGAGAGGATATGATTCAAGAGATTTTTTATTAAAGATACCCTAATTCACCCACCTCACATGGTGAATACATTAATCCTTATCCAAATAAGTGGCATTTGATTCCCATGTTCTATTTTTTTCAATACCCAAATATAATTTTTGTATTTTTTATATATATTGATTTGATGGTAAGATCTATTTTTTAAAATTTAATAATCTATGAAGTGTATAAAAAAGAGATTATTTGTTTTTTACTATTTTCTGGTAAGGATATCGTGGAATATATATGTCAACATGTTGTATTGGATAATGAAACTGAAATAATTGGTGATTGAGAAACTAAAAAGATATTAGTTTGATAAAAGACCAGTGAGGTATATAAAAAACCATTAATTGATCTATAACGTTGTAAATGTGGAATTTTTTTTGAATAACTTTATAGAAAATATACAGAAGTCAATGATATTATGATATCACCATTATTGGATTATAGAGACCACATTATGTGAATGGGAAAGAAGAGGAGGAGTAACAATATGAATACTCCTATGAAGGAAACAACCGATGAGGTATGTTTGAATGATGTTTCTGATAAATATTCCCCCAACAATGTTTTTTAAGATTCTTGAAATTTTATAAATTCATATTATTCCATGAAGATTTATGTGAAGAAAGATTAAATTTATGAAATAGAAATGACATCAAGTCAAAAATATTTAGGATGTTCATGTAGAAACCAAGATGCGATCCAATCATGGATGGAAAATATGGATCAACTAAATATTTATTGAGAAGTAAACTATTTGATCATGGTATATTTAGTATTAAAGAATAATAATTTTATGAAATAATTTGTGTTTTTAATAGTTTTTATTAGAAGAGTTGTTATAAAATAATGGATCAGAGAAATTTACTTTGATAACATGAAATGGAATTAGATCAACAAATTTCAATGGAAAATAAGATCAATGAAAACTTGGTACTTCTAAAAACATAAATTTTAGGGAGGATAAAATCTAGAAATTAATCATTATTAGGATTTCATCACATGGATACCCATATAATGGAAAAGGATATGAAGATCAGGGGGTATGAAATTTAGCTAAAAACCCAAATTGAAAGAGGAAAAATCCATTAAAATTATTATTTGCAATTGGATTTTATAAAGATAAAAATATTGACATAATTACTAGGTAGAATCTATTTGATAAATTATGAATTAAAGGATCTTAAATAAGTTCTCTACAATGTGATACTGTTATGATATTATCGAACACCCCATGGATGTGGATCCAAAAGTAAAATTCCTCAATGGTGTAAGGAAATATATACTAATATATGAAATGAGGAGTGAATATATAAGATATGGTTTCGATAATAGATGATTTATTTTTTTTGACCATGGAAAAAAGGTGTAACAAGCATAGATTTGTTGAAATATTTATTTTCATATAAATGTAATTTTTTTAATATTTTATAAAATTTTGAGTTTATTTTGTATTACACATAATAATAAGTATGGATTGCGTTACATTCTACATCGAATTTCAATTAAATTGACATACTGCTAAAAAATATTATTTAATATGATAGTTATTTATTAGCAATTAGAATGGAGGGTATGAATACAATTACTAAATTATGAAAATATATGGTTTACACAAGTATATAAAATTAATTCTATGGTGGGCCATTAATTATAAATTAATGTAAAAACTATTTGAAAATAAAGGAAATATATTTCCAAAAAATAATTTTTTAACGACACAAATATGTTTTATATAAATAAATTTAATAAATCAATTTTTGTGAATGATTATAATGGAATTTATATATTATATATTCAATAAAATTTTCAAAATTTATCTTTTCTATTTTATATATAAGACATAAGAATAAATATAATTTTATGTATAAAAAATTTATTTTTCTAAAAAAATAGTTTTGTCACCTTTCTGAACATATTTTAAAACAAAAATTTGAAAAATTTGAATAAATTGTTTTACAAAAATAATTTTAGTTTTTGAAATCATCATGTCTAAATTTTCTTATGGTGATTTTTTGAGAATTTTCTGAGGAGATAAATTTTTGATGAATAGTGAAAAATTCTAGTTTTTATTAAGAATTTTTATTTCTTTTAAATATTAAAAAATATAAAAAATAGTATTAACATGATTTTAGGGAAAAAAAATACTTCAATTATATATCTATTAACCCAATTTTAGCAATTTTAATTATTTTTATATTATTTTAAATAATTGTTTAGAATATTTGAAAATTTTCACTTTGAATATCAGCTTTATTGTCGTGTCTAGAGGATTAATTTTAAATTAAAAAATTCCACTTTTGTTGTTGTAGTTTTGAAAAATGGATACCATATTTCAAATAATAACAATTTATATTATCTATTAAGGATAAGTTAATTTTTTACCATAATGAATAGTAAAAAAATAAAAAATATTTACCAGAGTTAAGGTAAAAAATGTCTATCGGGGGTTAAAATAAAATGATAAGTTTTAAAAATGAAAAAAATCATTTCAAGCAAAAATTAGATTGAATAATTTAAAAAAATTTATTACAGGTTCTACAATGAACTATTTTTTATCATTGTTTCATGTGAAAAACAAAATTACACATTTTTCTTTGCAAACAATTATAAGTGTGCCACTCATCACACTTATAAAATACCACCCCTTATCCTCTAATATTTACATTTCCAAAATTATTTGGCTAAAAAATGAACAAAATAAAATAATTCCTTAATTACCTCATTAATCTTAGAGTCCTTATTTTGGTTAAAAATCCTACCTAAGAAGTATTTTGGTGGAAGCTAAAAGAATTTGTCTGAAGAAGTGGTGACGTCCCTAATCAAGAGTTTTATTTAATTTTTTCCTCCAATTAATTAAATTTATATTTAATAATATTTTTATAATAATGTAAATATATTCAATTTAATTATTGGTAATTTTTTTTAATTTCATAAACTCAATCCTTCTCAAATTCCATTAAATTCTTTACGAAATCATTTTTTTCTTTATACGACAGACTACCGCCACACAAACAGATGTTATTAATTTTCCATCACCACCATTCCCGAATGGATATAATGATGGATATTTTTTATATATATTATATTTATGATATTATTATTCTTATATAATCATAATATCACATGTTCCTTCTTACTTACCTTTCCATGGGAATACGATAACATCATTTGAGCGAACTTAGGATTATAGCCTATCGAAGCGATGTGATTTGTTCATGGTTTACATGGATTCTAATAAAGATAGGTTTAAAATAATACGTGATATATATGAAATAAAATTATTCTAGAATTATAAAATATTATTTAACTTCTTTTCTTTCATTTCCATTTGGAAAATAGAATCATTGCTCATGTATACGTGTGACTTACTACCTCTATGAACAATATATTTCCTTAATATGTCAAAATTTTATGGATCAATATGAATAAATTTATATTGAATATATATTTTATATATAATATCTAAAATTATATATATATACAATTAATCTGAAAAAATAAAAAATCAAAACATACATGGAAAACAAAGTTGGTATTGCCAAAAAAGTAACTTTAACATTTAATTATTAATAAACAGGTAAAAAAGGTTATAAGTAAATCATAAGAGATATTTTTTATTTGCGTGGTTATATAATATATTTGTAATAAACTTATATTTATTATACCATAGGACTAACATATATTATGGAAGTCAAGACTTATGGTATAATATTTCTGTCTCCCCCTTATTATTTTGTAACACATAAGCCATATTCATCATGGGTTTATTTTTTGTGGTCTATATACTAATAATGAATTTATTTTATTGTTATTATCCTTAAATTTATCTATATTTACATATGAAATTGAAGATCTATATTTCATTTGGTTTATGGTTTGAAATTTACTAAATGTTTTAGTGATTTATTTGTCTCAAATTGAATTCTTTTGGGAAATAAGTTATGTTTTGTATCTATATTCTTCTATGAGGTGTATATACCACCAATTTGACATGTTATATCTTTGATATAATTATTTTAATTATTTTAAAATTTTAATTTTAATTTATAAATTCATGGGGATTACGATTCAATGTTAACAAAGTTGTAAGAGTTATATGTTTGAATCTATCTCTTTATTAGGATTGTTCATGATTATGATTCTAATGAAAAAATATTATGATCTATATCTCCTGAAAATAATTAATTTTCACCTCATATGGTTATTTAAATAGAGTAATTTTTCCCTTCATTATCCTCTATTGATGTACTCCAGAGGTCAAAAGAACTTTTTGTTTAGAAAAATCATATTTATTTCTATCTTCAGTCACAAAACGTTTCTTCTTCTTCTAAATACATTTTTTATAAAAAATTTACAAAAAATATTTTAAAATTATTCAAATGATTAGTTAAATAAATTTTTATACATATTTTAAATTTAAAAAAAATTAATTAATATTTATGTTGTTTTACAAACAATCTTCATTTCTTTTCATTTTACAAAAAATGTGAAACGAATATTTTTTTTAACATGTATGTCAAGAAATATATTTCCCGTTTTGATAAAAATTATTTTCTTTGAATATTTATATATTATTTTTCAATATTATTTTTAATGAAATTTATTTCAAAAATGTTTTTTGTTTTTATTGTTTTTCAAAATGGAATGAATATCTTCCTCATGAAATGTTTTAAATTATTTTTAATGAATATTTTATATGTTTTCAAGGTTATTATCAATGAAAAATATATTCAGAATGTTTTATGTTTTAAAATTTAATTTCAACATGGAAAGGATATTTTCCTCAAGAAATGTTTAATTTTTTTTTAAATCGTCCTTTATAAGTTTTCAATGTTATTTTCAGAGATATTTATTTTCAAAATGTTTTATATTTTAAAAGTGTTTTTAAAAGGGGAAAGGATATTTTCCTAGACAGTTGTTCTAAATTATTTTAATGAATAATTTATAATATTACTAGTTTATATTCAATGAAATAGTTTTTGAGAAAGTTTTATATCTTAAAATTTTTATTTTGAAAGAAAGGTTATTTTTATCAGGAAGTGTTTTCAATGATCTTTAAAAATAATTTTCCATTTAAGATGAAATCCGTTGATGTTACCTATGCCTTAATTGGAAAATCATCTAAGGATACCATTCCTATTCTTTCTCTAACATGATTTTTTATTTTGGTTGAATGATATTTATGAAACTTATTTATCTTTTATAGGTTATACCCTGAGGAAATTCTTATGAAAAATCACGGGTTATACTATGATGAAATTATGAAATGATTACAAAATCTATCTATTTTCTATAGGTTATGATATAATTAAATTTTTATAGACCCCATTTAATTTCCTCGGTTTTGGTCCTGTGAATATTTTATAATCTTATGGCACATATACATATTATTTTATTTATTTGATGGGTGGGACATATGCTATAATGAATAGGGTAAACATTATATCTCATGAGATAATAATGGGAAATCGGTTGATAGACAAGATACACTATAGGAAATAGGTGTATCTCAATCCACTATGGGAAACAAGTTCATCTCGATCCACTATGGGAAGTAGGTGCATCATCATCCACAATGGGAAAGTGGTGATGAGCCACAATCCACTATATTTATATTCTAGGTATTTAAAAATAAAAAATGAATTTTTTTACAATATTTATGATGGTTCTATACTTATTTATAAGTTGACATGGTTCAAGAATTATTTATGATGATTTCTCACACTTAGGGGACATGTTTTCAGAAATGATAATGTTTTATGAGATGACTCATTATTATGATCTATGATAGGTTGGGTATGAACTTCATAAGTTACGTTCATGATCACATAAACTTATTGTTATATTATTAATTAATATAATCATAGATTTCTATCTCTTATATTTACCCCTATTTAGAATCTGACCTCACCGTTTCTTATGTTTCCTTCCCCATTTTATGAAGCAAGTGTATTCATGGTTATACCTAAGAGGGGGATTACGTGAGAAGTTATTTGGGGGATATGTTAAAGATATTTCATGAAATATGAATATTTGGTGTCTTGTTTCAAAATTCACTAAACTATTACAGTCATTGTGAATATAGTTATGAAATTGATTGAATATATTTCTAAAATGGAATAATATTTATGCATGAAATTCTTGGTCGTTACAATTGGTATTAGTAGAATGCTGTTGTTATCCTTTTGAAACTATGATGGTAAAACTTTAGTGAAATCCCAAGTAATATTTCTAAGGATATTTCTAGGGATAAGTTTAAGGATGAGTTAAAGTATATGAAAATGTCTAGTAATTTTGAAAATGGGTTGAGCGAGTAGTTTCTAAGAAATTACCCAACATCTTGATACTAAAAGTGGATATGGCTCTCGAATAGTGGTACCTAAGGGTAATAACTCTAAAAAGGGTGTATTTATTTGGGCTCGATCTTCACCTAGTGTATGAAAATGACCATTTCTATTTATCTAGTTTGACACTAAGAGAGGATATTCTTTGGAAACTCAAATACTATTTATGAACCATCATGAAGGATTTAAATAAAAAATGGCCATGAATAACGTATGTTAAGCCTACAGTGTCATAGATATAAATGAATATTTCATGATTGAGACATCCTATAAATTATTTTTAATAACTATGTTGTTTCCCAATATGACTATTGTTACTCAAACTATACATTTTAGTTTTAGTCAATGGTGGGAACATAAAGAACCTAGATCAACATTTAATGTGAATGAAAATAGGTTTATGTGAATCTAAATTGGATGTTGACTGGAGTGAAAGATATTTTGATTATTCCTAATCAGTTATCAAAATATATGATTAAGAATATACAATATAACCAACTACTGAACTCATCAATGAAGATAAGGATGGAGTTTATTGGGATTTTTGGTGGGGGAGACCTTGGTGGAAAGATGAATCAGTTTCATATATGTCAAGAATATATGAATAATCACACCAAGGAATGTCTGAAAGGAATGAGAATACATTTTTTTGTTTTAAGAAGGATACATAGTAAGAAATTTTTTAGGGAAAATGAAAAGTTCAATTAATTCGATGGATGAGAATAATAGTTTCCCTAAGGCATCATTAATGGTTTAAAGTTACAAATGTGGAATATATGGGCATTATAAAAATTGATGTACTAGGGGGAATCTCAATAAGAGGTTCAGTAAGGTTATATAAGAAAAGTTTTTTTTTCTGATGAAGAGATGATAGACGAAATATGAATGGAAACATGAACGAATGCATAAGATGACGATGCCATGTTAATGCTTTAAGAATGAAGTGTAATGATTGAAGTGTTTATGTATTGTAACTAAAGAATTATCGAATACATAAGGATTTATTATTTATGTTTTTCATTGTGGATTTTTAAAAATATATTGAATGATGTAGATAACGTAGAAAAGTTATTTAATTGAGAGGTGATATTTTTGAAAAAATACATGATTGAGAGAAACATAACCCTTAATATGTTCATGATTTTGAGATAATGATGTTGATGAAAATAGATGATTTATATTGAAAATAAAATTGGATAGTTTTAATTACCATTCAATTTATTAATAATTTTTTGACAATGTGGTTTATGTTATCATTGATGGAGTTTACAAAAAATATTATTTAAGAAATATATCCAATAATTTTTGTTTTATTTAATTAATAAGGAACCTAGTTTGTTTTCAATGAATTTTTCTGGAAATTATGGATATTACGATGTTTTAAGATAATACATAATGAAGGTATTAACATATTTTCTATGTGACAATTAAGAGATACTTCTTGATTTTTGGTGGATTAATTATATGTTCATTTTTTAAATTTAGTAAACTTATTTCTAAAGATTTATATTTAAATATTTTAGAAGGGTTATAAGGTTAACCATTTATAAAATGGTTTAATTTTGACTCCTAATATTTAATGATTAATGTATTAATTCACCATATGACTATTTATCTATGTTATATAACTTGTGTTAACAATTTTGTAATAATAAGATATAAAAAGAATTAATTTTCATTCTATTGTGGATCTTCTGATCCATTAGCGATTAAGGTATAAAAAAATTCATCATCATTTTTTGGAGTGTGTGATAAAGTGGAAACTTATTAAATCACAACAAAATGATGAAATTGTACTGAAGATACAAAGGAAATATGAGCCTGAGGTGTAACGTCCCTTTTAATATTCATGATCGCATCTGCACAATAAATTATCATTTACTACTTCCAATAAACCTCTCTTAGGTTCAAGATGTGTTCCATATATTTATCCGAAGGATGTATACACCATATCCATCACATTTACTAAACTCAAAGTTAATACCCCATAATTATGATATTTCTTATAATGAGCAACTGGTGGAGATTCTGGATCATATAGAGAAAGTGATAGAAAAAAATAATATGTACATGTTCAATGTTTTTTTTGGTAAAACCACCATATTGAGGAAGCTATGTGGAAAAATTAGGATGTAATCAGATATATGTATCCCCAATTTTTATTACCAAAATAAGGAATTTGAGGGGGAAATTCATTTTAAGGTTGGTAGAATGAAACAACTCAAAAATTTTGGAAATATTTTTTTCAAATAAATTTAATTGTTTTGATATTTTGTGTTACATGAAACATTTATTTTATCTTTAATTACATGAAATTGTGAGTTTATGTTATGTTATATGCAACATTGAATTTAAACGAAGCATGAAATACTATTAAAAAATTATTTTTTAATATGATAATTTTTACCAAGCCATTGGAATGGTGGGTGTGGATATTATTGTGTAAATTATGAAAATATATGATTTCACCATGTTTAGAGAAGTAATTTATTAGTGAAAAATCAATTAGAAGTGAAAAAACTATTTGTAAATAAAGGTTATATTTTTCAAAAAAAAAATATTTTTTATGAACAAAATCATGATTTATTTTAATAAATTTAATAAATAATATTTAGTGAATTATTTTAATGAAATTTTTATATAATATATTGAATAAAATTTTTACCATTTATCTTTTTTCTTCTTGACAAGATATATGAATATATCCAATTTTACGCATAAAATAGTATTTTTTTAAAATGTGGTTATGTCTCCTTTTACAAATATATTTTGAAATTAATTTTAAAAATTTTAGATAATTTATCTGAAAAAATAAAATTAAAATTTTAAATCTAGAAATAAAATTTTTCCATGGGTTAATTTTTTTGGGAAGATAAAATTTTTTATGAATAGAGAAAAATACTGGATTTTAATAAGAATTGTCATTTATTTTAAATATTTTTAAAAAATAAAATTTTTAAATATGTGTTTGAATAAAATATATTCTTAATAATATATCAATTAATACAATTTAGTTTATTTTAGTTATTTTTATATTCAATTTTTACATAAAAACATTTTAAACATTTGAACATTTTCTCTTTAAAAACATACCTACTCATCGCATATGTTGGATGAATTATAAATTAAAATTTTCAACTTATATACATTTTTTTTGAAAGAATTTATCCCATATTTGGAATAAGAATAATTTATATTTTATTATAAAGAAAAATTATTTTTTATCTTAATGAACTGTAAAAAAAATTAGAATTATTTACCTCTATTAATGTAAAAAATAGGTTTACCGGGGGTTAAATGAAAAAGATAAGGGTTAAAAATGAACCAAAACCTTTAAAAAGTCCATTTTTTGGAAATATTTTTACCTTTTATCATTTATTCTCATGAATGTCCGATTTTTTAACTTTTTGGAAAGATAAAAACATGGGTACATGTTTTATTTTTCAAAAAATTAAATGCTTCCACTCACATCACATATAAAAGGCCACCAATTACCGTTTTCTTTTCACACATAAAAAACCCTTGGTTTCACACAACAACTACCTAAATAAAATCAATAATTCACTTCTATCATTCTAGAATCCGTATTTTGGTCAAAAATAAAACCTAATAAGCCTTTTGGGGTAATCCAAAAGAAGTTATCTGAAAAAAGGGTAACTAACATAATCAAGTGTTTTATATTATATCTCCCTCAAATTAATTGAATTATTATTAAACAATTATAATATAATTAACTCAGTATATTACATCTACTGATATTTTATTATACTAATTTCATAACCTAAATTATTCTCCAATTCCTTCAAGTGGGTTAAAAAATCATTATTCTTGTGTACGAAGGACTATCACCTCGCAAACTGATGTTATTCATTTTCCAACAAAAATATCATTGGTGTATATAACGATGGTTTTATTTTTTATATATGTTTTTATGATATTATTATTATTCTAAAATAATTACATCTTATTTTATTTTTTACTTACCATTTTCTGAAAATTTTATTAATAAAAATAAATTATACATATGGACTAATTTTTTTCAATGGTAATATATTATGTACCTATATCTCATTCTTTATTTTGGAAAAATGGAAACAATGATCATGAATACGTATGGGATACCCTCTCTATGAACAATGAATTTCATTTTATATCTATATCTTAGTTGGATCACTATAAATACATGTATAATTAATATATATGATATTTATATCCTGGTTAACATTATGTAGATAATGGAACAACGATCTGTGTATGAAGATCACAAATAACAAATCAAAACATGCATGAAAAACAATGCAACTGGAACATGACTTTAAAATGTAATTGTTAATAAATGGGATATAATATTCATAATTAAACCATATTTAGCATGATATATATATATATATGAATTTATGGTTCTTTAATTTTTTATTATAAACATTTATTTATTATAATGGAGTTTATAATGAGAATGTTGGATTTTATGACTTATAATAAGGGATTTTTGACTCACTTTTATTTTTCTATGATACACATATCATATTGTAATTGTGTTTCTTTTATGTTGTGTATATAATACCCATGAATGTATTTTATTTTTATTATCCTTATATTTATGGGTATTTACATATATATTTTACGATCTCTCTTTCATTGGGTTTATGATTAGAAAGTTATCAAAGTGATAATGGAATTTTGTTGTCTCAAATTTCATTCTTTGAGACATAAGTTATGTTATGCACATAAATTCTTCCCGAAGGTGAATATAATTAACATTTGAAAAGTTATATGAGTAATTTACTAATTTTAAATATATTATATTTTTAATTTAATTTAGTTTTTTCATTTGTATTATGATTCAATGTTACCAATGTGCTTACAGTTATATGTTACAATATCATCATTTATCCAGATTGTTTAAGATTATGAATGGAATAATGAAATCATATGATCTATCTATCAAGAAAATAATTAAATTTATTATACTATAGGCATCTTAGGAGAATAATATTTTTTTCTTGCATTTTCTTATATTTATGTACTCATGATTTCGAAAGATTGTATTTATGAAAAATCCTATTTATTTATCCATTCAGTTGAAAAAAAATTCTTTCTCTTAAAAACATGTCTACTAAAAATGTTTTAAAAAATGTTCTTGACATTCATCAAATAATTTATAAAATAAATTATCACCCATGTTAGATATTTTTTAAAAAAACCAAAGGAACCTTTATGTCATTTTCTAAAAAAATACCCTTCAGATTTTACTATGAATGTGAAAGGAATATTTATTTTAACATGAATGGAATAAACATAGTTTCCCCACATTATGACAACATTTTATTTTATATTTAATTTATATGTTTTAAAAGTTATTTTCAATGAATATTATTTTCAAAATGTTTTAGGTTTTAAATGTTTCTGTCAGATTGAAAAGTATATTTTCCTCAAGATTTGTTTTAAATGATATTTATTTCTTCCCTTATAAGTTTTCAAGGTTATTTTCAAAGAAAGGTATTTTCAAAATGTTTTATGTTTTAAAATTATTTTTCAAAGTGGAAGTTGTATTTTACCCATGGATGATTTAAAATTATTTTATATATTCCTTTATAAGTTCTCATGGTTGTTTTATTATAAAAGTATATTCAAAATGTTTTATTTTTAAAAAGAAATCAAAGAGTAATGGATATTTAAATAAAAAAATATTTTATAATATTTATGAATATTATTCTATAATATTCCACTATTTTTTAAGGAATGTGAATTTGAAAATATTTTTTCTTTGAAAAAGAAATAAAAGAAATGATATTTCCCTTAATAATTTTTTAAATGATTGTTCAAAATAATTTTCCATCTAAGATGACATTCATTGATATTAGATATGTATTAACGGTTATATAAAACAATTATACCATTATTATTATTTATTTGAATGGTTTTTACGATGAAATGATGTTTATGAAACCAATTTCTATTTCACGTGTTACACCATGAGGAAATTCTTATAAAAACTTCTTATTTTCATGGGTTATGTTGTAATAAAATGATGAAATTATTATAAAGTATGTCTCATTTCAATGGGTTATGATATAATGAAACATTTTTGGAACTCATTTCATTTAATGGTTTAGGATATGATGAATGTTTTTGGATATTGTGGAACACATACATATGAATTTCATTTTGCAACATGTGGGACCTATATCTCCTTAAATTAAATTGACCAAAGCTTTATATGTCATGAGATAACAATGAGAAACAAGTTAATTTAAATGTTACACTATGAAAAATATGTTTGTTCTAATGAAATATGGGGAAAAAGAACACCTTGATCCTCTATGGTAAACATGTGAGTCTTGAACTGCTATGTGAAAAAGGTGCATCTTGATCCACAATGAGAAATACATGATATGTGTTGATCCACTATAATGATGGTCTTGGTATTTAACTTTTAAATATGAAATGGATTTCAATATTTATCATGGTTACACACTCTTTTACATGATATTATAGTTCATGATTGATCTATGATAATTTATTACCCTTATGGGCCATGTTTTCAGAAATGATAAATTTTTATATCATGAATCAAGAATATGATGTATGATATGTTGGGTCTAAACATTGAATGATATATTCATGATCACATACCATTATTTATATATTATGATAACATAACATAACAACAACATTATTTATTTTATTTGAACAAATTAAACATGTCAAAAAACAGTCACATAGTATGAATAGTCTAGAAACAAGGGGATTTGGGGGCCCTAAAATAATCAAAGACAAATGAATCCACCCAAAAATGATCCAAAAATTCTAAGGAAAGGATTACCATGAAAGAAAAAACAATCTAAGGCTGTTCCTAGATTTTATTTGAGGATAGTAAAAATTTCATATTTTTTACTGTCCCACTATGTGTAGAGAAAGACCACCATATTAGGAAAACAAATTTGGCACCACTGGATGTGATATGTAATGGACCAGGGGGTGGTGTCATTGCTTTGAATGAAGTTGTGATCACATAAGAGTCAATTTAGATAGTGGAATGTGTAAAATTGTTGTCAAATCATACCTACAATCCATTAAGAAAAGTTATGGACTCTTCTATGATAGAGTTTCCCTGACCATATATGTTGTTGAAAGCAATGAGGAATAAACCATTGTGGCCCCAAACAACTCCTCTTCCATGAATCAATTAAATAATACACAACACATAAAAATTGATATAGAGACATTGGTCAAGGGGTTTTCACAAAATGCATCTCCCTAGATTGGGAACCTTCTATGAATCCAACATAAAATAAAAATTACCTGTATAGAAAATGAGTATTTCAATGATTCACTGTTCTCTAAATTTAAAATCAAATGTCCCAACTCCACAGTTTGGCACCTGGAAAAAACATGAAAACCCAATGAATAACTATGACTTACTTCAATGTACACTTTATTTCTGGAATTCCATATTGTATTGTATATTGCAACCACAAACACATACAACTCCTTGCATTCATGTTAATTTTCATCAGTACCTTACATACCTTTCTAATGGAATCCAAAACCTAAGACGTGTTATATATCTAGACTAATAGTATTTATAAGATAACTCCAAACCACTAAATCCCATTCTCTGTCAAGGAATATGGGGTCCATAAATACTATATAGAAATTTTGAAAACACCACTAGTTTGAAGAAAAAGAAACACCCATACTTTAGATATCTTCATATGTAAGAATTATTTAATTATAAATCACCCAAATCAAGAAGTTATATTTAAAGGGGAATTTATTTAAACTATTATAAATCCACACCACTAGTGATACCATTATCATTCATAAGAACAACCATGTACTAATTAGTTCAGAACACCCCTCTATGAAACAATGTCTCGGAATTGGGCATCTTGGGAAGCTGGAAGGTGTACCTGCTGAGTTATTCAACCAAAATTGATATTACCTTTTTCCATAATCCAATGAGTATTCTGGTTGAGGATCAAAATGTAAACTATTAGTAACATCAACAACCATGAAATACCCCCCCCCCCTCAGAGCCTCATGAATCAACACGTATTAAACCTTAATGAAATTACGCTATATTGAGAGACCTTAATGGATCTCCCAAAAAAATGTTTCTTGTTAAATTTTCATGGACCCTCTACATTATGATTATCGATATTCCCATAATGAAAAAGTCATTCCACACTCTTCAAATAATCCTAGTGGAACCTTCCCTCATCAAGAGACTTCCATGTAAAATATTTCAGGATCTTCTCAGTATTTCAAATCACATCATTAGTGACACCAAGAACTAGTAAAACATTCATAGGGATAGAAGTGAGAATGCAGTTCACTTGAGTAATTATTCTACCAAAGGAAAGTAATTTTTTTCTAGTCATTGATTTTGATGATTATTTTATTAAAACCCACTCGTAGTGACTAATGTGTAACAATATTGGAGAAATATGATCTTTTTGGTACTCCAACAGAAACTATCTTATAAGAAAATAATGTAACTCATCTAGTTTTTAACACATATTTATGAGTATTTATGTGGAATATAAAGGCTAATTTTATCACAATTTATTTTTTCCCACTATATATGATATACTCTTCCAACACGACATTAGAGAATCTAATTGATGTACTCACTCCATTAATGAAAGTGATCATATTGTCTATGTAAATAAGGTGAGTGATGAAATTAAAATGTTTCCTTCACATTAAAGTATATATATTTCCATTGTTCATAATATTCTTAATAAGTATACTAAGAGGTTCCTAGGCCATGATGAAAACACTAGGTTATAGGGGGTCTCATTGTCTGAGTCTATGAACTGATTTAAAAAAATCCACTTATATTACTCATTAAAGGCATTGAGAACCAATGAGAGCTAAAAAAATTTAAAAATATGTAACATAACCAATTAAAAATATGATTAATTCCATAACCTTTAGAATTTAACCCTATTAAAATATTTCATAAACCTTATCCATTTCAATTTTGATAACTCTATTCAAACCATTAACCTTATTTTTATGGTCCATAACCATTTCTTGATAAATTACAATGGAAAATTTGGGGGATCTACCCTATAGAAAATCAATTTTCTCTTAGGTCATTCAGTTGTGAAGGTATTTTAATATCCTGTTTCTATTAATATTTTCCAAAATTCAATAACATACATTTAACATAAAAAATGGCCAAAATCTATTGAATGTGGATTGTTCCTTAATAATAGGAATAAGCAAAAGAAAGGTTACATAGGCCACTCAAGGTAAAGCTCCACCATGATAAAATCTTATATATATCCAATAAGGTCATCTTTTATAAGTTCCTAAGATGACACATAAAAGTATGCATGAAAATAATCTGGCCTAGGGAAACTTTTATAGATATGCGAGTTGACCACCTCTAGAATTTCTTGCTCATCCAGTATGATCTTGAAAAACATTATTGATTGAATAAGACAACACCCAAGGGGTACAATTAATAAGATCATACAAGCCTCTTATATATACACCCGTAATATTATGATTTCTATTAGCATGAATGTAATTGAAATAATTCTCAGCCATACCTCTAATAAAAACTGTACTTTTAGAAAATGAACCCTATGTTGTGTTTATATTATAGACCTTAAACATGTATTTATTAAATGTATTTAATATTCATCTAAAAATAGGTGATATCTATATATGAATATTTTGGGTCATTATATATAGTTAAATACTATAAATATATAAATAAACATGTGTCTATAAGGAGAACCCATATTTCTATATTTTGGGGATGTAAAGTAAGAAAAGAAGAATTAGAATTTTTTTATGCATAAAATTAGATTTACCACATTTAAGGAATGTGTGAGTAGAGATTAATTAATGGATTATAATTTAATAGTGTCTATGTTGGGGAAATAAAAAAAATGTAAGGGAACAAGAAAATATGAAGGATAATGATGAAAGTTACCCCAACTATGTAATAAAAGGATGTCCATGTAATGAAATACCCACTAGGGATATCCATGTTTAGGGAAGCTCTGATGGATATTTATGTGTATTAGAATGATGTATGCTAAAGTGGTTTACTAAATAATGACGTGAGGAAAGAAGAGAATACTAGTGGAAGAGCCATTTTATAGTGAAAAATCATGATGATGGATACAAAAAATATGCATCATTAGAAGTATTTTTTATAAGTGGAATTAGTGTCGCAATAGAATTGGAGGTCATGCTAAGGAATATATAGGATTATAACTCAAATTTATGAAATGAAGTGTATACAAGTTCTATAATTCATAATAGAACAAGTATGAATGCTTTGAATGGAGTTGTCAATAAGGGATTGTTCATCATAACAAACAAAATCCATCTACCTGAGGAGGTTTGGGATGTACCCCCTCTCCTTGTATATAATTTTACATGATTATTTGAGTGATGTGGGCATATGGGGGAAATATAATCCAAGGGGTGATTTTTTATAGGAGAATATGTTTGTGATGATGGAATATGAGTGAAATGAGTAGTGTTAGACAAAACATCGATGTTATCAAGAATTATCCTAAATCAATAACCGTTGTTAATTAACCACTATGTATATCAATAAAAAATCTATAATTTCATGAAAAATTGAATAAGTACAAGTTATGTGGTGCGTGATATAGAATTCAAGTGGTCTCCAATCTCTATCAATATTTTTAAATGATTTTAACCAATTTTTTTGATTAATAATTGATCTCAAGTCATGATCCTAGTGGTATAAGGGCACCAACATAAATAAGATAGCTTAAGGAATAAGAAGTAATGTTCATGATGAAATATTATATTTTTTTATTTATTCCCTAATAAATTGGTATCATATGATGGTGTTTTATGATATAAAATTCTACTAAAAGTGGATGTCCATGGTGTATATAAATAAGTGGAACTAGATGTAAGAATTAGTTACCTAGATAAAGAAATATAAGCGGAGTGTTATGATAAAGTTTGAAAGGATAATTTCATTATTAGGAAAAAAATAGGTGCCAAGGGATGAATGATGATCATGGATATCATTTAATATCATGACATTATCTTAAAATGTAATATCATTTGGAAGGATATGTGGTATGACACACACACATTGTGATTTAGTGTTTATATTCAGATGGATTTGTGTATGTGTGACTGAGATTATAGAGAGATAAATGTTTAATCAATTAAAGTCTTAGGTTTTATGGTATTTATAGAATTAATTGAGTGATATAGACCACACTAAAGTTATTATATCAGAATCTGGTCACCTACACCAATTTCTAAATTAGTAGTCTTGAAGGATTGGATAATATATTATTTTAATGTTATAAATTCACCACCATAATATTTTTTATGATAATACTACTGGTGAAGATAATTTGGAATGAAAATATGGAAGTGATGGTCAATAAGTGGACAAGGCCAAAAAAATATGATGTATTACTAATGGTAAATAGAGTAAATGGTCCATCCCATATTTAATATGATTAAAAATGATATATTTGAGTTAAATATAATATATAAGTGGTAGAAATGTCACAATTATTTTAAAGATAACATGAAAGTATTTGGAATAGTTTAGAGTTTCAGATACTAGAGTGAGAGTATAACTGTCTAAATTTGGTTTTTAGAAAAGTTGTAATCTATCTATAAACATATGGATTAGAGGAGTTATGTTATAAAGGGATATTTGTATCTCTAAATCTGGTTCAATAATTATGCTAAAATGGATTAGAGTATCTAATGTTACCTATATGATGTTTAGTAAAAAATAGGGGTTTTCTTGAATGGAATACTTGGATATCTAGAACTTGTATCCAATTAGAACGTCCCCTTTTAATTTATTGACAAATGGGGATTGATAAAAACTCACCATAAAACCATACATCACTTTTGAGGGAAATTGTAAATATGGATTTACAATAGTATAGTCAATACAATCTAAATGGGGTAAATATTACAACCAGGTGGTTGTTTGCTGGATTTTTTTGATAATTAGTATTGAATTTATTTAAAATGAAGGTTTATAGGACTATAAAAAGAGTTTTAATTTGTTTAAATGAGTTTATAAAGATCTTATGATTCTTGATATTGAAATATATTGATGTGTAAGAGTTATGTAGGATTCATAGGTGTTAGTGTAATGAATATGATGGATAAGGTTCCATAAATGGAAACTAATTTTAGTGGATGTTTTATTACTTTTCTATTCAAATATTTGGAAAGTAAATTATTTAATATGTTATCAATATTTTATGTTTTGTTAATAACTGAATAGTATATAAATATTTCAATCATGAAGTTAAATATATTTTAATTGAGGATATTTATGTTCATTTTAGCTAAACATGGTGCTTAGAGAAGAATTAATTTTCAAGCAGTCATTTAGAGAAGGCTTGAAGATGTTTGGGGAATGACAAACACAACATGGGTGTTTTGGAGTTCCCTATAATATCATGGAGTTTGAAATTGGATGTCTAATGGTGGTTTATAGGAATTTTGGAAGACATTATAATATTGTAAAATTCATTTCTGAAATAGAATTCTCACTAAATTTTGGATGAATGTGTTTTATAGGAGACAATATTATATATAAAATGAATTTTATATATTGAAGTTTTTTTTGGGATAATTTTATCATGGATGGTTTAATAAAAATTAAACAATTTATTGGCCATCATATACAGAGTTTCATAAATCATTTTTTAATGGATTAACTAAAATAGGATGATGAATGTGTAAACAATCATAGAGGGGGTCATGGTTATTTGATAGAACTTCAGAATGAAATGTTGAATCACATTACATATAATTTTGATTTCATGATGGTTTTTGTATAAATGAAATTGAAATGGTATGTTAGATAGTCACCTTGCATTATTGTAAGAAAATTTTCATTATTGAGATCTCTGAAGTTGAAGGTGAAACTACCAAGTGAGTATGGAAAAATCTATTTCAGAAAGAAATCCTATGAGAAACTGACTATGTATTGTTATGGACAACGTTATTCTATAAACCCAAGATTTATTGGTGTTTTTAATTTTTTGAACAACAATGATTAGCATCATTATGGGGAATAACATTCCATGGAATATGAAGTATATTTTTATGTTAGATCTTGAAACATGTTATTCAAAGAGACACCATGTCATTATGTGCTCATTTTTTGAAAAATTAATATCCAAGTATGAATTATAATCCAAATATTATAGATTGAAATTTGGGGGAAGTTATTTAATTTTAAGAGACATGTTTTGACCTATCTAACTGAGTGAGACTTTCCAGGATTAGGAAGATTAGAGAATGATGTGATGATCTATGTTGTTTATTAGAGGAATTGGTCTACAATAGATTTATTTGAACTTATATTAGAAGTTATAGTGAATATAAGATATAAGTGGAATAATCATGAATATATGGATTGAAAAAAAACAAGGAAGAACTAAATTTCCAAATCAATAAGAGGGATCAGACGATTGATATGGTTTTAAATGATGAGAAAAGGTATGTGGTTTCAAATTTGGATTGGATTATAATATTTATAGATATTTTTTTCTAATATAAGAATAATAAGAATATAAATATTGTGATGTCCCAGACCCGGATTCCAATTAATGTATTCCCTATGCATGGTGGGCCACATGGCCTCATGAACATCTCCCCAAATACCAGAGGCTTCCGACTGACAACAAGGGCCTAAGGTGTATCTATGAAGATATTATGCCCTCATGAACAGAGAGTATCACAACATAAAAATATAAAAAAGGTAAATACCTGAAGCAACATAAGTAAACAATGGAATCAAATAAAGTAAAATAAAAACAAGGATAACATTAATTCAAATAATTAAAATAAAATTAAACAACCTATGATGTTATTTCATGTAATTATAAAACTAGAAAACATGGATACAAGATAGTTGTCATGACATGCTCCAAAAATTTATAATGGAAATCAAAGACTCTCCCGAGCATCACAAGCATCGGATTAGTCTTCACCTATCATGATCAATACTAAACAATAGTCCTTCAACTATTCAAAGTTGTATGACTCCATTTATCACAACCTACATTCATGTAATCTATCTTGTGTACCAAACAGAACCTGGAGATGGTGTGAGATAAATTTCAATGAGCCACCACCAATGGTTTCTATACGATTCGACCCGTGTAATGGAAATGTAACACTGTGTAGGAATTCATATATAACTAAAGCAGTAAAATGTAACTAAATACCCAAATACCGGATTCATCGCTTGGATGGTGGTAGAACATATAACCAAGTCATTATTGGATTGTACCAATTTATAAATAAGTCGCACATTATCAATGGTGATGGTTCCAAGATGTAACACAACAACCAAAATTGATAGTAAATAAGAAGTGGTTACATGGTATTCACCAAGGAATCCAAGACATCAAGGGTTTCAAAATCATTAGTAACTAGTTCTAGCTATGGGTAAGTGCATAATCCAAGTAGTATAGTCCAAGTCCTTCCATAAAAAATGCCTATAAAATCCAAGGTGATCATATAAGAAAAAATAGAGATAATCAGTGACTCGTCCCTATTGTATTTAATCATGGAATCATCTTTTCAATTCTAGATCCAAAGAGTTAATCTATGGAACACATTAATACTAAGTGAGGTATCGTATAGTGTTATTCCAGGAATCCAAGAATATAAAAGGATCAAGATCTAGGTGAGTCTCAACCTAAGAAAGTTGCATCCTTGAATTGGAATGGGGTTCCCAAGTGCTCAATGAATTCCTTAATAATAATCTAATGCATGCTCGAGTCCACCCACTCTTATGTGATAGAGGATTAATTTATAATTTCAATTGGTTCTAGCCATTCCTTTCTTTATTTTGAATAGTACAAGTAGCTTCAAACCACTAATCAAGTCGTAATTAATCAATAAGTCTATTTGGTGCAAGACTTTCCTTTCATTAGTATAAAAATTTAAAGTATCATGAAACCTCTATTAAATCCATTTATGGCATATTCAATAATTAACGTCTATTCTAATACCATCAATTAATGTGGTAAGGGGTGATATGGACATGAAACCTATAACTAATTCACATTTAATTTGTTCAATTCATATACTTAGTATATTTATAATTTCTATATCACATTTAGTTATCAAATTGAAGCACATACCTCAGGTGAGTCAAGTGGAAGTCACATGGTACATTCCATTTAGAATTACAGGATTCAAAAATCATTTATTATAATGATACATAATATTAAAATAGTAAATCTGAAGCTCACCAGAACGATGGCTCAAAAGTGTCACAATAATAAAAACTCAACTATGGCATATCATCCCAAATTGGATATTGGATGTTGTGGGTTTAGCCATAGAAAATTAATCACATATTTGGAAAGATCATATCTATACAGTTCTAATGACTTTAATCATGGATTATAAATTCAGTAAACAACCACCATGAAATCTATGGGGCCCACACAACAATTCTAAAATCAACAAACTTGAGGGTTGAGTTATAGAACAACCTACTTAGTCATGTAAAACTCTTATCCTCTAGTATCTTTTTTTGATTTGGCTTAGATCATTGAATATATAAGAAAATTTGAATAATGCTCACACCTCGATAACTACAACGAGAGAAAGAGAGACGAAGAATTGTAAAAAAGGACTCAAATGCCTACTATCGCACAACGAATATGAAGAATGGAATATCAAATAAATACCCAATGAATAATACCACTTAATCCCTAACTTTAGCCTTCAAAAAATCTCTAAAATGTGATCAATAGAGGCTAATTCCACATGAATTTGGATTAGTGTGAAATGAGGGGTTAATTAGATCATTAGTCATAAAATAGTAAAATTAACCAAAAAATAACCTATACCTAGTTTGTCTGCATAGTTTTCCAAATACTGCACAAACCTTGAATGGGAACCTGGGGAAGAGGGGTGCAACATGGTTAGGCCACACAGTTAGGAAAACCATGTTCCAACCATGAGAGATGGTTCAACATGAATATGAATTCCATTCACACAGTTAGATCTATCTATATGACCTACCCACACTATTTTATCTAACTATCTGATAGGCTCGGATTCCCCAAAGGGATGGGTTATAGCAACCAAACAATCCCCAAACACCCTCAAGACCTTCCCTAACCCACTATTCATCCATATTCAATCCAATATGTGAAAATGGAATGAAATTTAATGGATCCATACTTGAGGGAAAAACTGGGTTCTTACAGTATTCCCCCATTAAAAGAAATCATCCCCAAGTTAACCTTATAAGAGTAGAGAAATATTTTCTGAGAACAACTCTCGCCATTAGGCATTTACATCGTCCTCCCACTCCCATGTATCATCTTGCACATGGCTGTACTACAAGAACACATGTACCAAAGGGTCTGACTGGCCTCAGAGAGCATTCATGCTTTGGTCAACAATTCATAGAGGATACTCCATAATGGAATCATCAACATATTACATAACTTCGTTGGGATCAAAGGTTTGATGTGATTTTACATAATATTTTAGAATCTGTGATACATGGAAGACGTTGTACATAGAATGGTACCTCTGAGGTAATAGCAACTAATAGGCTACTGGACCGACTCTCTCTATGATATCAAACCACATTACCTAATGAGGTGACAACTTACCTTACTTATGTAACAATGTATTCCCAAGACAGGGTGATAATCAAAGGAAAACATGATCCCCAACCTCTAACTATAGAGTTCATTGATAGTGATTTACATAATATTTTTTTCCATTCAGATTAGTAGTGATACATTTTCTAATCAATTGAACCAGCTCTGAAGTCTCCTGAATGAGACAAGAACATAGTATGGTTTCTTCAGTTGCCACTATGTAGAACAATGGTGAAAAACACAACCTTCCATAAAAGGCTTCAATAAGATCAATCAAAATTGTCTCTTGAAAGTTATTATTATAGGTGAACTCAACAAGAGGGATATACTTCTCCCAATAATTTCTTAAATCAAAGACACATGCTCGGAACATATCCTCTAGAACCTGTATCATCTATTCCAATTTCCATCAGTCTGATGGTAAAAAGTTGTGCTTATGAGAACCTATGTTCCCATATATTTCTCTAATACCTTCCAAAATTGTGACGTAAAACAATAATCCTTATCTAAAATGATATTTTATGTGACCCTTTATAGTCATATAATCTCATAAACATACATTATTCCTAACTCCTCAACTGACAAAGTCTCTTGAATATGTATGAAGTGATCCAAATTTGTTAGTCTGTCACTGAAAACCCATAAAACATTTCTACCTCTACATGACCTTGGAAAACCGACTACAATTTCCATGGAAACATCTTCCCATTTGAATTATTGGACTAGAAGTGGTTGTAACTAGACTATAGGTCTCTAATGGTCCATCTTCACCTATTGATTAGTGGAAAACCTAGTGATAAAGCCCGCTATCAGACATTTTATCCTAGGCCATAAATATTGGAATCACATATCTTGATACATCTTGGAGATTCCTATTTAAACATTCCATTGAGATGAATTGGACTTACACGTGAACTCCACTATAATATCTATAGGAACCCAGACACATATAGGAATATACATGATGTCATATCTATCCACAGACCAATCCAGAGGTGGATTATATCCTAATATACTCACATGGAGAACAAAGCCATCGGGATCAGAAAACATTTTACTCTTAACCTTCTTAAGTAGGGAATAGGTAACTGCCAGAGAATATAGAAAAACTACTCATGAATATCATGAAACTGTAGATGTATCTTAGAAAATAGATCCAATAACATCCATTTATCATTGGAATCTCGTATAGCCTGTGTTTTATTTTTCTGACGAAACGCATCACTGACTATATTTTCCCTCCCATGCATATAGGCATGATCCAAATAATGGATTTTAGATATTCAACCAATCTAAGATGTCATAGGTTTAATATATTTTGTGGACAAATATATTTGAGGTTATTGTGGTCTCTGTAACGATAATGAGCTCACCCATTAGATAATGTCTCCAACAACATAATTTATTGACAACTGCTACTAGCTAAAGTTCATGTGTCAGGTAGTTTTTCCCATTAGGAATCAACTACCAGGATCCATATGCAACAACTCAATCCTCATGCATCATTACTGATCCTAAGTCAATTCCTGATGCATCATAGAATATGGTATATCCTATGACTTTCTATGGAAGTTTCAAATTAGGTGTCGAGAAAAGCCTCCCTTTAAGCTCATGAAAGTATTCCTTACATGATTTTGACCATATGAAATTGACACCCTTCATTGTTAGACTATTAAGAGTTGATATAAGGTGTCAAAAGTCCTATATAAAATTCCTTTAATATCCAGTGAGACCCAATAAACATTGTATATCAAAAAAATCATTGGATTCTCCCATGAAACTAAATCACTAACCTTTCTTGGGTCAATAGAGAAATCTTATTTTGATATGATATGACCTCAGAAGTGAAAATTTCCAATCCATATGTGCAAATTATAAAGACAGGATTAAAGCTGCTGATATACTAGTATACCTATAATGATACCAATTTGATTGGTACTATTTCTATGAGTATGAGAATACACCAATATTTCATCCACAATGAACATGATAAAATAACGAAAATAGAGGTGTTAAAATATATTCATAATATCTAGAAAAATTATGGGAAAATTCATAAGACCAAAGTACATAACTAAAAAAGATATATTCAGAATGTCTAATGGGCTAACTCACACATGATGATAACCCGGTATCAGGTCGATCATAGGGAAGTCCCAAGATCCTCAGAGCTAGTCCTAGATATAATCTATTCAAGGCAGTGGATATTAGTTTTTGAAAATAATTTGGTTCAACCATCTGTAATCCACGTATATACGTAAGGTTACATCCTCTTTCTTGGTGAAAACAAAAACAAGTGAACAACAAGAGGATGTACTTGGCCATATAAATAATTTTTCCTCTAAATCACTTATCTTTTTCCGGAGCTTTGTGAGATGAGTGGGTTTCATCCTATATGGAGGAATGTATACTAAAGATTCTCTTGTAATAGGATCGATTGTAAACTCTACCTATCTATAAGGATGTAATCTAGAAATATTATTGATAATGACATCCCTAAAATGATCCACTACTAGAGGGAAACCAGATTGATGTAAACCCTACTCATTTGTGATGATATTGACATTATGGGTGATCATTCCACCTATAATATGATGATATGGTTCTGTTCTACCAGCCTCGACATCCCACTAAACCATATTTTGATAAATTCTACCCTCTGGTGATGTAAGTGATACCGTTCAACTATAGCAGTATATAAAAGTGTGATACTGAACCAACCAATCCATCAATAGAATGACATCGAATCCTATCATATCAAGAAAAAAGTGGTCACATAGTAAATGGTAACTAACTACCTAAAAGGGATACTCCCTACACTATTGTATACCCTCCAAATGTATCCATAATGGTGTATCTACGATCATTACATCATAGTAATACTGTATATCCAGTCCATGACTCTCCAGGACAGATATATAGATAAAAGTGTTCAAAGAACCTATATCAAATAAAGAATATACTATAGTAGATTCCACTAGAATTGTACCTCGTATTGTACATGGTCCCACAACATGATCCTCAGGTAACTATTGCAATGCATGCAACTAAACGGGTCCATTTTCCCTGTCAAACAACTATACTATTGTGATCATAACTTCTTTATTGGAGATATTGGTGGTCTGGGGCCTAGCTACCACAACCACAAACTCCTTCTCGACCAGTCCTTCCTATCTACTTTAACTCCCCTCCTGACGTGGTACAAAATATCCCAGTCATGAAGGTGGAGCTAGAAAAAATTCTCTCCCACTCAAATATGGTGGAAATGTCCTGTAGAAATTATGATGACGCCCATACGACTACAAGCCACAAACTCCATTGGGTCTCTATCACAATGAGGCTTCAGGTTCTCCTACAGTTCACACTGATGACACAATATAGATCAATTTAAATAGTAACTCTGATTGTCACTCCCCTGATAACAAACCTCGAGGGTTTGTTTCTTCCATCAGGAGAACTACTAGCCTATCAGGGCACTAATCCTTAGGATATGTTTGACAATAAAGGGATAAATTGTTGGTTTAATAATTTTATGAACATTTTTATGAAAAATTGGTGTTGTATTTTTTCTAAGAATCAAAAAAAAAATATGTTATTTAGAAATGATAAAAAGTTTGGGTTGGCTATGAAATAGGTTGAATTTGGTTCTAAGAAAAGTTAAGACTGTTTGGAGGAGAATCCTAATGTAGAGAAAATCACACCACATTAGAAAAAAAAATTCATGGGTTACTAGATGAGATTATTTTTATACTATTAATTATTCCATATGTGTCACTATAGATCCTATATCATTTAGGGTGCTACTAAGATGAAGGGGATGCTGATGAACCTGTAGTACATATTATTATTTTTATAAATTCATTCCTTTGAATTTAAGTCCCATGACTAATTAAAGTCTATATTCACTCTCCAGAATTCCTTCATCACCTGTATGTAACAATATGAGACTAATTCATCACACATGATAATTTTTCAAGGTTTATCCTCGATGTGAGATCCTTCACCTCATTGTGATATACTTATGGTTGTTTGATATATTTTATTGTTATAATAATATATAGGGATTAAAAATTCATATAATTAGAGCACATTTTTTTTGAAGGGATTATCCACTTCTCTTTATAGGAATATATAATCCAATTTCCACTAAAATAATATATGTCATTCTGTATAATTATATAACTAGCTCTTCAAGAAATCATCCTCACTCTATAAATTAAATATGATCTTCCAAGAAACATGCACATGTTTAAAAATCGATGATAAGATGATCTTTTTTAAAGACTTTGCAACTAAGATATTGAAAATAAATCAAAATTCCCACCAACTTCCCCTCATAATCCTTCAGGATGATCTCATCATGAATGAACGAATGCACACTTGAGAGTGATATCCTACCTAACTAAAAGTTAATTACTATAATCAAAATTATTTGGAACCAATTTCCTTGTCCACTTCAAACGATCACAAATACAATGTAGGTTATCTCTTGGATTCTCCAAGTCCTCGATATATATGATTATCATAGTTGTAGATTATTGAATTCTTCTCCATAATTCTTGAGCATAATTATCTCCTTCATTTCTTCTTTGTATATTCATATGATAAATATGAATCATGTATTAATTTTTTTTTCATAAACTCCCTCTCATTAAAATATATTGGTAAAAAATTGATCAAAAAATATAAGTAAATTCTATGAACATTAATTTCCAATATTTGTATGTCTAAATCTCTAGTAATTTCAATCAAGATTCTTTTCATTTCAATTTCTATTAAAATCACAATAAATTTTCGTAAATTTCGTTCTATATACATCCAAAAAATGAATGTTTACATTATTTAAGTTCCTCTATATAAGAAAGATATTAGGAAATTAAATTACAATTTAGAGCCCAACTGATTCATTTTAATCATTCCATAAGATAATTGAATGAGTTATGATGTGAAGGTATCTTGAATTGATTCATGATGAATTTTGAAGGATCGTTAAAAAATACCATAAAGAACTAAGAATAAGAATCATATAAATAAATGTGGCTTCAACTTCTCCATATTTATCATAATATTTGAATTCACTGTAATCCCATTAATTTTATTACATGAAATTATCCTACGTGAAATTATCTTAAAACAAATTTTCCTATATATAGGACATTTTCATTATTCATATGATAATTCTCTTATACATATAATATATTACACCAATTTTTTTCACATGTATGATATTTGACTTATGTGTATGAAAATCCTATTACATGTATAAAATTTCATGGCATGAAGATCATTTGTCTTTAAATTTACTTGGTTCACAATCCAGATATGATAACTATGAAATTTTTAGAATTAATAACCGGAAAAATTATCTTATGGATCTAAAATAAATTATTTAGAGTATATCATATTATAGAAATATTAAATTTCATAATGTAGTTAAATTCATAAGTATTAAAAAGTCATATGAGATCAATGAAAATATAAAACATCTAGATATAATTCATACACCCAAACCCAAATGCCTTATGACCATAAGAAATGTCCTATGGGAAAAATGTATTATGACCAGATTTAATAACATGTAATTTCCATATTACTTAAAGTGGACTCAAAATAATCCAAAAAATACTTCTAAATGTTCACAACATATATCTCATATATGATGGACAATGAATAAAAATTATTTAATAATTTCTAGGACACTTCAATCTACCCCTTTGGATTTTTTCTCATCCCATATAACTCGTTCTCAATATCATCTTAAAACATAAATTTTAATTCAGGAAACACCAAATCACATGCACTTTTAAATTTAAAACATCTTGACACCACACCACATGTTAGTGTAGTGTATTTTAAATATCTCCATGTCCTGGTGACAACAAATATTTTGACAAAATGATAGATTGTAATACCCCTAAATCCGTGAACTCGCCACTTTAAACTAACTCACCCATTTACATAACAAATATAGTCATAAAAATATAATGATTTAAATACCCTTAGTAAACTTTTAAAAAATGTATTTAATAAAATAAAAGTGAACTTACTTCTCTCCCTTTAACCATATAATACATGTCTAATAAGGGGGTCTTCTCAATGATTCTGAATGATGTGGTAGGGAACAATGACCAAGGATCAATCAGAAGAACTCAAATATATCCTTTGGGAAAACCTTATTGAAATTATCTACAAACTTATCTTGAGTACGAATAAATTATATATTTGTGTCACCATTGTAAACCCATTATTTTAAAAAAATTACAACTTTATATATAGGCATAGACCATTAGTATTGCACTATATTTTTAGAATGGTCTATACCACTTTTATTATTACAATAAATATGAGGGTTATTTCAAAATTCACTAAACAATTCTATGGATACTATTTATTCCAAATAATTTTAGTGTAATCACTATTATCATAACTATATTTATCTTTAGTTAATCATTGTGTGACTAAGATATATTTCTTATAGTTCAATCTTACATATCTATATCATTAACTATATGGATTATTTTTTAATAAATAAATTAAGAAACTAAAAAAATGAAATGAAAGGACACGTAATGGTTGTCTAAAGTTATTAATACTAAGCATGTATTACAAAAGAGATTATTTTAATAATAATAAAATGATACAAAATAAGTGAAAATTTGTAAAGGAAAATGTTTATCACTTTTAGAAACCAAGATTCCTGCTACCTTGTTACCCTCTTTCTTAGAGTGAAAAATATATATATTCCATAAAATAAATTTTTTATATTCTAGAACGGTATATGATATAGACTAGAGAACATAGTAAAGACCATACAGATAGTTCATAATCAAGGATTAATTTGATTCAGTCACATAAAGGGTGTGTTATTGTCTTTGAAAATAGAGGGTCTAGTTTGGAAGGAATGACTATCAAAAGAAAGAGGGTTTCTAACATCATATAAATATAAATAAATCCAAAATCATCAAACCCATGACATGATGGATATGGTCTCACCACACATAATACCATTTGAGAAGGATACATCAGAATTTTTCTTAAAACCATATGTGTGGGGTCCTTTTAACCCATTGACTAGAACTATCAATAGTAGGACATCGAGTGTCCTGAAAGAGGATAAGTTGGTTCTATAGGGAAAAGTATGATCTGGAATCCTCAAATTAAAGATCCATGTCATGTATTGATGTAGCCACTATAAGTTTGAGACACTAAAAATTACATGGAACTACAATATGACGGCTGGAATTTTAATGATCCCAAATACCCCAACAACAAGTTAACAAAGTCACATTGTGAATAGAAACATTTGTGGAAGAGTGGTCCATGACATTAAACCAAGATTACATTCAGATATCAAAGGATGAGAGGAAATGGGTAATACCCATAAGTTCTCTATAGAAAGACAGATGATTCTGAATGTATCAAAACTGCCCAGTGGGCCTATGGCCAACTCAACTTCTTTCAAATTCAATAGATTATAAAAATTTACATGAAATGAATTAAATGAACAATTTTTTTACCTATGAATATTGATATTATTTTTCAATGGAATCATGGAATTATATTTTTCACTAGGACCAAGAGAGGATCGTTATTTGACACATTTATTTATCATCCATAGGTTGTTTGATTTTATATTTAGTGTGTTGATGATGACCCAGTATAGGGCCCCTATTGTTATAACCAACATGTGATCTTTGATCTAGGAATGTCACTTATGCTACTATAAATTCTAGTGCATTGGTACTTATTTCATTATGTCATTACATTGATCGCATCCTTGGTAACTTTTGGCGAGAAAGGTTCATTGATTTATCATTCCATCTAGAGTGAAATGGAGGAATATAAAATATCTCCAGATTGAGATAAGACCGAAGAGATTTTCATCATTGAGAGATAATTCACTAGGGAGGTGAATGTATTTAATGAAAACTAACCAGTCATTACTCTCAAAATATTATATTTATAGAATAGGGATGGGATTTCATATAAGTTAATTGCACAAAGGACCATAATAATATATTAAACCCAAATTTTACCCCATTACATATAAATTAATAAAAAAAATATTTTTCCATGTTTTGTATTTATCCACAAAATTATAAATATTATTAACAATCTTGTACATAAATATTTATCAACAGACCAATTACTAAGTTTTCTCATCCTCCATGACATTTATTGAATTTCTAAACAAACATCATAAATAAATATTATATTAATGGTCTAGAGAATAAAATATTTATTTTAATATTCACATAATTATATAAATAATTTATTACCTAGAGAATAATAAGATATAAATATTGTTCAATAAAAATATATATAAATATTATATTCATTTCCTGATGAATAAAATATTTATTTTAATATTCACGTAATTAAATAATTTATTTATTAAGGAATAAATAATTATTTATTACCTTTCAAATAAAAATAGATAAATAAATAATATATATTCATGTAATTAAACTATTACCATATTAATAAATATTTATATCGTATATGGGATGAGTTAATAACACCAAAATAAATATTACTTCTCAGTCAATAGAATAGTATTAATTCAGACTATTATATATAACAATATTTAACAAAGATTATAGAAAAACAAAATCCGGTGTGACTCTATAGTCCATGTCTTCAGAAGAATTAGGTGGGATTATCTAAATTTGAAGATTAATATCAAATAGTGAGTCCAAACACCAATAGAGGAATATGATATGTCACCAAAACAACAACAAACACATACTAATGATCACTATGTAATGTAATCCATTTATTATTATATCTCATAAAGCATTTTTCATACTCATGCAATCAATATATATAATTGGTGCATCTTTATTTGACTATATGAAATAAAAATTTCATTATACCATGGTCATAGAATTCAAATGTGACTGTTCCATTTCAATCAAAGGGTTGATAAATCAACTTTCATAAAGATGGAAGGCACAAACCCATCCTTTGATTATTCATTAATAAAATGTAATTCTTGATGCACCCAATGTAATCAACTTCTACATTAATTATATTGACATGGTTTAGGAAAATACATCTAAGTGAATGAGTTATGACATGTGCTAAAAATGATCAAAAATTATATGGTCTATTATGCACATTCACATATCGAAATATCTAATGACATATAAATATGAATAACTCCTACATGTGGTTTTCCCCATAATCTTCTATCTTATATATTACCATGTGAAGAAATCATGAGATAAAACCTTATTTTCTTATGATAATTTTCATTAAATAGTCAATATACTCTATGTCCCTTTGTAAAATGTTATCTAACAGTATAGAAATATTTAAGGATATGATCATGAAACCCCATGGTTCTCATCAGAGATAAGAAATTATATGTAATTTTCAATGTGACGTATATTTATTACATTATTAAATTAATTTTATGAAATAGAATATTCAATATGTGAAAAATTATCAACAATAAAATTCTTTAATATACATGAAATCTAATGTAAAAAATAGTTGATTATACGTTACCAACACTAACAAAATCCAACTTTCACTAGATCAAATTTCTAACTACTAGTTAGTTCTCATATATTAGGCAAGATTTTTTAATGTATGGTTATATCTACTAGGCCTACCATGTTTACATGAACATGATTAGTAATGGAAAAGGTCTCTATGTGAATATTTTTACTATGATATGACTACCTTGAGGAAAAATCTCTAGTAGTGATATTACTGAGTATCCACCTATTTTTCCTTTTTTTGATCTTGAAATCTTAAATGAAATACATATTCAGATATTATCATAATAATGATAAAAAAATTATATTATGTGAAACAAAAAATAGAAACAACACATTTATAAAACACTTGTTAAACTTACTCATAAGCCACAACATACATGAATGTTATTGTTACAGAATACATTATCTCAAATAAGATTTTTTTTCATATAACCATAGATGTTTTGTGATACTAGATCAAATTTAACTAAATAAAGACAAGTGTTGAATTATCTTGGTCCCTGGTATTCCCACTTCTCTAAAAACTAGGAACTTATCCAGTTTTACTTTTCCTTTTACTGTTAGAAAGTTACAAATTCATGTTGAGGATGTTATATTAGATATATTTTATATTCACATACCATGGATCATGCATCAGTAATGTAAAATGTTAATACATATCAAATAATATGAGATAAATTCACGGCACTTAATCTTGTAAAATTATTTTAATTTTGATGTTCTCTTTCTGTGCCCTTGCATATTCTACTGGAAGGATTATATGCCTCCAACAATTTTGTCTTTTGTTTTCTCAACTTGTGTTTTCCCGAACATTGTTAATATATTTACAATGAATTGATTTAGCCAAAATATGGATCTATTTTTAATGACCATATTGATTATTCACAATAAAATGGTAAGACATAAAAAAAATTCCATATATTATCAATATATTTTCCTTGAAAACATATATCACCCCCACTAACCTGTTGGAGAAACATGTAAATTATTATTTTCCAAAGGAATATTCTATGATAAAAATTCATGATTTATCCTTATTTGAATTTATGGAATTAAAATGTATTATTGGAATTTTTTTTCACTATCCTTTTCTAGTTATGTATTGTCAACACATACCTGAGGGTCTCCTTTTGTTCTCACCGTATAGATATATGATATAAGGATTCCTCTAAATGAGTTGGTCTTGACAATAAATAATCCAATATGATGATCATAAAATTATTCTTTGTCAAATAGAATTCAAAAGTATTTTATTATTAGTGATTGTTGTATAAGTTCCTTTAAATACTATGCCTTTGAATAATAAATCATGCCTTACTGGTAGTATCTTATACTTTCCATGAACAGTTTCTCTTGAATAATCACCAATGATATCATGTCCTAGAAAAATTTGAAATATAGTGTCTTGGAATATTGATATGTGGAGGCCATTACTTGAATTTATATATACATGTAAGCCTTTGGATATTTTAATTTTATAATTATTTTATGGAATATGCATTCCAAAATAATAATATATTTATCACCCACTAAGGTGACTATAAACTACCTCTTAGGTTATGAATTCTTACATAGTATATGTCTCTAGAACTTTTCCCCATACAAAGCTCATTCAAGACCAATATTCCTATTCCAACTCATGTGTATCTATATACTTAACAGATAGAGGTTAATTATTCTCCCACTATCATTAAATTCATATGTTTTTTCTTGGAAACATAATTGGTCTTTTCAAAATATTAATATCCTTTGTAGATATAAGATTATTAACTAAGTCATACCTAGTGTGTGATAGTTATTTCTAGCTAAAGATTTCATTTAATAAATGGTTTTCAATAAAAATATTTGGTTATTTCCTCATAAAATATTATCATATCGTAATTTACTTTATATCTATTAGTTAATATGGTTGTAATTTTGTTAGTTGTTCCACTGCTATTTTAAAAACATGTGTTTTAAAAAATTGGGGAAGATTTTATATATATATATGACTCATAATCAATGTTCATTTTACTTCATCACAATATTGGTATATATAAGGAAATATATGTTTTGGAATACCATTACCCCACATATATGATCAATAATTTCTTGGATAATATGTTCTTTGACAATAAAAATCATGGGTTTAACTATCATCACAAAATAAACTCATTTAATCCACTAATAATTTTAAAAAAATTTAAAGGAATATTAAGAAGTATATGAACATAACTCTAGCATTTAAATAGTTCTTATGGCATTATTGAACTAACACTAATAAAATTGTGATGTACCATTATATATAACTGTTTATATATCCAAACCATTATATGTAGATTGTTAATATACCTAGTATCTTAGCTAAATAAAGACTAAAATACTTTTTTGGGTATAAATAATTCAATTAGTTTTTGTTTTATTTGAAAAATATTTATCTAGAAATAATTAGGTAAGAGTCCTATATTTTATATTCATCATTCATTGAAATGGATATCTTTGATTCAAGAGTTACTGAACTATTATTTTAGAACAAAGTACCATGAAAACATTTATTCCAAATTTGAAATAATTCCCCATTGAGTTTATCATGAGAATGAGAAAAATGACTTAGTAATATGCATTACAAACTAAAATCAATACATTCTAGCAATTTTAAAGTTGTTTCTTCTAACAAATGATATAAAAATCATCCTTTCTCAGCCTCCAGTATAATTAACCATTATTATAATACTTACAAACATTCTTAATTCAAAGAAGGGAATATATATATAAATTATATTTAACACCCAAAAAATCCAATGTAAATATTTTATTCAATGATAAATTTGAATTAAGTTTATAATTACATCTACTTGAGTTTATTAGAATTCTTCAAACAGAAATTTGATTCCACATGAGAACTGAATAACCTTTTATTTATTTTCATCCCTATGAATTATTTATCTATTTGAAAGATATTGTTAAGAAAAAATTATATTTAAAATTCTAGGATCTTATCAACTTTTTATTCCAATATTTACACCATTATGATTTGGTAAATAAGTTTCCACCAAACAATATTTTATAAGTGAACTATAGACAAAATGATTTATGAGTAGTTTCCCCATACTGATTATCTATAATGGGATAAATAAATAGAAACTTGTTGTAATTTATGATTATATGATATTAATAGTTAATATCCTATATAATTTTAAGCATAAAATTAAAAATGGACTTCAAAATTTTAATTCATGGTTATAATATAATCATATTCTTTATAATAAATACTAAAATAATATTGTGAGACAATAATTTTTATTTAAACATATAATTATTCTTATTATGATACGAAATGAAAGATATCATGGAGTAATAAACCTCTATATATATTATACAAGCATCCTTTTACACCTCCACATGGTGGGATGATGATCTGGTTTAGATAATTCCATCACATACTTCAAATTATCTAATAGAAAAGTAGTGTAAAACATCGATTGCACTTTGGGAAGATTTTTCATGTTAGAAATTTCTATTATTTATGTAATGATAATATTTTTAATGGATTTAAATTAAAATTTTAAGAAAGAATTAAAACATATGTTTAAAACATTTCATTATTAAAAAATGTGTGAGTTGAAAAAATTATTATCATTATATTAAGTCTCCCACTTTTTTATCAAGTCTCAAAGGCCCCCAATATAAACCATAGAATGTCATGTCATGATTAAATTCAAGTGGAAAGGATCTATATCTATCTATTTATTATCCATACTATAAATATTAAAACCATGTAAAGTTGTTTAGTTTGGAATTATTTCTAACCACAAGCTTTCATTTCATAATTCCATTGAGTGGATTACCTAATTCTCAAATCTAAACAAGGATTTACTCAATACATTCCTCCATATTTTCATTTAATATTTTATGCCAATTAAATTCATTCTATGCACTGTTATGATGACCCATTAACTTAATTAAGAACCCCTGATAATTAAACGTTCCTCCAACTATGACTTAATCTGTCACATTAAAAAATTTGTTTCTTAATTCATATAATAAAAGGTGTAATGACATAAAATTTAAATGGGGTATTTTATTATTATGGGTAAATTTTATTATTTTATATTTTTTCAAGTCTTGTAAATATTAAGGGGATTTTAATTAATTGTTATCCAAGTAAATATATAATATCTATTTACATTCCTTTTAGATTAATTTTATATTTTTATATTAATTCATTAATATTGTTACCATGGTCTTTCATCCATAAAATAAATCATGCAATAGACAGAAATAAAATAAATAAACCATGGAAGGATCATGAGATTGAAATAAAAGTTTTTTTATTGATATGAAAATAAATAAACCATTGAACTTAATAAAAAACACATTTGATCCATTATTGTCTTGAGTTTGCATCATTCTTCCTTTGTCTTGTGTGTATCCTTCATATTTTTCACATCGAATCAATCTAGATCCAACTCTATCTTCCTATGAGATCCATTATTAAAAAAATTTACTTCACTCATAGGTCTAGGGAACCAGAAATGGGGTTTTTCATAAAAGAAACTTTGGGTATGTGGGACCATACATAATAAAGATGGAGAGATGAATCATTGATTCTCAATTTAACCTAACAAAATAACTAAAAAATCATTCAATAATTAAATTAATGAAACCATATATAGACATATGTTAATATAAGACTATAATCATCCACTTGTGAAATAATATAGATTTAATATGTTTATCTAGTATTTATTTTGATTAATTAGTTTTTAAGATAAAATTCTTTCAAATTAATTGAATTAATTATCAAATTAATAAATTAATTTATTTTATCTTAATCCTTATCTAATATAGTTGGGAGATACCCATCCTCTATAACTTTAAATAAATTAATTTTTCATTAAATTAATAATGTGATTGGCCTATAATTGGATAAAAAATGTCATTTACCCATCTAAACAACCAGACATGGTTGATGTTTCATAAAATAAACTAACATTACATATTATATACAAAATATTTGATGTAATTTAATTGTGTGTAATGTCAAATTAATGAAATATAGAACACGTTAAAATTATAATGCATGTACCAATTTAATGAACTTAGAGTATATTGTATGTGATGACAATGTAAGACTTGTAGTTACATCTTTTACATGGAATTAATTAGGAATTTAAGTTAACATAAAACATAACAACTAGTGTGTACCATCAATTTATTAGCATATAGACTCATACTAATGAGGATTAATAGAGTAATTAGTTAATTTATTTTATGCATTAATTAATTAACATGTTGTACATCTTGGTATGAAATTTATTCAATATTAATAGATAAAAATCAATTATGCCTCATGGATTTAATTACCCTATGTATGAATTATGTATATTCCTTGGAAATTAATTACAGCACATTTATATTAAATGCATTGAAAGTGAATTAATTAAACCATGTTTATATTAATCACATCACATGTTTATTAATTACCATGTGTGTGAATAAATTTCTCCTTGTTTAAATTAATTTCCCCACATGTGATATAATTATGAGGAATGTGAATTAATTTCACCATATTCCAATAAATTCCATTATGTTTGTATTAATTGGATTTTATGTGTATTAATTACATTCTATATAAATTAATTATACCACATGGGATTTAATTAATTACATTACTCTTTTTGACAAACCAACCACCACATCCTGTGGGGTTACAAGGTATATTGGTGAGTTATATGTCATATAACCATGCAAATTGTGTGCCACCTAGGGATAGTTCTTCAAATTTCCATCATATATTGTTGACATATCCAGTTATAAGAGTGATAAATTAGTAGGAAAATATGAGATATCAACAATAATATTATAAGAACAAATTTCTTGATGTGAATAATATATTTTAAATTTATAATGGATCAATAATAAATTAATAATTTTAAATTGAATGAGACTTCTCAGATACCACTTGGTAGTTATGGATGCAGAGGAAGTGTTTGGTTGGTCAATAAAAAATTAAAATTTCAAACAATTCAATAGTACATTTACAATGTAGTTGATGTTAATCCCATAACCATATAAATTTTTTTTATTGAATATTGAAATGTTTTTTAAAATGAACCATGAGAAGATCTTTTTCATGTTATTTTATAACAAATTTAATATATATAATAATGAAATACTTTGATATTGAGTTATTTCATTAATTTATGAGTTTTTATTCAAATTTTATTCTATATTATTATAATTTTATTACTAAGGACTCAAATTAGATCACTTCAAAAAATTATCAACACAAAAATCATGAATAAAAAACATCACTAATAGTACTCAAGGGGATAGCATGGTGGTACCTATAATCTTGAGTCTCTCCTTTGATCCTCACCATTATCCATTAAGTTTGTAAAATATTTTACCTTGAAATCACCAACTTGAAACAAATAAAGGATGAGAGAATCTATTGATCTTGAGAGAAAACCCTATGGACATTATTTATTGGGAGAGAATTATCTAGGGATGATAATGTAGTGCCCAACAACCAATAATTCACAAATCATATAATAATATATTTATTAATCCATATTTAGGGTTTCATATTATTTATTTTCACAAAATATCCCTTAAAAATAAGTTAATACCAAAAGAAACCCCATAAAATTTGAAATAATTATAATATGTTTTTATTTCATGGTTTGCACTAAATTACATAATTAAAAATATTATTACTATTTAGTAAATAAATATTTATCACATGACCAATTTCCATGTCCACTCATCCTACTTGAAAATTTTTAATTCTTGAATAAACATCATAAATAAAACTTATATTCACTCTTTGACGAATAAAATATTTATTTTAAATCCATGTAATTAAATTATTTTTTTATGAAAAAAGAATTATTTATTACCTTGAAAGTGAAAAGAGATAAACATTATGAATTTAATAAATAGATAAAATATTATATTCATAATATGGAGAATAAAATATTTATTTTTATATTCCAGTATTACAATAATTTGTTTATTAATAAATAAATACTTATTTACTATATTGTGAATAACAATCTATGAAAAAATATTACATATTCACCAAATTAAACAATTAAATTATGAATAAATAATTATTTAATATTTTAAATAATTTAATATCTCATAAAAATTATTAATTCTCAGTCCAGAGAATAATATAAATTCATGTATTTAAATATAAATAATATTTAACTTAAATAAAAGAAAACACTTTGTGTGTGACTCTTTACGCATCTCCCATATTGTCATTGTGCAAGATTACCTAAAGTATAAGATTACTATCTGGAAACTGATTAGGGAACTCATATTGGAAGAGGATATGCCACAATATCAACAATCACATCAGAATGATCATTGTGCAATATAGTCAATTTCTCATGATATCTAATCTAGTATATTTCACACTTTTGACATCAACCTATATCTAGGATGAATCATTCTTGGACTATATAAATTAAACATAAAATTACACAATGTCCATGGTATTTTAATTTTATAGTTTCATTTCAATTAAAGGCTCATATATCAACCTCCATAAATATGGAAAGGAGACATCCTTCATTAACTTATTTATTAATAACACATCATTCATGATGCACCCATTATACCCAACTTCAATATAAATTTTATCATCATGGATTGTGAAAATAAATCTAAGTGTTCAAGTTATGACATGAATTAATAATAATATTAAAGTATAGGTACCATTAAAATCACACAAAAATCAAAATATTTAAATACAAATATTCAGGTACAATGCCTATTGGAAAGAATGTTCTCATAATCTCCCATTATATAGATTACCAAGTGTGAACTTCCTATGATAAGGGATAATATTATTATGAGTACCTATACCTAATAGTCAACATATCCTATGTCTAGTCATAGAACGGTCTCCCTTCATAAACCATTGTTGAAGGATATCATTATAAAACTTCATGTTTTTCCTTAATGTGGAGAACTACTATGACATTTTCAATGAGACATATATTCATGTACAATATCAAATTAATTTTTAATTTAAGAATATTAAATATATGGTATGGTATTTATATTAAAATCTATGAATATAAAGGAAATAAAAAGTATTAATTAGTTTATTTTAGAAAACCAGCTCAATCAAAGACCAAATGAACATTCAAAAAACACTATACATGAATAAGTGCAATTCGATCTGCATGTTGGGTTCGGTATAATATTAACACCTAAATTCAATTATAACACATATATGTTGTATGAAAATATCATTATAAATATACTAGTATCAAACCTACCATTTTTTGAAGATGAAATTAATCAGTATTGAGTTATCCTAGTGGATTTTCCCAAAGGATTATCCACTTTTTGAGTTTTAATTAAGGAATAATAGTAATTAATTGAAAAATAATTAAAGATAGAATGAATAAAAAGTCATCAATAATCATCTAAAGTGTGGAAGATAAAATTTAATAGAACTCTTACATCTATATCTAGTATGCTGTTAGGGAAGTATGGATGATCCTTATACATTCTGAAGTTAATTTACAAGGTTTGGTAATAGGAAAAATAAATAGTATTCCACAACCAATTTTCAAACTAGAAATATATATTCCGCTTTAAAATAATCCATCATTAGTTCTCAAGGAGATGTTTGATGTTACCTCGAATACTTCTTTTATGAACGAAGATAAGGTGAGCGAGAATGGATGGAATACACAACTATCCCCCAAGAGAAAAATTATACATGAATTGGATCTTCTATCATCATAATCACCTACATAATAAATACATACGAATCTATAAATATTAAAATTATTTCATTTCTTGTAAACCTTTCTATATATCTCATTTTCTTAAGTATATTTGAGAACTCTATGGGTAGAAAATTTGTTACTCCTTGGGGTCACATTGATCTGTTTCATAGAGACTCATTGTATATAAGATATATGTTCTATAATCATTGATGTAATGGAATATTCTAAACAGTTTTCTTAATTCTTTTTGAATGATACTCTCGCTTTCATCATACTTATAAACTTAGATTTTAAATTGAATTGGTTTAAATATTATATTTAACTTCTCAAACTCAAAATTTGTAAATAATTCCCTAAAATACTTCTATTATAATACAAAAAATATAATTTTTACATTTTAGGTCTTTTAATCCCAAGAACTATCTTATATCACTAGTGATCAATATCTCAAATTATTATTTCATTTTGTTAGAAGAAATTATAACAAGAATCGTTAAGATCACCCTTTAAAAAAATATCATCAATATATATGATTATAAAATCTCTACCTATTTTAATTTCTTTGATATGTAGGTTTTTTTCCACTATTAATTTGATGAATTTTAATTCCCTTATGTAGTTGTCTGGTCTTAAATATCCTCCCTATTGGGCTTGTTTGATGAAATATATACCCTTATTCAATTTTCAAAATCTATTTTCCATCATTATGAAGCCCAAAACCATATAACTACTCAATATAATTCTATTTTTCAATCTCTCCGTTTAATGAGGTTTATTGAACATCAATTTCATAAATTTTATACAACTTATAATCAATAAAAACAAAAAACATTCTGATAGATTCCACTCTTATGGCATGTTTAAAAATATATTTAAATTCAATTACCTCTAATTGGGAATAAACATTGTAAATAAATATCTCCTTCTATATTATCACATCACCTTTTTAATTGTTTTAAATAACCAATTTTTTCTAATGAAATTTTTGTCAATAGAGGGATGGGACAGAATCCTTGAGCAAATTTCTTCCAAGATGTCCACCTTGATTCTAGGAATATTGGTAATCACTTCTTATCTATTCTCAAGATCTATAATCACATCATGGAATCCATAAATATATATTGGAAACTCTTTCTGGAAAATATGTTTCCAGAATCATCAAATAAAAATGGCCTATTGATGAATATAAATCTAGAACATGATCAAAATCATGATCTTACATCAAAATATATGGAAATATCTTTTTTAGAAGTTCCAAAAGTAGAAGATATACCCAAAGCAGCTCCCATGAAACTTTTTATTTATATTAAACAATAGGATAGAAGTTTTTACATCATCACTGATCTTGAAGCCCTTTAGAAAATGCTCAATATGTGTATGTTCTCTATTTTGGGGTGTATTTGATATCATAAGGGGGAAACCATGGCCTATTATAGATTTCAAGTCCAAAATATCCCACTTTTGGGGAAAAGAAATTGGAAACTTGTTCAAATTGGATGAGGTTATCATCATATTATTCTTGGATCTGACAGTGATATGAGTTTCATTTGGATGCTTGGAAATTTGTAACTACATCATATTTTTTACATTCATCTGAATGAGATATTACCTTTTATTATTTTAATAAAATATAATATATATAAAAATTTGGTTCATGATTTATGGATTAAAATAAATTTTTTACACTCAAATATTCTTAATTAAATTGATTTTTGTATCTGTTTTTCTTTGAAGATTGATCAAAATAGTTTGAATGGGGAGTTAGGACTTTATGAAAGAGTTATGGTTGAATCCAATATTTAATAAAAAATACTGAAAGTCATAAGGTTTTTTTATAATGAAAAAATTCATATATCATGGTTTAATATGAGTACAACCCTCTGTTATATAAGGAATGTAGAATAATTAAGCATTCTATTTCAAATTACATGGTATTTCAAAAGTAGGAGAAACTAACTCTGAAAATGAATGGATGGATATTAAAAAATTTACAATGGGAAAGGACACTATGATTGATAAAGTCAATCCCTCTAAAAATAACCATGTTGGAAATTGGGTAAAAACAGGTCATCATTCCTAACTCGAAAGCTAAATCTGGAAAACATTAAAATTATTTGGTTGAAGAGGAAAAGAAGGAATCTTAAGATGAGATCATTTCTTGTGAAATTACTACGGATTTATAGGATATTTTCTATCATACCCAATATGAGGATTATATTGAATATTTAAATAATATCAATTATATAAATTCTATTGTTTATATTTTTATTTCTACTCAAGATATGGGAAATTATTTACATAGAAACTCTGGGCTCCTATAGTTGAAGAATGATCCATAAGATTCATATATTGTTAGGACTGTGGAAAATAAATCTTATGAAGAAAAACCCCCAAACGATATACCTGAAGGAATAATTGATTTATTTCAATAGTTCCATTCTAATTCTAAATTCACATATGAAGTACTTGTATTGAAAATACTGGTCTTATCAAAACAATCTTGAAAATTTAATAGTTCTATTTCTCCTAAATATGATCTTACGAAGAACATAACACATGAAACTGTGGATCTATTGTAGGCTACTAATATCTATATCCATGGTGTTCTCATAGTCTATCAATCCAAATAGGATTATCTTTTTCAACAGTACACCTAATATTTGAATAATAGCCATGAGAACCAGACATCTAAGAATATCTCTTTTGATGATCACATGACTCTTATTGGTCTAAAGGTTGGTAAATTTAATAATAATTATTTTTTTGATTCTTCTGTTGTAAAAAAAGATGATGATTATTATGCTTGTAGTGAAAAAATATCTAATACAAACATAAAATTCAAAAGTAGTAAGAGATCTAGAAGTAAAAAATAAGGGGGTTCCAAAACCCAACATAGGTTCAAATGAAAATCCTTTACTGGAATTGTTCGGGCATTGTAATCCCCGACACTATCAATTTCTTAAAAATATTTATCCACAAACAAAAACCAAATATTTTTTCTGTTTCCTATCCTAAGATTAATTTTTCCATTGTTTTTCTTAGTTTTAAATATAAATTATATTTTTATTGGTACTATCATTGATAATTATTCTGTTGAATCTCATTGGGAATTTTCACATTCCACATTGAAAAATGTTTATTCTATTAAAGTTGAAGACTTTATTTTCACTTTTGATGTGGTCTTTAAATATTACCACATGTATTGTTCCTTTATTTATGAAACAAATATATACCCAGATAGAAGATTTATTTTGTAGAAATTTTCCATTTAATGTTGCGGAATTCATGATCAGTGTATCATTATTGGGGATTTTAATTCCATCCTTAGACCGAGTGAAAAAAAGTGTTTGACTCATTCCACAATATTTTAATGGGTGATAAAATCCTACATTTAATATGATAATTTTATTGAGATCATCTCCTTTGGATCCAGGTATACTTGGTATAGAAGGTAATAAAACTGATTTGTAGCTAGTAAACATGATAGTCCTTTTCTAAAAAACAATTCTCTAATAAGTGGAATACTATCTCATGCACTACCCTTCCTTGATTAAATTCTAATCATCATCTAGTTTTGGTTATCCTTTATATTATAATCTAAAAAACAATCCTTTATTGAAGATTTAATAATTATTGGGCCTCTATTTCTGAATGTGGTGACATTGTTAGAGAGACAAGTAATTCTATGAATTATAGAAATGATTCTTTCACTTTTATTATGAAAATAAAATTATTAATGTCAAAAAAAGTATTGTGTGAAGAAAAATCCCAAAAAAATTTAAATGATGTTACATATTTGTAAGATAATATTAATCATATACACAATGCCTCTATAAACATGAAATTTTCTTCATATTTTCTACAAGAAATTAACTTTTCTAACTAACAAACCTCTATTCTCTCTATAAAGTATAAACTTCTAAAAGAGATCTTTAAAACCAAATGGATTAAGTATAGAGAGAGAAACACAATGTTTTACAACTCTCTCAAAGGTCTATGAAATCATGTAGGCCTATTACCTTTCTAAATCATGGAGAATATATTTTTTGTAATGTGGAATGGCTTATTAATCATATTGTTTTTTATATTAGAAATATTTTCAATAGTATATAGCTTAATAAGGATTTAATCCCTAAATTTCTCACATACATTGTAAAAAATTATGAAAATAATTTATTTCACTTGTGTCTATCTTGATTATGAGATCAAAGAAGCGGTCCTTAGCCTGAATCAAGATAGTGCCCTGGGAGAAGTCGATTTTCCTTACATTTTTTTCATCACTACAGGGATATCATTCTTCTAAATGTTTGTAAATTGGTTTAATTAATCTTTTCTTAAAAAACCTTTCCCCATGACCTAATTTTCCTTTTCAAATCCATAATTCCCAAAGTGTATAATGATTTTGTCATTTTCGTTTTAGACCTACATATCTTATTTAAATACATTACAAAATAATTTCCATGATTTTTGCAAATAGACTTTCTATAATTCATAATAAAATTGTCTGCAAGAATCTATTTGGTTTTTCAGTGGTATAAACATTCAAAATTATATCATCTTGGCCAATAAATTCGCCAATATAATAAATAAATCAAATTGATTAGGTTTCATTTCTTTTTAACTATAAATTGTAAAGTACATTGATATTATGTATTGGATTTTTATATACAAGGCTCTTCAAGGATATAGTTTCATTAATATTTTCATATTACAAATAAAACTCTTTTTTGCTCTACTCACATCTTTGTTATTATCAATGGCTCTCTTAAGGGTTATTTTAATTTCACAAAAGGACATAGATATGGATACACCCTATCTTTTATCATATTCTCTACTGCTGAGGATTATTTAAATAGGCTTATCCCACATTTAGAAATCAAGTTAAACATAATATAATTCTTACCTCAAGAAATAAATTTTTTCCTTGTCATCACCTTTATGTGGATTATATTATCTTGTTTTTATAACAGTTAGAAATTAAATATTCATAATTTAAGGCTCTCTCTTTCACATTATGAATCTGTTTTAGGTAAAACTGTAATCTAGAGTAAATTCATTATTTGATTGCGAAAAAGGTTTCCAAATGCTAGAAAAGTTAATAACATGAATGAATTAATTAGAAAAGAGGACTCTCTTCCATTCACCTATCTTGGTGTCCCTATATTTTGGGGAATTCATAAAATTAGTTACTTTTCCAAAATAATTGATAAAATAAGAAATAATATTTCTTCATAGGAAGGGAAGTCATCATCTATGGATGGAAGAATTTTCCTTATTAAATACACCATTTGTTCTAAAATAAATTATTATTTTATGATTTATAAATGGAATATTCTACTTCTTAGAAATATAAATCTATCCATTAATCAAATTTGGTGTGAGAGAACTATTAAAAGTAAGTTAATTATTGTACCTTGGATTGATTATTGAAATCCCCTATCTAATTTTATTCTTAGAATCAAGAATATTAATTTATTAAATGATACTTTATAGGATATGATCAGTTAGAATATTCTAAAAAATAATTATATATATCTCAATTTTCATAGAGGTTGGTTTTGTGAAAAATTGAAGAATCGAAACATGAAATATATGGAAGACCTTATTTGGACATCGATCGAATATTATTTCTCCAACATTATGTCTCACTCCTGATGGATCGTTTATAGGGAGTCTGATCTTATTTATTGGTTGGATAACTAGACTATATCCCACATTATTTCCAAGGTTGATCCCCATAATTTATCTATTTATGATCACATTTCTATAATAGATTATTTTTTGAAATTACCTAGAAATGTTTTACGTGATTATATTAGTAGTATAGGGAAAATTTAATTTTTTTACTAATTCTATTTTTTTTTAATCTAGGAACCTTCCTATAATGAAATTATAAATTCTAAAATTTTCAATAGTAACAATTTATTTGGAAAAAATTAGGATTTTTTAGTTGAAAATATTTGATAAACTATGGGTCTTTCCATATAGATTTAATCATGTTTGGATGATTACACATAATTGAATTATTAATGATACTTGTCTACAATATTTTGGTGTTCAATTATTTTCCAAATGTTGTTTTTGAAACTAGCACATAAAATATGTTGAAAAAATTTTCTTGTCCTGTGATACTGCAATTGCATTGTGGAAATACATCTATGATATCGTTGATTTTAGGTGGATGGATATTTACTTTATCTAGCGTCATCTACAAAAATGAATTACTATAGACATCTCACCACATATTAAGATCCTCTAATTTTCTGTAATGGCCGAACATGTTAACACTGTTTGGTATGATAGAAATTTTTTATTTATCATAATATTGTTTTCAACATCCACAGAACATGAGTGAAGATATATACTACTATCAAAGAAGATAGCTCACTACATAATAGATTTCATAACAATTCCATTCATGAAGTCACTATCAGAAATCACCTAGGAGTTTTTGGAAATTACATCAAGCCTTGGGGTACCTTTGAAGTCTTTTAAAAACCTCCACTTTAGGAGGGATAAAAGTAAACATATTTGGGGCATTAAAAGGAAACCTGGGTCCATTGGGTTATGTATATGTCTATAGGAACCATTATGGGTAGATACTTTGATAATTTTTGGTACCTATTCTTTTACATCTTCATTTCAAGCTGAAATGTTTACTTTTATCACTGTAGTTACTTTTTCAAGGTAAAAATTATGGACCAATATATAGAATGAAAGTGTCTCTACCATAATAGTGAAATTGGTCCAGAATGGCATGAATCATCTTTCATGACCCCTCAGAACTCAAGGGATCTACTAGTTAATTTTACATTAAGTGATAAATCATATTATCACCGTTGCATTTCGTGATGTGAACTCAGTGGTAGATGTGCTTACTAACAAAAGAGATATGACCTACATCACCTAGTCGAAAAAACAACCTATTGAATTTCATTAATTTTTTAAATATGTTCTAAAAAATTAACCCTTATAAATTTTGTTACAGTTTTCCCCATCAGTAAATTTACCTTGTTTATATTACCAAGGAATCTCCTTTTAAAAAATAAAAAATAATTTTTTTTCAAGAGGTCTTAAAACATGGTCTTAAGTGGAATTTATCTCAATCTGGTTCATGTCCACATATATATCCTCAACCCATTATTTATGTTTAAAAACATATGTCTACGATTTAGGTTTGACCTAAGAAATTTGTGAATACTTGTTTTTAATCCTCATTCCTCTTCTCATTTCTTTTCCTATACGTTCATCACATTTGTACTTCTTTTGATTATGTACATGATAAGATTTATCTCCTATGATATTGTTTATCTTTATATAAATCCTAATCCTTGGAAAACTATTTTTTTCACTAAAATGAATATTCTTTTCAGTATCAGTTTGGTTAGAATCCACATCTAATGTCTGTGGCTCAAACTCAACATATTTTTCATTGTTCTGTATATTTTTTTACTCGCTAGAATCCACACATTCTTTAAAAACTTCTATATAAATATAAAATTTTATGGGAAGGTTTTATATAATTTTTACTTCATAACAATCAATCCCATTTTTAATTGTTTATTCTAGTATTTATATAATTTCCTATTAGATAGGTATCCCAAAAAGATACCCACCTCAACTCTTTGATAAATGTTTTCCTAATTAATGTATTTGATCATGATAAAATAAGGACCTATAATGACTCTAAAGTAACTCACAGTCAGATTATAATTTTGAAACATCTCTTATAATGTAATAATTGAATTTTACATAAAAAATGTATTGTTTTAAACATTAAAAATAACTTCTTTGGAAGAGGAATTTTCCCTTTAAAATTCAAAAAACATTGTTATCCTTATTTTGATAAATGGTTTGTTAATTCTATTAGTAACCCCATTTCATTTAGGTGCATAGGGGATTATATATATAGGTATAATACCATAAATTTCTAATAATGTTTCAAATAAATTCCTAGTTTACACCTTCAAATTACAACTTAACAGTTTCTTAATGTCAATTCCAAGGTCTCTTTTCACTTCTAAAAATCTTGAACATATCAACTACCAATGACTTTTTATTAATGAATAAATATATTTTCATTTTTATATAATAATATATAAATGTGAAAAATTAAAAGTCACATATTGAGTATTTATATCTCAAATGTCTATAAAATTATGATTGAACTAATTGAAGAGGATTTTTTTGCAGTCTCACCATTATTTCTTTCTTTCCCTTTATCTATTTTCCATTTTTTATCAGTTGTACTAATATGATCTACATATCTACTCAAATGAAGCGGATCATTCACCATATTTTCATTAAATATTTTAGGTATGTTAGTTAGACCACTACTTACAACTCTTCTACTCCATAAATTGTTTTATTCTCTTGCATTAAAATCGCCAATATTACTAGGATCTATAATCAAAAATAAATTCCCACAAGTTATTTCTCTTTTTATGATGATACTTATATCATCAACTATTTTAATTAGAAAGGTGTTTTTATTAGAAATTACTTCATTTCCCACATTTCATAATTATCTAAAACATAAAATGTATTTATTGATCCCATCTACCAATATTACCTTCAGTGAATTCATTTTGTTCTGATTAATTACATTTGAGAAAACTCATTTGATATTTGATGATATATAATTTCTAAAAGTTATCACACCACAATATAATTATTTAATACAATTCATGACCCCATTTTTCCTTGTGATGTGTGATTGAAATCAGTTATCTAGTATCCAATGCCACTCCCTTTTCTATATTTTAGAGACACCACAATAATTAATTTTTTAGATTTTTTTTAATGCCTTTATTTCTTTTGAAATATGGGTCTGTTGACAAAAAATTCTGATCATACAATCTTATACACAGTGACCATACTATTCAAAATTTTTTATTGATCTATTCCTGTCCATCATAATAGTTTTGGATAGATACACATTCTATCGTCTCATATACATTTGACATTATTCTAGATCTATTGATCCTAATTTTAGACTAATCCACATTAATTCTGACCATCCTTGGCTCTATAAGAGGTACATATTATTATAAAAAACATAGGATTAATTCCGAAGGACCCCACATCACCAAATATAGCCTATGAATCTAGTTATTCTAGAAAAATGTTGACACTATCCCTGAAATTATACTAAATGTTTAATCACAGAACCAACCTTCCATTCCATGGTTGTTGAGTATATGTCTATCTTTTGACTATTATAATCTCCCTTAGATAAAATTTTATCCTTATAATAGTTTTTCTCAGCCTATTGTTTCTTATTTTTCACTTTATAACCTACTCTATTAGATGAGATATATTGATTTTTTTGAAATTATTAGTGATTCCAGAAACTAATTATAATGAGTGTTTTTATGTGTTGTATTAATTATCAACCATAGTGTGTTGGATTTAGTACTATCATTTACATAATGAGGGATCGTATTTTTTTTCTAGTCAAAATTTTAATAGTTTCATAAGACTATGTTGTTTCTGAAGAAATAAATATTGCATAACGATTTCATAGAGATTGTATGTATAGTGATGGAAGACATGTGTGATCCTATAATTCTAATCCTAATATTACTAAGATATGGGATGAATCTATTCAAGATATAATCCCACCCAAACATGTTTGTATCATGAAATGTTAATAGAGATGTTATAGGAATATTAATTCCATGATATATTCATGATTGAATGGGTCTAGAATCATTTCAGTGTGTGAGATGTTTTCATAACAAAATTGAGAAAATGATGAATTTTACAGGAAGTTAAAGGGTTGTATGAAATATAGAAATAGGTTTTTGAAGTTTTGTTAAAGTATTGATTTATTGAAACATCCTTTAAATTTGTATAAGACATGTGTTTCTTGAAAGTTATACAATTTCCTAAATATTGGAGTGGTACAAAGTATCCAAAGTAACTTAAAACCAAAAAATAAAAAATTGAGTAGCACTACAGTAGTGATTTTCATGAAAAAGGTTACATCAAATGTCTACTATTTGGAAAACCTGTAATGTAATGTGAAAGGTAAATGTTGACCTAGGTAGTTGCATTAAGGGTTAAAAATTTATATAAATCGGTGGATACCTCACTCACTTGAGAATCCATAGTAAATGAAGATGTACATGATTTTAATTTGTGAAATAATTGCAAGAAAGTATTTATTTCATAAACAAAAATGAAAACCTATGTTTTATAAATAAATTACTTTTTTTATTTTAACAAGTGAGATACATGAAACATTGGCGAGTTTCACAAAAAATTGTGAGTTGTTCAAACACATTCACATAAACATCAATTTCATAAATAAAAGAACCCGTGTTTGTATAGAAAAGAATGTTTGAAGAAAAGTTTATGATGTTTTGTGAAAGTGAATTTGTTTTCATAAAGTTAAGGGTTTCATGAAAGTGAAAAATTTTTGTGAAAAATTTAAGACTTTCAGGATAGTGAGTATTTGGAATTAATATCAATTGAATAGTATGGAATGTAATTAGAACTCATTATAGACCTTTCAAAAGGATGTCGTTATTCTTTATATATTGATTCATTAGGGGATGTGAGGCTACAACAATGGCAGAGTTCATAGATATTTTTTTAAGGATTAGTGTTATGAAAAATGATCTATCATTAGTAAAAAAACTTGATAGTGATGTCATGCATTATACTATGTGTTAGTGATATGTCTCTACTAAAGTAATTTGAAAAGGGAGAATAAAAAAAGATTAACCCATGGGAGTTAGTGAGCTATGGGAGTGAATCCCAGAATAAGAGTTGAGTAGAATATATCCACTAATAAAATATTCTTCGTGGATTATGGTACATCTCCACATTTCCATTGTAGGCTCCTTGGACTAGCTCAGTTTAGGGAAACCAATTATAATTCTTATGTCCTCTTTGTATGATTTACTAATATTCTACAAGATTAAAATATGTGTATCTGGATTGATATATCATTGATATTATTTAAATATGATTAATATTAGTGAACCAATTAATCATATAATCACTAAATAGTTGAAAAAATAGGGCGATTACTAATAATTGAGGTCAAGATCGGCTATGGAAGTGAGAGTTTCCAATTTGTTTGGGGAAACATGAATTATTTTTATACATTGAGTCACCCAACATATTACAGAATCTCTCAATAAAGTCCCTTATAAGGACAAAAATATGTATCATAACCTGGATTATATTATGGGATTCATTTATTTTGTTGTTAATCTGATTGGTTTTTTAACTTTAATTATGTCCTCCCTGTTCATTAATTTTCTTGTAGACAATTATCTTACGTGATATTATCTTAGGTCAGATCATCCATTGCTTTGGATAATTTTATTATATGTATGATAATTATCTAAAACACATAATATCTTTTGCCTAATTCTCTTATGCATAATATATTTTTCTTCATGGTGTTATTGTTCTCTTATGTGTATAACACTTCAAGAAATAAATCACACTTGTCTATAACTTATATTGGATCACGATGTACATCAAATTTTCATTAAATTTTAATCATTTTTTTTGGAAAAACACTTTATGGTGAAAAAATCGAATCATCAGATTATTTTATATATATGATATCTCATATTTCATAACGTATTTCATTTGAAAAGGATTTACAAGCCATATGATCTCAAATAAAATATCATATGGATTGATAAATGTTGTATGATAATACCAAAATATATTATGTCCATAAAAAATATTATGGTCGGATAAATTATAAACAAATTAAAAAACACATGCTTTCCATATTACATCAAATGGGCTCAAAATATTTCGGAAATAATTCTAATGTATCTCAACATATATCATATATATGGTTAAAAAGAGTGAAATGTTTTTCCACAATTTCATGGTAACCTCATTCACACTAAAATTCAATGGCATTGATTCACATTTGAAAATGTTGGATATTGAATTTAGATTATTGTTCTATAAAAGAAATTTTTGAATAATGATTTTCATAATTCTGTTGGGATGTATATAAGTAAAATGGTCATATACTGGTTATTATGAGCCACATATTTCTTCCTGATTAAATGATATTATTTTTTAGTGGAGGATATTACTCTATAATGGTGTTTCTACACCCCAAAATTTTTTATAAAAAGAAAATTAGTTTTAAGTAAAGTTGGTTGTAAAAATTTAGTGATGCCTACATTTTTTGAATTATAATATATACGATTATACTATTATTTAGGTATGGATCTAGATTTAATTTGTTTTAATGATATTGGTTATTTTAAATTATGTGTATACATTCATTCCCAAACCTATACTTCTACAAAATGTTATTTAGATATCAATATTGATCAAAATTATGAGAAATAAGAAGGATAAGTTTTATGATTTATTATTTATTGGATTTTAAATCTAAAATTCAAAGTTCAATGAAATGAATATGTGTGTTATTACTTATAGAATAAGTGTTTCATGACTGTGAGAGAAGAATATGAGTAAAAATATAAGTGAGGAAGAAAATACATCATAGAGAAGTAAATGAAAATCACAATTATTCTATATCATAGATTCTTAGAGGATAAATCTTTAGATTGTTATGATCGAAGGATTACATTGAAAAAAAATTTCTACTTATTTTCATAATTTATTGATACTTTTTTTCTTATTTTTTGATTATCATGGATTTTTCTATACTCTATGATATTTTAGTGTAAGATAAAATATTATGATGGGAGGTATAAAAGATGTATTTGGTTACAGAATTTTATATCCTTAAGGATCATATAAATAAGAAGAGTTGCTACTATATATATATTGTATTGTGAGAGTCTTGATGGAATTTATAATCATTATGATTATAAATATTAAATATTTAGCTTTTTGTGTGTTTTAAAACATCATACCTTTTAGGATAATTTTTTAAATATATGAGTTCAACGATAAAACTTACCCATCATAGTCCATTTGGTTATTTTAGTTTACCATGTTGTAATTCATGATTCCATTCCATTATAAAGATAAAGACAACCATTTTTAATGGTAACCCTCATATATCACTTTGATCTCTTTATGGGTGTTGATATAAAATTGAAATTACTAAACATAATTGACAAATGTCTTTATGTTTAGTGTTGAATAAGAAATCATGGTTTCCACATGTTTGTATTTATCATAACTGATGATGAATGTTGATTATGAAGGTTAATAAAATATGTATATTCACTAATAACCATACTTAGTGAATAATTATTTAGAACTGCAATATAATTTTTGATGGTATATTTTATAATTGGAATTATTGTTTTGGGTTTCTTTTGAATACAATAAGGGTTTCTAATGTTAAAGGCAAGATGTTCTCTCAATTTTTTGGTATTGTTCATTCTGGATTTCTATTTACATCAAGGACCATAATAATTCATCCAACAGAAAAATATTTCCTTATCTTTAGTGTAATTAATATGTTGGGCTTCCACCTTTCTCAACAACCGAATCAATTCATGACAAGCCTCAAATGGAATTCATGATCCCCATAGGCTAGCGATAAGCACCTAGGTATCACATTCCATTAGGAACAATATTTCCCATATTAGTGATATAATAGAAGAAATAATGAATACCTAAGGTAGAATGAATAAACCACATGCCAAATAAGTCATAACCAACTATCACAATCCAATATATATTCATATTCCTGATCAAAAAAGAAATCCAAATAAACAACATGATTGAAAAGTAAGGATACAACAGTATATTAAAATAAAACAACTAAAAACCAACTAACTTGAGTTGAGCCCAAAATCAACTCCATGAAACCATTAATTTTCTCCCCCACTCAGCTCACCAAACATGAGTCCAGATTAACATGTATCAAACTGATAATCTAGAACCTAAATTTTTTAGAAATGATCTAAAAATCCTAGTTGATCACCACAATCTCATGAAACTATGGAATTAATCTCATAAGTAAACTCATCAATTCTAGTGTGAATGTAAAGATAAAATGAAAGTTTACATATTCATACATTTTAGGGAAATTAAAATAATTCCACAATAGTGTTTCAAAATTATTACGTGTAATGTCTCGGATTTTTTAACCATGTGTTAATTTAATATTATGTGGGAATTATTTAGAGAACATTCTTTGAGATGGCGTACAGTTCCGAGGCCCGGTGATCCCAAGACAAATGTTGTAATTTAATTTAATAATTAAATTACACGCGCTTGCGGATTTCCTGAAAAATTGGAATTACTCTAGAACGGGAGCTCATATCAGAAATATAAGTGCACCATGTCATTCAGAACATCGATTTTAGCTTAGTTGAGGCCTAACATCGGCAGGCACAGGTCGGTAGTGAAATCTAGTTTTTTGGACGTAACAGTAATAAAATATTTACTAAAAAAATTTATTCTGCAGCGAAATATTTTCAAATATGTTTCAATAGATATACTTTATTCTTTTTAAATAAAGGCTTGTGCAGGGGTCCAGGGTTACAAACCTCATAACCCAGAAAACCCATGGCAGATCTAGAGGCTCTGGAGAAAACCTCCCAACGTGGCGATGACTTTGTTGACGATTTTCACAGGAAACGATGACATGGTGACCAGATTTTTGCCAACGAACACCGTGGATCCATGTAGGATGTCTGTTTTTGATTTTCCTTTCCCAGTTCTTGTTTCCTACGATGAACGCTGACTAATATGTGAACCGATTAGCCAGTTGATCGATCATTTTACGGGCGGGTGTGATTTGGGGTTTCATCGGGAAATCAAATACTCGAGATTTATAACATGTTGATTGTTCTGGTTTTTATCTAACGATGACAAACATGGATCGTCATGAACAACAATCGAGGTTCGTACCTCTTATTTGATTCTTTGTATTTTTCTCCAGCGCGTTCTTCCGTGTGTTCTACGCATTCTTGAAAGAAATCGATCGTTCTAAATTCGTTTGTTAGCGCAATGATCCAAGATTGTAGATCCAACCCCGAAGAGATGTCATAGAAGTGTGATGATGGTTCTGGTGGATGATTTGGAGCAGATCGAGAGATATGAGTTTTCGGGCGTTTTTCTTCAGATGGATCGTTCGAGGTTTATGATCCAATTTAAGGACCAAAAATACCAGTTTCGGTGTTTTTATGATGAAATGGACCAACCCATGGAGTATCGGGATGAACGGACGAGAAACCATGGATCTAGAGGATCATCCGTAGTGCGAGCAGGAAGACGACATTTCTGGAAAAATCTAGACTACATGGCATGTGGTATGGGCTACACGGCATGTGCTCGTTAGTGGACCACCTGGCGTGTACTCCGGGAGTACACGGACATGGGTTGGGTACACAGCCAAGGACACGTTGTGTATACCCTTCCCCATCCAGACCCGACCAGATACACGGGATACCCTGTGTACTGGTACACAGGTAGGCGACACGGACATGGACACCGTGTACGGGCATCCGGCCAGAGTACACGGGTGTTTCCCAGTTTGTAGGACACGGTGTGTGCTTTGACTTACACACCGTGTATAGTCTTTCCATTATGAATTCAACGTCTGACACAGGCCGTTTACACAGGAAGTACCCAGAGTTAAGGAACACGACGTGTAAACCTACTACACGCTGTGTAGTCTAGTTTTACACAACCTGGATGATTTACACGGGCCATTACACGGGCAGTACCCAGGGTCAAGGAACACAACGTATAACCATACTACACACTGTGTAACCAATCATACATGGATTGAGCCAGTTTCCTTATTCAACTTGGGCTAGTTTCCTTAGGTTTCTTCCCCTTGGTCTTTCTATTGAAGGTTCCTATTATCATTTCCTACATATAGGAGTATGATCCCTTCAGCAGGACTTCCGGAATAGAATTGTTGGAATCCCCTCTATGAGTCTTGGAGTTGGATCCTCTATTCATTCCTAGAACCCTTAGTAGAGTTATTGTAATCGATGTGACCAACTTTACCTGGGCGCCGATCCTCTACTTAGTAGATTAGTTCAGAATGAGTTGTTGGTATCACCCCATAACTATTGGCTGTGATCCTCATCTGAGCATCATGTTCCCAAGTACATGTGGAGTTTTTTCTCCCATAATGAGTACTTTATGTCTCTCTCTCTCTTCATACCTAGGAGTGTGTTCTCCTTGTTGTGTCCTTAGTGTAATCTTCGAGTTGGATCTTAGTAGTGGTTTCGTGGTAGTCGATCGTGTACCAGTATATCTAGATATTCTTGTTATATATTTTGTAGACATATACTGTGTAGAGCTGAATGTATCTTCCTTTGTGGTAATTTCCCTTTTTTTATTCCTTTGTGGCTTCGGGTAGTTCTACTGGATATTTTTATACTCACACCTGCACTGGATTTTCCCGCACGTGTCGTGTCTTCAGCAGACGAGCGATCTTTTGATAGGATTCTAGGCGGACCAGGACCAGATGGTGCTCTGTGACATCAGGCAGGACGAGGTGTGTTCCTACGTCTATGGATTGTAGTCCTAACACCTTTCATTGTAGGTTGGCCTTTGTTACAGACTCTCTTTTGGTGGGATTGTACTTTTTTCCTAGGGTTTGACATTACTTTACCTTCCAGTCATACACTGTTGGTGGGGTTTTTAGTGTATGCATGTATTTTCCCTTTTTAGTACTTTTTAATTTTCTACTTTGTGGGCTTGGAAATGTGTGTGTGTGTGTGTGTGTGTATAGGTTTTTTGGAAATGCCTACCATGTTAGAATCATGCCTACTTGGTGCTAGTCACCAGACTCTGGCCTATTGGAGGTGTGCTTGGGGAGTTATGGCTCGGGCCCCACTGGGTTGGGGCATGACAAATGGTATCACAGGTGGTAGGTTCTACCGTAGGACCTAGAGTCTCTGAGTCAGTTTGGGGTGACAGTGTTAAGTGTTTTGAGTTCGGCTTTATGGCCAGGGACCCCAGTGTTGGTGCGGGTGGCCGACATATCCATACACCAGGGCTCTGATAACCTGCTTTTTGACTCGGATCATGAAAACACCAGTTGCAAGGGAAAATAATGGTATATGAATCATATAGGACTGGTTTGAGGTTTCCATGTCCTTCTTTTGTCAGCTCTCCAGATATACTCACTGAATAAGATACATCTTGTTTCTTTACAGGATGGCTCCACGACACACACCCGCTAGGATCCAATAGCTCGATCACCAGGATGACCCCCTCAGTGACGAGGCTTTGATACAGGGACCAGATCCCCCATTTTTACCTTCAGGTGGTGTGACGGTTATCCCGCCACCTGTGGTGCAGTGTTTAGTGTCTATTGTACCAGTGGATGAAGAACGTAGGCTAAGCGCACTCCACTAGTTTCAGAGATAGAGACACCTCAGGTTTTGAGGCGAACCTGACCCTCAAGTAGTATAGGACTGGCTTGAGTTAGTGGCCAGAGTCTTCCATTGGGTCAGGACACTAACAAACCAGATGGTGATCCTGGCAGCGAGCCTCCTCTAGGGCTCAGCGGGGCGATGATGGGGTTTGGTTATTCAGAATCACGATAAGGCGACTCTTGCATGGACAGAGATTGAGCGTCTCTTCATAGAGGAGTTTTCATCGGTTACCATGAAAGCAGTACGTATACAAGAGCTTCTTCAGCTTTAGAAGGGAACCATTACAGTGGTTGACTATTAATCAAGATTTACTGACCTCTCATAGCACTCTATGGATATGGTCAGAGATCAGTACTTCAGAGCTCAGACTTTTGAGCGGGGCTTGCGCAGAGATATCTGCAATAGCATCATCTCTATGAGCATTCTTACTTATGCTGGGGTGATCGAGCAGGATTTGGTGGTCGAGAGCTTCTTGGAAGATCTGGGACAGCTGACCGTTGTCAGTAGTGGGTGAGCTAGAGTAGATACCTCGTCAGTAGGGAACCATCGCTAGGGACCCAGGCGTGGGAGACATTTTCAGAGGAGATCCCAAGATAAGGGATCTTCCGTACAAGGTTCGCATGGTGCATCCAAATGGCCTCAAGAGAGGAGATGCTACTCAATTGATGGAAGGGGACATCTCGCTCGAGATTGTCCGACCCGTCGTACTACTGACATGGGAGCAGTAGATGGACCACCAAGACAGATGCAATGTGTGGAGAAGACAGATCTGCGGGGCGGCGGACGCAGTAGAAGGGCTGAGAGAGCAGCTAGAGGTGGTCTGCAATTTGACCCTTTACCACCACCACCCCTAGGAGGTCCACCCCAGGCTCTGGGAGCTGGTGGACAGAGGTAGTGACAGCTACAGGCGGCAGAGGCGTATAACCCATGTACTCCTAGAATGATTGGAGGTACAATCTATTTCTTTTCTAATTTGGATGTCGTACTGATAGACACGGGTTCTAGTCATTCCTTTCTAGCTGATTATCTTGTTCGAGACCTTGAGATTCCAGTTGAGCCATTGACTCAACCCTTACGCTTAGAAACACCGACTGGAGAAGATTTAGAGATCACACACCTTTGCAGACAGTGTGACTTGACCCTTGGAGGCGAGAGTTTCGGTTGGAACCTATTGGTGTTAGCGACGAGGCCTTACGATGTCATTCATGGTAAGGATTGGTTATCCATAGTTCATGCCCATATCGACTATTTTAGGCGAAGGGTGTGGTGTGTCCGTAGTGATGGACCGAGGTTCTCTTTTTTCGGTGATAGAGGGAACCAGGTAGCATAGGATGCACTCATGCATTGGAAGGCGCAACTGATTTCACAAATGTTGGCTTGTCTATCCCTTGTCGCAACAGATGTTACGAGTTTCCAGTTTTCAGTAGTAGTGCCTGAGTATGAGGACATCCTTCTGGAGGATGTCCCCGAACAACCTCCCCATCGGGAGATAGATTTTTTCATTGAGTTGCAACCCAGGACGACACCGATATCAGAATCAGCGTATCGGATGGCTCTTACAGAGCTTCGTGAGCTGAGGGTGTAGCTGGAAGACTTGTAGAAGAAGTGCTTTGTGAGACCTAGTGTTGCACCCTGGGCAGCCCTAGTGATATTTTCTAAGAAGGCATATGGGAGCTTGAGGCTATGTGTGGATTTCCGGTGCTTGACCCAGGTGACCGTGAAGAATCGGTATCCACTACGAAGGATCATCGACCTCTTCAACTAGTTAAGAGGGGCACAATGGTTCTCAAAGGTTGATCTACGATCAGGCAATCATCAGTTGTGAGTACGGGATTAGGATACTCCAAATAATACTTTCAGATGTCACTACGGGCACTATGAGTACTTGGTGATGCCCTTCGGCATGACGAATGCCCCAATAGTGTTTATGGGACTCATGAATCGAATCTTTCAGCCCTATTAAATCAGTTCGTAGTGGTCATCATTGATGATATCCTTGTGTACTCTGCATCCAAGGAGGAGCACGCAAGAAACCTAAGGATGGTTCTGGACACACTCTGAGAGCACCAGTTTTATGGGTAACTATCGAAGTGTCAGTTCTGGATACAGGAGGCCCACTTTCTCGGACACATTATCTCAGTAGATGGTGTAGCAGTGGACCCAGCCAAGGTGGAGGTAGTGCTAGCATGGAACCCACCCTAGAGCGTGATGGAGGTGCAGAGTTTCCTTGGGTTGGAAGGCTACTATCAGAGATACATTATTGATTTCTCCAGGATTTCAGCACCCATAACAGCTTTGACCTGAATGGGGCAACCTTTTGTGTGGACCGAGCGATGCCAACAGTCTTTCCAGCAGTTGAGACAGAGTCTGATGGGAACCCCGATCTTGAGATTACCGAAGGAGGGTGTCGAGTATGTAGTGTTCTCTGACACATCAGGAACCAGGCTTGGTTGTGTACTGATGAAGAGGCAAGTGGTGATTGCCTATGGCCCACGTCAGTTGAGGCCACACGAGCAGAACTACGTGACCCATGATCTTGAGTTGGTAGCGGTGGTCTTCGTGTTGAAGATGTGGAGGCATTACCTGATGGGCGAGTGGTTTACCATATACTCTGATAACAAAAGTCTCAGATATATATTTTCTCAAAAATATTTGAATTTGAGACAAATAAGATGGCTTGAGTTCCTCCAGGATTATGACTTTGAGATCATTTACACACCTGGTAAGGGGAACGTTGTGGCAGATGCTCTCAGCTGGAAATCTAGTTCGCAGTTGCTGGATGAGGCGACGAGGTAGTTGGCCTCCTTACAGTTATCCTTGGTGGATAGAGATATGGGAGGTTACCTTCAGTCGATTTTTGTTACCCCTCCACTCATGCAGTGAGTCAGGGAGGCACAGTTCGAGGATGCTAGCTGTGAGACTCTACGTGCTCAGATATCTGAGGGTGATGCTGCCGATGGATATTCAACAGGTGGGGAGAAAATTGTTCATTTCAGAGGGCTCTCGGTAGTACCAGTGATGTTGCGAGAGGAGGTTCTGAGGTAGTTCCATACATCCCCTTTGGCAGTGCATCCAGGCATGTCAATGATGTATTAGGACATCCGATGTCAGTTCTGGTGGTCAGAAGTGAAGAACAGCGTGGCAGAGTGTGTTTCTCAGTGCCTTACTTGTCAGAAAGTAAAGGTTGAGCACCAGGTTCGACTCAGCCCCTTGAGGTTCCAGAGTGGATGTGGGACGGGATATCCATGGATTTCGTGATGGGTCTACCATGTATGTCTAGGGGACACGATGCCATCTGGGTGATCGTTGATCGACTTTCAATGTTGGCCCTCTTCCTAGCCATACGGGAGCAGAGTTCAGTAGAGATCTTGGGACACCTCTACGTGCAGCAGGTAGTTCTACGTCATGGAGTGCCATCCATGGTAATCTTAGATAATGACGATTTTTTCACATCCTGGTTGTGGAAGGGATTTCAGGAAGCTTTTAAGACTCAGTTACGCTTGAGCACAACATTTCAACCCCTGATAGATGGTCAGAAGGAGCAGACCATCCATGTTCTGGAGGATATGTTATGAGCTTGCATACTTGACTTCGGTTATAGCCGGGAGGATCACCTACCACTGGTGTAATTTTATTATAACAATATTTATCATTACAATATTGTTATGGCACCATTTGAGTCTCTTTACGGGCGACCTTACAGGTCACCACTTTGTGGGAATGACCCAGTAGAGTCGACACACATGGGCTCGGAGATGGTGTGAGCAACTACGGAGGAGGTGTAGGTCATATAGGAGCAGATGAAGACTGCACAGAGTCGGCAGAATTCTTATGCTGATAGGAGACGAAGGCCCTTGGATTTCAAGGAAAGAGACCATGTGTTCCTTCGGGTCTCACCTCGATGGGGATTGTGGAGGTTTGGCCGAGGAGACAAGATATCTCCAAGGTTCATCGGCCCTTTCCAGATTCTGAGTAGAGTTGGCAAGGTGGAATATTTCTTGGCTCTACCTCCTCAGATGGACTAGGTACACAATGTCTTCCATGTGTCGTAGCTACGGAGGTACGTGCATGATCCATCGCACGTCATCGACTGGGGTGATCTGGACATCGATGATGGAGCAACCTTTTCTGAGTTCCCAGTGGTGATCAAGGATTGGCAGGAAAAGGTCCTTCGTGGGTGAGCTATTCCCTTGGTGCGTGTCTAGTGGTAGCACGGGAATCTCTAAGAGAGCACGTGGGAGAGGGAGGCTCATATTTGTGTGCAATACCCAAATATTTTTGAGTAGCCTTTGTTTTGGATTTTTGGGGACATAAAAGCCCTAAGGTTGCTATGATGTAATGTATCAGAATTTTTTTACCATGTGTTAATTTAATATTATGTTGGAATCATTTCAAGACAAGTATTCAAGACGGCGTACAGTTCCGAGGCCCGGTGATCCCAAGAAAAATGTTGGAATTTAATTTAATAATTAATTTATGCACGTGTGCTGATTTCCTGAAAAATTTGAATAACTCTTGAACGGGTGCTTGGATCAAAAATCTGAGAGGACTACTGCGTTCAGTACAACGATTTTACCTTAGGCGAGGCCTAACATCTGTCGGCGTAGGTCAGTGGTGAAATATAGTTTTTTGGACGTAACAGTAATAAAATATTTTATAAAAAAAATTTATTCTGCAGTGAAATATTTTTAAATCTATTGCAATAGATATCTTTTATCCTTTTTAAATAAAGGCTTGCGTAGGGGTCCAGGGTTACAAACCTCATAACCCAGAAACCCTTGGCAGCTCTGGAGGCTCTGGAGAAAACCTCTCAATGTAGTGATGACTTTCTTGACGATTTTTGCTGGAGACGATGACACAATGACTGGATTTTTGCCAAATAATGTCACAGATCCATGTAGGATGTCTGTTTTTGATTTTCCTTTCCCGGTTCTTGTTTCCTATGACGAACACAGACTAATATGCGAACAGATTCTCCCACGGATTGATCATTTTACAGGCGGGTGTGATTTTGGGTTTCATCAGGAAATCAAATACTCATGATTTATAACCTTTTGATTATTGTGGTTTTGATCTAACGACGACGAACCCGGATCATCAAGAACAATGATCAAGGTTATTCCCTCTTGTTCAATTCTTTTTATTTTTCTCTTGTGCGTTCTCCATTGCATTCTACACGGGTAGCCGACATGGACACAGACACCGTGTACGGGCATCCGGCCAGAGTACACTGGTGTTTCCCAGTTCGCAGGACACTGTGTGTGCTTTTACTTACATGCAGTGTATAGGCTTTCCATTACGACTTCAATGTCTGACACGGTCCGTTTACATGGGCAGTACCCAGAGTCAAGCAACACAGCATGTAAGCCTACTACATTCCATGTAGTCTAGTTTTACACAGCCTGGACAGATGACATGGGTCATTACATGGGTAGTACCCAGGGACAAGGAACGCGAAGTGTAATAATACTACATGCCATGTAACCAGTCTCACATGGATTGATCCAGTTTATTTATGTGACTTGGGCTAGTTACCTTAGGGATCGTCCCCTTGGTCTTTCACCTGAAGGTTCCTAGTATCATTTCCTACATGAAGGAGTATGGTCCCTTAAGCAGGACTTCTTGAATAGAGTTGTTTGAATCCCCTCTGTAATACTTGGAGCATGATCCACTATTCATTCCTGGAACCCTAAGTAGAGTTCTTGGTATCGACGTGACCAACTTTACCCAGGTGCTGATCCTCTTCTTAGTGGATTAGTTCAGACTGAGTTGTTGGTATCACCCCATGACTATTGGTTGTGATCCTCATCTGGGCATCATGTTCCCATGCACTTGTAGAGTGTGTTCTCCCGGAACGAGTACATTGTCTCTCTCTCTCTCTCTTCGGAACATGATGCTCAGATGAGGATCATGACATTTCCATTTTATTTCCAAAAAACTGAGCACAGGAAATTTGAAAACAAATCCATCAGCCCAAGTAGTTTCTGATCCACAATCATCCTTATAATTTATCAAAAACAACTCGTAATTGTTTTATCTAATTAGAACTATTTCTTTATGTACATTTCTCCAGTTTAATACCTCATTAAACCTAAATAAATTTTAAATTTCAATTTAAATAAATTACAAAAGAGTATTTAATGTCTCAAAATAAATTTTTAGAGACACCTTGGAAAACTCATTTTAGAGGGAAAAAACTAAACTCACAAGGGTTAATCACAAAAACAAGGATCCTCATATATATCATGAGGAATATTAAAATTTAAAATAATAAAGGATGGTTATTGTCAATGAAATCATGGGAAATTATACAATAAATAATTAGAAAAATCTCCCATAAATCACAAACTCACTGAGAAAAAAATGTGTCATTACCTTACAGGAAGTCACTAACATGTCCAGAATCTTATTATATATGGTTAGAACCACCGAAACTACATACTGTAATACTAAATGTCCATAAATTCATCTAATTAGCCAAAAATAATCATTTTAATGATAAATCTCCACCTAGGCCTTGGGCCTATCATGACTTCTAGGAAATTGGTATCATGTGAACAAACTAGAGAAACAAATTTGATCTTCAACTTAGTACCAATAATCACATTTCATTTAAATCAAGTGAGGAGTATTAAAAAAATAAATTTATACCAACATGGCATAACCATAAATACCCAAGACCACTAACACTCAATGATGGAAATCCCCATAAAAATATCTTTCACATAAGGCATAACAATAAAATTCCCAAATGTGGGAGGAAACAAGCATCACGTAGTGATCACAAACCCACATAAGGGGTATACAAGTAAGGGGTAATTAAGGGATGTAATTCAAAAATTCCATTTAAAAACTAAGGATCCAAATGGTTCTTTAATAAAAAACACGATTTGAAATGTCAAAACCATTAAAATTTCATAATATACATTCCAAACACAATTTTAAGAATGATAAAAATCACCCAAACATTTAGAGAGTCTCAAATTTGTACCATAAATAAAGTGTTTCTTCTTTGAAAATCTCAAACATGGCCAAAAACATTATTTAAATCACACTATTGTAAAATAAAACATAAAACATTTTAGGAGGTCAAAATAAATGACCCATTTCATTTAAAATGTTTCGATGCTACATTTCAATAGGGGTATTCCTATTTGAAAACCAAAACTAGGCCAAAAGGGAATCATTTTTTTATAAAACCAATTATAACTAGAATCCATGGAATTTCACCAAGGGGTAAACTACACACACCTTTCAAATCACCATTTTAAATATGTTAAAACACCCCTATACAACTCATTTTGAGGTCTAACCTCAATTCAGAACCAAATCCCACTTAAAACCATTATTTTAACTCATTGAAATACAAAACCTTGTTAAACCCCAATATGCAACTTAGAAACCTTATCTAAAAGTAGCAAGGAAATTCAATATAATATTATCATAAAAAATATTCCATTTAAACAATAAAACATGGAATTCACATATAAAAACAATTATTACAAGAAAGAAACTCAATTAAATGTTTCTAAATCATCACAAGGATACCATATATATCTACATATTCATAAAAATGGAATTTATAATGATACATTATGGTTAAAATTCAAAAAATTAATAATTTCATAGAAACCCCTACCTCAAAAAAGTAGAAACCAAGATGAAACATTCTGAAACATGTCACCTTTGAATGGTGACCACAACCACAAGAGAAGAAATGATTTATACAACTACTAGACCCCACAATACAAATAATTAAATCCACCCACCACAATAAAATATAGACACATGATAACTAGGGTTCATGAGGAATCTAAATCAATGATATAAGAGGGGGAAAAGGAAGATAGAGGGAAAGAGAGGAGAAAATCATCACAAACTTCTTAGAAAACACTAGTGGAATGGAAATAATAACTGGTGGAGGAAGGTGGAACACCTCGAAGGGACACTAAGGGTCATACAATGCATTTTGGGAATAAGAGGGGTAAAATCCCAGTTAATTTAGGAGGGAAAATCGGAATTACCTAATTTTTTGAACACCAGTAAACCTTACATGGTTTGGACACATGGTTACAAAAACCGTGTGCCAGCTGTGCATGCACCACTACCCCCCAAAGAACCTCAAGATGAATAGATTATACTAAGGGGTCAGATGGTAAAATAAATATGTACATAACTCCTAGACCACCCTAATCCTTTATCGGCCTCCTAGAGTACCTCACATAGTTATAGAAATTATGTAGATCCCATGAAAAATTATCTATAGAAAACTACAAATCCAATAACATTCTTTCGACCAGGTTTACCAAAACCATTTGGTAGTCATGTGTTATACCTTAGATATACAAAATACCCCCCACACTATTTCACCTAGGTCTGTCTATTTTGAGCATAACCATTCATTACAGGTTCTAATTTTTTTTAAATTTTAGAATGGAGTAAAGAAGGATCCTCCTGAAGGGAGGTCACATGGTTTCCCTCTAACCATGCACCATAACTGCTCAAAAAATGAAAACCTAAAAAATTTCCATGTTCTGATCCATAACCCCATAGAAATTCAACCCTAATATACACTTCTCATAATAATATAAAAAAAACAACACCATCACATGAGGGGTACTATAAACTCACCAACATGCCACTACCCCCCCCCCCCCATGATATATGCAATTAAAACAAAATATAATGGAGTAGAAGATCCATGAAGGTTTTTTTCAAATGGACCATAAACAAGGCCCAACAATAATTCCAACAAAATAAATACTCTAAAACTGTCTAACGAATAACTAATAAGATAACCAAACATCTCTAAGAAGATCTAAAAAAGGAACCTCAAACAAGAAACCCTAAAAATTTTGGGATACAGAACATAGTCTCCCTACCATTTATAATTCCTTGAAAATATACTTTACTTAATTTATAGTTCATATAACAAGGTGGTAAAAAATAACTGTTTATAAGAACACTTCCTCAACTATAGAGAATCCATAAGAGGGACAAACTCTCAGCCACAACACTTCCAAAACTAATGAATGTAATAAAAACAAAACTATCCTCAATAGAATGACAATAGAATATACCTTGGCTCATGATACATGAGGATAACCTAAGGTCAAACACTATACTCCTCTCACATGGTGCTTTTAACAAAGGACCAAATCCACAAAAAATTTATTATACCTCACTCAATAGGTAAAACACCCCTCTAATTTCCCATTAATGCACCTAAAGGCCGATCTTATGTTCAAATAATGGGAACAAAATTGCTCATCCAAAATAATGGGTGCATCCAACTATCACCAAGAAAGGATTTCCCAATAATGACGCTAAAAATGACACTCAAAACCCTTCCAAAATATACCCAAGAGGGAGGTAGAGGGGGAGACATTCCTCAATGGAATAAAAAACACCGTAATGAATAATTCAAACCATCCATTAAAATATTACAACAGGAAACCATTCACAAGGAACACCTAAAAATGTGAAACAATATCCAAAATAAAATCACATAATCTAAAGAACCCAATATAAATTTATGTTGAAAAAAATAGTGTTCCGGAAAGCAACACCATGGATTCCATCCAAACACGTTTAAAACTACGGATCACTCTTTTAATGGATCCAATATAGATGGTTTTATGTCCACCAATATGTTTAGTGTTTTGGTGTGAAATTAAACTAAGAATGAATCTTCAACCATTATGGAGTAAAATAACAACAAATAAATGAACTACCTCGATTCATGTCCCATGTAGAAAACAAAATGACTCCTTCACAAGAAAATAATCAATACCACAACAATAACCCTTGAATGGGGCATGAAATAAACATCAAAAGAAAATTTATTTTTAAAAAAACCATTAATCCATGTAATTTTTTAATCACCATCGACTTAGGTCCTACTCGACAAATGATCAAATTCCCCTTTAAAAACAAAACCAACCATGTTGGAAAACACACATTTCCCAAAAAATTAATGATAAAAAATTCCCATCAAAATCACTTTCCACTTTGAAAACCAAGTATCAAAAATTCTATTTCAAATCTATTTATCATTTTCCAAAATTCCTTCCAAATTTTTTTTAAAAATTAAACTTCCATTTGAAACACCTCATTTTATAAATTCAATAAGGGAATACAACATTTTTATAAAAAATTCATAAAACCATTAGAATTCTCTATTCCTATTTTTTTAAACAAAGTTTTTATTTTCCAAAATAATGTTTGAAAAATATATATTCCCACATGAACTACACAACCAACAAGAAAAGGATCATGAACAACATCCCAAAATGGAAATAAGACACTTATCACTTCACCTAGAACAAGTAAAAATCACTTTTGGAGAAATCTAGATTCAAGAGGAATCCAAAAAGTCCAGTTAGGGAGAAAGCGTTTTAAGATTTCCTTGAGAACCAAGGTTGGGTTGTTCAAGTTTTAACCATACATAAAACCTTGAAAAAAGGTAGACTATACCACATAAGAACCACTTGGTTTCCCAAAACATGTCAGAAAACTGTGTAGCTCATGTTCCCTTCCACCCTAAATCCAAATAGTGGTCATTAATGTCACTCAACTATAAAAGGGGACCTAAAAAATCAATCACATCAAATACAACTAGAAATATATAAAAAACCTAAAAATCACAATTAGATACTCAAAACCCCATGTAATCTTATGTCTTAGTATAAGAGAGAGCTATATAGAGTCCGCCTCACCCATAACACTCGCTCTGTAACAACCTTAAACTATTTTTTCTAGAAAATACTCAAATTAAAATATATACATAAGAAGATTTTTTCCTACTCATGGAAAACCCAAACATATGATATCGTTTTTTAATGAACCATTATGATCTTCCTCACTACATGGAACCCAACCCTATTCTTCTCAAGGCCAGAATGTTGTTCCTGAACAGCATGGGTTAACGAAAAGCTCTAGGGAATCCCATGAACTCCTTTGGGAATAGTTTTTCCCAAATAAGAGATAAAAAAGTGGAATCAAATAATATAGAATTGAGAATTAATAATAATGTGGAAAATTTCCATAACCAACTATCCTGATACAACCTTTTTTTATGTAGATGGTTAAAAAATACATTTTTATGCCAAAAATTATGGATACAATATCATATGAAAATAAAAAAACTACAAACCAACCAACTCAAGTTGAGCATAAAACCAACACCATGCAACATACAGTTTCTCACCATCACCCAACTCACTCTACATCATCCATGACAAACAAGAAGGATCTAATTGACAATATGGAACCTAAAATTTTTTATATGTGATCTAAAAACACCAATAGGTCACCAAAAACAAAAATAAAAACTACATATTTCATACCATTATGAAATTAATAAATTCTAGTGTGAAAATAATTAATAAAATTAATCTTCACATAGATATATGTTGCATAGAAATAAAAAACCCATTAACCACTCTCTGAATTTTTTAAATTTACTTTCCAAAAATTGATAACATATTTTTTGAAAACAAATCCATCAGCATACATTATTTCATAACCACACACACCATTCTCATTTCTAAAAAATAACTCACACATACTTTATCTAATTAAAAATGATTCTTTATGTAAATTTGTCCATGTGATTCTATCCTTAAACAAAAACAAATTTTGAAATTAAATTTAAATCACTTTTGCAAGAGTCTTCAAAAACAGAAAACATGTTTTTAAAAAATTCTTTGAAAAATCATTTTCAAAGGAAAAAACATAACATGCACGGGTTAATCAAAAAAAAGACCCCATCTATATATATATATATATATATCACAAGGAATAATAAAATGAAACAAAATCAAGGAAAGTTCCACAATAAAGAAATCTAGGGAAATTATAAAATCAACCACTATATTAAATTCCTCTTAATCACATACTCAATAAGAAAATAAATGTGTCATGGTCATACTGAAAGTCCCTAAAATTCCAATAATATAACTATATGTGGGTATAACAACTTAAACTACCTAAAACAATATGTTATGTTCATCCCATAATCTAATTAGCACACTCATGCATCATTGTGAAGAATAACCCTCACCTAGATCTTGTTACTAGCATGACTGGTGGTTGACCAGCAGTGTGTGAACCAACTAGAGGAACAATTTTGATCTTCAACTTTGTACCTGACATCCCATGATAAAAAAAGTATGAGTGGAATAGTAAAAACAAGAAAACTCTACACATAAAGAAATTAACACAAAAACCTTCACCCCTAACACCAAAGTAGGAAAATCATGATGCACATAAAATGTATAATAGGAATAACAAACACACTCTTAAACAGGAGAAGAAACAATCATCACACAGTGATCAAAAAGCCACATATGTTTTAAATAATAAAGGGTAAATTATAGTCTGTCTTTGAAAAATTACAATAAAAAATCAATTTTCGAAACATATATTTAACACCAAAATATATCTGGAAATTCCAATCCCTTTAACATTTTATAAAACACATTCCAAAAATCATCGGAAAAATGATGTAAATCACCCAAAAATTTATAACATTTAAAATTCACCCCTGAATAAGGTTTCTCTTATTTGAAAATCTAAAACTTGGTTGATGCCATTATTTGCATCTAAACTTTCATAAAATTAAATCTAAAACGTTTTATAATTTCTAACTATATCACACATTTCTTTTAAAATTTTCCAAATATAACCTTCAAAAAGGGTCCTCCTCTTTGAAAACTAAAACAAGTCCAAAAGGCAAAAAAATTCCATAAAACCATTTAAAAAAAGTTTCTATTGAATTTAATAAAGGGTTAAACTACACACACCTTTCAATTAACCATTTGAAATAAATTAAAATATCCCATTATAAATTATTTGGAGGTCCACACCGAAATTAAATACCAAATTCCCTTTAAAACCATTGATTTAACTCATTAAAAACCAAACTAGGTCAAAACTCATTATGTACATTAGAAGTCATTTCAAAAATCTATAAGTATTTTAACTATAATAGTATAATAATAAAATATTACATTTTAAATAATAAAACATGGAATTCCCATATAAATATAATTATTCCAAGGAATAAACTAAAAAAATGGTTCTAAATCAACAAAAAGATAGAATATATAATTATTTATTTATGAAAAGACAATTTAAAAAGTGAAATCCTGGTTAAAATTCCTAAATGAAGTAATTTCATAGTAAGGCTTACCTCAATAAAGAAGAAACCAACCAGAAACATCCAAAAAATGTCTCCATCAATGATTACCACATCCATGAGAGAAGAAATGATGTCTACAACGCCTAAAAACAAAAATCCCCATCAATAAATATAACAAAAACCCTAAAATAGAGACACATGAAAATTAGTTTTCATTAGGGAAGAAAAATATAATAGATAATAGAGGTATAAGGAAGAAGGAGGTAAAGAGAGAATAAAATCTCCCCAAACCTCGTGTAAAACACTATTTGAAGGGAAAGAATCAAGGGGGAGGAAGGTGGAACACCCCCAAGTGCACTGAAGGGTCGGCTAAATTTCATGGGGGATAAGAGGTGTAGAAATACTTTTAATTTTGGAGGGAAAATTAGAATAACACAATTTTTCAATAACTTAGACAACTTATATGGTTTTGATGCATGATTAGAAAAAATGTGCACCAACTATGTGGGTGGCACTACCTCCCAAATATTTTTAATCCATATAGTTAATCCTATGGTGGGGTATTGTTAAAAAACAATACTCCTCACTATAGGACCACCCCAATCCTCACATAGTTCGAAAAACCACATGGAATCTTTGAAAATGGGTCTAGAAAAAAATGAAAATCTAAAATTACTCTTTTCATATGGTTTACCCAAACCATGAAGAAGTATTGTTCCACTTATCAAGAACACTAAATACCCTGCATATTTTATCCTAGGGGTCTCATGGTTTCATCATAACCATGAACAACCCATGCTAAAAAAAAATATATTGTTCAAAATGTAATAAAAAGGATCCCCATAAATGGAGGATGCATGGTTTTCCTCTAATCAAGAACCATAACTATGAAATGAATGAAAAAACTAAAATATTTCCATGTTTTGAGCTGAAGACCCTAGAAAAACAACATAGAACCCCACCTCTCAAAATAATACAAAAAAATGAACAAAACCATGACCTAGGGGTTCCACATTATGGTAAAAATTATAAGTTTTGGAAGGAAATACTATCTTTTTACGTTTTCTTGTCAGGTATGGAAGTATTTAACATTGTAACTAATCATTTCACTCAATTCATGGAAAGTGATTTGATGACTTCAAATGTGATACCTTTTGAAGTAATTCTATAATATCCTTAATTTTAAATAAAGACTTCCTAAAGGCCATGGTTATTAAGAGATCAAAATTAATTTGGTATATTCAATAGAATATTCCAGAATTAAATGTTATAGTAAAGGAAGAAAAACATAGAATCCTGAATGATTAATTTGAATAACTTTTTAATTTTAAAAGAGAATTTGTTGATTTTTTACTCACTAAAGGTAGTGAATTATTGAGCTCCATCAATGGTTTTTAATAGAATCTATAGGATTCAATGATATTAAAAAAGATTCTATATACCATTCTAGATATATTTGATGCTAAATTTATATCTATTAAATAATGTTATATGAATAAATTTAGAATATATGAATTGAAAATTTTATTGATTTCATATGAAAATAGGAAATGTATTAATTTTAAGAAGACATGTAAAGGTGAGAAGAAAATATTATCAATATAGTAAAATAATGAGAATACTTCTAAAGTGGTCAAGGAATAAGACGAATATTCATATTCATATGAAAATATTGATGTGAATTTTGACAAGATAATGTATCCAAAATTAAGAATCAATAGAAATGATAAAGGTATATATCATGTTAAACCAACTTTGAAATATTCAAATATGGTGAGATAAGACATATAATTATAAATGGTCCAATGTAGATAGAATATTATAGTGTAAATGATTATGTGACATCAATTAAGATATTTATAAAATATATTTTCTAAATACATCAAGATGGAGACTCCTGAAAATAAATTGGAAAATTGTTATTATAAATTCAATAAATGAATTATTTACTAATGTTATATGAATAATAATGTGATGAAAGTAAAAGAAAATAATATTCATCATCTTTTGATCCTAGTGAAAAATTGTTGATTTATAAGGTTAATAAAGAATAGCACTCTAATGATGTATATAAAGAAGAAACAAAACATTGAATTCATTCAGAATAGAGATTTTAATGTGTGTATCATGAAAATATAAAAATGGATAAAGAGAATAAAAACTTTTGATAAGGTACCACTACTGAAAAATATGGTTGAGAAATCTCAAGGAGAAAGGGAGATACATTTAATGAAAGATGTTAAAAGTCATTATGTCTCACATATTTATGAGAAAAGTTAAATTATCCATTAAATGTGAGAAATAAAGAACAATAAAAAGAAATTCCTAATTTTTAGTAAAAGCTTTTTGAGGTTGAATATCAATTGATGAATATAAAGTTTGATTAAAAAATCAATGAATAATGTATCTGAAAATTCAAATATCAGTGAGAATACTTGTAGAACATCTACGAATAAAAATGTTAATTTAAATCATCCAAAATTTAATTCCATGGATTCAAAAAGTTTTAATGTTAAGGGGATAAGGATATTAATTTTATAAATGTGAAATAATAAGAAGAATGTGACCTCACTAGTTAAATTCTAGAATTCAAAAAACTTTATAGATGGTGACTTAGAAATGGAATATAATATAAATGGAATGGTGAAAATTTTTATAATGATACCTATCAAGTAGTAAAATATTATAAGAGCACCTCATATTGTTTCCATAAAGGAGATGAATTTAGTTGTCAAAATAGTAAAGGATGTGATGTGTCACTATCTGTACTATAATTTATAGATACAAGAAGTTTTTTATTTCATGGATACTATAGATATTATTAATTCTATAGGAATGTGGAATGAATTTTTTTATAGAATTCATTATATTTTAAAAAAATTATGAGTATTTAAAGGATTTAATTAATGGTGGAGACAACTGACTCAAATAAGACTAGTTTTTATAGGGATTGAAAAATCTAAAATTCATGTTAAGAATATGTTTCATTTTTTTAAAAAGTGTGTAGAATATATGATGATATTGGTCACTTGGATGAATAATGACTACTTTTTTTAGAAAAATTGGGAATAAATAATTCATAAATACATTATAATAATATAAAAAGTGAAAAGGATAATAATATTATAGGAAAATATTCATTAAAATCATCTTAAACGAATCACCCATGGATACATGATAATGGGTTTTTTCCACATATAATTGAAAATACGAGAATATATTAAAAAAAATTGAGACATAAAGAAATATTATTAATAATTATAAATATAGGTAAATTGAAATTAAAAGTGATTATATTAATATAAATTATAATAAAAAGTTTATTTTGAAGTGTAATATTTTTATATTTGGCTTAAAACAAAAACTTTTGAGTGTCTCTCAACAATTATATGAGTTAAATAAAGTGTTTTTTCATAAATATAGATATGTGGTTATGATATTAAAGGATTTAATTATCATGATTGAAGAACATTAGGGTAACAGAAACCTATTTCCAGTAGAAGAAGGTATAATTTCCTATTATATGAGGATGCTAGCTGAAAAGATGTTATGGCATATACCACTTATACAAATTGGACAAAACAACATGGACAAATTGACTGAATTAAAAAATGATTTTGATATGTAATTGTTTAAGATTGAAATTAAATGGGATTATAAAACATGACAAAAAGAAATATTATGATTTTTTAAACAAGATAGAAATGATTCAAACTGCCCATCCCTAGAAAAATTTCCTTTTACATTCACTATATGGGAGCCTATATCATATATTCAACAAGGAATTATAAAATTTGGTTTATGATACTAATTTTACGGTGTTTTGACACTAATTTAATGGTTAGGAACAACATGTAATACATTATAAAGTGTCTAGATAATAGGTATAATTGATATGACAACATATAAAAACCAGATAAGTGTTGAAGATATTATTGGTGGGAATGAAAAAGATAGTGATTCAATTATATATAATGATGATTAATTATGGAATTTTTTTCATCCAAAGTTGAAGAAGTATGTAAAGGTCCAAAATATTTTCGTGATCATGAACAATTAGTTCAAACTATGAGGTATTTATAGAAATCATATCACACCTTATTGATTACACAAATTGAATAGAGGATTTTAAATGAATCATTGGATCATTTAGAGTATATTAATTCTATGAGTGAATAATTGGATCTTATATATATGAAAACACATGTGAGTTAGTTTCAAAGGATAGAAACATGATTTATATTAGAACAAAGTGGTTGTTTATAATAATTTTAATGAGAATTCTAAAGTAATAATGAACAACGGAAGAATTTTATTCCAAATATATTATTAGTCTAAAGGTATTATCTTTTATGGGATAATTTTTAGTATTTTTTATCTCAAAACCATGATGAAATATATTTATATCTCTACTTATATAAGATGAGAGATTTTATAAATGGGTGTAAAGTCATCCATTATCAGTGGTGAACTTGAATAAATATACATTGAGTAACCTAAAGTATTTTTTCTTAGTGATGATTAAATATTTTTTTTCATGTTTAATATATCTTTTTATTGGTTAAAAAAAATTAGAGAGTATGGTATTGACATAATTAATGATACTTTAATACATTAGAATTAAAAAAATAAATTGAACACAACTAACTCCATATAAAAGGAATTAATAAGATAACTCCCACAGTTAATATCTATATTGATTACTTTATTATTTATTAAATATATAAGATATTTGAAAATAATTTTCTAATAAAATTAAGTATATGTGTGATATTTCAATGTTGGGAGTGGTAAATTACTTATTGGTAAAATAAATTTCTCAATAGAATGACCAATTTTTATTTATAAGGAGAAGTATTGCTAATAATTGTTGTGCAATTTTCAAATAAATGTTTATAAGAATGTTTATAATGGGAAAAAAGCATTCAAATAAAAATGGTAGAAAGAAGTTTGATCGAAATTCTCTTTGAATATTGATTGGGTGTTTTTTTATTTATTTTCTTTTGAGACTGGATATTGTGTATCCTATTATATTATGATAAATGTATTAAAATTAACCAAATGTTTCTTATTACATAGACGTGAATAGGAATATAAGGTATATTAATGTAATTGAAGACTATGGGTTATCATATAGTAATAATGTAATTATTGATATATTTGGATATATTGATGTAGATTCTACTGAAATTTTTGATGATCAGATGTATATGTCTGGTGGACTATTTTTAATTATAGTGTGGTGTGTCACATAGAACACAAATAAGCCAAAAATATGTCAAATTAGGAATAAAAAATAATAATAGGATATAAATCCCCTTGAAATAACCAAATTAATTTGGATGAATACTTAACATGATGATTTAAAAGTGTAAGTGATGTTACTCCATTTTGTGGGTTTTAATAGTCAATTATAATACATTTTTTTAGGAGAACTAGTATATTAATCTTGATTAATTCATATTGATATTAGGTAGAATTTCATTAAGGATAATTTCAATGAATCATTCCTCAAGATAGAGTATGTTCCTATAAATAAATAATTGGAAAATGATTTTATAATACCACTACCTAAGGATGAATTTTAGATATTGATGTCGAAAATGAGATTTTAAACCTATATTAACAATCAAATTTCACAGTGAAATATGTTCTATTTTTTTAAAATTTTATGTATCTTGATTAATTCTGTTTTTTTAGGTTATAGTTGATGGATTAGGCCTAGTATTTATAAGTTATATATTGTTTGGATCTATAATAATATAGGACATGGTCTATCACTATGTGACATAGGGGAGTCACACTGTGACTAGTGGAGAATATAAGGATCACATTCTGATCTTTGAAATTATTGATGTGAAAGATTGTGTGATGTAGTAGGTCAAAACAATCATGATTTTTTTATTAGAATCCATAAAAAATGATGTAGTATGTCTTTACCCTATTATAGACTTCATATAAAATTGTATGGCTAGATTTGAAGAGAGGTGGGTGAATTTTCCTATAATGTTAAGCATAGGGTAAAAAAGTGATTGGGGAGGTTTGTACTAGTATAGTTAGCCCCATAGAGGGGGAGTTATAAGATAATTTTTCAAGAAGGGTGGACACCTATCGTGTTTTATGGGTAGATTTAAATATATCTTCCTAGATAAACTAGGCCAATATTGAGATATTCATGCTCAATCAAGTCCTAGATGACCTAGTATACTGAAAATTGTGTACCGGTAATGAGTTACCTCACATGAGAGGGTATTGGGTCCATAGGTAATAAATTGATGTTTTCATTGGATCCACCTGAGCAGTAGTGTCTTTTTTATTTGGTTATTATTTTATTGTATGTTTTGTGACATATTGGGATTTTATTTGTGGAGTCCCTTATTTAAGAGGGGATGGCCTTGGTAATTTATGTGTGACATCCCCTATGTCAGTGGTGATAGAATAATTACTTTATATATGTCATCCCTTTAGTAAGAGGGTATGAACTGGGTAATTTTTTGTTTGGAATCCCCTAAATATGTGGAGATGGATTGCGAAGATTATGTATGACATCCCCTGAGTATGTGAGGATGTTGAATGTAAATTATTTTAAATCACCCATTATTAAGAGGTATCAATTAAGAATATTATATGGTATCAAATGTGGTACCTTTGTGTTAGATCTCTCCCCTATTTTGAGGCATATACATATTCAATTGTTTTCCTATCTTTTATAATTTCTGTCCATGGTTGGATGTGTTTATAATGTTGGAAGTTCTTGAGTGTGTAATGGAGGATTGGAATTGTAAATTTCATGTTTTTTATTGGAATCCTGGAGTGCATGATTAGTAAAAACCATTCTCCCATTCGTTCATCCTAGTATTTATAGGTGCATAGATTGTTAACTATACAATGGGCTCAAAAAACCATAAAAAACTCCTCAAAAAATTCTATTTCCATTTCACAAAATTATCACATAGTTTGTTAAACCCTGAAAAATACCTGTACGGAATAGAGCATCCTAAATAGTGAGAACTACATGGTTTGTGAATGGTATTTTAAGCCATGTGGACAAACTGTGTTCCCCATTAGAAATTGAAATTTATTATTTTCCCTTACATCCCTTTATGTATTTAACTCCCCCTTTACTTTTATTTTTATCTAGAACCCCTATGTGTGAACCCCTTTCCTCCTCATCTCTTCCATGGTGGATCACCATTATCCAGTGCCTGAACAAAATTCCATCACCTTCATTCAATATCTTACATTAAGGATACAACTCCTATTTCTCTTAGCCATATTATCATTCTCTATCTAGTGGTATTCAATTAGATTTATATTATATTCCCTATTTATTAGGTAATTTGTCTACTTTCTCATATCAATTTGATTTAGGATAGACTAATTCGTATTTCTTAATGTGTTGGATTCTTTTATAATATATTATCATGTCCCTATATTTAACCCATATAATTACATTCATTTTTGTTTCACGAGTTTTTTAGTTTTACTAGTTTACCATGCGGTGAACATAGTTTTAATTAGAGTATTTAAATTGGGTTATTACATGTTTAGTAAGCCTCTGTTTTAGATATTTATTCATGTTTATAGGGACATTAATTAATAGTTAATACATGTTAAAGTTGTTCCAAATTAAGATTTATGCTTTGGATTTTGTGATTTTGAAATGAAATTTCACAATCATTGGTCAAATTAAAATAAATTAAATTTTGAGTTAGAACCTTTTAGTAATATTAACATGGTTTATAAAATGATGACCTTTGTTTATATTGTATTAAATGAAATTGAATGATGTATTCCGAATTTATTAATTGTTTTAAAACATTAAAAAGGGTTTTATATGTTTTGGAAATAATTTTTTTCCCATGGGTAAATGGTGGTGCTTGGTAATGTTGTAGAAGGTGAAATGGGTAGATTTGTGACAGGTTATTGTAATAGGTTTTATCTAAGATTATTTTATAGAAATTTTTGGGATATAATTAAATGGTTTATTTGAACTTAATCTATTAAAAGTGTGTTTTTCATAATGTAAACAATTTTAGAATTTGAATCGAATCCATATGGATGTTTATAAAAAATATGTTTATATTTTTAACTGTTTAATAGTAATGAAAACATCCTAAGGGGTGGAATTTATTTTGAAATAAGAAGTGTAAAATGACTCATGTAACTTATAACTACAATTTTTATGTTCAATGATGAAATAAAAAGGTTCTATTTGAAATTAAATGAAATTTATAATGGTTACGATCATTAATCCTAGGGTGAACACCATCCCCCAAGTGGACTCCATAGTATGTTTCAGTCATTGTGAAAATATAAACCTCTACTAGACTTGGGTGTACTCATTAAACCTAGGTTGAACATGATCCATGTTCTATTATTGTCAATCAAGGTTTGAATAAGACCTCCGAGTGGACTTCATTGGACATCAGGGATGGGTATATTACCCCCAGGTGTTTTTTGTTGGATTGAGGATGGGTATATTACTTCCAACGAGAGATGGGTCAATACTGTTATCAGGACGTGCTCGGAGACACCCCAACACAAAATAAAGTTGGTATAAACCATTCTCATGGTTTATCATAGATCATGTGTCTAGTATTTATTTTACGTATTTTGTTTTAAATATTTATATATTTTAAATTTTTTTTATCTTAATAATTAAAACATTAACTTGGATCACATAATATTTATTTTAGAGACACCATTGGTGGAGGACTAATGAATTTTACTCACACAATTATTTGGCCTCCATGAATCTTGGGTACCTGAATAGATATATATATGTGGTTTCAGGTCATAAGTTTAGGGAATTATACCATTACATGAGGTTTTTTTTGGTATACTAGAGTTGATTTTTGTTGATGAGTGAATCATTCCAGAATCAATATCTGTTAGTGATGAGATTTAGTTCTATTGTATTTTATTATTTTATCATCATATATATATATATATATATGTTTCTCCTTGGTGGATATATTGAGACATGTAAGGAATAATTCATTTTTTATAAAATTGTGATATGTGGTTTATTTTATTATAACTTCCCTATTTATATGTGATGTTTATTTGTAATGGGCTAAATGTTTTTGTTATTTCCAATGATATTGTTACTATTTTTTGAGGATATAGTCTCTCCACTTATCCTCAAATACCCTTATCACTAATAGGAGTACTATGGTGTACATTGAGGTACACCTGAGGTCTTTCAAAAAAATTCTGATTCGGAACAGGTCATAGGTCTGAGGGAGGGGATGTTTACAAAGTGATATAATAGAATGTTTTATTTTTTTATTATTTAGGATGGTACACTAAATAATAAGACGTGTTTGATCTTTTTCATGATCTCATTCTTGGAATTGATCAACCCACACATAGGGGAAGAATCATTTCTCTTAGGATGAGTCTTTTTGTTCATAGATTATTCTTATTAAGGTTGAATTTAATTTTCACCATGAATGTGAAAAATGATATATGATGATACAGGATGATGGGATTTATACTCTTGTTATGTGTTGGTGTGTTCAACCATCATTTTAGGCACATAAAAAATTATGTGAAATGAATTATGTAAGGGATATGTGTTTTAGATATCCGTTTTATGATATCAATTTTTTGTATTATCCTTGATTTCGTTTTCTAACTCCTTTGGTTGTGACTACCTATTGATAATAATGGGATAGTCATTTAAAATGTCATAAATGTAATATATGGTGCTTTCCTATATAATTATACCATTTAAATATTCTTCAATAATTCCATAGACGATCACTTGATGTATTGATATATATAAATGGGTTGCTAAATAAGGGTCTTTATTAAATATAGAACCAATAAGTAACCTATAAGGTTTTTCCCTTATATCTTCGGAATAAAATTATGTTTAACTAAGAATTATAGTATATTTCACCTTGTTAACTCATAAAAGTATTTTAAATGTGTATCCCATGGGTTAGGAAAGTTAAAAATGTGGGTAAAATAAGTTTTTGAAGTTGAAATGTGAGTTTTATAAAGTGGTTGGTTTCAAAACCTATTGAAAATAGAAGGTTATTAAAATGATTTTATTTGGAAGAAATGAAATGTAAATATGGATAAAAGATCAACTTTTGTGGTTTGTAGTATTTAGAAATCCCTTGAAAATAAAAAAAAGTATTTAAACCCTATAATGATGGTGTGTGGAACATTTTTAAAAATTAAAGTATCCTAGTTTATGGGTTTTTTTGTGTGGTTGGGATTTCCTATGATATGAGTTCATATGGTGTTTTCTAAGATAGAAACTATATGGGAGATATAACTTGGGTTTTTATAGTGTTTAACTAGTCATAACATTATTAGGGGTGAGAGATAGAGACCATATTTTGTAAATCCATGTATGATGTGTGGTGTTTGGAATGGTAAATTCTATACATTATGCATTTTCAAATTTAGGTATGACCATTTGGGATTTTGATAATCTTTAATGGGTAATGATGATCGTCATTCCCTATGTTTTATATTTTAACCAAGTGTGGGTCAGATTAATTGGACTTAGTATTACGTGTGGGGACCTTAGAGTGGTGTCTTGGAATGTAGGATGCCATGAAACTACGATTCATGGGAGAATTTCCTTATGTGATTGTGGTTTTAGTGAGACCTTTGTTAGTTGACTATGTGGAAATGCATAGTGACCTGTCAGATGCAACATAGGTTTTTAGTGAGTCTTTACCTAGACATATATAAGGAAAACCCATGTGAGGTTTGACATTATGGTGAATGCCTTTAGGTAATAAAGGAGTGGGTACATGATTCATCTTATATAATCGATTCATACTCAGTGATGACTTATTTTGATGTGGTAAAGGTCAGACATCTTGAATATAGGTTCCTTAGGTTAAGGATCGATTTCAAGAGTATGATGATTCAGCTACCTGAACCTAGTAGTTGTGTATGCATTTTCAGATAGTTTTGGAAGCATCAGTAAATTATTGTAGCCTTGAAATGGAACTAAGATAATGGGTATCCATGAAATTTTCCAGGATACATGAAAGGTATACGACTTATTTATACGAAGGTATCAAGGATTCATCTGATGAGGTAAATAAACATAGAAATTTCTTGATTTCTTGTTTGATTTAATGTATGAGGTAGAGAATGGTAACACTCTACTCACAGGATAATGAGTTGGGTTGTTTGATGGATTGTGGGGTAGCATATGACCTCTAGGATTTGATAAGATCAAGTGATGTGAGTGTAAGAAACCATTGGCTAACTATTGAATTGAGATGGTGTGGATAAGGTTTGTTAGACTTGGATTGGTATGACAGACCATGTTTGGATCCATTGGAAATATTTTTGGGCATGTTGATACTCATGTAGTGAAATTTTAGTAAATCCATGATTATAATATTTCACAGTTTCCTAATATATATATTCATGGAGCCATGGTAAGTTTTGTTTTTTAGATCCCTTTTGAATCGAGGTGAGTGGGGAATTTGTGAAAACTCGTGGTTAATGACACATATCTTTTATTAAAAGTTGTGAGGTCTCCATGGTAAGGTATTATGTTCATGGATAGATCAATACTTCATGGAATGGTCTCTCTAGTTTTGGACCTCATGTATTTTTTGTCATTTAATGTGTGGTGGACACCTAAAGGACGTAGTACATGTTCTTTTGTTGTGGGGTCTATTCAAATTACACTCTATGAGAAGTTTGTGTGAATCCATATGGTATAGGGATAACCATTGGGAAAGTTAGTGGATGTACCTCAATGTGAATTATTTTTTTATGAATTTCAATGATGATGATGTTATTAGATAGGAATGGGTGGATTTTGGTGTTTCATCTTAGTGCTCAGGTGTGAGAAGGATCACCACGTCTTACTATTGTTTTTTGTGATATAAAAAATGTGGTATGTTGATCTTACAGATTTGATTGAGTAGAATAATGAAAAGGAAACTATATGATGGGGAGTATCATGATAGTCATGGGATGTGACCCAGATGTTAGAAAGTGTTAACGGTGCATGGAACTAGTCTTTAGATGGGTCTGATGACACTATATTTTAGTGTATATATGGATTCACGTGTGATTGAAATTGGTGGAATTCTAGTGCCCAAGTGAGAGCATGATGAATATAATTAATGATTGGTATTTAAAATATATAAGCATACCATATTTTAATTTATACCTATATTTGTTCTTGGGATGATTGTGGGATACATATGTTTATCAATTCATCATGATTTAGTTGTTCAATAATGCATTGGTAGGTGAATCTGAGCATTTTGAGATAGATTGAATAGAAGAGGTATGAAATTTTTTCTTGAGTAGAATTTAATATGGTGAACTGGAAAAATGTTCAATGGGTTTTTTTGATGTGGTTTATGTGATTTGGTATTGTAATAGTGTTCTCTGAGGGAATGTCAGTGAGTTCAGCCTTAGTGTTGGGGTAGTTTTAGTTTCCTGACCAACATCCATTCAAGTGGTTATTTTTTATAACTACAAGATATGGGTGGAAATATATTGACATGACTATATGTGATCAATGAGATATTGTTTTTAAATAATGGATTTGGGGGCGATGATCCATTTTATGTTTTGGTTTTGGGAGATGATGAAAAAATTCTGGCGAATGACATAAACTCATGATGTGTGATGGTAGTAATTGAGAATTATAGGATACCATTAAGAGAGAGTCATCATGATGATTAGGGGACATGTTAATACAACTCTAACAAGTAGAAGTTTTTTATTTAATTTTTTTCCTTATAATTCTGCGACCTCAATGGGTCACAGTGCATGCATAAGGATGCTAGCTGATTCTTGAGAACCCATCACAAGGATGAGCTATTATATGATGAAAAGGTTGTAATATCCCTCCCTTAATATAAGGCAGGTACATGTAAAATTGTTTTGGTCCACTTATGAGACCTTGTTTGGTTGTGTTTCCTGAGTCGGAAGTTCTCATGGGCATCCTAAGGATTTAAGGATTGAGATTTTAGGTTTTTTTGTTGTTTTCTAGGGCCCACAATTAGTTCATGGTTAGTTATAACTGTGTATCCCAACTATGCTTCCTAGTTTTTACAGGCACCAAGATTATGAATCATGTGAGGTTCTCTAGTAAAAAATGACAAAATATTAAATTAGATGAATATATATTTTATTCATTTTTGGTGTATGGTTTCCTAAATTTTGTGGTCTACCCATGTGAAATGGAGTGTCTTATATAGAGGGAACCGTATGGTTAGTATATTTTTGGTTAAACAGTATGGAAAAAACCTGAACCCCTTTAAAAAGTTAAAATTTTAAATTATTCTCGTATGAATCTTTGACTTTTTAACCACCTTTTACCTCTTATTTTGGCTAGAACCCCTACGTGTGACCCCATTACTCCTCATATCTCCCATATTGGATCTTTATCATCAGGTGTTTGATTTGGTTTCATACCTTGGGTTCAAGAACCTATGATAAGTATATAAATACAAATTCTTAAATTCTTATTATATTTTTCTATCAAGTGATGTTTTATTATATTCAAATAATATTAATTATTTTTAAGTAATTTCTAATGTTTCTGTTTTTAATCTGATTCAACCTAAATTAGTAGGTGATCTTTGACAAGTGGGATTCTGTAATCCTAAGTAATGTGGTCTATCGATTATATATATATTTTTTAATTTAGCTTTTAGTTCATGGATTTTTTTTCTCATCATTTTTTCTTGTGAGTATAGTAGATTTAATTATAGTATTTAAATTGGTTTCTACCATGGTTAGTAATCCACAGTTTTAGATAAATGGCCTTGATTACCTAGATGTTAATTTAAAGTTATGTTATGATACAAATGTTCTAAATTGGGATTTATGTTTTACATTTGATAATTTTTAAATTTAATTTGATAATTGAAGATTAAATTAAATGGATTTAACTTTTGATTTTAAGACTCTTGTAAATGTTGTTGTGGTTTGCAATGATCATTGTTTTTCATAGCTCGGGTGAAAAAAATGAAAATGTTTAAATTTATGAATTATTCTAAAATATTAAAAATGGTTTTTTAAGTTATGAAAATAAAATTGTTGACGTTGGAAAATGGTGGGTCTTGGTGATGTTTTATGAAACCAAATGGGTGATTTTTAATTGGTTATGGTTATGGGTTTTGGTTGAGCCTGTTTTATGGAATTGGAATAGGTCTCATAAAATAGTGAAGTGAAACTTAAGAGCTTGGAAGTGGGTTTTTTTGGAAATTTAAATTTTTTTTGAATTGTAATGGAAGTAGTGTGGCTTGTTATAAATAATGATGTAGGTTTTCTGGAAATATTTAATTGTAACGAAAACACGCCTTGGGGTTGGACTTGTTTTCAAAATCTAAATTTTAAAATTAATTTTATGACTTGTGACTATTATTTTTGTGTTCAATGATAAAATTAAAATATATTGTTTTAAATGAAATGAAATTTATATTTTTTTAATCATTATAAATTGGGTGAACAGGGCACTATGATGGCCTCTATTTAACTCATTAAAAACATGTTAAACACATTCCCCCTTGTGGACTTGGGTGTAATCATTAAACTTGGGGTTAACATAGCCCATGGTGTTCTTCGGTTGTGATCATTAAAATTGGGGTGAAAATGACCCCAATGTGGAATTTTTTAAACCTTGAGGATTGGTATATTACCCATGGGTGACAATGGCTGGACCCCGGATGGGTTTATTATCCCCAGTAAAAGATGAGTTGGAATGATCAACATGACATGCTCATAGACATCTAAGAAATAGTTGACGAGTTTATATTCCATTACAAGGTGTCATCTCAAAGTCTGAGTTTGGTATTAATTTTATAAGTTTTTTTTAAATTTTAAATGGTTATTTTTTTAATTTTTTATCTTGATCACCACTACATGTACATGGTACACAAAATTGTTATTTTATGGAAAACATTGGTGGTAGCCTACTGAGTTACACTCACACCATGCTTACGCCACAATGAAATTTGGGTACCTGAGAATAGTTCACTATGTGGTTGGAGATTAAAGTTTTAAGGATTGTAATAATTGCATGAGGTTTTGTTTGCAATGATAGAGTTAGTTATGGTCAAGGATAGAACTAGGTCGGACTTTCGACAAGTTTGGGATAATCATTAGTTCTATTTTTTTTCTCATCTTGTGTATATAAATCACATTGGGGGATCCATTGATACATGTACAATAGACCTCCTTTGTTATGGAATTTTGATGTATGTTTTATTTTATTGAGACATATTAGTATATCTATGATGGTTATTCGACCTAGTGTGTATATATTTATTTCTTTTCTATTTTTGTTGTTACTTTGACCAGATGGTATAGTCTACCCACCAATCCTCATAGACCCTCAATGTTATTAGATAGTCTCTAGTACATAGGGAGGATAACATGAGGTCTTGTAGTATAAAAGATTTATGAAATTGGTCAGTGGTCCAGGGGTGTAGGGAATTATAATGTTTTTTGATGTGACACATCCTTCTGACACAGAGCCAGAGTAGGAAGTAATGGGAATGATAGTGTCATTAATAGAAAACATTGGCACATTAGGAGTTCTATGTTATTATATTAATATATTTTTAGTGTACAAACCATTATATAATTTATTCACATATGATATGGACGTGATGGTTGAATCCTGATGGTTTTTATTATTCACACATTTCCTGGGAACCTCAGCAGACATGGAATATTTTTTTCAATGATACAGAAAATGGAAAGGGCCATATGATAGGGTGATGAGTTTGAGAATATTATTGGGATGTTTTGGTGATTTTGGAATATACGCTATTATATGTTTCCTATATGACCCTATCATTATTTATTTATTACACATATATTTATATATTACATGTGGGGATATTTTTAATCTAATTGTACATGTAATCATTTCCACTTTTTATATTGTATATGATGATTGTAACAATGGATTCTGTTGTGTTTATCTTTACTGGTTTCTTTTATTCCTTTAATTTTTTAGGATTGTTTAGCCAATATCGAGGACATAGTATCACTATTACATGTCCTAATACCATTCCAATAATAAAAATCCTCTTGTGTATGTGGAGGCATGTATATGGTCATGTGTTCCACTTTCATAGACTTGATTATTTGATTTATAGAATCCCAAAATGTTACTAATGTGTGTCTGTGATATGACAATATTTTTTATAGGTGGAGATAGGTTATTGGGACTGAGGTAGTAAATTGGTAGCATTCCTAGATTGCATGAAACCAATTGAAAACCATGTTTTTGAAGGACATTCATTATTTTTATTAATCACACTATGATAAGTAAGTAATGTTTTAAATCAATAGTTGAGTAGTGATCCTTATTTTTAAGAGAGAGGAGTTAACAAGGTACTCTCATGCCACTTGATGGTTGTTTCACCTAGGATTGATGAATATGTATCATGATATCTGGATATTCTACTGGTGGTTAGACACAAGGAAGGATATTGTGGGATTTGATGCTAATTACCTTACTTGTTGGAGGAGAAAGACAAAGAACTAATGACATAGTGGTTTACTTCAATTCCATCAAATAGATATATTAAAGTGGGATGAGGTGACGAGTTAGGTGGGTAATATGTATTAGAGATGGTGTGGATATATATGGAATTTTTGAGCATAGTATCAGATCAAGACATGTTTTTATGCCATTAATATTCTAGGGACTGTAAAAGGACATGGGATCTTACTTGAAGCTAAGTATACAATTTCACCTGTAAAGAAAGGGGATGTTTGATAGGATGCTCAAGATACTACAGAATATGATCATGGTGTACATTGTTGAATTTGGTAGATCATGGTGTGACCATTTATCCATTGAATAGTTTTCATACAGTAATGTCTTTTTTTGTATTGATGGAACTATTGGAGTCACATTATGGTAGGTTTTACTACATTTTTTATGTTGGATAGAGGCAGATGAGTCTATAGTTATCAATATAATCTTGTTTTAGGAGACCACTAGTTGGGTGAAATTGATTCGCAAGTAGTTTTTTATCACTCATTGTAACCAATGTTTGTATGTTGATAGGATTCAATGACCTGTGGAGTTCAGCAAGGGTGACTAGGTAGTTTTTTAAGTCTCACCTCAGTTATGGAATTAAAATCTGAGGAGGCAGGGAAATATTTCATTATGGTTCTCCTATATATTTTATATTATATAGGTAATTGGACTAGTTTATTTCTCGTTGGATATTCCTTCATGATATGGAGTAATATATGATGTATTTCACATGTAATATATCCAAAGGTAGATTTGGACCCTACACATATGATTAAGTGTGATGATGTCAATCTAGAGTTGTATCCTACATTTTTTGAGCAATGGGAATGAGTAGTAGACTAGAGTAATAATGTGTTCCATGAAAATATAGTGCCTCTAATTTGAGTTTTATGGAAACACACACATCAAAGAGAATAATTAAAAGTGGCAGTTGGATTTTTTGGTATATTGGCTGGATCTATTCGATTATGACCACCTGTGAAACTTATCATGGATGAGATTTCCTTAAAGGGGGAGTTTGTAGTACCCCGTGAAATTCAATGAGTGTTATTTTTTAAATTTTATTTAATTTTTTGAAATTTAATTAATTATAAATTTTTTGGGTGTCAATGATGGGAAAATGGAATTCAGGGTGTTGTATCTAGTTTAGAGATACAATTTTGTAGAAGGGGGTCTTTATGGTGTGAAATAGGGGAGTCATGATGTGATTAGTGGATGATCCAAGGATCATGCTGTGGGATTTGGGAACTATAAATAATGAATTGTGCTAAGGAATATGTATTTATGTTATATATGGTTGAAACCATGTGGTTATTAGAGATTTAATATTTGTTATTTCCGCAAACATAAGTGTCATTAGTCCATTCATAAAGAATTTTCCTTATGTAGGGGACTGATGTGGTGGAGGAGTCTATAATATGATATTCATCTTATAGGTTGAGGTGAACTTGGGGTGCTACAGACTAACACTATGGATATAGTAATTTTGGAAACCATGGGATTTTTTATCCTGATGTAACTACCCTTGTCATGTTTTGGTGGCATTTTTATAGCTTCATAGTGCCTTTAACATGGTGTAGTCATGTTGTGACCTAGAGGGTCCATGTCATGAAAAGGAATTTATGATGAGGAATCACATTGTGACCACTATGGTCTTATCATTATATCTTTATTGGGTTGTTTTTTTAATGGGGAAGGTCAAACAATTCACCAGTGACCCTTTTATATCTTCCTTGTCCTTATTTCTCAATCCCTACATGAATTAGTTGAATTTGGGATATTTATTATAATGTTTTTATCTTATCCACTATTATACCTTGATTTTATTTAGTTTCACTTATTTTAGAGAGTCTATTTTGGTAATTATAATCCCATATGAGATTGAAGTATATTTTCCTTCCATTATTTATATATTTTCCTTATAATACCCTAATTGTGAAGGTTATGAATCTTATTATGGTTACCATGGATTGACATTTAATCAAGGATCATGTATTGGTGATTATACTATAAAAACATTGGTTAAGAAGTATTTACTATGTTATGAATTTAATATTAATTTGTATGGATTAACTTGCAAGTAGGTGTGTGTGTGTCACGGTGATGTTCTACTTAGGGTGTTAATGTGACTAGGTTTTTCCTAGTTTTTTTGAACCATTAGTGGGGGAGTTATAAACTAATGGATTGGTACGGGTTTAAACCCTCCTTATTCAAAGGGAAAAGTTGGGGTTGTCCAATAGGTTAAATTTTTTTAAGAGTGAGTCGTGTATGATTTGTAAAGGCTATGATTGTTGGGTTTTTAACCATATTTCCGATATTATATTCAAATTATCTGAAGGGGGATCATTAAAAATAAACATCAGTCTTGAATTCATCATGGATTTGACATCTTCAACAGACATATTTAGTTATTATAATTTGGATTTATTCTCATTGGATGAGCAGGATGATCTATGTTTACTAGATGGGGGACATGCCAAGTACACTAGTTTCATTGTATGAGTTGGTGATAAATAAAAATAAATGGTAATTTTAATGAATGTGTGACCATATTTATCAGTTGGTTATGCCTCCTTTTGAACAATAATAAACAGCAATAAAATACAGGTGGGACCAGATGCTTAGGTAAGGGTTAGTTTTATTAATTTAGTTGTAACTTATACATTGAAGTGTAATAAATAGATTATTAGTTATATATATTAATGTCCTTGTATTTCTGGTGAATTTAAATATTTAATAGTGTTCTCTCATGGGATTGTTTGTTGAGCAGCCATGCTTTGGTGAAGGTGTGCCTTAATGATGTTGATGCTCGGTTGAGGCAATCTCTTGAAGTTTTGTTATGGGTTGTAACCCCTCCATTCTCTATTTTTTTAATGTCTGGATGTCCTTGAAGACTTCGTTTATCCCCTATTTATGCTTAAAATGGTAATTATCTAAAATAAATAAAAAAATTGGCCTTTGGTCCATTCAATCATGGGAATTTGATGAAAGTCCTAACTATGTAATTTTGCGTGTCAAATTTACTTTTACTATTAATTTTTCCTTGAATTATTTTGTACATAATTATTTAAAGAGTGTATGAGTAAAATTATTTGGTGTAGGTATTGGGGTTCCAGGTCTCCCAATCTTTTCGAACAATATACTCAGGGGTAAATTCAGTGATATTATTTCTATTTCATAGGGACTCTTGATTGTATATTATTTTCTAATAGATTAAAGTTTCTATATTCCAATGGTTGCATAGATAGACACTATCCTACCCCAAAAAGTGGTATTAGAGATAAATATTTTCACACTCATCTATTAGATCATATAAGATTCACTCTTAAATAATCATTATATTGATTTCAATTATTCTTTATCGATATAAAAAGTTAGGATGATGGGTGATGGAAATTTTTGAATCAGTTAGGTCAAAGTAAAAAATTATGGTTTCTAGTGTTTGCAGATAGATGATTATCTTTTCCAAAAGTATTTATAAAATTTATTGGATATAGATAAGCCAAAAAAATATTGAGATGAGTGATTGGAAAAATATTGGAAGAAAAGAACTTTGGTTCGTCAATTGTCATTGGCATGAAATGTAGCCCTCTACATTCGGTAGAAGAATACTACAACTGAAACTATGGTGGAACTGATAGACAAGTACAAGAATCTACCAATATTAAACAAGTTATTTATAATGTAATTATTATTTGGTTTTAGGTTATCAATATGTAGGATAATAAATTATTATATGAATTAATTCAATATTATTAAGAGTTATGTTGAAGCAGGGAAAGTACCTATCATGGATTATGTTTGGGTAATCATTCTACATTTTTATTTAATATAATAATTGGATGGAATGGTTATTTTGGTTAATAATTCTTGAATAATCACTTATATGGTTTTCTAACACTCAGTAACTTTATCCTCAATGAGGAACTCTGGATGAGAGACGTTCAAGTACCTTCTAGACGTGCAATGAATCCTAATATATAGGGTTACCCACCTCATATAATGAATAATTGATTATTCAATGATAATTCTATGAAGAAAATATAGATAGGTTAAAATTTTTCAGTACTCACCTATATATATTTTGGGAAGCGTGGGAATATTTATTGAAATTTTAATAATCAAAATTAAGCCACTTGAAGGACAACATGTAGATGTTTAAATTCCATTAACACAATGGAATGGGGAATCGATTTTTCACAGTGTCTTTGTCACATAAGATTAATGGGTGGTTGATTATGGAGCATCCTTCAACTAAATGGATAATCGCTGGTTCATTTACAACTCTGTATCAAGAGTAATTTGTAATGTTCATATAGATAATGATAAATCTATAAAAAAAATTGAATGAGAGATATAAATTTCCATATGAATAATGGGTGTATCCTATGACTAAAGTAACTGAGATTCATTCCATTCCTCTAAAAGAACCACATTTTATTAGTGTAGTTGGATGATCTAGGATAAAAGGTGACATTAATTGAAGGATCTAGGATGGTGAATCAAGGGTCCATGGATGTGGTGTAAGGAGTAACATATGGTACACTTTACTCAATCCAAAATTCATATGAAAATGAAATGGTTGGAATTTCAACCATAGAAGATTTGGATATTTGAAATAATTAACAAATTCACCTTTGTCGTAATAAAATGAAGCTTCTAATAAGGAAGGATATTTTTTATATTGACCAAACAAGCATCATAAGTTATGAGTGATATGTTATTTGAAAGAATAAAATAGGCTTGAATGGTCATAATCCCATACACTAAAACATAGAGCTTCTTCATTTAGATGTATATGGACCTTCCCTTATTTGATTTCATGGTAGATTGGTCTAATTTATCATGTTAATTTATGATTCTAAAAATGAGTTATTGTAGTATTATATTAACAATAAATCATATGTTTTCATTAATTTTGTATAGCGTAAAACAATTGATGATTTAGAATATGGCTATAAGTTAAATAATGGTGGAGACCATAGTAGAAGCCGCATCCAAAATTACTATCAAAAGAAATGAATAGTGATTGAAATAACTATACCTTGAACACAATAGAAAAATAGTGATTCATAGAGTATGAACTATAAATTGAATGATAAATCTAGATTCATATTTGTTCACATGATTATGTATAAGGCCCCAGCCTTAAACCTTACTTAATCTTGAGTTATTACAAGATTACACGTTGAGGATCTTTTCGGGTTTAGAGTTTTAGATAATTAGATCATAAGACTTGCATTACATTCCACATATAAACAAAGTGGTTACATAAAGATAGTATTCATCATTCCCATCAATGGAAACACATTTAAAATAAAACATGGATTAATTCTTGACACATCCTTGACTCTATCATCTTATCATGTACCTTTCCCTTGACCTGTGAAAAACATTTCAAAAACTTGGGATGAGCATAAAAACTCAGTATGGGTTATAAAAAAAACTTGGAAAGGAAACATGAGTTCATATATAAATAAGAGTGAAATCATACTTTACCCATAAAACATAGGCACTTTAACATACCTCATAAAAACATGAATAAATCATATAAATCATAATACGTAAAGGTAACTTGAGGCATTCATAACATTCTTACGTAGGGAGTAACCCTCTTGGTTACGTTTGGAATACCCATCACAGTATATTCCCTAAAATCTCTTCGGATAAACCTTAACGTTTCACTCCTTCACGTTACCCAATGCATTGGAGAGCTATAACGGGCTCACCCGCCCTTAGTTTATCACGGAACCACCCGTCTTCATAATAATGCCCAAGAACCATAACATAATCATATCACATAAAACATGCATAAGGAAACATAACATTTCCACATTTCAATCACGAGATATCAATACAACACATTGTTATAAAAACATTATGAAAACCATTTTCAATACCAAAGTAAAACATGGTATTTATTTTTCTTTTAAAAAAAGAAGGTATGGCTTGTAGAGGAAGCCGAAACTCAAATAACGGTTACGACGGCGGAGAAGTCTTTGTCGCCGCATACGTATGACAAAAAAATTCCCTTTTGTCGTTTAGTAAACGCTTCGTATAAAAAAGATTCCTTTTGAATAAACGTAAAAGTCAAAGGGGTTTATACACCGTATAATAGAAAGTTGTGTATAAAATAAAATATGCCTCAATGAAAGGAGATTGAGACGAAGTCCCATACAAAGATAATTTTTAAAATAAAATAGATACATTATGTGTATTCACTATAAGTACACATAAATAAAGTACAAATACAAGATACGACATAATAATATAATGACATAATTTGAAAGTAGGAGATTAACCCAAAGAATGGAAATTGGGTTAAGAAGTTCCCATACCTCGTATCCGACTTGACCCGACCGTTCTTTAAACTCCTGAATAATAAACTTTAGTTAATCTCTACTTGCTTAAGAACCTTTTTCAAGTTCATTATTCCTTTTATACCATGTTATGAACATCATGTAATCATTTAAGTTAATAATGTTCATTTTGTCGGTATTTGGTTCTTAAGTCAAAAATAGACTTCTTATACTTACATGTTGTTAATTTGGTCAATGGTTCATTATACCAGAATGATATTCACGATGTAGATATCATATATGTCATATATATCCAGTATCTGCATTCATTTATAATATTACATCACATTTAGAGGTAAGAAATGAAATGCACCGTTCATGGAGACGGTAAGCCGTACGTACGCATGAACGCTACTTTCATTTCTTTGTCATATTAATGGAATTAAAACTAAATGAGAGGTATGTATATTTTAATTCCAGAATTATATTCATCATTTAGATATATCATTAATTATATATATCCATTATATACATGTACATTTAATAATAAATTACATTTGGGGAAAAGAAATGAAATGCACCGTTCATGGAGACGGTAGTCCGTACGTACGCATGAACGCTACTTTCATTTCTATCTCATACTTTAATGGAAATAAATGATAATTATATATAGGTATATTATAATTCCAGTATAATAACATATATAATATCATTAACGTTATCCTTTACACATCCCACATATGGTATTAACGAATCAAATCACTTTTAGGGGGCGGTAGTCCGCACTTCCTAAAATGAAGATATCGTGTTTTACCCATAATGGAAACCATAAAGGTATTCTAAAAATGAAAAAAAACAGAAGCTTAAAGAAAACATAAACATATTATATATCATATATAAAAATAGTGACATCATAATGGCCACCTTTGAAGGTGTTTAATGAGTGTTGAACAATCATCGTTTCGGGAGGCGGAATTTCGCCATCCACGGAAACCTTATGTTCTTTAACCATTTGATGTAGTTGTGTGAGAGTGTAGCTCAAATAAATATTATAACAACATCCTAGTATATTGAAGATACTGGTGTTGTTACAAAAGAAGTAAATAAAAAGAGTTTAGGGGGTTGGAGAAGCAAAATAATACAAATGAACATGAGAGAATGAATTACCTTTAAAAAGTGTAACTCCTTTTGAGTTGAGCCTAAAGGCTTCCTTTGAAAGGATTCTGCCCAAAGGGAATCCTCTAGGATGAGGAGAGGGATGTGGAGAGAGCAAATGGGCAGGGGTTGGCCGAGCCAAAGGCTTGAAGAGTGTGTGAAATGAGGTAGAGGTGGGGGCCTTTCATAAGAGGAGAGGAGGGGCACTTTTGGAAAGTAAAGAAATATAACTTAATTTGAAAATGTGTTTCGGTTTTAAAAGGTCCCACATTGATAGAATTCGTGGATAAGGTGATAAGGGTTCGAAATCCACTCATCCAATTGGTTTTGGACATGTGTAGTTCTTATATTTTACATTATCTTTCTATTTTATTTAAATCGTCAAATAATGATGTCATCGCTGCATCATTATTATGTCATAAATAATTTAATTTTTTTGAATGTCTAAAAATTATAAAACAAATACTATGATGTAGGAAATCGTTTTAGATTTCCAATGACTATTTATAATCGAAATTTGGACTTGTATAACCCCACTTAAAAATTGTTTTAGTAAAACAATTTATGTTAGTGTCATTTTCACTTTAACAATAAATAAAAAGTATTTTATGTCATTTCCCAACAAAAGTGGATCCATGGGGTCCCCAAGTTAGGCCATGGCTTGTCTTGGTCGGCCATGACACAACCAATGAGGTTGGGACATGTGTCTAGGTCATTTTATATTATTAAAGCATTATTTATACATTAAACTACCCTAATTACCACTAATCGCGATTAAAAACTTAATAAGTTACTATTCACCAAAAAAATATTTTAATCTCATTGAACCACATTTTACTTCTTAATGATAACCATGTATGTCGGATTTTCAAAATTCAATACACATTAGTGGTAAACTTTCATTTAACTGAAAAATCAGTTTGCTTGATTACCACTTAGTGGTTTCACTATTCATCAAAAATTGAAGTTTTTCAGAAAATTACCAAAAATTCACCCTAAGATATATTTGATATTCCGAATTCAAAAATGAAGTCCATTTTACAAAATTCAAATCATATAAGTCACATTAATTAATTTAATAATTAATTCCCGCTTCCAGAGCAAATAGCGTGTTTTTACAAAACAATAAGTATCAAAAGATTGACACCAGTTTAAGTCTAATTTCAAATCGAAATTGATTCCAATGACCACCATTGGATAAAATGGTAAAAATATATTCTAATTTCACTTCAAACCCAATTCAAAACATAATCTAATCATATAAATAAATTAGGTTAGAAAGCAGTTTTGAATTAAAATACAACATTTTACACTATTCATAAAAAAAATGAACTTTATCAGAAAAATACCAAAAAATTACACGAAGTAAAATTTGATGTCACGATTCTTAATAAGAGTTTTATTTGGTCTAAAAGAATGTATAAGTGTGATCAAAACATTATTTAATGATGGTTCACCATTAAAAGGTGATTAGTGAACCTTTAGTGAAAATTAAAGTATATATGCCTAAAATTGAACTCTTTCCGTATTTTAAGCCTTTATCTTTTATTGGGTAAATTTAAAAACATCTAAAAACATATCTATTCATATTTTAGTTATTTCTATTCATTCCCGCCAGTACAACGGCTACTTGTTAACTAACATTTAAAATAATATTATTATATTACTAGTGTGCTACGTAAGTTTCAAAGAAACTCATCGTTGCGTATCGGGTACGCTATCGAACATAGAAACCCCTTTTAATTAAAATTCATATTTAATTCTCAAATATTAATAAATATGAAAATTATTTATTCTTTAATTACCTGGGATGTTACATTATGCCTAATAACATTTGACCATATATAATAAATAAAACAATATATCTAGCAATTAGAAGTTCATAATCTCTTATTCGATCATGTTTATTAATGGAGATATGTTATATTAATATACCATAAGTTAGACACCCCAAATACATCAATAGTACAGTTCATGATCTTATTGATGCTATGGATTGAGAAAATATGGAGGGAAATTCCAAACATAGTTTTGTTAAAGGCTATAGAAACAAATACATTGTTTCGGGCTGTGGGATGATGAAAAGCAAAAACATAGTAAAATTAAAAACATTATCTTCAAAAAACTAACATATTTAAATATAATAACTTGGATGAATCATAAATTTAGAGGAATAATACAACTATTGAATTTCAAGTGAATCTGAAAGAAATTCCTATGAATTCATATAATCATGTGATACCAGATGTCAGCATAATATCAATAGAAATTAAACCAATGAAATAAATTCTAGAATGGTCAAGGACCACTTAATATTAAGAAAAATATATTTACTTTTTTCAAATGGATATTAAGGAACCATAAATATAATAACCAAAAAGAGATTAATTCCATGAAGATTTGAGAATGTCATATATAGTCACATGGATATTTCAAAGGAATGAGGCCAATGCTATTTTACATCATCTTATGAATTATAGGTAACTTGAATACCTAGAAGTGGTAGTAATAGTAAAATTCTCAATAAAATGGGAGTTACCTATAGAGTAATACATGTATTCATTAAATTAAAAAAACACCGGAATTGTATAATCTGTTTGGAAGGAATTTGGGCAGCGTAGAGAAAATGGGGTTTTTCATTGAATGAGGAAGATGAAGGAACTATATGATATTATGCAAAATTATTTTAACAAAATGTGGAAATATATTTCTTAGAAATATTTTCACTTTTATTTAATCATACTACCATCAAAATAGTATTATGTGTAGTTTCTTCTGATAAAATTTACTTTGAAAAATGGATGTAAATATTTCTTTTCGTCAAGACTTCTTGGGGGAGGAAATCCACATGAAGAAGCCCAAGGTATTTCAAGACTATTACAAGGAGGGAATTGTTTGAAAATTATGTCTTTATGAATTGAATTAGGAACCTTGATAGTGTAACTTTAGTTTTAATAGTTTCATGAATTAATAATGTTTCACAGAATGTGAATCTAATCATGATTATTATAAGAAGTAATGGGATATGGAAATTTCATAATAATATTAATCTATGTGAACTAAGGGTCTCTTATGGGTCTATGAGATAACAAATTTATGGTATTAGGAGTTTTTTTCAAAATATTTGAAATAAATGATCTTTCCCAAGCCATGAAAATCTTGTGAATGAGAAAAGAGATGGATATAAAATCCATCACTCAAGTGTTATACCAGAAAGAGTACATAAGAAGTATCATTGAGAACTATAAAATGATAAAATCTATGTATGTTTCTACCCCTATTTTTATACACTTCATGTTCTCCATGGAACAAATAAAATCATAAAAATTGATTTTAGATACATGGAAAATTTTCTATATAAACCATTAGTCATAATTTTAATGTATGTGATGATTTGTACATGGATAGATATTTTCTCTCTAGCGGGAGTAGTATGTTATTTTATGTTAGACCTCATAATTATTCATTTGGAAGTTGTGAAATGGATCATTCCACACCTCATGTGATAATAAAATATAACTTTTTTTATAGATGGTATTTTACAAGGATTAATTGATGAATATTTTACAATGGATTCATATAGTTGGCATAGAATGATAGGATTCATGTTTTTGTTTGAAAAAAATGGTTTGTCGGATATCATAACCGAACCCAATGGTTACTTTATTTACAATTTAATTCTAATATATATCATATGTAGTAGTGGGAAAGAAGTTACTATGGTTGATATGCATACTTAAGGGACTTGGAAAGTCATCAGAAGGAGTAATGTTATTCTATTATAACCATAGTGCCAAAAAACATACCTAAAAACCATTTTTTCCTAGAATAATTAAACAACCTGAATTGAAATTCCATTTATTCTAAAATATTTTAGATGAAATTATATTTTAGTTGTAGAAGATATCGAGGATGAAAAATCTGGCTAACATGACTGAAAATATTATATTCCTAGAATTTCATTGGAAATACTAGGCCTCAATTAGCCTTGAGTGAATAGAGGAAAATGGGGAACAATGCTATGATAGAGGAAGGAGAATGATTTTTTCCAAACTGTTTGATGATTAGGAATATATACCTTTATATAATATTGATGAATTAGATTTTCTTAATTTTGAATCTTATTCAAGTTAGTATATTCAACTAATTAGAAATAGGAACCTCATAAGTGAACTTCAATATTACTTTGGCAGTGACATTTGACATATTTTGCACACAAGTTCATTTACTATAATATAGATTTTTTTAGATTGGATTTGTATGATAGTCGAGGTTTACTAGATAGGGATTGGGAATATTCCACCAGTTACAATGGTTGAGTAAGTATTATCTACAAAAGAATAGAAAAGTAAATTGATGTCTGGCCACATATCATGGTATTTATCACAACCAATTCAACCAAAAATGAACCATTATAAAATAGTGGTTGGACTAGATGTTGATGTAAGGATTAGTTTTATTAATTTTTTATTAATTTTTATTTTGAAGTCTAACCATTATCTCGTTATCTATATTAATTCCTATAATTTTATTTACAAGGAAATTAATGAGTTTTTAATGTTCTCCGATGGATGTATGATGAAATTATGAACCTAAAAATCAGGCTTGTCCACTTGAATTTTGCTATTAATTTTTCCTTGAATTCATGTGTGGGTGTTGTTTAGAGAATGTGAGAACAGTGTGACTTAGTACAGTGAGTGGTCTGCCAAGTCGTCCCATATTCTATTACACAAAACATGGAGGGGATCCGAAGATTTTATTTTTTCATTATCTAATCTCTAAAGTGTGAATGATGTTCTAATAGATTGAATTTAAAAATTTCAGTGGTTGTACCGATAGAATATGTCCTTCCCAAAAATTATTTACCTAGTAGATGTATTATTTTTTAGCGGTAACGGGTACCCTCACTTGAGATTTGTGTTGGGACTGTAAATGTATTATGGGGGGACCCTAAAGAAGTTTTCATGGGAACATCCTAAGGACTATAATTAGTTTCTTTGGTTATTTTCTACTATATGTTTTGTGACATGTTGAGATTATTCTATGAGTTATCCCTTGAGTAATATTGACACTACTATAGATATGACAGTTAAATTTGCAAGAAATGCCCATTTACAGTGATAAAAAAGTTCTGTTAATTGAGGTGCAGATAAATGGAGGTCCCTTTATCAGAACTAAAAAACGCACTTATAAAGACCCATTTTTTCAGTGCAAAAAAAAAGAACTAATTAAAGGGGTATTTTATCAGTGATAAAAAAGTGCTGATAAATGGGTCATTTATTAACACTTTTTTAGATCTATTAAAAGACCAATTTTATTAGCGCACTTTTAAAAGCACAAAAAAATGTTTAAAATTTTTTTAAAAAATTCTACAAACAGGAGGACGGTTTTAATAGTGCTTGAACCCCCCCCCCCCTTCAACAACACTATGAAGAACCCCACCTACCCACATGCCCCTACCGCACCTTAAAACCCAACCACACCCCAAACCTTTATCAGCACTAGCACAACCCTTCACCACCGCAGGCACCCCTACCTCCCCCAAGATTCAAACTCGAGACTTCCCATTGTGTGCTGAGACACATTACCACTCCTCAATATTGCTTTGTTGTCCATTAAATGTTATATCAATTTATTTATATATATAGTAATATTTATTTGTATATTAATATATATTTATATGAACATATATATTTATATTAAAATATATATTTAGTTAGGTTAATATATATATTTATTTATTTATTCATTTGTTAATATATATTTTTATATATATATACATGTATAGTTGTATTTTTATATTTATATATCTATTTACTCATATATTTAATCATATATTAATATATATTTATATCTATCTATTTATATATATTTAGTAATATTTTTTTATTCGTATATTTACTCATATATTACTATATATCAGTTTGTTAATACAGACACACACAAATACACAAACACATTATATAGGTATAAAAATATTCATATATTTGTATTTTAAATAAAATAGATAATTGTTTTTAATTTATATAAGACTTATATATTGAAAAATATATTTTATATGTAAAGAATTTTAATTATTTATTTATAAAATTAAATTTTTTATATGTGAACATATATAAAAATATGTATATATTGTTATATATTTGATTATAAATACCATTTAATTATGAAAATTGTTAAAATTTCAAATCCATAATATCCATCTGAATATAATCTCTCAGAATAAATTTATTACCCACTGAAAAAGAGTAAAAAACACATGAAACTAGGTTGAAATTCCATCAAATATTAAAATAATTGGGTATCCAGACTAAAAAATCAGTTTTGGAGGCCTTCTGGGACTTTTTTACTCAAAAAAATATGAATGAAGGTAGCTTTTTATCTCCAACGTGTATAGCTCATTTTAGGCATTGATTTGATATGTAGTAGAGATCAAACAGATACCTAGATAAAAGCTTATAGTTGTTTGAAGTTTGAGTTATGTCTTCAAATTATTTAAGATATTTTAATAATTTATTTCATTTTTTGTGTCTTCAAATTATTATGAAATTACTATTACTCAATGATAATTAGCAAATTATTATTTAATAAAATTTTTAAAAAATATTTTATAATCTATTTTAACTACATATCTAAAATATTAACTGTAAATGTCTATTTATAATTATCTAAAAGATATTTAAAATATATATATTATATATATCAATATATATATATATATATATTTATTGAATCATTTTATTAAGTACACTTATTATTAGTGATAGTAAAAAAAGTGCTGATAAAGTCCACCCATTATTAGTGCTACTAAAAATGTACTGATAATGGGGTCCCATTTAACAATGCTGAAAATAATTGTTAAAGGGGTATATTAATACAGATAGTGCTTTTAAAATAACTTGAAAATTATTTTAACACTGCTATAAAAGTGGTTTTAATCTCATAGAAGATAAATGGAAGGTCCCCTTTTATATCATTAGAAAATATTTGATAAAGGGTGTCCTTTATCAGTGCTAAAAAAGTGATGATAAAGGCCCCCTTTATCGGTGCTATTTTAGATTGGATAAAGGAAATTTACTTCCATACTATTTTAGCGCATATAAAAAACACTTTATTAGTTCTTTAATTAACACTAATAAAGGGGGCCTTTATCAGCACTCAAAGTAGCATTTATTAAGTGGGCCTTTCTCAGCGATCTTAATAGCACTGATAAGGTCTTAGCTGCCCGTGATGTGCTGCTTATATAACAGTATTCCCCCCCAGTACCTGCAAAACAAACACACACACCACATGCATAGTACGCACAAGAATATTCATTTCAAACAATGTTTTATATAATTAAATTACCAAATATCCAACAAACAGTTAAAAACATTAATGTTTCATCCTTTGAAATTTGTGATCCCCTCTCAAAATTGTCTACCCATGGTATTAGTTTCTAAAAAAATCATCCCAACTCAAGAAAAAGGTTCCACCTATGTAAGAAAACAAATATTAAATTAATAATACTATAAATAAATAATTTAAACATTAATATGAAATAATACATTAACAAAATGTCATTTTTTTAATAAAAAGTAATCATTTGGAGTTATTTAGGTCACATCGTGCACTTTATTGAGGTGGGGTTGATTCCTAAACATCATGAATGTGCTATTGATCATTGTTCTAAAACTTCTAAACAATCTGAATGGTTTTTCTTGGTTTTGAGTACGTCCATTTTTTTACTAAAATTAATACCAAATTTTAATGAAATGTTTTGATTTATACCGATCACATCATTCTTTGAATTGAGGTTTGGTTGATTCCTACACATCACAAATGAATCATGAATTGTTTTTATAATGTATCAAAACAATCTGAATGGGTTTTCTTAGTTTTCAATATGAGAGTTTTGTTTTTTTACTAAAATATTATTTCAAATTGAAAACTCCCATTTTGAATCATATAGGTCCCATCATGCATCAGTTTGAGGTGATACTGCTTCATACACATCAAAAAGCACTTAAAAATCACTCTCCTAAATTATTAAGAAATCAATGGGTGTTTTCATGGTTTTTTTATGAGTGAAACATTTTTTACTAAAATGAAAACTTTAAACAGATAGTAGAAACTTTTAGTCATACTGATCACACCGTGCATCATATTAGGGTACGGTTGATTCTTACACATCAGAAATGACTCATGGATTATTTTCTTATAGTATCAAAATAATTTTAATGATTTTTATTGGTTTTTAGTATGTTAATTATTCTTTTTATGTAAATTAATGTCAATTTTAAATAATAAACAAATGTCAACTTATACGGGTCACGTCATTCGTTGGATTTGGGTGTGGTTATAACCTACACATTAAAAATGACTCATGGATCATTTTTATAGGATATTAAAACAATACAAATGATTTTTCTCCATTTTAAATATGTCATTTTCATTTTTTACTGAAATATCATTTCAAACCGGAAACATGATTTTTGAGTCATATTGGCCACATCATGTGATGATTGGATACGAGACTACTTCATACACATCAAAAAGGACATTAGAACCATTTTCCTATATTATGAAGGCAATCAAAATGTGCTTTCTTGGTTTTTAGGGAGTTACATGTTTTTAGAAAAAAAAAATTATAATTTAAACTAATAATAGAAACTTTTAGACACACTGTTCACATCATGCATTGGATTGAGGTGAAGTTGATTCCTACACATCAAATATGACTCATGGATTGTTTTCCTAAAGTATCAAAACAATATAAATGCATTTTAAATGTTTTCAGTTTGTTAGCTAGGTTTTTTGCTAAATTTTTAGTTAATTTAAAATAAAAATACACACTAAAAGTCATAACATTCACTTTGTGCATTGGATTTAAGAGAGGATGATTCATACTCATCATAAATTACTAATGGATCATTTTTCGAAACCATCGAATCAATCCTAATTCATTTTATCATTTTTCAGTATGTCACTTGTTTTTACTAAAAATACTATCAATTTTAAATTAAGATAGACACTTTAAGTCATACTAATAACATCTTCATTCAATTTGTTTAAATTATTCCATTATGTATATAGCCCATTCATTTCTAAAAGAATCATCACCTCCTTTTGAATATTATTCTTTTCAATAATCATGGTATTACTGATAAAATAAAAATACAAAAAGGATTAGTAAATATTTTAAATGAAATAGTAATTATTTTTGAAAATACCACTTCAGGGATGATGGTTTGTTCATATAAAATGATCTCTTTAATAAATTTATAATTCTAATAACTATATTATTTATTGTTCATTTTTTTGACACAATAGAAACATTGAGAGATATAATTAATTTTTTTATATGTGTTTGGATAGTGAAATATTATTATATATAGCCTAATTTTTATGTAGTCATATAACTTATTGTGTTTCTTGTCCTTTTCCCCTGACTTCATTTCATGATGTTGATGATATTCATAAACCCCCTATCATGTGATATTCATAATAAAAACAAAATATAGAGTATATAACTATATTTTTAGTTATAATATGTTGGTTGAATTGTATTAAAAATTGACAAAATCCAATATGTGTCGTCGATTTTTTGGATATCCAGTCATTTAATAGAGGAAAAAAATCATTGTTGTATCTCAGTTGACCACAATGAGCATCCAATGATTCTTAAGATCAAAAAAAGTGTAAGTAATGAAAGAAATTAAAATATATTTGGTATGATTAAATTATAGAGTTTTACCCATTCATTGTTGGTATTAAGAAGAGTCTGTCATCAATAATTTTTTCCTAAAATTATTTGAGTAAGAGTGCCACTATTTCACCATCTTACTTGGATTGTATTTTTGTTTTTTATATAGAGGTGATGTGAAGAATAAGGAGTTCAATTTTTTGTTCATTGGAAAATCCATTAAATATTTTATCATATATATGCCTGAAAAAAATATGAAATGTATTTTGTTATAATTATTATAGTATATCAGCTTTTGGAAAATTAAATCATGAAAACATTCCTCATGTATACCTTTACAACTAAGTTGCCCAGCCAATCATACTCTAGGTTTTCAATTACATTTACTAAACTAAGGTAATTTGGATCTACCCCTTCGTATATATTTTCATCAAAAAGAATTATTGGAGTACCACCATCTTTCATCTTCATATTCACATGAGCCTAAAATTATAATAAATGAGGATATAGAACGGGTGGGTTTAAGGCACTTTGGGTAGATTTTTTTGATCGGTCTATTGATCCTTGATATGGTTATAAACCATTATATATTTTCACCCCCTTCCCATGTGTCTGTCAATAATAAAATTCATCAGTTTAGTCCTTTTTTCTTTAAATGTTAATGTGTTATCCTGAAAATTAAATAGGAAATGTATACCTCCTTGTCTACTTGTTTTTTAACAAGTTATGGTGGCCATGAGATGAATGTTCCAAGAGCTTGTTCAACCTTATGAATATCATGATCATCAATTGGAATAGGTATCTCGTCGGTCAGATCTTTGGATAAATTAATCAATACTTTGACATGAACAATTGTATGTGGTTTTTTGTGTATCAAGGCATTCTGGATATTGAACACTGTGACCCTCGCTACAAGGTGACGTGTTGGTGTTTATAGATATAAATCATAGTAATTTTAACCCTTTATAATATAATTATAGGAAATGTATCAGTGTCTATTTGATTCAAAATTAACAAAAACAATTATCATAACATTGACTACCTAAGCTAAGACATGTTTTTAAGGGGAATGACTCTCCTTAAATCTAGTGGGGGTGGGGAGGGATCTTCGGATGCTAGTCTTTCATGAGTTGTTTCTTCTCTTCCACCCCACCCTAATAAATTTTTTCATGTACTCTCTCTATTGTTTTATATGTTCTTCATGGATAGATATTCTTTCCCTCACCAAATATGAATTCTTCACATTGATCCTCTTATTTTTTTCTCAAAAAAATGGTGGTTCCACCCCATAACCCACACCTCTAACGCAACCACACTTTTCTAGCAGCTTCAATGCTCTCGAAAGTATGCATGCATCCTGTTTGGATGTTCATGATTGTGGTGACTATGTTAGGTGTAAAATATAGGAAAATAAGTAATCATTGTTTTGTAATATTTATTAAAATCAAAACAAATATTTATTATGTCATACTTACACATGTTTCCCACACTTTTTCTATTTTTTCATCTATTAGTATCCAATATTTGTTTACACATTCCTCCTTCCATAGAACATGGATTGATATGGAAGTGAATATGGAATTGGATTCATTAATCTGCATATAAACATAGGAACATAGTTATGGTGTTGTTTTATGTCATATAAAATTATTACAGTTGATATAAAATATAAACCAATTTTTTTTCAAGTGAATCATACACTACTATTACATTACGATAGGGGTAAACTAGTTTTTCTACTTGTTCCGTATTTTAAGCACTTGTTTGATGTTTCATAAACAAAACATTTCAATCAATGTGATGAATACATGTATTTTCAAATAAAGTATTACAAAAAATAATGTACTTAAAATGACTACTATGTGCTACAACTAGTAAACACATCCCAAGCTCATTGGGTTATCAGGTATGTATAAATATGAGGTGTCTGTGAGTTTATTTTCACTTCATCATCTTTAATATAACATCTCATTAAAATTTTGTGAATTACTCTGTAAATCCATCTAGAAACCATTAATACATAGACCATGTTAGAGTCTCCCACTATAAATGCACTCTACAAGGGATTATGAAGAGTAAGTAAATGTTTATTTTTTTTTTATTTTTTAGTAAATTATAGAAATTATATCATAATATTACATTAATATCTCCCCACATTAGTTTTTTAAGCCTAGTGAAAACTTGGTGTCATGATTGTACATCAATCAACACACATTTATCAGTGATGATTATAATATAACTACTAAAAATGACCTTGTTTTGGTTAACATTTTGTGCCTTCTTATTCAATCTCACCTCATATTTGATGCCTTTCACTTTTTCATTTAGTATTTTTTCTAACACTATCAAACTATGTCCCTCTTGTTTTTTTCTGCGCCACCATTGTTTCATTACCTACTATAAGGATCTTTTCTTATTACATTACATAATCTTTATTTTAGACCCTAAATCACATCCTTTTACATTGATAATATTTTTTAGTTTAGAGATTTATATAATTTATACATAATACATTCTTAACCATATACATTGTTACAGAGTGGATACCATAAAAATAGTTTCCATTTTTTCAAAATATAAAACATTAAAGCTTCAAACATGATTTATTTGAAAATTCATCAAATATTTAACTTGTATTTTTTCCTTGTCTTACAAATCTATATGATGTGTGAAAATAATATAAAAAATTTGGGATGAGAATAAAAAATCATTAAGGGATTTAAAAGAAGGAAAGAGCACATTAGTCCATGAATACTTGTAACGTATGAAAACATATTCAATTGATATGCTTGTCACCCATATATACATACCTTCTGAAACAAGATATTTAAAAAAGATCCAAAAAATATGAGAACAAAATATAATCATAAAGGTATCTTGGGGTATTAATTATATATTCTTGTAACCCTCTCGGCTGCCTTATAATTTATAACCATCACGACTAGCTTACAATTTGTGTAAGCATGAAGTTATACTTAGAGTAACCATACCGCAGACCTCTAGATTAAACATAAATAATGAATTGGAGGAAAATATATTTCCCTACATTCATTATAAAAAATTCCCATGAACTAAAACATTATCAAACATCATGTATAATTACATAAAAACATTGCTTTTGAATTTTGTAAAATAGTATTTTAAAATGGGATTTTAAAAGAAATGTCCCATATAAATAACATATAACTGAAATGAAACTTAATAGAGTGGATGTAATATAAATATAATCTATATATAAACATAATTCAACATAGTTTAATCTGAATTAATCACAAAAAAATTTAAAGACCACATAAAATAATAAAGAATAAGGTTATCCCAAAGGATGAAAATCGGGTTATGAATTCCCCTACCTCATTATTGTCTTACTTACAAATCATTTAAAACTGTTGTATAATACTAAAAATAGTGTTAATAATATATTAGAGAATCATATAAAACTTTATAATACCTTATATGGCCATTTCATTACAATCATTTCACCCTTTAATTGTTAGTATTTTTTCCATGCACTGTTTTGGGTGAGTTGTTTACCTTATTATCAAGATCTGTTCATGATGGATTGTTCTTTTCGATTGGATGTGAAACTCCATAATTATAATGGAGTGGTATTTACATATTTATAGAACTATAACTTATACTATTTATCCTTTTAATTCTTATATTATGACGATTCATCAGTTAAAACAATAGTGATGTTCATTTAAATCATTTTAGTGGTTCTTTGATAATAACCACCTCGTTTTGTTTTATAAATTAAAACCATGAGTAAAAAATAATTCTAGAACCATAATTGAGATATAATACAAATATTATAACCTAGTTCAACCATAAAAATGTTTCATGACCATAATTTAAAGAATTAATGAAATTTGAAATCACATCGTCCACAATATCGGTAATTCGACACATCACGAACAATGTTTTTATTCCTTGAATAAGTGGGAGAGGAGAAAAAGAATGATGATAAATTGTCCATGAACAAGAGAAAATACAAAATGTACATGATTTCTAGAGCTTTAATTTCTATTGGATAAGAGGATATGAGGAAAGACTATGAAAATTAAAGAACTCAAAATAAATGAATAATTGGGAAATCCCTTACGAAAATTTGATAGCCAAACGAAAATGCAACATGGTTTTAGAAAATATTAAAAAGAGAGGGGAACATGGTCACCCATCCAGAAATTAATCATAATAAATAATATATAAATAATAAAAAGGAAATAAGAACATGTTATGGAAACTTGAAATTTATACCACATAAAGGAGAACATTAATTGAAATAGAATGAAGTCGAGAATTTTCTTACCTTGAAGAGTTACTCCTAGAACATGAAGGATGGAACCTTTGAGGGCTTGAGGAAACCTTGGGAGGACTAATAGGGATGTAAATTGGTAAGAATATCATTAAGGAAGAATTTTTAATGAATTTAATGAAGGAATGGGTTTGTATTTAAAGTGAGGGTTTATTTTAATAATTTCTAAGGGACACCTCATTAGTGGTATTTACAAAACCAAGGGCTTACCCAGGGTATTTTCCCATGGTATTACCCACATGGGACAAATCACATATTATTAACCTGTACATAGGTCCACCAAATTTATTACATCATTATTACATAATTAATGATGTCATTAAAACAATGAAACTCAAAACTGTATTTTTTACTATTCACCCAAAAAAACAACTGTTTCAGAAAAATTCCAAAAATTCACCCTAACCATTTTTCGACGTGAAGAATTCATAAATGAAATCCATTATTTGAAAAAAGTAAACATAAATATTATTAATTTAATTTTATATAAAATCATACTTAATTCAAAAATTAACAATTTTAAAACTACAACTACTTTTATATCACACTTAAAAATTAACCAATATGTCATTATCTTAAGTACGTAAGAAAAAATTTAAATAATAAAATTCACTATTAATTTTTGTGAAATTTTTATTCATATTACTATTCATAAAGGTATGTTAATATTCACCCAAAAAACAAGTTGGTTCCAACAGACTCTAAATAACTTACTGGAAAAAAAATTAGATGACTATTTTTTGAAATTAAAAACATAAAAGCTGATAAATTATGTTTAAAGGCTACTTATAATTATTTATATAAAACAAATTTTCAAGTATTAAACTTATTTATAAAACCTTGGGGTGATACATTAACCCCACATTCTAGAAATTGTGTCCTCAAAATTTTATTTACTCATTAAACAAGTGATGGTACCTTTCCCACATAGCTTTTTCAGACTCCCATGTTTCTTCTTCTACCATGTGGTTTCCCCAAAAAGCCATTACCTGGTGGATTACCTTATTCCAAAATACATGTTCGCTTCAATCAAGGATCTAAACTGGATTTTCATCATAAGAAAGGTTCTCTTCCAAATGAAATACTTCTTGGAAAAAGACATGTGATTAATCTGGCACATACTTCCTCAACATCGAAACACGAAAAACATTATTTACATGAGACAAAATCCGAGTCAAAGCTACTCGGTATGCAATTGTTTGAGAATTATCTAGGATTTCAAAAGGACCAATGAACCATGGACTTAGCTTCCCTTTCTTACTGAAACACATCACACTTTTCCAAAGAGTTATTTTAAGGAAAACTTGGTCACCTACCTCAAAAGAGAAGTCTTTCCTTCTGTTATCTGCATAACTTTTCTACCTACTCTGAGCAGTCCTAATGTGATTCTTGATCATTTTCACTAATTTTTTCACTTATTCTACTAATTCTTGACACATCCACATTATTTCACTGACATTATCCCAAAACACTGGAGTCTAACACCTCTTCCCATATAGTGCCTTTAAAGGTTCCATCTGCATACTGGAAAGAAAACTATTATTATAAAAAAAACTCAACTAAATAAAGATGGTGATCCCAGCTTCCCTGGTGGACCATTGAACAATATCGAAGCATATCCTCCAAATTCTGAATCATTCATTCTGACTGCCCATTTGATTAAGGATGAAAAGCTATAGAGAAATTTAATTATGTTCCAAACTACTTCTGAAGTCCATACTAAAAGATAGATGTGAACCTAGGATCCTGGTCAGATACAATAGAAGGAGGAACTGCATGTCTCCTGACAATCCCTTTGAGGTACAATCAAGAAAGATGATCCAAAGACTTTATACCTATAATAGAAAAAAAAAATTCTGATTTTGTCATCCGATCAACAATAACCCAAATTCCATCATTACCTTGAGAATTATTTAGTATTACCACTATAATGTCCATGGATAAATTCTCACATTTCCACTCTGGCACTGGAAAAGGCTGAATCATCCCCTTCTGTAATTGTCTCTCTGCCGTAACCTACTGACATGTCAATCATTTCAAAGTAAAATCAGAAATATATCTTTTCATTCCCTCCCACCAATAACAATATTTAAGATCTATATACATCATAGTACATTTAGGATGAACTGAAATTGGGGAACTATAAGTTTCACACAAGAAGTCTTTCTTCAGCTGTTAATAACAAGGCACACACAACCTTTTTCATATCTTAAAACGCAATATTTATCAAGATTAAATTCTAGAAACATTCCCTTTTTAAATAATTCTACCTTTTTTTGTAGATCATAGTCTTCATTATATGCTTTCTTAACTCTATATAATAATGATGACTACACTGAAGCCTAATACAAAATAGATGTATTCCCTTCACCATCAAATTCTAAGAAAAAAATCATTAAATGATTAATTCATGTATCAATTTGCAAATGTAACATGGTTAACGATGCATGATGTTTTCGAATCAAGGAATCCACCACTTTGTTAGCTTTTCCTAGATGTTAATGTATTATTAAATCATAATCCTTTATTAGTTCAAGCCATCTTCTCTACCTCAGGTTTAATTCCTTCTACGTGAATTTATACTTCAGACTTTTATGGTCGGTAAATATTTGACATTTGGTTCTGTAAAAATGATGCCTCCAAATTTCCAAATCAAAAACCATAGATTCCAATTGAAAATCATGCGTGGGATAATTCAACTGATGAGGTTTATGTTTTCTTGAAGCATAAGTAATTACCTGATCATTTTGTATCAAAACAAAACTAATTCCCTTCGAAGAAGCATCACTGTAGATGACAAACTCACCATTTTAGGAAGGCAAGTCCAAAACTGGAGCATTCACCAATATCTTATTCATTTCCTGAAAACATACATCACATTCTTCTATCCAAATAAATTTAACCCATTTTTATGCTAACTTATTTATCAGGCTAGATAACCATGCAATGTTTCTAAAAAACTGTCGGTAATAACCTGCTAACCTATGACAACTACGAATCTCAGTATCATTTGTGGGTCTTTTCCATTCAAAAAACACTTTTTTTTGGGAGTATCAATTATTTTCCCATCTTTATTTAAAATATTCCCAATAAAATTAATATGTTGCATCCAAAAAATCACAGTTTCTGAATTTTCCATATATCTTTTTCCTTATATTTTGTAAAAAACCCCTTAGATGTTTTTCATGCTCCACTTTATTTTTATAAAATTCAAGAATGTCATCAATAAACACAACCACAAACTTTTCCATGAACTCATGAAATACTTTATTCATATGATTCATGAATAAAGAAGGTGCATTAGTTAACTCAAATGGCATAACAAATAATTCATAATGCTCATATCGAGTACAAAATGCTATTTTCAAAATATCATCTTCCTCCACCTTCTGCTGAAGGTATTCAAAACCCAAGTCAATCATGAAAAAGTATTGATCTACCTTGATATGAACAAACAATTCATCGATATGAGGCAACAGATTCTTGTTTTTAAATGTGATGTTATTCAAATCGCTATAATCAATGAAATTTCTCATTGAACTGTCTTTATTTTTAACAAACAAAATATGAGCACCCCTTGTTGAAGTTATATGATAAATAAAGACTTTATAAATAAAATCATGCAACCTATTTTTCAATTCAAGAAGATTTATTTGATCCATACAATAAGGGGGTTTTGAAATTTTCTTAGCATCAGGAGCAATGTTAATTGTGAATTCGACTTCCTGATCAGGTATGACACTAGGTAACTCATGAGGAAAAACATCATGGTATTAATTTACCACAAGAACATAATTAATCTAAACAGTTCCCTTTTTTTCAAAAACATGTGCAAAATAAATTTCATTTCCGTATTTCAAAAATTTATTAGCTTCTTGAAATGTTATCAATTGAATGGGTTATTTCATGTATGCAAAATAAAACTCTTTTTGAAAAATAACTTCTTTAGATCTAAAATCATTTATTGCATGATAAATAGAAAACCAATCCATTTTGAGAATAACATGAAACATTACATAGGGAAAAATGACAAGGTTTTCCGGTAACATCATTCCATAGACCATAGTAGAATGACTCTTATAATTCCTATTTGATATAATATTTCCCCTAGTATTTAAAAACTAGTTCCAATCTCATTTATTAAGTTGGTAGCTCTAGTTTATGAGAAAATTTATTAGATATGAAAGAATGTGTAGACCCCATATCAAACAAAAAAATAGAAAAATATGAGTTAACAAATAGAATACTTGATACCACTTCTTTGGATGAACTTAAATCTTTAGAGGTAGTCAAAAAGGATCTCACTACACCTTTTTTCTTGTATTCTTGCTACTTTCCATCATTTGCACCTCTCTTTGTGTAGGAATTTTCATAATGACCTATCTCACCACATTTAAAACACTTAATAGTTTGCTTATCAGGATTATCCTTAGGATCATTTTCCTTACAATATCAGGCCATATGTCCAAACTTAACACATTTAAAACACTTCCTAGTTTTGATAAGACATTCCCTAGGGTGATTCTTTCCACACTTTTCACAAAAATGCAAACCGGAATTTCTTACCATCAAATTTATTTTGTTGATTCTTACCCATCGCCTTCCATATGGACCTATTATTATCCTTGTTCCCAAAATGAATGTGATCATTAGAAAACTCCATCTCTAACCTCTTATCACATCAGACATGTTTCTGATAACTTTTGAATTCACGGGAGGCCAATGTCCTTTGATACCTTCGATTTAGTGTTGAGTAAATGTGGTTGATTTTTCTACCAAGATCCAAAATAAGACTTGGAGAATACCCCACCAGTTAGGTGAAAATCGATTAATACATAGCCACTGAATCTTCTTCTTAATGCTTCAATTCAAGGAATTTCTTCTACATCATATGTGGCACCACCTTAGGAAAATATTTTTCAAGGAAATGACTTTGAAATTCATCCCACTCTAAGGAATCAATATCCCCTATATAGATGATATTCTATATCATTGACCACCACTGACCAGATTTACCATCAAAATGATAAATGGAAAGACTTTCCATTTTATTACCTGAATATCCCATAACATAAAATAACTTTTCAAGGGCTTTAATCTATCCTTCAGCTGCTACTAGGTCAAAAGATCCATTGAATTTTGGAGGGTGTGGTCTTATAAAATGTTCCACTACTATCATATTATATTGTGATACATATAGTTTTTCTCTTCCATGGGTTTCACCACCATTTATTTCTGGAATTAGCTAATCCATTACTATCACAAACTGTTCAGTTCAAATCCCTACCATTCGGGGCTGTAGATTTAGAAGGATGTTGTTCTGTCAGTGCCTCTCCTCTTTAGCTTCCCTTTTTCATATACGGAAAACCATTATAAAAAACATATATTATATGAATAAACATGGAAATCGTTAAATTCAATAGCATTTCAAATTAATCATAGAGTAAAAATAATTTACAGTATTCTTTTAACATCATCCTATCCCCTATTGTTATATAAACTATTCTCTAGTACCAACTATAAGGACCCGACCTTATTACATAACATAATCTTGATTTCAGATAGGAAATCACTTCCTTTTACATTGAGGATCATTTCTTCTTTAGATCATTAGAGAATTGGTACATAATAAATTTATAACCATACACATTGTTACAGAGTGAATAATATAAAAACAGTTTCCATTTTTTTTCAAAATATAAATCATTAAAGCTTAAAACATGATTTCATCGACAATTCTTCTAACATTAAACATGGATTTCTTCAGTGTATTACAAATATTTATGAATAGTGTAAATCATTTAAAAAAACATGGAATGAGAAAAAAAATCTCAGTAAGAGATGTAAAATAAGGATAGAGCATATTAGTCAATGAGTAATTGTAACGTTAGAAAACATTTTCAAAATATGTTCTTATCACCCATATATACTTACCTTGTGAAACATGAGATTTACACAAGATACACAGAAAAAATTAGAACATAATTATAATCATAAAGGTATCTTGGGGCATTACTTACATAATCATGTAACCCTCTCGACTACATTATAATTTGTAACCCTCATTACTACCTTACAATTTGTGTAACTATTGTAGTTACACTTGGAGTAACCATACGGACGACCTCTAACATACACATACCCAATTCATTTTAGGGGAATATAGGTCTCACCCTTCATTATAAAAAATTAAAATAACCAAAACATAATCATACATCATGAATAATTACATAAAAACATTTCTTTTGAATTTTGTAAGATAGAATTTCAAAAGAGGATTTTAAAAGAAAAGTACCATTCAAATATCATATAATCGAAGTGATACTTAATAGAGTATATGGAATACATATATAATATGTAAATAAACATAATTAAAAATAGTTTAATCAAAATTTATCACACAAACAATATAAATTCTATATAAAAAATGAAGCATATGGTTAACCCAACGGATGGAAATTGGGTTAAGAATTTCCATACCTGGGGTTTGTATTACTTAAAACTCATTTAAACCACCAGTATAATATTAAAAATTGTGTTAATAATATATTAAATAATCATATAAATCTTTATAATACCTTATATGATCATTTAATTACATCATTTCACCCTTTAATTGTTAGTATTTTTTTTTCCTTGCACTGTTTTGGGTGAAATCTTTACATGATTTTAATGATCGGTTCATGATGGAAGGTTCTTGTAGATTGGAACTGAAACTCCAGAATTGTAATTAAGTAGTATTTGCATTGTTATATAACCATATCTTATACCATTTATCATTTTTAATTATTACATAATGATGATTCCTAAGTTAAAACATTAGTGATGTTCGTTTAGATCATATTAGTGGTTCTTTGATAACAGCGATCACATTTTGTTTTATAAATTAAAACCATGTGTAAAAAATAATTCTAGAACTTTGAATGAGGCATAATACACATATTATAACCTGGTTCAACCATAAAAATGGTTTGGTGAACATACATAAAATAATTAATTCAAATTGAAGTCACATCATCCATGATGTTGTTAATTCAACACATCACGGACAATGTTTTTATTCCTTGAATAAGTGGGAGATGAAAAGAAAAATAATGATGAATTTTCCATGAAAATTAAAACATAAAGAATATACCTGACTTAGGGATATTTCATTCCTCTTGTTTAATAGGATATGTGTATAGAATAATAACAGAAAGAAACTCAATATAAAAGAATAATTGAGAAATCCCTTACAAAAATTAGGTAGCCTAATGGCAATGCAACATGGTTTTAGAAAATATTAAAAAGATAAGGTACACGGTTCACCAATCTAGAAATGAATCATAATACTGAATAAATACAGAATAATAAGGAAATAATAACATGATATGGAAACTTTTAAGTAATACCACATAAAAGAAAACTAGAATGGAAAAAAGAAAGAAATTGAGAATTATCTTACCTTGTAGAGTAACTCCAGGAACATGAATGCTAGGACCATTGGGGGATTGAGGAAACCTCAGGAGGTCTACTAGGGATTTAATGAGGCATTAACTTCATTTATGATAAATTTGGAATGAATTAAAAGAAGGAATGGGTTGGTATTTATAGAAAAAATGAGGGATTGTTTTAATAATTTCCAAGGGACACCTCATTAGTGGTATTTAAAAAACCATGGGCTTATCCATGGTATTTTCCCATGGTATTAGCCACTTGGTACACCTCCCATTTTATTTATCTTTACAAAAGTTGCCAAGATTTATTACATTATTTTTACGTGATTAATGATGTCATTAACACACTGAAACTCAAAACTGTATTTTTTTACTATTCACCTAAAAATCAATTGTTTCAGAAAAATCCCATAAATTCACCCTAACCATTTTTTGACATGTAGAATTAAAAAATTAAATCCTTAAAAGCTGAAGCAAAAAATATAATAATGGAAGGTAAAATGATGTATATTAAAAAAATATATAACCTAATTATTGAACTCCCTTTTTTGTGAAGGATAATGGTATTTGACCCCTCGAAAAACTATCCATATCTGTTGATTGAGGTCCCATATGAAATACAAAATTCCTTATACATTGGGTCTGTTGTGAAATGACTATGAGGTCCTAATTAAAGGGTCAACCTCTATTGAATTTTCATCTTACCCATTATTGGTTTTGGTTGATAACAGAATAATTGACCACTTTCGATTTGTGGGATCTGTAACATAAAATACTTTTATTACATGTGATTTGATTATAAATTGGTTTTCTTTCTAACCCTTCATACTAAAATAAACATTCAAGAATACCAACTCATCTATTTTAGCATCACTCCTGTTATCAACCAACATTCATTGAATAATCAGAACATGGATGTTTGTATAATCCACATCCTATATTTTTTTTATGATTTCATAGTATGATATGTTTACATATTTTGTAATTTTTCCCTTAGCACCGAAAATATGAATCACTTCTTCCACAACTATCACTCCACTATCTTGCATGTTGTTTTCTTCATCATGTTCATTGGTATAGAATGTATAGTTATTAATTACATAATAATTCTAAGATAATACATACACACTTTGTACTCCAGTTTTCCATTAAAGACATTCTAAAATTGAGTTTGGATTTTAATCTCACTCACTAAATATATAGTCCCAAAAACATCCTATAGACTATGGATTATGTGTATTTGATATCCATTTTTCTGCTCTTCCTAGATTCAAATGCCTAATAATCCCTTTGTGGGTATTGGAATATAGGTTAACCTCTAAACTGTTATGAAAAATGTAATAGTGGGACTACTCCCGATTAGTAATAATGATTGGGAAAACCTCTCTTCCTAAAATTCCATCACCCACAATGTCTCATTGTGATGAGATTTCAGTAGACCAAAGTTTTCCACACCATACATGTATTCGGTACAGAATTAAATGGATTCCCCAACAATATATAACTCTACAATACAACCCTCTACCTGACTTCAATTTTGTACATACCCATTCAAAATATCCATATATCATCCAATGGGGTACATCCATCTATAGTTTATAAGACCACATTGTCGAATCTATCTCACCATGTTAACCATCAAATGAATCATCATATCAACGAATGTTGGCAGGAAGAAAATTTCCAATTCACATAATATGATGGAAATTTCCATTTCCCTACACCGAAATTTCGTCGGGTCTATAAAGTAGCTACATATAGATTTGAAGAAGAAACGAGATTCATTAATGTATAATAGACATCCTAGAGGAAAATAAAATATAAATATATAAGAATTAGATCTTGCATCAAAACATGGATTTCATGTGATTTCAGACCCTTTAACTTTAAATCATTCATTGACGCGTTGTTCTTGATATTTAATGAATACCCCTTTGGAACTATTAAGAAATTCAAAAAGTTACAAAACTGATATCTCTCCTACCTGGAATGAAAGTACGAAGATAGAGGCAGAAAATTCTATTATTCACCCTTCACTGATGCTACGTCTTCTCAAATTCCCATGTCAACCATGTCTAACCAAACCTTAACTCCATCCTTTTTTTCCTGGTTCATTTAGCAATGTTCCAATGACATTATCACGTAAATTTTATTCAACATGCATAACATCAAAAAATATCCTGATGTTGAGACAATTCTAGTATGGAAATTAAAAAAAATTGACCACTTATTCTGACTATTTTTTTATGGTTTTTCAAAAATGGTTTACAAAAATCCATTTCCACATCTTTTACATTCTCAAAAATTTGATTTCTTGTTAGTGGATATGATGTTGAAAGTTCATCTGATCATCCATCGAATGATGTCACACCAGAACAATACTTATATAATAGTGGTAGAATTTTGTAATGTCCAAGAATAATGTTTTTCAATGAATGTTTCAACATAATTAACTATGTACCTTGTTCGTAGATGGAAGATGAATGAATTACATTAATTATATATCCTAAAAGGTTTCCATAAGATGGAAAGTAATTTATCAATTCATAAAACATGGATCTCAACATGAAATCTTCATTTCTATAAGAATCATACAATGTAACGCCTAAATCTGACAATAATTTTAAATCCTCAATCAATGCAGTTAAATAAACATCAATATCATTACCTATTTGTTTAGGTCCTAATATATGGATAGAAAGCAGGATTTTTTTTTAGTTTCATGAATAATCACATTTGAAAATTGTAATTTAAAAACATAACTAGCCATGTACTATGAGTACTACATTGAAACAGAAATGGATTTACTCCATAAGTAGATAATTCAAGAAGATGGTTTCATGAATCGTTTCCAAAATAAGGATACTCATAATTGATTCTCTTATATTGAGGAAACTATTCTGGGTGATGTAGTTTTTCCATCTCTATTTCTTCTGTCTGTGTGTTAGGACAATTTCATTATGGTCTCCTCACATCTATATAGGCACATATATCATAGAATAATTTGAAATAATCATACAAATTTCTTAAGACTGGATTAATATTTCTTGTATCAAGAATAACCACACTTTGGGCATTCTCTTAGTTATTTTTAGACATTGATAAATAGTATAAAATCATTCAGGTGGGTGTGTATTCATTCAGATATCATACCCATCGAATGTTGTATTAATTTAGCATCATATGTTCGGGTCGGGAGCTTGTTATCTTCTAGAACAATTTCATTCAAGAGAGAAAGTAATTAGGTAAAACTGGTACCATTCTATCTGATGCCTGCGTTCTAATTATACTGCTTCAGTATGGATGAAAATGTTGTATATTTAGTGAAACCACCCTACAAATTCATCTTTTCACAACTCATTAATTGCTCAAAAAAATTTTGGGAAACCATGAAGTTAAAATTCAACTATCCTTTTCATTTCCTCAATACGATATTCATCATCATACACATATGTAATCACATTTTCAATATTGTCTTATTTATTTTCCACATGTGTAATCATATCAAATTATCCATAAAACACATTGTTATCCCAACCACTAGCTATATTCTATTTATCCACATGTTTATTCAAAAATTTATAACATTGATCTATTCCATGAAAAATCAAGTGTTCATCCTTCTCTTATGGAATAAGTTTTCTTGAATGACAACAACGTAAACTCAAACAAATGATTTTAGAAGGGTTGTATAAATGATCTTTTGCAAACATAATGAACTCTTTCACTCCATCTTCATACTCTCTTGTCAAATGATTAGAATCCATACATTATTTATTTATATACATCCAATTTTATTTGGTGATATTAGTATTTAACAAAATAAATACAATAAATATTTATATAATTTAATGGTTTTCCTAATTATAAAAAAATTTAAACTTATAAGATTATAAAATATCACAGTTATAATTTCCTTTGAAAAATATTTAAAAATACACACTTGAAATCACATTTAAAACCCAACCATTTTCAAAAATTCCTCTTTTAAATAACAAGTCATTTATTAAATAAATAAATTAGTTCTAAACACGCTTTTACAAAACCATAATTCCTTTTTTAAAGCATTCAAGATCGCTTCACGACCCAATAATCTTAATCAATTAAAATTGGTGATGTCCCTCTAAGAAACATTTCAAAACACATAAATCATTTTAAAATAGAAACTTATTAATTTTTAAAGAGACATAAATCCCAATAGATACACATTATAAAATATAAATAAAAAACACCTCGGTTCATCCCAAATCAATCAGTGTTGTATGATTCCATCACATTATTCCAAAGGTAGGTGTAATAATAAAAATTTCCTTAAGAATTTGATATTCTACTCCCCACCATTGGATATACTTTATCCATTCTTCCATTGTCCAGTTATATCAATTATCCGTTACCACAACACAAAAGTCCCAATAGATATGTTCCATAATAAGTTACCACACTTTCAACCATGAAAAACTCGTGTTCTAGTTTACAACAAACACTGCCTTATCCCAATGATCCTTGGACCACACCAAATAAATTTGTTATACACCCCAAGAACCATGTATATGTCTCTCACATAAAGTATTATTGTTTCCATACTGTATAAATACACATAATAAAATCTTTAATCATGAACCCATTACTTAATCAAAAAAATTTCAAACGTCATTCCTTTTACACAATGAATTTCCATATGCCACTCATCACTAGAATGGTCTATGTTGCATTCCTGGTCCTTTTATTTAAATCTTGTCTCATGTCAAAATATTAAATGAACTATGTTACTAAAATAGAATATGGTATGATTCTCCAATGTCTATTTTCTAAAAACATCCAAAAAGGCATTATAAATGAAATTACAAAGACTAATCATTCTAAATTTTTTAACGGAACTCATATTAGAAACCTCTAGAATCAAAGTTATGAGAGTATCATTTTTAGACTGAAGACAATTATTACCTCTCCAAAACACATTCATGAGGTTAATTACATCAATTCCCAAAAATAGTCCAGAAACATTTAAAGAAACTTTCCTAAAGAAAATCAAGGTTTGGTACCTTTGATGGATGCATCAACCTAAATGTCACAACCACTTCATAACATTGAATATATATAGTTAATAATTAATTCATATAATTTGATAATGTAGAAAAAAATAATCATTTAGATATTTAGATATAAAATTATGATAATAATAAAATATGTTTTGACAATCACTTGAATTATATCATTTTTCCCTTTGAGGGGATCCACCATAAAGTTATTATTGGTGGAAGGATTCCTTAAAAGTGTTGTTATGGTAATTTGAATTGGCTGTCTATAAAGTGCCTCATATAGATTTGGATAGGTAGGGATAATTGAAGATATGTTTCTCTTATAAATCAATTTATCCCTAACTAAAAATTTCAACGTATTCCTCTATGTAGTAGGATTGTCTTACAAAAAACATAAATTTCACATGGTTTTCTTATTGCATTCATGTCATGCGTTTATCCTTTATTGGTCATTTTCCTCTGGGGTAGGTATTTTCAAAACCATGAGGTTACTAGAACTAGAAGGTAGAGATCTGATGTATTGACTTAGATATTACTTGACTTCAATGATATGATTTATTAGGTTTGGGGATTTGTTTCAATTCAGGTTTAATCAGGAATTTCTTCTATTATATGTATGTTTCAAGGGTTTAATTTATGTTTTTTGGGTTTAACATTAAGATTTTTGATTTTTTACCAAATCTAACTAGTAGTATCAGCTATTTTTTTTATTACACAATCAGTTACCAAAAATTGGTATTAATGATTGGTTAAATAACATATGGTGATTTTTTATCAAGACTCGATAAAAAGTCATAGTTTCAAGACTACTGGGTTTCCTATAGTGAAGTGGTTTTCTAAGATTTAGTATAATTTCACTAGTAACAATGTGGTGGTCCTAATCAAATGGGTAAGGTTTGGATTGATGTTTAATGGTGTAGGATTCAGACGTTGGGAGGAAATGTCCTTCCTACTCTAAAAGATTTCAATAGTTACTATGATTTCGAATTTGTCAGATGTGAGGTGTTCAGCAGAATGGAAAACCATGAGATGAAAGCATTGGATTTTTTTAAAAGGTGTGTCCAAGAGAATCTGAATCCAAGAGGGACGAAAAAAATGAATCAATGATGCTGAGCATTAAAGCTGGATATATAGTAGAGGATGTAATTAAGGAGTATAATTTTTCATGGTTTGGGTGCAACCGTGGTTCTCAGTGAGAATATATGAGTTCCTAGAAATTACATTAATTTGATCCATATCTAGGGAGAGCATATTGATTCCTAGAAAGTGTGGGGATGTAATCCCATACTGGATAGAGCAGATCAATGTCTAATAAGTACACGTACTAGGTCACTCCTATGTAACTGGGGTTTTCATGATAAATGGAATGGAGGATATCAAAATAAATCATGAAGTCAAACACATAAAATATGATTGAGCTAAAAACAATTCATCTCCCCTCTAAACAACCTTCACTAAAATAACCCCCTTTTACCCATGTATAACACATTCTAAAAGAAAATCCACCGAATTTATATAACCATCAAAATTGAAATATAATATAGTCAAAATGTTCCCAAATAAAGAAACAATTTTTTAAAGATCCAACAAGGCCCTTGAGAATTCATTGATAACCAAAACATGAAATTATTTTTAATAATTTTCCAAATGATCCATAAATATTTCACCCAAGTTGATCACATAGAATCATTTTTTGGAGACCAAACATGATTTACAACTTAATGAACAACTCCTTTTAATCATACATGAATTAAATTCAATCATAAATTTATCAAACGTACATAATAGGGTGTCCAAAAACCATATAAGATATCAATACATATTACTAAATCAAATTAATATATACGATTCATAAAATGATAAAAAATACCAAAGTTCTATAACAATCAACCCTCTTTCGAAAAGGGAATTTAATTAGGAAATAAAGTAGAATTATAAATTTATTTATTATAGAAAATGTTTCAAGGTCATTAGGTGGCTTAAACAACCATTCAAAAATATAAGTGCATGAAAAGGGCCTATAAAGAATTTACACAAACACATAGAGTGAATTATAAAGTGGTTCTAACAATATACGGATAAATGTACAATGGGAAACCCATGTTCACACACACAAACACACATTCAGGGCATAGGGTCACGTTTCACTAGAGGAGAACAAATGTTTTTTTAAAACCCAACCAACATACAATTCATTTAGTGCAAAAACAAGGACCGCCAACGGCCACAATTTTCAGCATGAAATTTAGCCTGTATAATTCGCAACATCCCCATAAAACATAGAGAAACAGAAGAAAACACCCTGAAGAGTTGTTGTTCAGCATGCGGTGGATGTGTGTTGAAGGTGGAGGAGAGGCACACAATGGAGGATTCCTCCAATAGAGGAGAGATTCCTAACAGAGGAGAGGCACGTAGTGGATGAGGGGTACACAACAGAGGTGTGGTGCTAGATGAATGAGAGGTGTAGTAGAGGAGAGGCATCGTGAGAGGAGGATGAGGAGGAGGAGGAGCGGAGGCAACGATAGGCTTCCACAAGAGCTTGAGGGGTGTGGGGAATGAGGAGAAAGTTTGGGTTTTTTTATAAAACATGGTGAATTTTTTATCAGCGCTATATAAAAAGCGATGATAAAAGTTTGTTTTATCAGCGCTAAAATAGAAAGCACTGATAAAACATACCTTTATCAGTGTTTTTTAGCGTTGATAAAGACAAGCCTTTAGTATTGCTAAAAACACTAATAAATTATGACTTTAACAACACTAAAAATATAGCGCTAATAATGATTTCCTTTTTCAGCGCTAAAAAATTGATGATAAAGATATAATGTTAATAATCTATTTCTATTATTAAATATATTTATAAAATTATATACATGATAAATAAATATTTATATTTATAATATTATAATTTAAATAATTATAAAATTATAAGAAATATGTTTATTATATTTATAATCTTAGGACCATGTATAATAAATATATTAATTATATATATTTATAAAATTATAAGAGTATATATCTATATTTCATCTAATTTTATAATTATTTATATGAATATATATATATATATATAATTATGAAATTATAACAAATTAATATTTCTAATTTTATTAATATTTATATTTAATATATTTATTATAATTTTATATTTATTTAAATATATCTTTATTTATTTATTAATATAAATATAAATATTTTCATTTATTTGTCAATATTTCTATATATTTATTTAATTTTTTCTAACATTATATAAGAAAATTATAAATATATTTTTTATCAATTAATAAATATTTAAATTAATAAATATTTATTTTTATTTATAATTAATAAATAAATTTATATTTACTTGTAATTAAAAAATATAATAAATAAATTATTTATAGTTGTAATTATAAATAAATAAATATATTAATAATTAAAAAATAATAAGTAATATATTTATTATAATTTTTATTTATTTAAAAATATCTACATTTATTTAGAATTATATTTATAACTATTTTTGTTTATTTATAGATATTTGTATATAAGTATATATTATTAATATATTTATTATAATTTTTTAGTTATTTAATGATATATACATTTATTTAGAAATTATAATTATAAATTTTTTTATTTATTTATATTTATTTATATACATATATTAATATATTTACTTAATTATATATTTATAAATTAATAAGAAGAATAATAAATATATTCAGTATAATTTTATCATTTTTTACTTATATATATTTATTTATACTTATAATTATAACTATAAATAAATATTTATATATAAATATACATATTTATAAAATTATAATATATGTACATTGTAATTTTAAAAATTTTAAACTATATATATTTATAATTATAATTAAAAATATATATATTTTTAACAATTATTTATAAATACTTAAAATTTAAACATTAAAATATAATAAATATATTTATTCTTTAAATATATTTAATGTAATTGTATAAGTGTTGAGAACGTAATATAGTATATATATGGGTAACATGAATTAATCATATACACCTACTAAAATATATATAATAAAAACGAGTCATCAAAGGACAACAGGAATAATAAGAGCGTATTGTAGAAATGAATATTCATGATAATACATAACATATATGCATGCATGATCATTATATTAATTGACCAAAATCATTGAAAACACAAATATATTTAATTACAATCTTATACTTTTTAAAAAAATTATATATATATATATATATTTGAATTATTAAAAAAAATTAATTATAAACATGCGTTTTATTTAATATATACAAATAAACATTATTTTTTAATATCAATATAATAATTATATATAAATTATTATTAAAAACTTTTATCAGACCTAAGACTAGCACTGATCAGTCATCTGTTTATCATCAAAAAAAATAACTGATAAAGAGTAGATTCATCGACGCTTCCCATGCCCCATTTTGTGGTAGATGTACTTTTAAAAACGCTTTTTTAGTGCTGTTAAAACTACCCCTTTATCAATGATTTTTTAGTACTAATAAAGGTACCCCTTTTATCGGTGCTGTTAAAGGATACAACTGCGAAAACCTATTTTTATGGTATTGCGAATGCCCTAGGTAATTTATAAGAAGCATCCTTTGAGTAAGTGGAGATAATCTGGGTAATTTATGTGCAACATCCTTTCAGTAAAAGGGGGTTTCATGGTTACTTTATGTGTGACATATCATTTCTATTTTATGATATAGTATATTAATTCTTTAACTTTTGTGTTTGGATAAATTACAATTTCTCACATTTATTTAAATTCAAATTATATTTACATTAATATATTCATAATGTTAAATGATAAATGTTAAAAGTTTAAAAATATTCTACACACATTTATTTTTTTCTTAATGTGTTATTGTTTTATATAATATATTTTGTTTCCTATGATAATATTTAAAATTATTAAAATACTTTATATTCTTTATTATTTTCTATAAATCTTTTATATGCTTTATTATTTTCTATATATTTTTTTATATTTGATATATTTTTTAAATGGTTATATGTATATATAAATATTCATATATTTATATTTATACATATTGGATTATATAATTTAATTGTACATATATGTATACACATGATACTCTATAGTGTCGTCTTCTTTACCTTCACGCTTCCAAAATTCAAGCATGTGTACCTTCATCTTCTCTGGACAGCATCGCTTGATGGTAGATTCATCATCAATCGCAAGAATCTATTTATCCATGAACGCTTCACTATGCACAACATCACCTTAGGCAAGAAAATACCTCATCTTTGGCTAGATAGTAGTACCATTACTCCTCCTTCATTCATGCATGGTAGTTGCTCCACAACACCCTGTGAGGTGCTACAAACATTCTGCACCCAACACATTTTCTTCTTCACGTCTCCAACTTTTTATTTTGAGAAACTAGACATATTCCTACAAGAAACAACATGAACATGCATAATTCTTTTTAATTTAATATTTGTGACACACACTTCATGCATGTCATCCACTTGGGCATGGGAAACCACTAACATATTTCTTAGCCTCAACATCATTCACCTATGTCTCCATGTAAATGGTGCAACATATCTACAAAAGCATCAGGAGCTACTTCTCGTAGCTCGACCTTCATCACGAAAAGTCCACAAGTGTACCCATTTCATCTCTGTAAAACCAACTTCAGTATTCTCCCTCATCTAGTTCGACCTTCACACTTCGCGACACCAGTAATTTTATAGTTATCGTAAGTAGTTTCCATGTATGAAGCATAGTGACCAAAGCTAACATTTTGAAATTACCGTGAATTATAGTGTACCAACCATGAATGAAGGTATACTTACCATGAAGAAATAGGTTTACTACCTACCATAAGTTGTTTTAGAATCTACTATGAAGAGGTATATTCAACCTATATTATGCATTTTTTTATGCTTTCCCACAAGTAAAATTCTAATGTAATTATGAGTACCTACAATGCATATCTACAGTGAGGTATACTACCAACCATGATTATTTTTAGTAATCACATGATATATATAGATATATATGTGACTAAAAGAATTTATTTTATTTGACCGTATGGTTTTTTTTTCAAATTGTCAGTATACTAATCGTGTATGGATGGTAGGTATACTAATCAAATTGATTTTTCCTTGCACGACCAATTCAACACATTATATTTTTTCAAAAAATAATATTCTTCATTATATTATATTTTATAAATGTATTTATAATATGAATTACTACAAATATTTTTTATTTTTTAGCTATTTAATTTATTTTTAAAATAAATAACCATTTTAAAAAATATTCTACAAATAGTTGAATAAGGTATTATCAATGAAATATTTATGAAAATTATAATTATCATATAATTCATTTTAAACTCTCTTTTTATAGTTTTTCATATTATTTATTTACTGCATATTTATGGGAGTAATTTTTATCATTTCTTTTATTTTAATAATATTCATTTATTCTATCAAACATATTAGATGCCTTTTGATTCTATTTTATTAATGAAAAAAGCGTGTGAGAACTCTCTAATAATGAGAATGATATTTCAAAATTTAGGTAATGGTGTTAATATTTGGTTTTATTATTCTATAATAGATGTACTTCCATGATTATTTTATTATAATCTTCTATAAAATCGTAAATATCATAAAATTAATGATACAGGATTAATATGTGGGAAAATGATAATATAAAGTCAATTTGATTTATTAAAATGATGATATTCAATGAAATGCACAGCTAATTCTTGATATTTTTTTGAGAACTTCAATTACTACAATTCCATTTTTGAGATCATGAAGAAACATCAATCATTTCATTCATGACTACTAAATTTATCAAATATCATATCGATGAAATGAAATTCATCATCATTATCTTTTATTTTATTTATCAAATTAATTCTGGTTTTCATTTTTTTAGGTTTTTTATAATTTAAAGCATCAATCTATGATTTTTCCAATCAAAGTAATATCATAATTAGTTATTATACTACCCAAAACGAATTTCTGGGGTTGTGACTCCAAATGAAAATTCGTGGTAAGAATAGGTCATGAATCCTATGGAAAATCAAGGTTATGCTTCCACATATTGTAATTGGTAGAGTTTATAAATAGGTTATCACACCTTTAAAAGGGAGTTTTCCTTAGTTCGTGATGATAATCTGACCGTGTAGTGAAAACATAGAGAGTGGAAAATGATTTTATTGATTTGTGGCATTATAAAAATACCATGTTCATATTTTAATTTTCCGGGCATTTAGTCTTGAACACAACACTGCACTATTGATTATTCATTAATAAAACTATTTGTTATCCGTTATCTAAAAATTTTAAAAAGACTATTCACCCCCCCTTATTTTATTTTCCCATCAATATCAATCTAAAAGATGATCTCATAGTTTGGTCTCTGATTACTTAAGAACATTGATTTTTTTAAACTGATAACAAAAAATTTATATCAAAGGCTTAGTAATTCTTATTGATATATGTTCGGTGTTTATTTTTAACTATTTGGAAAACATGAATATCCAAGAACTAAAAGTCTAACGAATAAAACATAATTTCTTGAATAAGGATGGTATTAATGTCAATGAGGTATGGATTCTTCAAAATACCCAATTTTTTTGGAAGTGACTTTGGCTATCGACTAGACCGAATGGAAGCACACATGAAACAATTGAGTGTATGTTGGTACTGAAATAATGTGCCAAATTATAGACTAAATGTTGAAACAAATTATCCATAGAGAGTAGCTTTTTTCATAGGCTTTGATTTCACTGTTTTTGGATCCCAAACAGAACTATGGATTGAAATTTATCTACATTTGATGTGTAATTTCTATAAATGGTTACCAAGGGTGATTCTGGAAAAAAGTATATAATCTCTCAAATCATTGGCCAAAAAACACAAAACATCACTAGTGATGGTATCCTTCACATGAATTAACACTAGTTTTTGGAAGTCCCTTGGTCACACATAGCGTGAGGAGATACTCTCCATGCAATGTAACTTTAGTTCATGAAAGTACATTGATTGCATGGATTTCGAAGTGATAACCTCTGTGCAGCATAAATCTGGTTCGTGAAAGTCTCATGACCACATGCATATTCAAGTGGTAACCTCGACATAGTTTAACTTCAGATCATGGAATTCCCCAATCAAATGGAGTTTTAGGTGATAACATCTTCAAAAAATATTTTTGGAATATGAAATTCCATAACTTTTTAAATCCCATTGTCTTCCATGGAAGCCTCCATATTTTATAAAATCAGGACCCTCGCCTAAACTAAGCCTATAAATACCCCTATTAGTTCATCATTTGGTAGAGAATATATCATGTTGCAACATCACATTTTCAATTCATGAAAGTCCAAAGAGTTTTGTGAATTCATATAATTCATTTCCCCATGGGAAATCCTTCACGAATTCCCTCACACGGCCCCTTCCCTATATGGGTTATTATTTGAAGATTTTTTGAAATATTTCATGACTCGAGATACTCATCTACACTCATAGAAATATCATATGTCGACATAATCCTCTTGGTATATTTCCCATTCCATGATTTGAGATTCTCCTCTAGGTTTCCCTAACCACCATTAGACATAACACTATTCAAGCCTTTCCTGAAGCCTCAATACCTGGCTCCTAGACATGGTTCAACTAGATAGGTCTTCTTCAGCATATGTCCCACACCATCCATTTTTAGGAATCACCCACATGGTAATACACACTACATGACATTAAACTATGGTATACCCTATATGTAACATATATGATGCCTCATGTGGAAAGAATGAGATTTATTACATATATATCATAAGATTCTTCCAGCCATGATCATGATATGACATCCATAGTTCTCACCACATGGCGTTAAATTTTATTATACGATATCTTTTAATAATAGGATTCCTTATGTGATAACAATGAGATTCCCTACGTGTTAATAATAATATCCCATTTTAATGATCATTACATGAACCCTAAACAGATACCATGGGACTCCTCCATAGGTTTAACCCCCAATAATACCCCTTAACTCATTAGTATACTGAGATTCCCTAATGGTATAATGTGAGGAATAGGAAAGGGAATCCCTAGTGTGTAATCCCCACATGAATCCCTACTGCACTCTAGAATCCCTCAATTTCCTCAACCTCATGTGTAATCTCCTATAATATTACACAATCCATCAGTGTGATGTGATCACCTCATAACAGAATTTTCGGTGGAAAAGTGGGTAGCCCCAGCATGCAAGTCCATGATGTACTGTTATACTCCCTAGTTGCCCCATGGGCCACCCACTCATGTTTAATCCACAATTATATTCACAAATCCATCAGTGGATCACGATTACCTCGTGAATTGACATAGAGAGGGAATAATGGGAAGATCAATGTTTAGGTACTGCACACAACATCCTCATCACATGATGTTAAACTATGCCCCTACCCTATGCAACAAACATGGGATTCCTCATAAGAGAGTTGTCATATTTGTAAAAATAATATCCTTGTAAATGACATTTAGCTTTAGAATTACCCTATCCAGTGAACATGGTATTCCCTATGAAATAATTATAGTATGTCTCATGAAATAGGCATGAGATGCCTCATGTGACATGCATGAGACAATGTCCCAATCCTCCCAGGTAGCTCTAATGCATAATCCACATTCATACCATCGTTAATCCTAAAATCACTTGGGAAGCACCCATGCATAAGCCTCATTTATACCATATCTACTCCTAGAATCACCTAAGAAGCTCTCAAACATAAGTCCTATTCATACCATTATTTCTCCGTGTATCACATTGGAATCTTCCCTGAAAAATCCCCATTCATACAATCACTGTTCGTAGCAGAATTCAGGCATCTCACATGCATAAGACCCATAATTTCCTCCAACAACATGGAAGCTCACATGCATAAGTCCCTCACCATTATTAATGAAACTTCTACACTGGATGGCCCATATGTGTAATCCTCACACCATATCTCATTGATTCTCCTTCCATGACATGAGCATCCTTACAACATGACATTAAACTATATGGATTTGTCCTCTCACATGACCTCAAACTATTCCATCGAACAATATTGGTTTTGATCCTTGTCTCTTAATAGGTTCTATAGGACACCTCCATGTGGTTCAATCCTGACATACCAACACATCTATAGTACCTCCCTGAGGTTCAAAATGGATTTCCAGATACTCTACCCAACCATTCAAGTGTGATCATATACCCCCTAGGGACAAACTAAACCAATCTCTTCAAGAGTGATCGTCTTCCTCCCTGGGGACACACTAAGACACTCATCTCTCCCCACAAGATGTTAATCTTGTGACCCATCAATACCCACAAGAGGCTAATCATGTGACCCATCATCCCATTAAAGACATTAAATTTGTGACCCATCTATCCCCACAAGATGTTAATATTATAACCCATTTTCCCCATAATATATGAAACCTATAATCCATCTATACCAATAATATGTAAATACTACATTCCATCTATCCCCATATGACGTTAAACAAGAAACACATCTGTTCCAAAAATATGTTAAACACATGACCAACTATCAATGAAAGGAATTAATCCTGTAATCCATTTATCCTTGCTAGATGTTCAGCCTAAGACCCATCTGTCCCCTAAATATGTTAACCCTAATACCAATCTATGCCTAAAATATTTTAAACCAATAACACATTTGTCCATATAAGATGTTAAACCTGCAATCCATTTGTCCAGAAAATATGTTAAACCCATGATCCATTGATCCCCATAGGACCTTAAAATTGTGATCCATATATCTCTTCTAGAGGTTAAACCTACAGTTTATCTTTTTCTAAAGTATGTTAAACCTATGAACCATCAATCCTCATAAGATTTGAAACATGAAATCTATTTATTCCTATAAGATTTTAAACTTGTGATCTATCTATCCCCTACTGATAGTAAAACTATGCCCCATTTTTTCACGTAAGACGTTAAACCTATAAACCATTTGTTCCCCAAAGACATCAAAAATACTATTGATCTATCCCCTCATGATGTTAAACCTATGTACTATCTATTCCTGTAATATGTTAAACCTACAAAAAAAATTCCTTTACAAGAAGTATAACAAGTGATCCATCTGTTCCAACAATAGATTAACCCTGAAACCAATATATCCACACATGTTTTTAAACTTGAAACCCATATATCCCTACATGACATTAATATTATATTATATCAATCTTTTCAAGAGGGTAAACCTACAACATATATTTCCCCACAATACTTTAAACCTACGACCCATATTTCCCAAAAAGTTGATAAAACTACGACCCATATATCCCCAGAAGATGTTAAACATGTGACTCCTATATCTCCAAAATAAATTAAAAATTTAACTCATTTTTTCTATTATATTTTCAACCTGCAATCCACCTATCCTTGTAGGATTTTAAACTGAAAACCCATCTATCCCCAAAATATATTAAACATGTGACCCACCTATCCTAGTAATATGTTAAAAATGTGACCAATATATCTCTAAAAGATATAAAAAATATTAATTTATCCATAATTTCAACCCCATACTTTATATGTGATTTCTAAGGTAAAAATACTTGGTTAAATTACTCCCATGGAATAAACTACACTATGGTTGACACTGGATGCATCGGGTTCCAAACCTGAGATGTCTCACACATGAGATTCACTCCAAAAGAGGTGATATAACTATCCCCTCTGATGACAAATTGTTTCCCAGTCAAGAAAGAAGCAAAATAATTAACCAGTATCCACCTCGACCTGACATGAAGAATTAGTTTCATGAGAATGACTCAAATCTATGAGGGAGTCTAGGATTTTTACATGATATCTGAAGAGGAATTCATGGAAGGAGTAACTGACATCCCATACTCCCATTTAGATCAATGGAAAATATATCACTGAATAAATTGATGAATGTTGTCCTCCTTTGGAATGGGGGAATTAGGGGAAAGAGAAGTGTGATGCGCATCCTTGCTAGAAATTGTTGAAACAAGTGTGGATAATTAGATGATCATAGAGTAACCATATGAGCTACCCAAATCTGTTACATAGATTCTCGTGGGTAATGACATGATAAATTTTGTTTTGAATTATGAATTTAAGAATATAATTTACTATGCTATGAAAATAATTGTCTATAGATATGTTTTAGAAAGGAAGACAACTTGAGGCATATAAATAATCATTCAAGTCTCTTGATATATGAAATCAAATCATAAAAGGTAAAATGTAGGAATACTATGATAAGAGTACCTATATTTCATGATTGCAGAAGAGGATCAAGTAAACTAGATGTTTCAATAGTTTAAACGCATTACAAATGGTATGATCACACATTGTGAAGTGATAAACAATACATCCCATGTTTAAAGTGTAATGATATCACTATAAAAGTATGGCATGAAAAAAAGTGTAAATCGATGAAAGTAAAATTTTTAATGAGTATACCTTAGATGAACAAATTGGATCTTTACTGGAGTAAGATATTGAAATGAAAATCAATATTAATGAGGAGTCTAAAAATAGGAAAGTTATCACTTTTAAGTATAAAGTTAATGAATTATCTAGTTATTATGAATTTGAGTTCTTGGAAACTGACAAAGAGATGAATCATTTTAGCAAGGCATTTTTCAATTTTATGAAAAATGATGAAGGTAAGAAGTTGTTCAAAAGAAATTTTAAAAATATATACAAGAAAGGTAATACCATTAAAGAAAATGATGTTTTAGATCTAACATGTTATGAGTGCAGCATGGAAGGACACATCAGGACTAATTTCTTGAAACTCAAGAATTCAAATAATTACAATGATAAATGAAGATAAAAAAAATTATTTGATGATGATATTATTAAAATTGATTTAATTCAAGAACTATCTTATGAAGTGAATAGGAATAAGGAAACCTTTATCTGATGGGTTTGTTGCGTGAGATACCGAACTAATTTTTTAGTAACCTAATGACTCCAATAAATTTTGATAATATTGTCATATCTGAGGGTGAAAAAGAATCCAATTATGATTATTGTTCTAATTATGATTCTATTAATTCTATATCCAAAAATTGATTAAATAAATTGAGTAATTATGAAATAATTATGTCATAAATATTGAAAAATAAACATGTATAAAAACTAAAAATAAAAATTTGATTAAAGAAAATGAAAAACTGGAAATGGAATGTGATAATTTGAATATCATTGTTTCCAAAAATGAATAATCTTAATGGAATCATGCTTATTATATTTTGAAACTAAAATTATAATATGATACAATGAAACACTTTTTATTTGTAAATAATAAATATCAGGAAAAATGGTTTAATTTTGTTTTGAAAGATTTTACTAATTTTGATCATGAATATAAGAAACAAAAGTATGAAATAAAGAAACTGAAACATATTGGTACTGATTCTAATGAAAAGGTTTGTAATTAGTTTAAATATATTCAAATGAGAATATGTATTTGAAAATGTATTTATCTAATATTAAATAAAATTTATCTAATTATATTCATGAAATGAAGAAATACTATAAAATGATTTATATGATGAATCCAAACTATAATATGAACGGCTTGGTTATAACATCTTCTCACCAAACATAAATTAAATTAACTTTATTAAAATATCAAAAGGTAGAATTTGTAGTGTAAAATGATTTAAATTAAGAATGAAATGAAATTTTTTAAATGAATATTGTTTGAGATTTAATCAATCCATTGGTTATACTAAATTATTTTTACTACTAGAATTTTGAGTATTTGTGGATGTTTTAGTAGAAGTGTATCAACGTTCTCCATTTGGCGGTCACTAAAGGGTGTATTAGAGACTGCCAAATGGAAATTTCAAATACTGAAACAAAAACTAGAGAGATTTTTATCACCTTAAACTTGTCTTGTATGGATTATCTCTACAACACAACCATACCACCCCCCGTTTCCCCCACCTTTTCCCTTATCACCTCTAGTCATCCCTAACATGACACAACTACTACTAGCCACGCCTTGCACACATCCAGTAACCCTTCGATTCCGCCCTGATATCCACTCACCACACCCCGATTGCCCTAACCTACCCCAACACTCCATGAACATCATGCATCTTCCATGGATGGCTAGTGAAAGCTTTTAGAAAATCCCTCTCATCACCCAATGTCATGTAATCACCCATTGTGTCTAGGACTAAAAATTGTAGGTTTTGAGGTTTGATATTTGTTGGCCACCAAAAAGAAGATACTAAATGATTTAGTGAAAATCCAAAAGCAATCAGATTTTGTTGGATGCTGGACAGTATCTAAAAGTATTTGGTGTCTGCTTTAGGTAGTTGCTAATGACCATATTTGTATTAGTGTTTATATAATAGTTTATTTTTATATAAACATTAACAAATTTTATTGGAATCTATTTGAGTTTCAAAAATTTCTACAATCAATTCAGCTCAATCAATGACAACATGTGTACAAAAAGGATAATGCTCAAATACTATTAGACCTAAGATGGTCACCATTCCTAGGTATCTATTTCTATTAGATAACATAAATACTATTTTCTATTTAATAAATTGGTATGCTCGCATGAACAATATCTAATATCCTGTATCAAGATATTTTAATTTTTCGATTTTTGGCTTGAATCCTAATTTACATTTGTCTATTATTTTGGTAAGAATACAATTAATAAACATTTTTATGTTTAAAATTTTAGTTTCATATATGATTATTATATGTTTATATTTAATTTTTTAATATTTATCTCATTAGGGAAATTTGAATTTAGTGGGTGATACCCATTTTTTGTTAAAACAATTATTGTTTATTATTTATGTTTTAAATATGTACTGAAATAGTTAGTATTTTTATAAATTCATGTGTTGTTAGACTAATTGAAATAATTTTCAATAACTAATTTCCACTTTTGTAAAAAATAAATGTTTTATTTTTTGTGTTCTATAAAATTGATTTTACACATTGGTGTTGGGATGATATTCTTTGAAAAATTAGTTAACAATATACAACTTTACCAATTTTATTGTTATTGTGGTTGAAAAATAGGTTTTCAATACTTTTCATACAGGCATGTATTTTATAAACTTCTAAATTAATTTTATAAATTACAATATATATTATTTTAATACTTATTTTAAATATTTTTTAACATTATTATTTATTTTATATGGTTGATTTATAAGATGACTATAATGCTTCTGATAAATATGAATGTTTTTCTATGCATGAAATCAAGATAAATTTCTTAACATAAATCATTTATTTAAAAATGTTAATACTAGTTTAATTTTATTATTCTTGAAATTGATTCCAATTTTACTGAAAATTAAATTTTTTTTGTTGATTTTCTTTTAATTTGATATTTTTTTATTCAAAAACTGAGGTTCAGTTTCTTTATGATTAAACTCATAAAGAAAATTATCTTATCATTTTTTGTAATTGTGTTTTAGAAGCATGATATTTTGTTTGTTATAATTACTACTTGTGAATTTTGTTTCAAGATAAATGTTATTAAATGTTAATATTTATGAAAATGATCTACTTTATTACAACTTGATAATTGATTATTTTTAGGGAGAATTTCATTTAAATATATTTTTTTGTATTTTTTAATAATATCATAGAGGGTGAATGTTTTGTAATGATTAACTAAATGTTCCTTATAAAAATTTTATAAAATATGGTGGTAGTTACTGTTTAAACTTATGTGTTAATTATTTAAAATTTTTGTTTTTATAAATTAAAATTTCATCACATTTTTTAAATTCCTATTATCATAACGCTTATATATTCATAATTTTAATTTATAAATATAAATTGTTTAAAAATTATTTGAACACAGTAATTTTTAATTTTAATGTTATTTTTATATATAATATAATTTTTTTCCATGTGATAATGTGTAAAATGATTTAAATATTTCATAGTCTATTATTTTGATTAATTATTTTTTATATTTGAGAATTTTTTAAATGATTATATGTGTATATATATATTCTATTATTTAATACAATTATATACATATTCATGAGATACAATATATGTAGAATCAACATCATTATTATTTTTAATGGGTTTCTTCGAATGTGAATTTTTTTAGGAAGCGTGAATCATGTTCACACTTACTTTGGAATATTTAATTGAAAAATCATCCATATTTATAAATAATAATTAAATATGAATACATATTAATTAATAAAATCATACATTTGTATAAAAATAAATTAATATTAATACATATTAATTAAATAATAAAAAATATTAATAATAGTGTTCATGCCCATTTTGATCAACTGGTCTGATTCTTGGTGCACTGCTTGATCGCTAGTGGTGTTTGTTCATCAATTATTATAGCAGACCTATATAATCATATTTATTTCCAAATTAATATGTCAATATGTTAATATCTCCACATTATGATATCCAATATTAATTCCAACTGATCATGATACCAAATGAAATGAGAACTAATGTACTTATCATCCAGGGTAATCCAATTTTATTTCATGATGTTGATATTAAATTAGATATGAAAATTTTATTAGAAAAATAAACCTAAAACTCATGCAATCACATTAAAAAATAGATCAAAAACATTCAAGTGTAATAAAAAGGACAAAAGGCCTTTGAGTGCATCCATACTTAAATTTTATTATATCATTGATTAATTTAACTTCAACCCTTTTCTATTGAGTTAGTTTTTTGTTATCAAAGGAAGATGGATTTAGAAAAATATACTTATTTCAATACCATCATCCTCATGAACATTATATTATAATTTTAATTTAATTTAATTGATATACTAATTTTTTAAGTAACTTCATATTTCTCCCTTTACCTCCCTCTCAAGGGAGTCACTATTAATCATATTTATAAGGTGTATCTCTTTGATAATACTTTTCATGATGTTTCAATTTAAAGAATACACTAGAATTCATCTTCAAATTATGACTGTTCAAATTATAAATCTTATATAACTACACCAAGGATGATCTTCTTAAACACTTATTCTTTAGGATACCAAAACTATGCTCAAACAACGATGATATATTCTTTATACATATTGTCTTGGATATTCTAACATATTCATAAAATTTATCAATGGTGACCCACTTTCTTATTTTTATTTGAAAACCTATTTAGGAATCATTGAAGGATGATAACTTCTTCATATTGATTATTAAGAAATGAAAGCAGCCACTGGTTTTCAGGTTCTCCCCTTGAAAACTGGGTTCACCATCAATTCCTTACATAAAAAGAATATATAAAATAAAAAATGATAAAGGAAATATGGTGGATGTTCCATAATTGATCATGTGAATATGAAGGTTGAGTTTTTTTAACAATGAAGTTTGTAAAATTCCTCAAGTAATCATGATTATACATCTGAATATTTGTTCTTATTTATATTAGTACAATAGGGATCTCTTCACATTACATTTTGTTATTTTGTGGAGAATTGTTTCCTTATTATCCTTCATGGATGATGCAATGTTAACCCTCATAATGATTGTTTTTTATTTTGAAAGAATATCAAATAGATATTTTTCATAATGTCTATAATTTTCACATATCCCATACATAACTTCATTATAATAAGATTTTTATTTTTATTCTAATTGATTATATAGGTTACCTTTGCAAATTTTTGTTCTATTTGTGGGGAAATGGCTTCCAAATTCTTTTTCTTATTCACCATAATCTTGGTAGTAGGATTATCATCAAATCTATTTATCCATAATTGTACATATTTTGTTTTTAAACCTACACTATTCATGATAACAAATTTAGAAAAAAATATTTCATCATGATATGGATGACACCTTTTTCTTCATAGCTTCTTGAGATAGATCATTGAATAAATTCAGGATATTTTTATCACATGAATGAGGTATTTTAACCTTAAAATCCTCCAATGAAGATTGTGTACCAGTAGAAACCATTTCCTTCTTTTATAAAGTCTGAATATGTATCTCCTCAAAATTGGTCGAATGAACTTTTAATTCCATACATCTCATATTGTGGTTTTCCTAAACATCATTAAGAATCGCTTAATCTTCACAAATATCCATTATTCATTCAAATTACTCTTCAAAAAACATATTTTTTAAATAAATATTCATATTCCATGATATTATAGGATTTTACATCCAATTTCAAATCATTGAGATCAATAATAATTTTAATTATTTCTTCAATTTCATAGATCTTTTCATCTAGAGTCTTTTTGAATTGAAAATAATTAAAATAAATAATATTTATTAATGAATTTATGAATATTATTTATTATAAAAATATTGATAATAATACTATGTATTAATATGAATAGAAAATAATAATTATTTATTTTGGTAGATAATTTGATAATAGTAAGGTTCTTTTTGAAAAAAAAGAACAAATATTTATAAATCTTAACATTAAGGCATGTACAACAAGTTTCATCAATCAAATATAAATCTAATATACATTTTTGGCCTATATTCCCATCTATCCCACAACTAGGAATATATGGGATGCATCCATGACATGTCTATCTATGTCTCTACTCTATCATATGCTTCTCTGATATATCATCATCAAAATCCACCTCCACATCCTCTTCTATGATAGGCAGTGGATGTACAATATCATTGCATGTACCCTATCATACCTCTAGAGATAGTGGATGCTAGCTGGAAATCTCACCAATAATTAAAGAAGGTAGATGTTGTTTGGAACTCTCACCGATATATGAATAATATGGTTGTTGTGCGTGGATTTATAAAATGAATGGTGTAAAAAGCATCCATCTTAGACCAGTCAACGTCTATAACTACTTCCAGCTGTGATTGAGAATCTGGAGGAGCATCTGGATGATCATGATGAAAACCCTCCACCTATACAACATCGGTATCCGTAACTGGTTTGTCACCCTTCGTACATCTATATCTAGCTCACCAACCTTAGCATCATGTGGTGGATAAAATAAAATTACATGATAAAACTCATCCATGGACGGAATCAACTCTACCAAAGTTATATGAAAATCTTTCTAGTCAAAATAACCACCCTCTACTAGATCAAAGATATATAGGAGACGAGTGATATGAGTATCCTATAATTTTTTTTACTATTAATTAATTTTAATAAAAAATCATTTCAATAATATAAGGAATAATAAATACCAACTCAAGAAATCATTGTTCGTGTTGTGTCAAAAATTAGACTGGGGACATGAAATAATAGGACACATAATCCATCTAATCCAATAAATAAAAATTTATTCTCCCCAGTTGATATAAATGGGACTCTGGTCGTCTCTACCATAGATCAATATATCATGCATGATATCTCTTCCAATCAAAATCTATCTTCTCTGACATATTCAACCAATGCAGTAAAGGTAACTTACTAGGAGGGTTAGGAATGGGGTGGAGGAATTTGACCTACCTCCTAACGCTATCAGTCTAATGTCACTTGACAGTATGAAAGTGAATCAATGGAACCATGTAGGATCCAGTAGAAAGCATCTTCGTACAATACTTTGGTAGACACTAGATGATATCATCAATATATGGAATCCATGTAATATAAAATATAACATGAATAATCAATTTATAAAGTAATTGATGTACAGTAATGAATAATGATTTGACAATATAAATAATAATAACTTATATTGTCAAGTCGAAGGCTATCAAACATAATTCTTTTTGCATGGACATTGTGTTCAGCTTTATCCGAATGATGATGTGTCTGAATCCTCGTGTAGATAACATTGTTGTAGTTACATTTCGTAATAGAAAGTTATACAGTTAATTTAGACATTTGATGGAAGATATTACATAACATCATCCACATGGATTCTCTTTTACAATATCTGTAAGCCATGGCGCATTAGAATGTGGAGCTAAGTGGGGGATGTGATCCCATACCCACATCTATTGAAGAAAAGTGCATCATGTGATCTGCATCTTATCAACGTACAATGTGATGCATAATTCCATGTATATATATACAAGAAAATAAGAACCCTAGCTATACTAGCCTACCAAGTCCAAATCCTTTAGTAATGGTATATACATTCAATGTACAATGGGAGTGGAGTGATCAATGAAAATAATTCCACCGATCGGCCTAAAAATATAAGAACGTGAAAATAACATCATAGTGATCTCACCGACATTATCTGCTTGATGTGAGAAGTGATGGTCTAACTAGGGCATGCATACTATACCATCAATGATGGACCTTCCGTCATCATGGACTTCAAGGGTCAGTAATCTATGAACTAACTCCAACCAATCTTCTCAAAATCAGTCTATCATAACCACACCATCGATGGGGAGGCCCCACATAATGGACACATCCTGCAGTGTAATAGTCATCTCCCCTCTATAAAATAGAATACAAGTGAATTTGGCATCCATCTCTCAACGAGCAGAGACATGATCTAATGGTAAACAATGGTTAAGTCTCACATCACTATGCCCTAGAACCCAACGTAATGAAGATGTTGGATTATAGTGGGAGGGGTGCAACATGATGAAAATGATGATATCTTCATACACTCAAAGGAGACACTAGACATCCCTCTAAAACCAACCATTAAACATGAGTATCTTGGGATATGAGCAATAGAGGACCTTCCATCTTTCAAAATGTTAACAACATTACTTTTTTTGTTGTGAAGTCAATAAAAATAGGATTTCTTAAAATGAAACTACAAAAAAATAAAGTATACCTTTAATATGTATAATTCAACATTTTGATGAAAAAGAGGTAAAAAAATATATGTTGTCAGTGTTGTTGGTTTAGTTTATTAATTTATTATATTATTGACCTCTATTAAAGTATAATTTATTCTATTTTTTTAGATCAGTAGTGATGAAAAACCAGCATTGATCATGTGGAAGAAAGATATATTCTTTTTTTATATGTTTATATTTTTAATATTTATAGTATCACAAAATTATTCTTTGTAGAATAAATAAATTATGCAATGAAAAAATGAAATAGGTTACAAATGGTGGAAGTAAGAAATAATAGGATTCGTTACTAAAACATTTTCATACAAAACTAAATATACACATTCATGATAAAATAAACAGACATGATCATGGAAGGTGGTAAGTGGATATTTTTCCTTACATATGGGGATATCTCGTACATGTATGAACTTTTTCATGAAAAATTCTTCACTTTAGTCCCCCTCTTCACTGATGAGGCCAGTCCATCTCATTTCTGATTTTTGTACAATTTTGTCTTCCGTGGGTGCACAACCTTGTACTATGATGATGATAATATAAAAAACAATTGGAATTGAAAAAAAATGAAAACAAAACCAATTTACGAAACCTAGAAATATCAGGGATGATATTTGGATGATTAAAAGATAAAGGGATAGAATTAATGTCACCAACACCCATCCAAGATGCACTATAATAGTTAACCAAAGTGATTATGTGATACAACAAGTCAACATAGGGCTCCCATGATATGTTTTTCGATGCACAATCCGCAAAAACATGTTCACAAGGATTTCTTAATTCCTAAAATATGTTAAAATAATAGTACCAATTATTCAACATGAACACAAGAACTCAACTACTGGTTCATGTAGCCCGGTCGTAGCAATCCCTTTCCTAAAATCTCATTTGTTCCTAATTAATGGTTAGAAATCTTCATCTTAAGCCTCATTGAGTATTTTATCAATGTCAATTTGGAAATGATGAGTAAAACATATTCCATTTTTAATCCTCTAATAGGCCTTTTGGGATCATTCAAAAAAATAGTGCACACATATATAAAATTTCCCTTGCACTAACCCTATGATCGGTAGTTTGTACCCTCCCTTAAAGACCCTATTTATGCAATACACTATATTATTTTTCATATGAGCTTATATCCCACCACCATCATATGCTATTGAATATTCTTCCTTTTAAAACAACAACATATATTTTCAAACATCTTCATTAGCCCTTTAAATATTATCAATACATCAATAAAAACATTCTTTTTGTGGATAATATGTTGAAACCATAAGAGAATAATGTAATAAAAAATATTAAATTTTCTTTCAAAAAATGTATGTTTAGAAAAACATATACAATTTGAGGATCACCTTCTTTATTGCGTCATATATAAAATTATTATACATATTACTTGAAATATGTATAATGAAATATCGATGATAAGAATTTGGCTCTATCCCTAAAACCCCATAACTATATACTGCCTCTATAATTGATTGATGGTGATCAAATATCAGACAAACTCTCTGGATTTATGTGACATGAATGCCTACACATTCCAAAAAAAAGCTATAGGATTTAAAATTGTACTTTTCAACAATATAAAATGTATGTGGAATATGAGAATGATTACCATCCTATGTCTATTTAATATGTATCACACCTGTATACTTTCATGAAGTAATTTTTCGTCGACCTAAATGAATTGTTTCCAATAGGGAAAAATAGTGATGTGTGGCCTAAATGTCGTAAAAATCCTACTGAACAATACCTTTGTTTAATCAACTAGGTGATTGAGGGACACATAATAAATAGTTTAAAAATGATAAATAATCTAATTATTGAGAGAAAATAATTCCACCAGTTATTTTAACATTTCATATGATTTATCCAAATAACCATGCACTTTTACAGTTTCCTACTTTTTTTCATTCCAAGAATTGTTGTATGATATCTCATAATTAAAAAACAATTCAATTTATTCATGAAAAATGGAAATATAAACTTCTTGACATGTTTTTATAATATCTATAAAAACATCTGATATAAAATTTTCATCAAGTGATGAGTGATCCTATGAAAAGCTTTTATGCACACTAGTGTGCGAGACTTATAATTTTGTTACCTTCTAACATGAATTTTTTTTCATATATATCCTTTTATTGGAATATACATTTTGGCGCATATTTTTCACATCAAATGAGGTACTTTTTCTACTTTGAATCATCAACCAAAAAAGTGAAATATTAATCTATATGGTATTGATTTATCCCATTTTTATGGATTGTTTACTTTCAAACTATTTCCCGACATAGATAGCATTATCAGTTGATGAGAATCTATTCCCTATAATTACAGGGAACACAGAATTCAGTGTACTGACATCCCACTCAAAAAAAATTTCACATGACATTCCTTCAATTAAGGAACTCAATACGAAATGATGATTACCACTAACAGGTGGATGTTGTGGATGCCTATCCCTCATAAGAACCTTATAAGGTTCAATCACCACATCACCCTACTGTGGATTCTTATCTCTCATAGAAATGTCATAAGGTTTATTCTCCTTATCACCCTCACTCATATCTTCTCCTAAATCATTATTAGATACTTTACCCTTATAAAAATATTCATTCACTATATCAGAAGTACATAAAGGGGAGTCCCCAAAATTTCTTTCCAAATTCCAATCTTCTTCTTTATAATTGGGTTCTATCGCAATATTCGTATGAGGAGGCAATGAATAAGAGTTTTGTAAAGAACAGACATCTATAGATCTCACAAATAATTGTTCTATTGTAGTAGGTTTTACCATATAAATATCAAAAAACACCACATAAAATTACATCTAACCATTACTACATTGTTGCATGGATAAAAAAGATGAATCCATCCAATCCTCATCATTGACCATAGGGTTCTTGGTGTGTTCTATAAACATTCTAAATAATGAATATTTTTTTTTTGTTGATGTAATTGATTAATCAACCCTCAATTTTAACTGACTATGAATATTATTATGAAATTCATCCAATGTCACACAATCATTATTATTTTACACTATTATAGGTGGGAAAATATAGCTAAAACCCTCCACGTTATAAATTAATTGCTACTTGAAAAATACCCTTTATCGGCCACCAAAAGCAGATGCTAATGTCCTATATCGGCTGCTCTGTGACTGCTTTTGGCGGTCGTAATTGCTCTGTCAGTGGAGGTAAACGATGACCGCTATTGGAGACCTATAAAACTCTCCCATTATAACTCCCTATTTTGGATGTGGTTTTCTATTAATGATACATGTGGACATTGGGGTGACAGGGAGGGACTAAAAAAGATTTAGTCATTGACCATGGAAGATGCATGACCATTGTAGAGAATCAAGTATAGTGAAGATCATTGATAGTTCCCTAGGAATTTTGAAAAAGTGATATGAGGACAACTTGGGTAATGTAATGGTCATTGAGGTGTGTTAGAGGTCTCTCGGGGTGACGAGGGCTGTGACAAAGGTGGTACGGGGAGACAATGACCCGCTTTAATGAAAACCCACTAAGAAGATGAGTGGAAGTGGAAAAAATCCCGCTGATTTTATTGATGGTATTAGCAGCCTCTATTGGCGGTTTCTAATGAGCATAGGTGAAAAAACATAAATTTCTAGTGTTGACATCACTTTTTCAATATATTTGTATTTACATGATTACCTATAATGAAAATTAATAAATTCATATAAATAATATGAAGGATCCACCATAAAATTTGTGTATGATATAGATTAGAAGAGAATAATTTTTAGGATAGAAAATATTCATGTAGTTTTCCAAATCAAATATTAAAATATGATAATACATAAAGATTGAAAATGGAATGTATATCAATATAATAATAGTAAAATGTAGTTGTATATTTTCATCAGACATTGTATTTACAATATGCAAGATAATAGATACATAAGAGGAATTATAATTTAATGAATTGAAATTTAGACTATAATTTGTTTAATAATGTTTAAAAAATGTACTAATTTGAATCAAATATATCCAATTATAATCCTAGATTTAATGATTAAAAATATTTATTTTTTATAAATTATTTTACATTTAGTGATTTTTAGGTTTTAAATTTCTGCTTCATTATGTTGTTTTTATATTGGAACTTTTTATTTAATCTTTGTTAAAATTGCGTTGAAGAAATTTCATAATTAATGATCCCTATAAATAGGAATGATTCATTTTTATGAAGCTAATGAATCATCCTTATAATGTTTTTAATTTTTAATTTTGTAAAAGGACACATCCATATTGGGATGTGGTTATCCTTATGTAAGTACATGATAATCCTTATGAAAATCTAGAACAATTCATACACAATTCAATTATTGATAATTATTAAGTTAGAATTAATTCTTATAAGATCATATTTATTTTGAGTGATCCCTTTTAAGATCATCATAAAAAAATTCATTATCAAGACTATCCTTATGAGTATGAGCACATCATTATGGAAAACTACATGACCATTGAAAAAAATATTATATATTTTTATACCACTTCATCAAATGATTCATAAATTTTAATTACATAGGAATAAATAACCATGACTCAATCTTGAGACTTACTATAGATTAGTTTATCATTATCGGATAAATTAACCAAAACCTATGGGTGAAATCTTAAAGTCTCTATTATAAAATATTTTTGTAACTGTTAATATCATTTAAAACAATAATGCCTTTTGTGGAATTCATGTTCTCACCAACCACTTTTATTAATCCTCTTGTTGAATGCTTTTTTGTTACAAAGTTACTCACACGTAAGTGATAGGGTCTAAAGTTATGAAATACATAACATTTTTTCAGTGGACATGTAGATCCATACAGACTTAGTGATGGATGACTCATAGGTCATCAATACAGAAATGAAAATTCGATTATTAGAAATTATATAACTACATTAAAAAAAGGACATATGGTTTCAAATATGCATTGGTCGATCATCTCAACATCAGTCATCACACAATACTCTTAACCCATTTTCGGTATACTTATTATGTTCTATATGTAATATAACTTCTCCCATTAATAGATTAAATTTATATTAATTATCTACACTTGTTTTCAAGACATTTAACTTTTCAATTTTTATGTAGATATATATTTAATAATAATTTTTAATAAAATTTAATTAAATGTAATATAATTTAAATTTACATGACAACCATTATAATATTGTAGAATTACGTTATTTTAAATTTTATAAAATTTCATATGTATATATTATATTTTTTCGTTATAATGCTTTCTTAAATATATGTAAATATATTACATGAGTGAATACTTATTTATACTTAATATAATTAAAATTTATTGATTAAATTTATTAATAGTAGTAAATAAAAGTATTATAAATTACAATTACATAAAAACCATGAAAATAATATAAAAATATATTATATTCAATTTAATAAAATTATGTATATATAATTTAATTCTCATATTTATTCTTTCGAAAATTTAATTAATTATATTTCAAATGTTATTACGTCAAATAATAATTATTTACACTTAATAAAATTTAAATTTATTATTTATAGAACATGTTTTTATACCATTAAGAAAAATAATTTTATATATATTTTTTAAAAAATTTAAATATGATACTTAATATAACTAACATATTTTTAATAAATTATATAACTAGTTTAATGAAAATATTAATCAAAATTTATATTATTTAAAAAACAAATTTCATATACGTTTAAATAATTTCCACTCATCATTTAAATTAATAATATATATATTTTTAAAAAATTATTTCCCTAAATATAAATTACATTTTAGACAAACCATATTTAAATTTCTTAAATATTCAACATAAATTATATTATACAACAAACAATAACTCAATTTGAAATTAAATCATACATCATGCACAAATTTATACATTTATACATGCATCAATACATATTACATTAATAAACCATACAAAAACTAATTTATACATCCATACAGTCATGAATCACAAATTAAATAAATAAACCATATACACAAAATAAATCAATAAAATTAAAAAATTAAAATTCTAAATATAGATTTTACCCTCTTAAATGCTGAAAATACATGTTGAGAAATATTTTCTGCAGAGCATCACAAAAAAATTTAGAGTAGAACATTGAAATTGGGGGGGGGGGGGGGGGGGTTGGCCCCTCCTTTTATATAATTCATCCAAGTGGAGGTGTGGACCCAGTTCACGCCTCCCTAATGAATTTTGCAAAGGAATTATGAATGAGGTTCACACATCTTCCTCGGTTTGGAGAAGTGTGAATGGTGTTCACAATTCTCGGTTCCCCATTATAAAAATATCAGAAACCCTTCCATTTTATAAAAAAATTAAAACCCATAGAAAAAATACACTTCTTTACCATTGGGCTTCATAATTTCAATCACCCACATCATCATATTATCTGAAAAGCATCATATGATTCTTGCTTTAGCGTCGATTGGAACCACCCAAGAATCCATGACTGCTTCACTATATGTGACATCACCTTCAGAAAGAGATCACCTTGACTTTAGTTGGGCTGTAGTACCATCACTACTCCATTATTTCATGCACATAGAAGGAACCCTACAGCACCAAACAATAATGTTTTTTATGTTTTTTATATATATTTTTAATTATGTGCAGTTCAATTTTTTCCAAAAATGTGGGAAAAGAGGTCATCCTCTTACCACCCTTCAGTCAAAATTTAAATATTTTTACTATTTTAAATATACTTTTTGAATATTTAATTTCTTTTTTTTTGTTTTTTTGTGTATATATATATATATATATATCTATAAAATTTTCATCATAATTTATCTCTAATTTAATATCCAACAATACTACCATTACATTGGTTTGGATTCTGACAAAAACTTTTACCCAGTGCTCCCTTTTATAAGAGGGATTTCCCTGAAAGTCATTCTATATTTCCAATGTGGGATTTTGATTCTTCCTTTTCTATACAGAATTACAAATATATTATTATAAATTATTTTTAATCAATTAATTATTATTATTATTTATTATTTTAAAATATTATAAAAAACTAATTAATTTTTAAACTGTTAATAATATATAATAGGTGTTAATTAATTATAAATTAAATAATATATAATTAATAAAGAATAATATTAATAATAAGTAAATTATATTGGTAAATTATATAAATAGTAATTATATAATTAATAATTATATAACAAATAATTATTTTATCAATAAATATATTACTAATATTTATGTAATTAATAATTATATAATTAATAATTATATTACTGATAATTATATAATTAATAATTATATTAATATTTAACTAATTAATTATTAACTAATTAATAATTATATAATTAGTAATTATATTACTAATTAATTAATATATAAAAAATAATCATATTTATAATTAAATAAATAATTATGATATAATTAATAATTATAATTATAATTATTAAAAATAGTACTCATTAAATACATAATTATTATATTATTTGTATGTAATAATTAAAATTAATAATTAATAATATTATTACTTATTAACTAATTAATTATTATATAATTATTAATTATTAATTATTACATACTAATTATTTTACTAATTAATAGATCATTTATTATATAATTAATAATAATATTACTAATTAATTAATTAATAAATATATAAATAATAATGATGTTACTAATTAATTATTATATAATTAATAATGATTTTACGAATTAAATGCTTAATTATATAGTTATTGTTTAATAATAAATAATAAATAATATTATTATTAATTATTTAATTATCTAATTGATTATTCAAAAATTAATTAGTATGTAATTAATGAATATATATCTAATTAACTAATTAATTATTAAAAATTAATTTAATAACTAATTAATTTAGTAACTAATTCTAAATTTCTTAATTAATAATTAATTTATGATGCCTGAACATTTTTCACATGTAATAATAATATCATGGTTTTATTCAATTTATTTTTCATGTTGTGCAAACAATACTTGAAAATAAACACAAGATTTTCTTTATTTAATGAAAACACTGAAAATGATTACATTACATCAAGGATAAGAGAATAAAACTAACCAAAAATACCCACTAAATGAACTATTAAAATTACAGGGAGACCACCGAATAAAAAAATCCCAAGATAATAGTGGACGTCGTTTGAATCTATCACCATGAAGAACTGTATAGCCATAACCACAACAGTAATGCTAAGAATTGGGGGAATTTTGAGCACCATCATTTCCAAGATGTTTTGAATATAGAACACCCTAATTCATGCTTTTATAAGACCCTAAATCAATCTGAACATTTCCTCCTTATGTGACCATTGGAAATGCTTACGATCATTTTTTCCCTTTTAGGGTCGTTAGAATTTAATATAATGTTACCATTAGTATTTCTTTAACCAAAATAAATTTAACCAAAAAATTTAATATATATTGTAGGAATGTTCATAAAACCTATATAACTACCTTAATAATTTTAATTGTTTTGATATATTTCACATATTTTATGTTTCATCTCTGACGACATGGTTTTTAATTTAAATTGCATTTTATAAAATGAAGTATGATTTCAAACATAGGTATGTATTTGAAATACTTTTCAAATGTTTCAAATGTTTTAAATTATGTATGATGATACATTAAAGATATAGTAAATTAATATTATTTGATTTTATAAATCAACTTTCTATGGTTACATTAAACATTCCTTTTATACATATGAAATTATATAATTACTAATTATTTTAAGTGTCTAGAGAGTTTTAATTATTTGTGCACATTAATCCTCTAATGTAAAAATAGAAATAATGTTTTATCAAATTAAAGATATTCATTATATAATGAAATTAATTATATTTTATTTATATGATATTATATTGTATTTTGGAAGTTAGTTTATAAATAAAATTTACCCTATGGGCCATCCCTCTAGCCAGGCTAAAGAGGCAGCACGTGCTACTACGGGAGTAGGTGGATGAGCATATGACTTCAGCCCCAGTACATGATGGCCATTGGGCATGAGTGTGTGCCTCAAGAATCCCCGAAGGAACCAAGTAGCACGCCACCATGAAGTGCAGCACGACGGAAGGGGTGGGCGCAGAGCGCCTCCGCAGAGCCCAGTACAATGTTTTACCGGTCATGGGGAAGGAGTAATCTGAGCATTGGTAAGGAGCCCTGGGATTATAAGGGAGCTCAAGAATCCTCCCTGTTTTGATGTGGGAGATAAAATTTTAGACGAAACACGATCCAAGCCATCCGATCACACCGCACATAATATTAGCCATCCGTTTCCATTCTATCCTTAATCCCCAGTAGTCATAGATTATCTCCCAATTTTTTTCAACTGTTATATCTATCACAATCTAATAATGGTTGTTCAAGCCTTTTAATATCGCTGCATTGCGCCGTAGTGGTCTGATTCGGTCGAGATTTAATCTCAACAGATCATTCCTTTTAAAATTTGCAAGCAGACCCCCATCCACCGAAGGAGGGTGTGATCAAATCGTAATATTCTATTTTATTATTGGTTTCTCCCCTAATGCCTTCTTCTTCTACCTCCTATGTTCTCCTCCCCAGTAGCCATGCTACTCTATCTTTTCATTTTTTTCACACCTGTGACTACATGGTCCTTCTTCTTACCCGTTTTCTACAAATACTGATACCCTTGGTCTTATTTTAAACTGAGGGTTCTCAGTTTTCCATATCAATTACTTTAAAATATATTATATATATATAATATATACAACCCTCTTTTCACATGAACCACAGGTTAGTCATCTTCTCCAGCACCTCCTTCGAGATTCCACGGACCTATCAAACTCCTTTAAAATAAGTAAGGGTCCTAAGTTGTCTTTCCCTGTTTCAGATAGGATTGTATATATATATACCTATAGATGTATATATATATTTATAAAATTGATTATAAGACAAAATGATTCCTTCTAAGATGGTGAATCCTTAATCTTATATGAAGTTCTTAATTATTTATCATTCAAATGATGTGTGATGTTCTGTGATTCTATATAAATTGAAATATACATAATCATAAATATATATGTTTATATATTTTATAAAATAACCTTGTATATTTAATGGAATGTTTTAACATAATGAACCCTTGTTTTAAATAATGTCCCTAATATGTTTAAATCAGGTAAGCGTCATTTAATCGTGGTGTAATACCCCTATATATACTATGTATGATTAGTTATACACATAAATTATATATGTATATCGATGTTTATATAATCATATATTTTATTTTGTTTAATAAATAAACCCTTTATATTTTATCATGATTTAAAATTTAGGGACCCTTGTTAATTGATGTGCCTAATATATTTAACTCATTATAGGTGTTATTGGATTTTTGGTGTAAACCCTGTAATACATTATGTATACTCGGTTAATTGATTATTTGTGTATACATATAATCTTTGATCCTCAATTTTATTTATTATTTTCCAAACCTGATTTATAATTTTCTAAGTATTGCTAAGAATGAATAACACATGTTGATTTTGAAATATGAGATGTATTAAAAAATACAATTTTTTATATACACCCCTGTGTATAAACAGATTTACACAACACTCAATCTGAGAGAATTTTGGATTTTCCCAATGTTATACTTCTGAAGCATTTATTAATTATAGGGAGTTCATGAGTATAATTTTTGGGGTTTTCTACTCTTATATACATGTGTATGAACCACTTATTTTCATAAAATATTAAATCATATTAGTTATGTTTTATTTTAAATCCTTTAAATTCATAATATAGTGTATAAATAATTGATAACACCCAATGTGATATGTTATAAATCCACACACAAGTAGTGAATATTTAGACAAGTTTTTGTTTAATACCCCACATGAAATATATTGTTTACCTTTTAAGTAATTATGTATCCAGTCCATGATGTATTTACATTATGTATTTTATTAATAATATTTTATAATTTAGGGTTATCATTTTATTTGAAAAACCTATATTTTATGTGCATTAGTTGTTTTCACATGTTCTATAATCTACCTATCATACTTGTCATTTATTACCATAGCCTTGTAGTTTTTAGTATTGTTATTAACACTTGTAATCCTTAGTCACATTGTTTATGTAAATTCTAAAGAATTTAATCAAACACAAATGACCTTGTATGGAATTAAGAACTAAATTATTCAATGTGGTATGGGAAATTTTGAATAATATGAATTTAGAAATTAAATTACTCAAACTTTCATGGGACACATTGAATAATTTAAAATGAGATATTAAATTATTAAAAGTGGTATGGGACACTATTAATAATATTAAATATGAAACCAAGTAATATATGACACTTGGATGATAAGTGATTTAATAAATCAATCTGGTATGATAACTTTGATTTGGAGAAATGAAGAATGCATTATACTTAGTAAGTGTCGGGTGGGCCTGCTATATCCACTCGGTGTGTCATTAGGTCGCATGAGACAAACTACGGTCCTTGAAAAGGCCTTGAAAATATGATTATATATGGTCTTTTCATGAGGCATTGACATAGAGTTAATGGTATTGGTACGAGGCCCTGACACAATCCTTCATATGCACTTTTCTCATTATGACAGTATAATTTAATTATCCATTTAAATATTCGACTTGAAGAATATAATTGGTTAAGGAGCTTGTAATTATGAGAATCATAAAAAGTAAATGCTTATGGAATGATGTTTATTTAGCACTCAGAGAAATTATCCTCTAGTTTATGTCTTAATGTCAGTAAAGAAATAAATTGAAGTTATTATTTTAATGTGCAAATCGGATCATGTATTACTCACAGTTGTATATTTAGTACTTGCACTATTTCATGTCACATTTATTAAAGTTATAATGACTCTTACAATATAATTTTCATACCCTATATTTGTATGAGAATGATTGTGTTTGGAATATGTTTCAATGTAACCTTGTTAGTATTCATTGAAATTCTTGGAAAAAAATTTATGACACATTTCCTGTATTACAACTTTCCTTACGAAAATGTTTTATGGATAATTTTAAAAGATTGTTTTCAAGAAGTTTTAATTGAAATGGTATTTTTTAAAACCCATTACTAGGAATTTGTATTCTCACCATATGTTTTAACATAAATTTTACAGGTTTAGTTGATTTGGGTTACACTGTTTGGGTGGAAGCATTGTGGAGACTCTTTCTCTTTTAGTTTTTGAGTATTTTTTATGATTTTATATGATTCTCCAAGACCAAAACCAAAAATATCCTCTTTAGAGAAACATGATGTGTAATAATCATCTTTTTTTAATAAAAAAATTACAGACCAGGTTTTATTAGAAACTACACTGGATTCGGCGCAGTCTGAGGCCGGGGCTTGATAGTTAGTATCTGAGATTTGGTTTAGATAACCCTTGAAAATTAGATCAAATTTAGTAATGTCATTATGTCTTACTAAGTAGATGTTTTCTTAAAATTTTCATATAGAAGATTAATTGAGCCTTCTATCTCTACCAACATAAATATTGGAAACTATAGTGGCCATGTCGTGTTTAGAGGGTTACGAGACTTTTGAAAACCTTTAGTTATCTTGTGAACACCTTTACCATATATCAAATTCACCTTGTAGACTCCAAATTAATTAACGGTATGGCTTGTATTACATTATAATGATGCATTCTCAACTCCCATTTTATGCTCATAAGGGAAGGTATTAGGAAGGTATATTCGAATACTTCTCCTTGGCTGACAATTCTCAATCACTAATGAACATCCAGGGAGCTGCAAAAGAGGGTGAACATTAGGCAGCATACCTTTGTGAAATCTTAACCTACGGTCTTCGAGGTAAGGTCCTGGACTTCAAAATTCTCTAGGATGAGTCTACTCATTTTCTTATAGAATACAATTTCATGTAGACATCGCCCAATTTCATACCCTTCACACTTTCCATTGTTGGAACTATAGATGTCCATATCTGATTGATCTGAACTAACCATACTATATCTGGACCAAGGAGATTGAGGAGTTTGAAACTTATTTGGGAATTCGTTTGACTGGGAATTGGGGAAATCACCAACACCGATGAATCCGGTGATGTTTCATTTTGGAGGATGTTAGGACATACATAATGGTGGTTTGAGAGTGACTGAGTAGTAATATAACTACTTGGGTTTTTGAAATTTGTATAACTAAATAATGTTACATGTTTTGATAAATTAACATGCTTTTAAAAATAATTTCTCTATTTTAATATGGTTATGAATTGCTGAATAAAACATATCTCTTGATATTTTTAGATAGAAAACATGATTTCACCAACCAATCTCTTGTCACTTCCTACCGAATGTTTATATATTATAATTGTCAAAACATGCTTGGAAGAGTAGCAACCCTATAAAAATGTATATTTTACTTGCAAACAACCCCATCAGGTGTCAAACTATCCAAAATACTTTGTCTTTACCAAGGAGACAATTTGGTCTATTACCATATGTCAAATGCACAATTTTCATAAAATAGGAAAAAAAGAAAGTATCACTAAGGGAATTTTCAATGTTTCACTTTGGTTGATAACTTATGAGATGTAGGTATGTTTCTAGAAGCTTATTTGGAAGGTGTCCATAGAATGACCTACCTCTTCAATGTCATGATTTTTAGTATTTATGGGGAACTCTACAATATCAATAGTTTCAAGAACGATGTGGTAGGATGGATTTACATGAAACCAATCCATTCTGAATTCTCCGACCTCTACACATATCGTCCCTCTCTATGGATGGTCGAGTCCTCTAAGAACATGTTCGACACTAGTTGTCCAAATTAAATCTAGACCAATGAAATCCAGGAGCTGAATACTACCCTAGGAATCCATCAGAGGTTGTTATCACCCAACCCTCGGTGGTGGTCCTAGTGAAGGGATGTCGGACGAGATGTGTGTTTGTTTTTTCCAGTGATTTTTTTATGAATATTTTAGAAAAGTGAGGACACAATTCATTGAACGGGGGATAATGTGACACCCCAAACATTTTCCAAATGTAATAATCATATCATCGTTTAATTATATTTAGTTTTCAAGTTATCCAAACAATACTTGAAAATACACACAATACATTCTTTATTTAATGAAAATATTGAAAATGATTACATTTCTTCAAGGCTAAGAGAATCCAACTAAACAAAAATACCCAATAAAGACAATTTAAAATTACAAGGAGACCCCTGAATATAACAAAGATCACAAGATAATAGTGTATGTTCTTCATATCCGTCACCATGAAGAACATTATAGCCATAACCACAAGAGTCGTATTATGCATCCGGGGAATGATGAGAACCATGTTCTCTAATATGTTTTGAATATGGAACGCCATAATTCATGATTTTATAAGACCCTAAAGAAATCTGATTATTTCCTCCTTTAGGTGACCATTAGAGATTCTTATGACCATTGTTTTACTTTTAGGGCAGTTAGAATTTAAAATAAATTGACTATTAGTATTTTGTTAATCCCAAATAATTTTAGGTGAAAAATTAATGATATATTTTATGAATGTTCATAAAATTTTTATAACTACATTATCTATTTTAATTATTTTTATATGCTTCAAATGTATTAAGTTTCATCTTTGACATCATGTTTTTTAATTTAAAAGCATATTTTATAAATCTTAGTATGATTTCAATTTTAGGAATGTATTTCAAATAATTTTCAAATGGTTTAAATGTTTTAAATTTTATATGATGATACGTTAAATATATTGTAAATTAATAGTATTTGATTTTATAAATCAAATTTATATGGTTGTATTAAACATTTCTTTTAAATATAATAAAAAATGTTCTTACTAAGTATTTTAAGAATCTTTAATGTTTTAAGTATTTGTGTACTTTAATTTTCCACTGTAAAAATAAAAATCATGTTTTATAAAATTAAATATATTCATTATATAATGAAATTAATTACATTTATTTTCTAGGATTTTATTATTTTTTAATGTTATTTTATATAAAAATTACCCTATCGGCCAACCCTCTATCTGGGTTTATGAGGAAGCACACACTAGTACGAGAGAAGGTGGTCGAGCCTAATCTTCCAGCCTCAACACGGTCAGGCCTTTGGGTGAGAGTGTTCACATCAAGCATGCATGAAGGAACCATGTACCATCTGATTGAGTTAGGATTTAATCTTGATAGATCATTCCTTTTAAAACTCATAGTCGCACCCACAATGGTTGGATCAGGGTGTGATCAAATCCCTACCATCCATTTTATTCCTAGTTTTTTCCTCGACACCTTCTTCTTCAACCTACCATAAGCACTTCACCAGCAGCCAAGACACTTCTTTTTTTTCACACCCACGACTACTTGGTCCTTCTTCTCACTCATTTTCCACAAAAAGCGACACCCTCAGTCTTATTTTAATCTATGGGGTCTTGGTTTTACATAAAAATTACTTTAAAATATATTATATATATTTTATATATACCACTCTATTTGCACCCGAACCCTACGGTGTTCATCTTCTCTAGCACCTCCTTCGAGCTTCCCCAGACCTCTCATAATCCTTCAAAACAAGGGTCCTAAGTTTTCTTTCCATATTTTGGATAGAATTATATATATATATATACATATATATGTATATGAATGTGTGTGTGTGTTTGTTTATAGTTGAGTATAAGACCTACAGATTCCTTCTAAGATGGTGATTCCTTCATCGCACATGCTATTCTTAATTATTAATCCTGAAAATCAGATGTGATGTTTTTTGATTATATAAATATTGAAATATACATAATCATAAATATATGATTTTATATTTCATAAACAAAACCTTTTATATTTAAATTAATTTTTTGAACATAATGAACCCTATTTTTAATTAATGTCCATAATATGTTTTAAACATGTTAGTTTCATTTAATCATGGGGTAAGAACATTATATATATAATGTATATTCGGTTATAATCATAAATTATATATTTATATCCATGTTTACATAAACATGTCTATGATTTAGTTTAAAAAATAAAAATTTTAAATTCTATCACAATTTTAAATTTAGGGACCCTTGTTATTATTGTGCCTAATATATTTTAGTCTTCATAGGTTTCATTAGATTTTTGGGGTAAACCCATTAATAAATTATGTATAATCAGTCAAGTAATTATATGTGTATATATATAAACTTTGATCCTCAATCTTATTTATAATCTTCAAAACCTTATTTAGAATTTTACAAGGAAATCTAAGAATAAATAACAAATGTTAATTTTGAAATTTGAATGGTTTTTATAAAACAAATATACAATTTTTATATAAACCCTTGTGTATAAATGGATTTATACAACACTAAACCCTAGATAATTTGAGATTTTCCAAATGTTATACTTTTGGTGCGTTTTTTAATTTTGGAGAATTCATGGGAATAATTTTTGTGGTTTTATACTCTTATATACATATGTATGAATCAATTATTTTCATAAATATTAAATAGTATTAGTTATGGTTGATTTTCATGCCTTTCAATACATAATATTGTGTGAAAATAATTGAGAATAGCCTTGTGATATGTTATAAATAAGCACACAAGTAATGAATGTTTAAAAAATTACGTTTTTAATACCTCATAGGAAATATCTTGTTTAAATTTTAATTAATTATGTTTCCAGTCAATGAAGAATTTCCATCATGTAGTTTAGTAATAAGATTTTAGATTTTACGGTATTATTTTTATGTGACAAACCTATATTTTATGTGCTTTAGTTGTTTTTCACATGTGCTATAATCTTCCTATCATACTTTTCATTTATTACCATCTCCATGAGGTTGTTAATATTGTTGTTAAAACTATTAATAAGTAGTCACTTTTTATATATAAATGCTAAAGAATATAATCAAACACAAATTACCCTGTATGGAATTAAGAACTAAATTATTCAAAGTGGTATGGGAAATTTTGAATAATATGAATTGAGAAATTAAATTATTCAATGTGGTATGGGCCACTATGAATAATATGAAATTAGAAATTAAATTATTCAAAGTGGTATAAGACACATTGAAATATATGAAATAACAAACCAAGTAATATATGAAACTTGGAATGATAATTGATTTAATAAATCAAAGTTGTACAAGAACTTTCATTTAGAGAAATAAAGAATTCATTGGAGATATTAAGTGTATGGGGGGCCGCTATAGCCTCTCAGTGCATCGGTAGGTCTCATGAGAAAAACAATGGTCATGGCAAAAGGCCTTGAAAAAATGATTATTTATGGTCTTGGAACGATGCCTTAACACAGTCCTGCATATGCACTTTCCTCATTATGACTATGTATTTTAGTTAAATAGTGGAATATTCAACTAGTAGAATATACTTGGTTAAGGAGCTTGTACTTATGAGAATCAGACAAAGTAAATTCTGATGGCATGATTTTTATTCAGCACTCAGAGATTTTATCTGCCAGTTTATGGCTTACATATAGTAAAGAAAAAATTGATGTTATTATTTTTATGCGCAACTCTGTTCATGTATTACTCTCAATTTTAAATTTAGTACATGCTCTATTTTATATCACATTTATTAAAGTTTGAATGACTCCTACTTTATATGTTTTATACCCTATATTTTGTATGGACATGATTATGTTTGGAATATGTTTCAATGTTTCCTTGTTAGTATTCATTGAAATTCTTAGAAAAAATGTTATGACACATTTCATGTACTATATAATTCCTTACAAAAATGTTTTATGGATAATTTTAAAGGGACATTTTAAAGATTTTTTAATTGAAACATTATTTTTTTTAAACCCTTACATGGAATGTGTATGCACACTCAACGTTTTAACTTATATTATATAGGTTTAGTATATTTGAGTTACACTGTTTGGGAGGCATAATTGTTGAGACTCTTGGTATTTTAGTTCTTGAATATTTTTAATGATTTTATATAATTCTCCAAGACCTAAATTAAAAATATCCTCTTTAGTGGAACATGATTTGTAATAATCATCTTTCTTATTGCAAAAAAAAATTACACACCATGATTTATTGGAAATCACACCAAAATCGGTGCAGTTCGGGGTCGGGGCATGACATAATTCATAATTATATAATTATATAAATATTTTTAATAATAATTCATTATATAATTAAGTATTATTATTTAGTTATTATTGAAATAATCTTTCATTAATTATATATTTTATAATTTATAATTAATTAAAACCAATTATATATTATTTAATATATATATATTAATTAGTTGTTTAATAATATTGTTAAATAGTAATTAATAGTACTAATTAATTGATTTAAAATGATTAATAGTACTATATTATTAATTCTATGTGGGAAGGGAAGAACCTCAATCCCACATTGTAAATGCAGAATGATTTTCAGGGCAAACCCTCTTATAAAAGGAAGCCTTGGCTAACGGTTTCTATAAAAATCCAGACTATTGTAATGGCTCTATGGCTAGAAATTAAATACTAGATAAATTCTACTGAAATTCATTTATATATATATAAACAAAACAAAATAAAATAAAAAATATAAAAAATATAAATATATGAAAATTAACATAAGATAGTAATTTTTTTAAATAAAATTGCCAGAATGGAGGTAGGGGGCCTGCCACCTTTTGGCTTACCCAAATGGGGCAGACCACTTTCCACCTTTAAAACACATTTTTTGATTTTTTTTACCTAGAAATTTTTATTTTTATTTTCAAAAAACATGTATAAAAAACTCCCCAGCAACATGATACCGATAATCCGCACCCAGCACATCTGCTTCAAAACATCTCCATCATCTTCCTTCATGTAGCCACACAACTTCATACCAGTAAAACCTTTAACATGCATGAACATTTCTCATCTGATTCATGTGACACAAACTTAAACCATGGAAACATCTTGTGCATGAGACACCATCTACTTCATTCTTGGCTTCAATATCACTTGGCTCAATTTACATGGATGCAACACAACACATCCTTAATATATTCATCAGATGTTTCTCATGACTAAATCATCATCATTAAACCTGCACCAATGAACTAGTTTCATCTCCACCAAACCAACATTAGCTTCTTCATCTAGTTTGACCTTCATGCATTGTGAGAGAAACAATTTTATAGTAACCTAAAGTCGTTGTCATGCGATCATAGTATCTATCATGGAAAAAATTATCAAGTTACCAGGAATTAAAGAGTACCTACCATGAATGAAGGTATACATCCCATGAAGTACATAGAATGATTTTTTTGGGAATAAACCATGAATAGGTATACTAACTTCCATGAAATAACATACTCAACCTAATGTAAGTGATGTTTTATGGTTATTACAATGAAAAAATCTAATGTAACTATGAGTACCAACCATGAGTGCATACCATGAGTTATACTACCTACCAAGTGTATTTTATCTCATAACCATATGATATTTTTTTAACTATCCAAAAGTATTTATTTTAAGTGACCACATGACATTTTTTTCATATGTTTAGTATTATGATCATGCATATACATTCAGTTCGTGAAGCATTGATTATTTTTACAAAAGTAATATTTTCTAGTATACATTGTTTTAGTGGTATTTTTAGAAAATAAATTACTAAAAATTTGTTTAATATGTTTTAATAGTTTTATTAACTTTTAAAATAAGTATATATTATAATGATTATGATGCAATTTGAAACCACAATTTTGGTTCCAAATATACCACACCATAATAGTTTTTCACTATTCCATATTACTTTTTAATAGAAATTAATTTGAAGAGAATTTGGAAGAAAACCAATAGTAACTTCATTAGTTGTGTTATAGTATATTATACTATAATACGTTTTTTATAAAGTTGTATTTTAGATGTTTTATTGATATTTATTAAAGAATCTATGAGGATAATTTATTTCCCTCCCCACCACATTACATTGATGTGTTGAATTTTATTTAGGATCCAATAATGATATAACATCTAAAATTTAGGGAGTGGTGTGGGAAGTTACATTGGTTATTTGATTTTTGAAGTTTAAATTCAAAATTCCATAAAAAGAAAGTGGTGTATTATTTTTGTATTGAATGTGTATGGAACCTCTATAAGAGAAGTGTGAGATAAGAATAGATAAAAAATGAAGAATATATACCCAATATAAATAATTTTCAATCATAGTAATCCATCATCATGGTTTATTAATGGAGGAATCCTCATATTCTGAATATTGAAGGATCACTTTAAATAAGACATACTACTTTGGTTTTTTAGTGTGTCTTTCATTTTTATACTTGTTTTTTAAAAATTACATATTTTTATATGACTTAGGATCTCCCAATATAAGAATAAAAAAGATGTTATGAGGTATAGAAATAAATTTTAGTTTCTAAATTTTTATTCTCAGTAATCAATGTGAAGAACAAGTGATGAAAAATAATTTCATGATTTTTGTTTGTAATCGAGGATCATTATTTTATTATTCTTTAAGATTTATCTTTTTATGTTGTATGGGGCATAATACTTTTTTAAATACATTTACATATTCAATAGTTTCAAAAAAACCACTATCATTATAATAATTTCAACGATTCTACTACATCACATGGGAATGGATGATACAACACCATGAAAAAAAAATTCAATTCATTTTGAATGGTGAACAATGAACAAAATTGTTGTCTCTCTTTTTGTATACATGTGAAAATTAAATAATGATACTAAAATGATTGGATCCAATATGTTTGATGTTAAATAATAATTTTTGGTGAAATATTATTTGGGTGTATCTTAAAAAATGAAGATGGATAACTAGTGACGAATTATAAAAGAATTTCTATTCATTGATTCACACCTCTCATAATGAATAATTGATTAGGACCTCACTAAAACTCATGGAAATGTATTCTAAATTCATGGAACACCATTTCAATTATAAATAATCAAATCATTTAACTAAATTTAATTTTCCAAATCAATTAACATATAAGCACAATTACAAGTATTTACTCAAATTTAATTTCCCAATGTATTGAAATGATGCATGAATATACCAATATTCCCCAAATTCGTATAAATTAAAAACCTAGGAAAATTTATTTACATTGTAATCATCAACTTAATATGACAGTTCTTTGGGTAATTGAACTTAAAAATGGGTTTTCTTCCAATTCAGTCACTCAAAATTAAAAAATTTTAATTAATAATGGATAGAGAAAGACAGAAACAGAGATGAAGGGGGTATGAAATAATTAAGACTAAATGAATACCCTTGGATAATGTCTATACAATATAGAGGGAGAGAACTAGTGGAAAAGTAAAAAATATGAGTACCTTTCTATCTATATATCAATGAAATTATTTCCACTTCCATGTTTCCCTCATTCCATGAATTTAAAACATTAACATCTTGATTTAGATATTTTCTATAAGCTTTAATACTATAAATTATGTACAAGAGGATATGAAGATTACCTAAGGGAGAACCATCCACCATAGTGGATTTTATTTCCACTTTAGCCACCACAATGTGTTTTCAAGGCATAAATTAACAATATTTGTACATAAGGTATTAATCTAGTCTCTTTTATCATAACATTTTGAATTATAGGATTCATATAAAAGAAATATTTTTTAATGTAATTCACAAACATCTTGTCCCAACTCAATGGTGACACTGAGGTGAAATATCACAAAAACCCATGTACTCCCTCATCTCACTCGAGGCTAGTGACTAGAACTATAAATGGTTGGTAATTTCATGATTTTGATAGAAAAAACCGGCTCATTTATTAATTGGATCATGTTGAGCCAACCTGATCCTTTACTATTTATTAACTATGCCTTGAAATAATGACTGACTGAGCACTGGTTCAAAAAAATTTCTTGTTTATTAATAAGTCTTAAAACATTATTAAATTAAATAATGTATACAATATTCACTAATTTAAAATAATAAATAAATAACATTATAGTTATTTTAATGTATCATAATAAAATATCATAATTTGTATATGTGTGTGGAATACTGGGTCTTGTACTAATGTTGGAGCCATAACTTATTATTAATCTACATTGAAATTTTATCTTGTTTAAAATTTGGACAAAATATTTGGTCCATTACTTCCATTTTGTCCATGTAAACTTATCAGGATTGATGCGTCCCTTGACCCATGTATAGGTCAACATGAAACTAATATAAAGTGTTTATGCCTATCACTCGAGGAGTGACTGTCCCTTTAATGGGACCTGAAAAATAATAGTAAAGATAAATAAAAGAGTAGTCATATAGATAATAATATTATGCATGACATGAAAAAAATAATTCCAAATAAACCCATCATTCCCAATAAGGTTATAAAACATACAAGGTATAAATTGTGGCCTGAACAAATTCATCATAATGTAATATAATGAAAACATATTGAAAAATATTATTAAATAATTCAAATACATAACCCAAGTAAATCATATCCGTGTTATTATTTAATCATTAAATCCAATATATAATGTAACCATTACCTTTTTAGCTTCACCATGAATGATATATGTAAACACATGATATTTGTATTTATAGGGTGAGAGAAAATTCTTCAGTAGAAACCATCATGACCTCAAGATTCACTTAAATTTTAACAAGCTGTTATGTGAGTAATGTCACGGTATACTATTATTGTAACATATCAAAATTTATAGACATCATAAAACATTTAGTTATTTACAAGAAACTCTAATACCATGTTTACTTACAGTGAACGATATTGGAGGATTCTCATTATGTTCTTAATGGTATGTCAATGATGAAAAAATGGTCTGATTTATAATCATTCCAAATGCATAGAATTTCATATCATATTCTTACACACAACTTTTCCAATCCCATGGTCTTTTATATATCATAGACTAACACAAGGCCTAGCCCAATTGATGTCTCACATCATCTAGTATCCTAATATATGTATTCCCTACATTTTTTATCCAGACACATGGAATATTTATTTAAATAGTTGATATATCACAATATGAAAAATAACATCCTAAAATTCAATATATCAATCATTTATTAATAAATCATCATATAAATTAATATCAGTATACACCACCATTGGAAATAAATAAACACCATGAATTTTTCTCCAACATATGATATTTATTTAATAATTATAAACCGTCTTTAATATATACATGTATGATATATCATATGGGATTTATTGGTATCTAATAACACATACTAGTGTTAGAAGAAAAAATTAAGAATCCCAAACTAAAATCTCCAAAAAAATAGTAACTAAAATAATGGAAAATTATAAATGAAGAAAATGAAGTACTAGTGTGATACCTTAACTAGAAGCTACCACTTGACCATTTTTATCATTAAATGGTTTCTAGAATGTTCTTAGGAATTTCAGTCTATGGAATCCAACCTCTATAGGTATCGATGGGTTCTGCTAAATCATTAAACAGTCAAATGGGATTCTTTATCCACCACATCATGCTATGTCATCATCATGTAAACGAGGTAGAAGATAGAGATATAGGATTTAGATATTTTTAGAAGATAATAATGAAAACCCACATTCCCACATTCATAATATAGTATATGTGTTTATGGAGCCTCAAGGATTCTCTTTATGTAATATTTCATTTACTCGTTCATATTAAAACATGAGTAAATTTATCAAAAAACTCAATCACCTCATGAATTATTGTATCTCCTGTTACACATTTCATCTTATGAAATGGTACTTTTAATGAGAGTTTGGAGGAATATTCACTCTAATTATAACATTTATCATTTGAACACCCTTTTGGTCAATGATAGTTGCATGGAAAAATCCATACGATAAGGCAGTCAAACCATACAACATCATTAGGATAACCTTACAATATAAATTCAATTGTTCCTTATGATTTGTGATGACTATTCCAAAAAAACATCTTTCATGAATTACTATATCCCCTAATAATAAAATATATAATAGTCATTTTGCATCAAATGGATCATTCTTTTCGAGTATAAGTCATTCAACATCATCATTTCATTTACATATATATTATTATTTCGACATTTCAGTTTTATAAGAAATAAATTAATCAAAAAACATTATATCTGATATCAAACACAAAATTTTAGAATAATTCCACTTAAAATATTATTTAACCATATATCAAATTTTACCTCTCCAAAGTAATGAAAAAACAAAAAGATATTTAATATTTTTTTATCCATTTAGTAAAATTTATAGAATATAATACATAATGAATTATCTATTAAATTATATTAAACACACCCAATAATCAAAATATTCCATAAATCACCATTTAAAAAAAACTATTCACACCCAAATACATATATTTGGAATTAAATCATTACTTCCAATCCAAAAATTAATTTTTAACATGAAAACTCAATAAAAATCCACTTAAAATTAATATTTTCATATTATGAGTCATCGTTTATAATCTCAAAAGAAAAAAATAACCTTGTTGTAATATATTCCATGATTTCAACTAAATACACACATTTATAGTGAAAAAAATTTAAACCATTCAATAAGAATCCATATTAGGTATATTTTCTTTTTTCTTTGCTTCCTTTAAATCACATAAATTCACATAAAATCTGTACAATAAATACAAAACACCTCTATTAAATTAAATATACAAAATTTCTAGCTTATATCCACATTTACCAGATAAAAAATAAATTAGTACTAAATATTAACTTTAAGCCATAAAAGAAATATTTCCCAATTATTTATCGCATTATTTAAATATTTTTCATGTGAGAAGCATTAATTTAAATAAAATAATTATTATAATTAATTACATAGTAAAATTAATCCCATTTTTAATGCATTAGATCAGTCAATTCAAAAATGAAGCATATAGCATACATAGACTAATGTAGGAGACGAAGTCCATGTGTGCATAATTGATGGGTTTTTTTACATTCCGATAAAATATAGATTACATACTATTAGTGTGATAAATTTTATCTATAATAATTTATTTTTAAATAAATTATAATTTTTATAATATATATCTATATTTTTTTCAAAAATAAAATTTATTTGATAAAAATCGAAAATAAAAAAAAATTGATATTATTTTAAAATGATCGATAACTGCTTAATTATATATCTTATTTTATTATCTCTCACAATATAATCATCAAAAAATGAATTTTATTACTATAAGTAATATTTTATTTATAAAAATATACCATTAAAAATAAAATAAAAAATTTCAATCTTATACAATATTTATTGTATATAGTTGGTGATATTAATTTGAATTATAAAATTATATTCAATTGGAGAAGGAGAAAAATTATATTATTAAAGAAATATATCTCACTTAGTAATAAATACTTTTTTTATAATATTGTAAGTGAGAGGTAAAAACAGAGAAGTAAGGTTATATTTATAAAATTATTCTATAAATAAATGAAATTAATGTCATTTTAATGAAAAGCTAGATTTCATCAAAAAAAATTAAATTAAATTTGTTGATTTTTTTAATAAAATGTATCTATCATGATGGGGTAGATAAATTATTTATCCAGAATGAATTCTTTTTATTTTTTTTACAATTTGGATTTACTCAATACCTTATTTATCACATTAAATTAATTTTGGTCCCCTAAATTGATTTATCAACAAAAAAATAAAATAAAAAATCAGATATATTTTTAACATTCCATGAAAATAGAGAAAAATAATTACAAAGGTAAACGACTTGAAGAGATGATAAATCTCAGTTCAGTTCCTGAACTCCATGAATGATTCTATCCATGTTTGAGATTCCCATTCAGAATAATTTCAAGAAGATACCATACATTAATAAATCGATAATAAATGTCACTAGCTAAGATTGATGTGTTTTTTCTCTATTTATGTTATGTCCTGGTTATCTTTTCTGAGCCCCTAAATAAATTTTTATGGGTTTATTATAAAAAAATTAAGAGATTTAGTTTATTTTTAAAATGGGTTTAAAATGTTTAAATTTATTTAGCACATTTTGAAAAATAATTTTGGGGAAGAGAAAATTACAAATAAAAAAGTACACATAAATATAAATTAATAATAATAATAACACAAGGGATTTGCATAGTTAAATGGTGTTCCCAATCTGTGGGAGAATGTGGTCCAGACATTTATTTCTATTCTCCAAATAAATCATCAAATTATTATATGATTACATTTCAAAAGAGATTAATTGGGTATTAAAGATGAAAAATAAATGTATTCAAATGTTGGTTCCATAAATTTGTCCACCATAATTATTGGAAACATCCAAATACCTTGTCGAAAGGTCAACAACTAGTATGGAAAAATTATTTAATCCCATAATGGATTCCCCAAATTTTGTATATTCCATTTAAATATCACCCTCACATCCTATTTGGGATATAACCTAGTCCTACAATCTCATTATAGGTTCCAAATTTCTCTTTTGCTAACATCTTAGTCTCTATATCAACATTAATGTCACAAATTTTTATTTTCAAAAAAATTTAAAAAATCTCCCCAAACACATTTTAGATCTAGTGATATCACACATATATATGTTTGGACATTTAATTTAATGATTGGTTCTTTTTGAGATGAATCAAACTCAAACTATCATAATAGAGTATGTGATACTCATGAATATATACCATCTCTTTTAGATACTTATTCATCTATGGTATCTTCATATAACCTTGTGTGATTATGATATGCTCTAGTTCAGTGATAGATATGGAAACACTCTTATGAAGTCATGATTTCTAGGATAATTCTCCCCATGAAAATGATATTAAGTATCCAGATATGGAATTACTCATGTCTATATCTCTAGTTATATTTTCATATATATATATATATCCTTTTAAAAAAGTATAATCATTTCTAAAACATAAAAAATCATGGGATGTTCCCCACATATTCCATAATATCCATTTTACATTAGTCCATCTATCATTTCTTCGATATGATAAGAATATACACAAAACACCAAAGACTTGATGAATATATGGTTCATTTTATACCATAAGATACATAAGCCTACCAAAAAATGGTTGATATGGAACTCCCCTAGATTTCTCCAATTTTCGTGATGAGTTTTTTATATATTTAATCCCAAATGACTCAAAAGTAGAGTATTAATTGGTTTTCCTTTCCCATGTTTGATATTTTAAGAACCCTCTCAATATGTCATTTATAAGATATTCAAATCATATGATTCCTTCTATCATATTAATCATCATATCAAGAAATCAAGGAGCCTCCCCTAAGTCTATCATTTCAAAATACTTGTTCAAACCCTTCTCTAACACATCAATCTTAGTGATATCTCTACTAGTAATAAACAAAACATCAATATAAAGAAATAGAATAATTAAATCACCATCAGAAAACCACTTCATGAAAACATAGTAAAAAATAGTCATTCTTATATAATAATTTTTCTCCATAAATGATTCAAACTTACATTACCATTTCCCTCCTACCATTTTCATACCATATATAATTTTCCTATATTTATATCCAATTTTTTATTTACCATTCCTATAAAAACCTTCTGGATGCTCTATGTAAATATCCTCATCAATATCTCTATGTAAAAATTCATTCTTTAGATCCATTTTTGATAATTTGAAATTAATTATGGCCCCCAATCATTTCCCAATATTGATAGAAATAAATTTTACCACTAGAGAGAAAATATCATCAATTTAAATACATTTCTTTGGTCTGAATCCAATCAAAACCATCCTGGATTTTTAGAATGGTAGTGAGCTATCATATTTTCATTTTTTTCTATACACACACTTGTTCTTTAGTGCCTTCATACCATGAGGTAACTCTATGAGATCAAATTTTTGGTTTTTGTGCTACGATTTCATCTCCTATTGCATAAAAGTTTTCAGTTCTATGTTCTTCTATATTTGGATCAATTCATAATAACTATTTGGACCTACCCCATTTTTTCACTATATACTAATGTGATGAGTATTGAATATTTGGTTACCATTCTCTAGTGGATATCCTAAATTATTCTTCATGTGGGATCTATACTTGAATAAAATATGGCTAATAAATAACATTATGTGGATACATATTACTCGGTTTTTGTGTATCACCAGTGGTATAATTATATCTTTCACTGTCTTGATCTAATGCTGCTGAGACTAGTTCCAAATTTACTAGAATTTCCCCAAATTATAACTTCTCTGGATTTACTGTCTTCTCAAAATATTTAATCACCTAATCATTAAATAATATCACATCTATGATTTTGATGATCCACTTGATAAAAGGATCCTAGAGTTGATATTCAAACGATTCATGAATATATCCTAAAAAGATAATTATATTTACACTTCCATCTAAATTATCTCATCTTTTGGGATGTGTATAAATGTCCAGATTCCAAATACTCTCAAGTGTTTGTATAAAACATGTTGACCATTTAAAACACATTCCAGTGAATTATAATTGTGTGAAAATAATGTATAATGGTTGATAATATAAATCATGGTCCTCATTTTCTCCCCTAAAAAGTTTTTTGGAATATTTTAATTTATGGGTATACACCTCTCTCTCTAAAAAATGGTTGTGTACATCCTCTAAGTAACACTGCTATAAATATTTGTCTTCATTGCTATTTTTTTCAAACCCGAGGTCGAAAATCCTACAATATTTGTCAATCAGACCATCATATTCTTCTATGTATCCTACGTGAACACACTTCAATAATTTTCATATTCCTCGTTCCACTCCCCATGAAAATTCATAAAAACTTACTCCAATGAATCTTTAGTTTTTGAAGGAAAAAATCTAATATATTTTTGAATGATCATCAATGAAGCTCACAAAATAATTAGTATCTACTATTTCTTTAGTGCTCATCATGTAGAAATTATTGTGCATTAAATATAAATAATATACCATCCTAGATGGTAAATAACAATGAAATGAAACTATGTGTTGTTTTTATATAACATCGTAAACACAAGTATCCAAATTTGTACCTTTGATTATTCATAAGAAATTATTGTTTTAGATCATTTTGATTTCTTTCACACTCATGTGTCTGAGCCATCAGTTCCTCACTTCTCTAAGAAAATTATTTCTATCTATATTGACTTCTCCACATGTTTTTGAATTTATATGTTAGAGAGAAATATTTTTATTTCCATTATAAATTACTGGTTACCTTTGGTAAGATTACATTTCTCGACACTAATGGAACTGGTTCATCCATAATCAAAAATAAGTCCAATTGATATAATAATAATGTAAATATTTGAAATGTGGACTAAATCCATATATTTTGAAATTCATATAATATTATTCTATAAATAAATATTTCCAATACCAATAATTTTGGATGCACTATCATTTCCCATCATCATGTGTCCAAAACATCATAAAGTGTAATATGAGATGAAATATCATCGATAAGTGACATGTTAATAGGTTATTTAATCAATAACCTAAGATGATTATTGGATTATAAGGTTGGAATGATCATCACTAACAATAAAAATCTCATCATTTACATATATAACAATATTATTTTAAGGATTACATTCCAAATTCCTTTATTTTACATTCAAATTTTTAGACTCTGAAATTATGTGTCCCAAATTTCCACAATGGTGTCACTTCATGTCATATATCAATCAAGATTTTAACCACTTACAATTCTATTGATTTTTATCATGGGGTACATTTCCTCCACTTTTTTCTATACCATTTATGCTTCCCTAGTCTTTTACTGACTTGATACTATGATTCTAGATTGTTTCTCTCACCCTCCATTCTAGATTCTTTATTCAAAACTCTATCCTTAAGTATTTAAAAAATGATATTTACATTTGGATTATAATTTCTGAATAAAAAACAAGCGTGTCCCACATCATTAGTAAATAACTCATTATCAAAAGTTCCTACAACTCATCATCAACCATAATTTTCATAGAATTTTCATGATCACTTATACCTTGAAACTCGCTCGTATTCTCTGATAGGTTGTTACTAGCCATGTACTTCAGGTTGAGATGTTAGTGTATCAGGTTTTCTTTTTTCTATTTTTTTTCTACGAATAAGTTTTTTTAACATTTCCATATAATAAAATAATCTAGTTCATTGCATTTTTTTTGAAAGATAACTTGTTGATACATTTCATGATTTGAGATGTGAACTTTCTATTGAGACTAACTCAGTCTATATTAACAAACTAGATATGGGTAGAAATCTTCCCACTTGATTGAACACCATCCATATGGTTCTCTGATGGCTCTATAGTGGGATTAGTGGCCTCCATTATGGGATTCCACATAAAATTAATATACAAAATATCTTTTATTTTTGGTTTACAAATGGAATAATTAAAATTGGAAATATTTACCATGTTATTGGTATCTTCCCCTATTTATTTAGTACAAATTATAAATAAATAATAATATGGATTTTCTAGAACTACAAAAATAGTTTTAATAAACTCTTAGATTGCTATAAATAAACTCCAATTTACCATGTTAATGTTAAAATAATATCAATGGTTTATATTGACTGGGGATGTGGCACGGCCATGGGTTGTTGGGGATACCATTGGATATATCACCAGGATTTTGTTTCTAGTGTAAACAATTTCATGTTCTCTTAGAAGAGGGTACTATAGCACCATTGGTTTGACTTGAAATTTGACCAGTCAAAAGGAGCTTATTTCAGCTCTATTTTCATTATTGTTTTCACTATTAAACCCATATTGTCTAGAACTTGATGAAAATTCATTAAAAATGTATTTTTAACCACCTTTAATTTTATAATCACCATAAAATATTCATTACCTATCTTAGTTTCAACCAACCCACTCTGATACAAACTTTTTAGGGAAATATAAGTCATAAAAAATAAAGGGTCTATGAGTAAAAATTAAAATTAAGAAGAACAAAATTGATTTACATGGTTTAATAGTGTGTTTACTAAATAGGGGGAATGGTACCATAATATTTATTTTTCTTATTTTGATAAATCATCAAAGGATTACATGATTAAATTTTTTGGATATGGATTTGATATTTAAAGATGAAAAATCACAACATTCAATGGTTGTATCTTCAAATAAGTCCACCATCATTATTGGAAATAAATAAACTAAATATTGGGGGATTAATTACTATTTTATATAGAATAATTTCTCACAAAATAGACTCCCAAAATTTGGTATTATCCCCCATAAATCCATAATGCATTGAGGGAATCAATGGAATTCCCTTTGATTGACAATATAGAAAAGGCATGGAATCCTATAATACTATTCACATTTTATTTAGAGAAAGGTGTTGCAATAATAATTCATTTTGCTAAATAAAATTTCAAACGTGTTTAGGGGATCATTTTTTTGTGTGTTTTCCCTTATAAAACCAAACCCATCCCTCCCGTATTATCCCCCCATTTTCATTGGAATAGTGTTCTAGTGTGTTGCGGCTCTCTCGTGATAACTATCAAGAGGTGAAAATTTTTCCAATCTTAATTTAAAGGCATTTTTATTGTTTATTTTATTTTTATTAATTATTTTATTAATTAATTAAGTTCAATTTATGAATTTTAGTAATAATATTTTCTAATTAGTTATTAATTATAGGTTTAATATTATTAATAATGATATTTAATTAGTTTGTAATAAAGTGATTAACATTTTTAAATATAATGATTAATAATTAATAATAATTTCCAAAAAATAATAATATAATGATTTTTTATTTTAATTATTTAATAATTGAATATTTAATATTAGTAATAATATTATTTAATTTTTTATAACTAAGAGGTTTAATGTTATAAATAATAGTGTTTATTCTGGTAGTGATAATGTATTTAATCTTATTAATAGTAATTATAAATAGCTTGGACCATGAGCTTGGAGGCCCAAACTCCTGGATCCATTATTGAAATAAAGGATAACATTACAAGGGATGCTAAAATGTGAAAATAGTGTAAAATTCACTACCAAAAAGGAAAATAAAGTACAAAAACCCCAAAAAGATAGAAAATATAGGAAATCCATGTCAAGGGTAAGCAAGCATAAAGAGTCTCCGATTCCAACATTTTTATGGGAGCCTTGACCCCTGAGGTTGTGGCCTCTCCTCCAAGATTTAGGTCTTTTACATCTTTTATCATCATCAATATATGAATGAGATGAATCAAATAGATGGTCACAAATAATTTTTCTCCTATTTCTATCGCCTAAATAACCATGTTTAGTGAGGTAAGTGTTTGAATTATTCTTCCCTATATAATTATAATGAGCATGAAGAGAGTTATTAGGGTCGATAATATGGACTTACTTCATATAAATAGCCACCATGACATTGTTTCCAACCTTTTATCCCTACTCACTAGGTACTAGGGACTCCTTAGTGTACAAATCTTAGATAGAATAGGGGAATAACCTCCCCTTAAAATTCCTTTTTTCGGGTAACTGAATCAAAATTATCAGGTATGTCAGCAACCACATTGATAAAATCATGAATGAACAAAACTATTCCTCGATTATTTGAATTATTTCATGATTTTACATAATCTATGCTCAAATCCACACCTTTTCCATATAATGACACCCAATGGGTAGAAGGGTGTCGATCCCCACTGAGATCAAGTCTGGAAGAGTTTGAATTTTCCATGTTAGTAGTAGTCTAAACTATTATTGCTTCTTTTAAAAACCTCAGTTTATAAGTGAGGTTGGGGCTTACCTAGTTCATCACTGTGGGTAGGTGTATCCTATTTATTATAGTTATCATTAGCCTTATTCAATTTACAAGCTGAAGGATTAGGTCTAGGACCAAACTCACCAACATTCATTCCAACATAAATATGTTTATTCTCATTCTTATTAGAATTTCTGTTCTTATTGATCACACCAACATTCAATGTGGAATTTTCCACCTCAAATGATTTACCAATATAAAAACCCTTAAAAGGGAAACCAACACCATCATTTCATTTCCTTTATTAACTCTAAAATTAGGAAATTTTATAACCTATTCATTAGGGTTATCCCAATTTCCAAAAATATATTGCATGATTATTGAAGTATTGTCATCATTAACAAGTCCGTCTTCTTTCAATCCTCCCTATTGTTTCCTTATATTTTTGTAATTCAGATGTATAGAGTCATTCAATATCATTGATCCCTTTTCCCAATTTATCATCAAAAATAAAATATTGTCATTCATGAATGTTTCCTATATCCAATTTTGAATCCATTAAACATAAATCATCAATATTAGTCCATTCATCATATTTAACACTAGGAATGTCTAATGATTTATTCTACAAATGATTACTTTCTTGAGAAGAACCATTCCAATTATGAGTAATCATTGAACATCTTTCGTATTTAAAAACACTTTTTCTCTGAATCAACAGATTACCTACTCCTTGACATTTTATAGGTAAGTTCATAAGGCAACCACTATATGAATCAACTATTTTTTTAAATAATTGAATATAGCTAGTTTTGATGTGTCACTCCATAAATGAAATATTTGTTTCCTTAGTTTTCCATGAAATTACATTTCTATAATTTATTGTTAATATGAACCTTCATTCCAAAAAAATAGACTTATATTCTCTGATATTTATCCAAATATATCCCTATATTATCACAACCATCAAAAAAGTCTAGAACCTTTTCATAATCAACAAATAATAAAATCATTAATCATCGGTAGTAAACAAAACTATTTTAAATAAAAAATTACTAAAATTCACCTCAACTAAAGGATGAGTAAACTTTCCATATATTTATATTTCACATTATCTATTTTTATATGAAATATGACTACCAAGGAAATTTCCTATAAAATTTAGGGATGTCAAAAGAACCACATCAATCCCAAAATTTAGATTCCAACTTATATGACCAATATAATAATATTTAAATAATTTTATAAAAGGTCTTAATCATGTATTGAATGAATATATGGCATAAAATTAAAAAATTTATAACCCCATTATTTGGAATTAAAATTTAAATAACTGAAAATAATGTGAATATAATCCCTACCAAAAGAGTGCATTATCCCCAAATATAAAATATGATTTTTCCAAATATATATAAGATTACATTGGGATATTTTACCTAGAAGAGATAAATTAATTATAATAGAATAATTACACTTAGTGAGCCTCTATGAGATAATACCAAGAGTATCTTCAATAAATACGTTATCCCCATTATTTGTGATACTTTTTTAAAAATGATTGAAATCATTTATTAATCATTCAAAGGATATATTTTTAAAAGGCTTAATTCAATCCCATATATATCAATGTTATGGGAAATATGCTACAACAAACACAATTTTAACATCCTTAGATATGTATGATTCTAGTATATTCAGATCTGAAATCCCAAAATCTTATTACACATATGAAACCTATTTCTCCTCCCTAGAATGAAGGGGAATAGAAATATACATAATATCCAAATTTAAAAGAGATTTAGAATTTTTAAATCCCTTAATATCCATGTGGATAGATTGATCCATGTTCTCAGAGCTTCTCTCTATGAGTTTGCAATGAGATCTTTAGTATTAACAATAATAATGGTCAATTATTTTATAAAATGATGTTTATTATTAGTAATAACAATATTTAATAATTAATAATAGGTTTTAAAAAATAATAATTTAATTTACTACTATTTTTATTCGTTATTATTTAGATATTTAGTATTTGTAATAATAATTTTTAATTAGATAGTAAAAAGATGTTACATATTAGTAATATACTATTTTATAATAATAATATTAATAAGTAATTAATATAAGTTATTAAAAAATAATAATTAAACTTATAATTATTTTAATAATTTAAGAATTAGATGTTTTTTATTAGTAATAATAATTATTGAACATAATCATAGTCAAAAATCTAGGTACAGTACATATTGTGTGGTTTTCAAAACAATTAAATCCCTATCTAGATACGAAAAAGTGGATGAAGGTTATGGAATAGATGTACCTAAGGATAATAATCCATGAAAAAAAAATTATATTAACAAAAACTTTACCCAAAGAACAACAAGCTAGTATATCATCACACATGGTTTGAAACTCTGAGGGCATATGCTTAGGTTGATCACAGGCTGTATATATACTATAGAAATCAGTTTCTTAATTATATCCTTATACCATGAAATAACCCTATAAAATTATTACATAATCATCTCATTGATAAATTTACTTTTAATTAAAACACCAATATCCTATAGTTTCTATGTTTATTTCTGAATACTCACCTAGAGCTATATTATTCAATTATGAGACCTTTATGATTATTTTCATTAATGAATGTGGGATAATATTATGGAATCATGGACACATACAATTAATTCATGAATAAAATCATGTCTACAAATTTCTACTTATATGGTCAATCTATTCAAACTGATCAAAGAGCCTTATTTAGTAGATAGCCGACATGATTCTTTATAATTTGAGATTGTGTGACCTTAACAGAACTTCATGTATGAAATCATGGTCAATTAAATCTGAAACTTGGTAATAAAATCTAAATGGTTGGCTATAAACATTTTATGTACTAGGATAAGCTATTAAATATAGATTATACACTATTTAATGATGAGGACTGTCTATAGGAAAACAATTTATTTAACCAACTGTCTAATAATGGTTTGATTGAATTATACATTGTGGTTTTTGGTGTCATAAATCAATGTACTTTTGTATAAAAAAAATTATACAATAATCATGAAAAGGTTACATTACAAGTAAGATACTATTTTATATCACAAGGATGAAAACAACCATGTTTATGACCCTGATATGATGTAATAAAAAATTTTATTATGATGAAGATGGAATGATACGGGAAAATAGTGATGATGATGAGGAAAAATAATAATATGAAAGAAAAGATGATAGAAATATAAAGGTTGTAAACCACCCTCAATGAAAGATAAATTATGTACCACTTTTCATTTTTTTGATTGAAATATATGACATTTTTACATAAATTTAACTAAAATATCATCACACCTTCAATAGAGTTTTCATTATTTTTCAAGAATGGATTTTGTTTAATATAGAAAAATTCATACGTTTGAACTAGTTCTCGAAGAAACTATTCTTTTAAAAATGTACTAAACTAATTTCATATACAGAAAATTTATAGATAATTTTTAAGGAGTAAAAATGGGGGAAATATTTCATAAAGTGTGAAAAATAAAATTATGGCTATATATTTTACATGGGGTATATTATCGACATTGGTTATAGAGGGTAAAGTATTTCCACGATTGAGGAATTTTGTAATAAACCTAAATAATATTATTATTTTAATAAATAATCTCTTTTATCTCAATTAATTTTTTTTATTTAAAATATAATAACCTAAAAACATTAAAATTTCATATGAACTTTACATATCATGCATAAATATGGACTAGTACAACTAGGTACAGTAAAGGAATATACACATTGAAGAATAATACATTCAATAAAACATACTCTATAGGATTTAATTCCAACATGAAGATCATCCCAACAATAATGAATGTAAAAATAACAATAATTATAAATAAAATAATATAAATTTTTATAATATTTGAAATAATCATTTCTAGATAATTATTGAGTGATGTTGTATAATACTTGAAACCCACAACACATTATGTCATTTTGAATAAATTTACATACAATATATATCAAATAAACATTATAATATAAAAAATTAAAATGGAAAGACAAATAGATGACAAAGAAATAAAAATATGTAAATTTTGGTCACATATAACCCCTAGAATCATTGCACTCATGAAGGACACCGTATAAGAGAAACAAAGAGTTAATAATAAAAAAATCATTATAGAAATGATTTTGAATCTCGATAGAGATGAAGTGAATAATTAAGCTTGAGAATGATGGTGTATTAATAATGAGATATGTAACGACCCGAATCCGAAGCCCCTCCACTTGTGCCCCGTACCCGGTTCGCCACATGACCTCAAGCGCATTTCCCTGAACACCAGAGGCTGCCGACTAGCAGCGAGGGCCTTGGTAAGTCGGTGGGGGAAAATATGCCCTCAGTCGGTACGGTATACAATAGAAAAACAACAGTCAATAGCGGAAGAAGTAACAACATGCATAACAGCAGAAACCAAACAGTGGAAGCAATGAATATATATAGAAATGATGAAAATGATTTAGCAAGTACCAGTATCTATGGAAAGCAGAAAACACAACAATGTGCTAGAATACAACTGAATAAAAGTGGAAAAGAAAAACAAAATAAACTCCTCAGCATCAGGAGCCCAGTCTTGGTCCCATGCTCTCCAGCTCCAGCACAATCAATACCCTAAAGTAAAAGGGCATGTTCCCTAATCTATACCTTCAACAACATAGTCTTCTTGGGCCCAAAAGCATGGCCCAAACATGTGTGAGATAAAATCCTAGTAGGCAATCACCCAAAGATTTGTGCCTATCAGTCAATGAATACAAGGCAAGTAATAAAACGAAAAGAAGTAAACAGGAAGCACAAGAGGCTACAATCCATAGTTCTAACAAAGAAAAGAACACAAGTAAACAACCAGTAATAAAGGAAAAAAGTTAACCCTCTAGGTAGCTCTCACATCCTAACCCCTATGGTTTAACCTATAAGTAAGAGCAACCCTCTAGGTAGCACACACAGTCTCACCCCTCTAGTTCAGTTATGAAATTAAGCAGTCTCTCTGGGTAATCACTCACCATCAATTCCCCCTATAGTCTCGTATCGTGCTAAAGGCTCTCTAGGGAAGCACTCAATGTCTATTCCCCCAGTGTCCCGCGTCGAGGAACTATAGAGTCTCTTAGGAAGCACTCAATGTTAATTCCCAAAGTGGTCTCGTATTGTAATTAAAAGACACTCTGAAGAAGCCCTTCCGTCAATTCTCCCTTTGGTCTACTAATCTAGGTTCTCACAGTCCTGAGTGAAACTTAACATGCTCAGCGCGCATGCATCGTCCAAGTAAACCTCACGAGCTAAATGGCTATCAACTAAGGCTCAGTAGCAAAACAAGGTAGCAGTTCACAATCTTACAACTAGGCATGGAAACTGGCAAAACGCCAAACAGGCAGAACAAGCATAATAAACATTCAAGGTACCGTAAAGCTACCATAATCACAGGAAAAACATCTACTCTAGCAATTAATCAAAGTAGGCAATACAACAAGGGAAAAATAGGAACACGCAATACCCTGTTCAAGGGTATTGGTGGAATTTTCACAAAATACTCATCAACTTTCTACAGAGTGGCAGAAACCACATACCTCGATCTTAGTTGATTGATATATGTGAACCACGATGACAAATTCACCTTAGAACGATGTAGATCTGAGAAAACACACAAAATGCTCAACCTACGATATCTTGAAAATAAGGTGGAATCAAGAAACAGGGCTCAAGAAGAAGGAAGAACCCACCACTGTGCTTCCAACACAATCGACCATGCTTGAAACGGAGAATGGACGGTGAGGCAGAAGCATGAGGAAGATTCGGCTGTACAGGTCGCTTCGAACGGACAAAAACTAGAGAAGAAGGTGAAAATAGTGGTTAGATGTGACCCCATACTGTTTAATGAAAAAAAAGCACATGTCGTATACTTTTAGAGTACCCGACGTGTACTGGGTCCCTTCCGTACTCCACCAAAATCGGCCTCCACGTCACCCCTACACACCGTGTGTGTGGCCCGGGTACGGCCAGGACAAGGCTTCGAGCTAGATTAGAGTACATGGCATGTACTCAGAAAGCACACGGCGTGTACATTGAAAATTTCTAGAAAATTCAATTTTCTTAAAAAATCTAGAAAAAAGTACAAACATACCAGAACGAAGATTCTAGTTCTTACAAACTTCCCCCATTAAAGAAATTCGTCATCGAATTTACCTAACGGGGCGTAGAAGAAGAATCCCAAAACAGTTCCTGCCACTACGGTCTTACATCGGCCTCCCTCTCCCAGGTCTCATCCTATACTCACACGTGCTACCATAGAACTCGTACTAGAGGAACAAACCGCCCACGGAGAACCTTCGTACTGCAATTGATAATCCAGATAGGATGCTCCTCGAACGACGCATCTGCTTTAAGCATGACTTCCTCGGGATGAAAGGCGTGAGACGGGTCTAAAAAGTAATGTCATAGATGAGAGACATGGAAGACATCGTGCATGGCCCGATACCTCTGAGGTATCTGTAACCAATAGGTGGCCGGCCCCACTCTCTCCAAGACCTCAAACAGTCTGACGTACCACGGTGAAAGCTTACCCTGTCTCTGAGTCCTCTTGTGTCCCAACCTCAGTGTGACATGTTTGAAAACATGATCTCTGACCTCAAACTATAGAGGTTGTCTCTACTGATCAACATAATACTTCTGTCGAGACTGTGCCATAGCCATCCTCTTCTGAATTAGCTCTATCTGTTCTGAGGTCTCCTAAACGAGACGTGGTCCCAGCAAAGCGCTCTCTCCTGCCTCCAGCCAGAATAAGGGTGATCGGCATGGCCAAACATTCAAAGCCTCATATAGTGCCATATGAATGGTCTCCTGGAAACTATTTTTGTACGCAAACTCCACTAGAGGGATATGCTTCTCCCAAGAACCGCCAAATTCTAGGATACAAACTTGGAGCATATCCTCAAGCAGCTAGATTGTGCGCTCGGACTGGCCATCAGTCTAGGGATGGTATGTTATACTCAAAAAATACCTGTATACCCAAGGCCTTCTGAAGTCCATGCCAGAACCGAGAGGTAAAGCGTGCATCGTTGTTTAAAATAATGGAGCATTGAACTCCATGTAGACGAATGATCTCTCGGATGTAAAGTCGCCCCAGATCATCAACACTGAAGGTCTCCTTAATTGGAAAAAAGTGTGCAACCTTCGTAATCCTGTCGAAGACAACCCAATTAGCATCGTTCCCTCGAGGCATCCTCGGAAACCCAGTCACGAAGTCCATTGCAACATCATTCCACTTCCACTCCGGAATGGGTAACTGTTGTAACAGGCCTGCTGGTCGTTGATTCTCTTCCTTCACCTACTGACAAGTAGAACATCTCATGACGAAACCAGCAACATCCTTCTTCATACCTGGCCACCAGTACTGGCGATGACGATCCTGATACATCTTGGTGATGCCAGGATGAACTGCCCAAAATGAGGAATGAAAATCCCACATCAGCTCCTCGTGTATGTCAGCTGGCACACATATGGGTCCCCGGAAATGCAAGATTTCATCCTCACCTACTAACCATCCGGAAATAGGGTCCCCTCCTGACACACTCTCCCATAGGCCTACGCCTTCAGAGTCTGATAGCTTCCTCATCTGTACCCGATCAAGAAGTGTAGAGGTAACAGCTACAGAAGAAATGTAAGTCTGTCCCTATCTGTCGTGCACCTCCAGATGCATCTCAGAGAACAGAGCCATCAGTTGCCACTCACTATTGGCCTCCTGAACTGCCTGAATCTGAGTTCTCCTGCTTGACGGATCTACCACTACATTGCCTTTCCCCGGCGTATAGGCAAGCTTGATATCAAAAGACTGAAGATACTCGACCCACCTGCACTGCCTCAGATTTAGATCACGCTGAGTGAATATACACTTGATACTATTATAGTCGGTGAAGACCACAAAGTACTCTCTCAGCAGATAGTGTCTCCAACAGTGTAAGGCACGAACAAAAGATGCCAACTCCAGATCATGAGTAGGGTAGATCCTCTCATGTTGTCTCAACTTCTGAGACCCATATCCAATGAATCCACCCCCCTGCATAAGCACATCTCCCAACCCGATACCTAAAGCATCACAGAAACCAGTGTAGATCTTTCCTACATCCGGAAAGACTAGTATTGGTGTTGACGTCAACCTCCCTTTCAGCTCCTGGAAGGCTGACTCACAAGAATATGACCATAAGAACTTTTCCCCCTTCTTGGTAAGACCATTAAAAGTTGCTTCTAGACGAGAAAGGTCCTAAATGAAGCGTCTGTAGTACCCAGCCAACTCCAGGAAACTCCCTACCACAAAGACGTTATTCAGATGCTCCCAGGAAACTACAGCTCTCACTTTCTCTGGGTCCACTGATACTCCTGCCTCTAAGATGACGTGACCCACGATGTGAATCTGATCCATCCAGAAGTGGCACTTCGAGAGTTTAGCATAAAGCTGATGCTCTCTCAGTGTACTCAGAACGATATTAAGATGTGTGGCACGGTCGTGTCGAGTGTGAGAGTACACCAAGATATAGTCCACAAAGACTAAGACAAAGGAGTATAAGTAAGGATGGAACACTCGGTTCATCAGTGCCAGGAAAACTGCAGGTGCTTTCATGAGACCGAACGGCATGACTGTATAATCGTATAGACCATACCTGCTCCTGAAGGCTGTCAGAGGTATATCTGATGGTTTAACACGCAACTAATGATAATCGGACCTCAAGTCGATCTTTGAGAACACTCGGGCTCCTCAAATATGATCGAAAAGTTTTTCAATTATTGGAAAAGGATATCAGTTCTTGATTGTCAACAAGTTCAGCTTTAGATAATCCACACAAAGCTGAAGGGTACCATCTGCCTTCTTTGCAAATAGGACAGGCAAACCCCAAGGAGAAGTAATGGGTCGGATGAAACCCTTATCCTGTAGTTCCTCCAATTTCTTCTTGAGCTCCTGCAACTTAGGTGTGTCCATCCTATAGGGAGGAATGGATACCGGTGCCACTCCTGGCACGAGCTCAATAGAGAATTATACCACATGCTCCGGAGGAAAACCTGAAAATTCCTCTAGAAAGACATCCCTAAAGTGATCCACTACGGGAGGAATGTCCAACTGTGGAGTCCCCTGATCGTCCAGATAAAGACTAGAAATCTAGGTCATCACCCTTCCTAGACCCTGATTCTTGAGTCCTGCTTGACTTGCCTGAACATCCCATTCGTCTCTATGAAGAAAGGATTCACCCTCTGGTGAAACGAAACTCACTCTGCGGTGATAACAGTCGATGAATGCCTAGAAGGGAACCAACCAGTCTATCTTGAGGATGAAATAATAGCCTGTCATCTCTAGGACATAGATATCCCATAAGAAACGATACCCTGTAACCTCGAGAGGGCACTCTCTACACTAGCGCACACAATATGTCCTCGTCCCAAAAGGTGTGTCTAGTGTCAATGAGTCAGCAGAAGAAAAGATGCAGAGTCCAAGGCTCTCCACAATAGCAACAGAGATAAAGCTATGTGTGGTACCAGTATCGAAAAGGGATGAAGATAAAACTAAGGATACTAAAATCATACCACCAACAGTAGAAGGGCCCGGATCCTGCTCTTGATAAGTCTACTCCACGGTGAAGGACTAGCCTGTACCGTAGCCCTACGCCCCTGGCTAACCACTCTGAGCTGAACCTCCCTGCTGGTGCTGAGGAACTGGTGGCTGACCGTCATGGCCTCGACCCCCACCTTGGCCCGAATGCCTGGAAGAACTTCAGTTCCCCGACTGGTGAGAAACTGGTGGTGCTTCTCCTGAATGATGAGTCATGGAAGAACCCCAGTCACCAGCTGCTGGTGAGAAGAGCTGGCAAAAACGTTGAAGGTGACTCATCTTGCCGCAAGAACGGCACTCCATGGGGTCCCTCTAGCACTGTGGCCTTGTGTGCCCTGACCGGCCACACTGGTAGCATGTCACCTTGCTGCCTGACTATGCATCTCGCTTCCTCGGATCACCGCGTGTAGGCTCTCTATGGTGCTTCTTGTTGTCATCTAGAGGAAGACTAGCTCTGGAAGTAGAACCTCCTTGGCTCGCTGCTCCAGAGTCTCTCAGATTGTGCTCCTCAATCAGTGCTTGGTTTAACCTGAGCTCATCCTTCCCCTGAGAAAGTAGGAGGATGCTACTGTTGAAAACCCCACGTCAAGACTGCCATATACGTGGCAGGAGGTGGTACTCCTTGGAAGGCCGGCATCATCCTCATGAAACCTTCCCAAAACGGCGCATTAGCACCTGCAACTGGTATAACAGACAGTGCCAAGGCTGGCTTGGCTGGAGGATCAGCAGGAAGTCTCTGATCATCCATTTCTGGCGTCTGATCACTACCCGATGACAGATGCATAACCAGAGGACGTCTCGGAAGCATAGCTCTGAAAGATCAAAAGAACACCTTAGATCAGGAAAACAAGGACAAAGAACACAGGAGTACAAAATGGAAATAAGGGAATAAAAACACACAATTTCACAAAACATGACTACACGGCAGGTCTTCTTAACCCACTAACATGGGCGTGTACTCCTGCCCTAAAAGTCATGTACACTTCAAACTACACGGCGTGTTGAACCCACACATAGTGTGTACATGAAAACTATTCCCCTACCCGAGTCTCCTTACACAGCTAACCCACACGGTATTTCTTAAACTAATACTACACAACATTTTTACTATGGACACGGCATGTAGTGGACAAGGATTTGGCGGCCCGTGTTGTTAAATACATGGCTGTCTACACGGATGAACCTTACACGGAGTGTTCCGAACAAACACGGCGTGTATAGGCAAGGTGACCCCATCCTGTGTTGTTCGTGACACTGCCAGGTACCTGGACAAGACTACACTGCATGTTCAGAACAAACACGGCGTGTGGAAAATAAGGTAACGTCGGCCCGTGTTGTTAGTGACACAGCCGGGTACCTAGACAGGACTACATGGCCTGTTCCCTAAGGACACAACGTTCTCTACCCAAGCTTCCCCGACCCATGTTGTTAGTGACATGGCTAGGTGCACGGCTCCAAACTACATGGTGTGTACCAACCATGCATGGCGTGTTCCTAATGTTACTTTCACGACACCGTGTTCTGCTCACACGGTCAGTGACACATCCTGAATACTACATAGCGTGTATCCAAAAAGTACACGCCATGTATTCTGGGTTTTTCTGGGCAGTAGCTTAGAAACTGCTCAGACTCCTAGAACCACTAAAAACAAGGAAAAGAGGTGCCAAGTTCTGATCCGTGAGGGCCCATACTCTCCACTAATTAAAGCCTCGAATCTCCCACAGCCACATACAAGGGGAAAAATAGCTCTCTAACATAACAGTTGGGATTCTATCAAGAATCTATCACAACAGCATGCATAATCTAACTAAAGTCTATCACATCAGCATGCAATCGCTAATTCACCCTAGATGGCATGGCAAGAATGCATGGCATGTGATTCTACAAGTTTTTATATGAGGCATGATATGGCATACCCTTGTCTCATCAGCTTTTGAAAGAAATAGAACCGAAATATCAATACAATAATATCCCAAGTCCTGCGAATCACTCTAGGTGAAAACATATCAACCATCAAACTCAAAATCAGAAAACTGAAATTAACGAGGTAGTATGGATTTTCCCTGTACACGGGTTAGCTACTCATGAGAACAGCTTAATACCAAGTACCGAATCCATCCTATCCCCGGCTAAAGTCTCCAAATAGTAATGAAAGTGAAAATAACTCCTTTGATACCACTTTTTAACGACCCGAATCTGGATCCCCTCCACTGGTGCCCCGTACCCGGTTCGCCACATGACCTCAAGCACGTTTACCTAGATTCCAGAGGCTACCGACTAGTAGAGAGGGCCATGGTGAGTTGGTGGGGAATCTATGATCTCATTTGGTAGGGTATACAGCGGAAAAACAACAGTCAACAACGGAAGAAGTAACAACATGCATAACAGCAGAAACCAAACAGCAGAAGTAATGAATATATATAGCAATGATGATAATGATGCAGCAGGTAAAAGTATATATTGTAAGAATAACACAGAACAATGTGCTGGAATAAAAATGAAAACAAGTGAAATAGAAAAAAAAATAAACTCCTCAGCATCGTGAGCCCCGTCTCGGTCCTATACTCTCCAGCTCCAGCGCAATCAAGGCCCTGAAGTAGAAGGGCTATTTCCCTTATCTATACCTGCAGAAACATAGTCTACTTGGGCGCAAAATCATGGCCCAAATAGGGTGTGAGATACAATCCCAGTAGGCAATCAACCAATGATTTGTGCCTATCAATCAATGAATACAAGGAAAGTAATAAAATGAAAAGAAGTAAACAAGAAGCACAAGCAGCTACAATCAATAGTTCTAATAATGAAAAGCAAACAAGTAAACAACCAGTAACAAAGGAAAAAGGTAACCCTATGGGTATCTCTCAGAGCAAACCCCTATGGTTCAACCTATAAGTACTAGCAACCCTCTAGGTGGAACACACAGTCTCACCCCTCTGGTTGATTTATTAAAATAAGTAGACTCTATGGGGAAGCACTCACCGTCAATTCCCCATATAGTCTCGTATCGTGCTAAAGGCTCTCTGGGGAAGCACTCAACATCTATTCCCCATGTGTCCCGCCTTGAGGAACTACAGACTCTCTAAGGAAGCACTCAAATTCAATTCCCCCTATGGTCTCGTATTGTAATTAAAAGACACTCTAGAGAAGAACTTCCATCAATTCTCCATTTGGTCTACAACTCTTGGATCTCACAGTCCTGAGTGAAACTAAATATGCTCAGCGCGCATGCATCGTCCATGTAATCCTCAAGAACTACTTGGCTATCAACTCAGGATCACAAGAAAAACAAGGTAGCAGTCCACAATCCTACAACTAGGCATGGCAACAGGAAAAACGCCAAATAGGCAGAACAATCATAACAAACATTCAAGGTACAGTAAAGCTACTATAATCATAGGGAAAACATCTACTCTAGCAATCAAGCAAAGCAGGCAATACAACAATGGAGAAACATGAACACACAATACCCCGTTCAAGGGTATTGGTGTAATTTGCACAAAATATTCATCAACTTTCTATGGAAAGGAACAAACCACCTACCTCTATCCTAGGTGATCGATATACGTGAACCAAGATGATAGATTCCCCATATAATGATGTAGATCTGAGAAAACTCACCAAACGCTCAACCTACGATATCATGAAAACAAGGAGGAATCATGAAAAAAGGATCAAGAAGAAGGAAGAACTCACCACTGCGCTTCCAATGCAATTGACCATGCTCCAATCGAAGAACGGACGGCGAGGAAGAAGCTCGGGGAAGATTCGGTCATATGGGTCGCATGGGATGGATGAAAACTGGAGAATAAGGTGAAAACAGGGGTTAGACGTGACCCCGGTACATTTAATGAAAAAAATGAAAGTACAGGACGTGTACTTTTAGAGTACACGGCGTGTACGGGGTCTCTTTCGTACTCCGCCAAAATCAGCCTCCACATCACCCCTAAACAATGTGTGTGTGGCCCCAGTATGGCCAGCACACGACTTCGGGCAAGATCAGAGTACACGACGTGTACTCAGAATGTACACGACGTGTACTTTGAAAATTTCCAGAAAATTAATTTTTCTTAAAAACTCCAGAAAAAATGAAAAACATACCTGAATGAAGATCTGGGTTCTTACAAGATATGTCCATTATCAATTAATAAAATTTATCAATAATATATTTCTTCATTCTTATTTTTGGTTAGGTAGTTGCATTTAAGTGACTGTCAATATTATTTTATAACATAATAAAAATTGTATTATTTTTTGAGATAATAGATATATTCCATTTAAAAAACGTTTTATGATATTTATAAAAGTTTTTTATAAAATATATTTCATTAAATAAACTCATAAAAATAGCTTTTAAATGATTTTTTATTTTAACAAGCCTAAAGTAATTTTTATAGTTGTCATAATGTTTACTACTATATAAATGTTATTAATATTAACAAAATATGGATTTTTATTTAAAATATAAAACTATCATATTTATAGAATTATTTTTATAAAATAAATTTAATTTTTGGACTCGTCACATCAAAATTATCCGACGGTGAAGTTTTGGGAATTTTCCGAAAAATTTCATTTTTTGGAGAAAAGTGAAAAAAGACCAATTTATTAGAACTTTGATTTTATGACAGAATTATTATGTAATCATGATTAAAAAAATAATCAATTAAAAGATAATTTAATATTCATAAAAATTAATTTATAAATATTTATTTTAATTTATATCTTTAGACATAACATTTTGGAACCAAAAAATATATTTGTCAGATAAAATTTATTTTTGGTTTGTCTATATTAATTGGGTTAGTTAGAAAGTAATATTATAATTTATGAATCTATAAAAGCCAACCACTCTCTCTAGCTCAATAATATTTCATAATTTTTTTTTAAATTCATTTCCCCCATAAGTTTTTGGCATATATAATAAACTTACATATATTTTAACCCTTTAAGTCACCCATCCTCGGGTATAAATACCCCATTCCCTCCAAAATATTGACACTAAAGCCTCTGAGCGTGGTATATCTCCAAATATTCCTCTCATGAGTCCCTCCAAGTTAGTTCCATGGTTCTAAAGAGTATATCTCTATCTTTAATAACCATCCTTTTAATGTAAGGATTTCCTCAATTGTCTTCTTCCCTTTTCATGTTCCATTCTTTTTTTATATTGTTTTTTAAATTTATTTTCATATACATACATTCTTGTTATTCCATGGTATTATATTCCATGTGATATTTTTCAAATATTATTTTATTTATTTCCTTTCATTATATACTCTTCCAAACTGGTTACTATGGAGAAACAAGGGTTCCTTACCCCTCATTTTCAATTATTTCTTTGAGCCTAATTAATTACTTATCATTTAAATGGAAAATATTTTTATTTATCATTGTTATAATTATATTACTATATTATCATTGATGTATCATCATTCAATTTCATTATAATATCTACATAATCCTTTTTAATTATTATGGTTTCCCATAGATATAAAACCGTCCTAAATTTGTTAACGAAATGTGTGTGTGGTTTTCCTAGTAATGGAATCTTTATATAGACACCACAAGAGGATGTGGATCAATCAGAGTGGTAACTATGAGTAAAAACCTAAAAAATAGAACATTGGGATTAGAGTATATCATGACCTTGTTAATGATAATTATACTTTCATCAAAACTGGTTTGACACACTTGAGGGGTTTTAATTGGATAATATAGATGAATTTTATGATCCATAATAAAGGATCAAAATAAATTTATTAATATTTAAATTAAAATTATATCCATATTCCATTATTGTATCCTTTACCAATTATAATTAAAATTCATTAAACTGGGCCACAAAACTTTAAATTGTGAACATATTATAGTTTCCAAGGATGATTTTGAGATATTTAAAAGGATACCATCATTAATATATTGAAAATGTCTCCTTCCTTCCCAATTTGTAACCAATATTCATGTTCACAATCACTCTCAATTTTTATGGTGGATATTAACTTTACTATAAATTTCCATTTTCTTATATACATGTTTTATGGTGGTAATATGATCTCGTTAAATAATGATCCATCACTACCTTTTTTTCATTATCATTAGTTATGTGAAATCATTACTTTCAATTTGAATAACCTTGCACGATTCTTCTGATTTATCTTTATTCACTCTGAGACCCATACATCGATTAATTGGTAAAGTTATTAATTAAACCATATACCCTTTATCTATATATTGTAAATACTTCATACATTGTTATGTTTATTGATGAGTATTTAACTATAAAGTTACTAAATATAACTAGATACATGTTTAATTTCCAACAAGTTTGTTAAGTTATTATTTATGAAGGATTTATGTCTGTTTTTCTTATGTGGAAGACATGAATTATTTAATATTAATGGGGTACCCTGATATCACTCCAATGCATTGGTTAAATATACCCTATCCAAGAAGACTTGGTAATATGGTTTATGATACCCTAGTGAAAATGTATAGAGATATATTTATCAATGTATCATGATTTTTTTGTAGCCACATTTCCAATTTATTCATCATGTACTTGTAGTCATGTTCTGCCTCCTATAATTGTGATAATGTTATTCTTCTTGTACTCATGTTCATGTTTTAATATCATGCCTCATGTTTACCCAAGATGGTTACTTATGCTTTGATTTCATTGTTAATCACTTACTGGGCTTTATAGATCACCCATTTTTCTAATTCACCTTTTCCCAATGAATTACAAAAAATGTGATACATATAAGAAAATTTATTTATGGATAATCCATGGGGAAAAAATTTGTATTTTATAACGTGTTTATCTGTAAACGTACCTAGTTCCCAAATCCACCAAACATTCAATCATGGTTTTTGTTGTAATTTATATAATGTAATAAAACATATGTATATTGAGAAAAAATTTTGAAGTATGGTTTTGGGACATATCTTTTGGTATCATATGAGAGTTTGGTTATTTTTTGGGTTAGTATTTGGAATAAATTAGTTTTGAGCTTTAGGTAGATAAAAATTTTCTCTATAATACTAGGATATTTTTAAATTGTATGACCACATAGTATTAACATCTCCCAGGTTTTCATAATGTGTATTTTCTATATATAAAAAGTAATTGAAAATTTTGGTTTAGTAAGTGTTAATGAATGAGTAAAATTGAGGGGATGAAATTTCATTAATGGTTATTTTATTTGGAAAATTCATAAACTCGTTAAAAAAAATTATAAATAAATTTAATGGATTATTAATATTGAAAATATAATAAGAAATTACCATGGATAACATATATTGAAACCTAGTGACTCATAGGATAGGGTGTAATTTTCATTTATATGTTATCCATTCTATGTTATCCTTTTATAATTTATATGTGCTTAAAGTATTCTAATAAAAAAAATTCTTTTTTAGTTAATGGATGGAAATTGAATAAACCATGTTAATAACAAATATGGTAGGAAATGTGATGACTTCCCTAGTGATATAAATAATTTGATAGGAAATAAAGTAATTCACCTTGTGTTTATTCCGAACTAGTTACTATGTTTTAAAATTAATAATTAGAATATAGTTTATATTCCAAGCATAAAAAGAATAAAATAGTGTCATCTCATAGTATTTTAAGTGATAAATATGATAAAATAATGAAGATTCAATTTTTTACAAGCGAAAAATGTGGGAAGAGGAACCATGGAAAATCTATTAAATAAGCTAGAAGATGCTTTATTTGTGGAAAATTATGGCACAAAGTAGATAATGATTTATAAAAAATGAAGTGTTCAGTTGACTTGATAGAGGGGGAAAAATTGAAACCTAAGGCACCACTAATAGTTTAATATCATAGAAGTAGGGAACAAGGGAATTTTCCATTTAAATTCCCTAAGAAAATGGCTAATAAGGATAATGAGCATATTTAATTTCTTAATCTATGGTACAGGGTATGGAATACATAATAATGACTATGATCTACTAATCCATATTTCTTTTTTTTGTAAGCCTAGTTTATATGGGTTGTATTCTAAAATTATCTTTCCATGACCCGAAATGAATTGATTTCGTTAGGGGGAAAATTCTATGATTATTGTATAACATGTATAATTTTTTGGGAAAGCATGTCTTAAAAAATATTAAAAATTCTTTACAGGACTTTGATATTAGGAGTGGATATTATATCCTTATATATATCCAACTTGAAATTTTTAGAGAAAAAGACCCTACTTATTTGAAATAAATGTTTATATGTTATAAACTAATAGAAGAAAATTTCTAGAAATCAATTTTTCTAAGGGGTATGAATGTAACAACATGATAAATATTATTCTTTGTAAAAATGAACTATTTTCTACCATCCAATTTTAATTTTTAAAATACATGCACATAACAATATATTTACATTTCATAATAACATTAAAATCTTGAATAAATATGGGCTAGTACAACTAGAAAATGTTATGGGACTCACACATTGAATAATATTACATTCACTAAATAAACTCCAATGGCTTGAACTCGCCCATGAAGATAACCCCTTCCATAATGACTATAAAATATAGGGAAGCTTAAAAAATAATGAATATTATCATATTATGTGTTTGAACCATGGTATTTGAAGTAGTATGTGACATAGTATAACACTAGAAACTAATAATTCTTTATTTATTTATTTATGAACGTTACATTCCATCATCAAAAATACCCATTATAATACCAACAAGTACAATTGGAAAACAAATATTTGATAAATTATAGTGACTCTATTTTTTCTTATATTACTATTACATAATTTTAATGGAAAAATAAATAATAGTGTTACAAAAACTGGATTAAGCGGTTGATTTGTCACGACCCGTCCTCGGGGCCCGTGCCGTGACTACCCCAAGCCCGCCTTCCATAGGCCAGGGGCTGGCGACTAGCACCAAGGCGTAAATCCCAGTAAAAAGGGAAGGCATTGCATTTGAAAAGTAATTAAGCACCACAGAGTAAGCAAGCGGAAAAGTGAACACTAAGTAAAAACTATAACAAGCTGTGCAGAAAGTAAAAGGGGCCAGAAATAGAAGCCCAACTATAAAGTACAACTGAATGGAAAAATAACAACTGAAAAGAAAAGTCATAGTGTCGAGCCGTCCTTTGGAAGTCCCACCTGAAGGGTGGGTACAGATAGCCTCCACTGCTCCTCGGGTCCACCTGACCGCTCCGAGTATGTCCCACCCAGTGGTCCACCTCCAGGTACAGTCCTGCTCTGCACGCCTCCACCACGATCAGCGTTGTCCGTCGTCTGCAACGAATACAACGAAGTGCCGGCATAGCTCGTGCAGGGGTGAGTATAATCTACTCTATAGGGACCCCCGAGACCCCCCGAAGGTCTCCCGAAATCCACAAAGGATAAAACACAACGGAAAGTTACAATCACGAAATAACAACCGACACTGCTTAGGTATATGCCCATACATATACCTAAGTCATCAATCCCCGTTCGGCTCCAACGTCCGAGCCCAAACACAACCCAGTCCACACAGGAAAGCAAACGTATACCCACACAGGATAGCTCAACACAATCCACAAAGGAGAGTAAATAGTAAATCCACATAGGATAGTTCAACACAATCCACAAGGGAGAGTAAACAGTAAATCCACAAAGGATAGTTCAACACAATCCACAAAGGAGAGTAACACAGTAAATCCACACAGGATAGTTCAACACAATCCACAAAGGAGAGTAACACAGGATTCAGCTCACATAGGTATACATCATCGGAAAGGTGAAAAAGATGATCAGACATAGATACTGAATCATCTAAGCTGGGACCCACATAGGATACAAGACCAGCCATCTTCATTGTTTCATTTATGCTGGGACCCACATAGGATACAAGACCAGCAATTAATCATCAAAGCTGGGACCCACATAAGATACAAGACCAGAACATCTAGGACCCACATAGGATACAAGACCAGTTGTCTTCATTGATTCATCTATACTGGGACCCACATAGGATACAAGACCAGTATTGAATCATCTAAGCTGGGACCCACATAGGATAGAAGACCAGCACATCTAGGACCCACATAGGATACAAGACGAGCTGTCTTCATTGATTCATCTATATTTGGACCCACATAGGATACAAGACCAGTATTGAATCATATAAGCAGGGACCCACATAGGATAAAAGACTAGCACAGCTAGGACCCACATAGGATACAAGACTAGCTGTCTTCATTGATTTATCTATACTGGGACCCACATAGGATACAAGACCAGTATTGAATCATCTAATCTGGGACCCACATAGGATACAAGACCAGAACAGCTAGGACCCACATAGGATACATGACTAGCTCTCTTCATCGTCGCAGTCCACTGAGGATATCTGCACAATCGTCGTCGTCGAAGTCGCAGCCAGCACTAGGGTTCCCGCACACAGCAAGCTCATTCGGGAGGGTCTGCTCCACGAGGCGAGAGGCTGATACATCAACTGACACAAAGTCCGAAGTTTATGTATCCAAAAGTTCTATATCGTCAACAGAAACTCAACGTCGCAGACGGCGCGTCAATCGGACCCCCGGTCTGAGAGTTATTGGATTTTTCGTCCGAGGGGCCCGGTAGGTTTTTAAGGAAAAACCAACCCGACCGTACTCCACCTGCGTCCAAAACTTGGGCGGAGTGAGCCAGAAGATCCGTCTCACTTAGAGAAATTCAATGAAGTCGACGGCACGTCAATCAGACATCCGTAGCTCAAGATATGAGCGTTTCAGCTCCGAGGCCCCGGTTGGTTTCGTGTACGAACCAACCTGGCTGAACCCAAAGTATTCCGAAACCTTGAGTTCGATATACCGAAACGACCATCTCGATCCAAGGATCGCGTTGCTGCTGATGGCGCGTCGTTCGGAGGCCCGTATCTCAAGTTACGGGGAAAAGACCGAAAATGGTCCGAAGACGGGGGTCCGGGCCCGGGCCGACCCGGCCCGACCCCCCGCCCCTGGGTCGGCCGAACCGGGTCGAACCGACCCGGTCCGACCCGGATGGACCCCGTCCGGTCCGGCCATGGTGCGGCCCAGCCGGTCAGATCGGCCTGGCTCGGCTCGGCCGAGCGGCCGAGCAGCCGGGGTGCCGCGGGGCGCTGCCCCCGCGGTTTGGAGGTACCGCGGCCCCGCGGGGGGCCGCGCTGGATCGATCAGACGTGGCATGTTGCCGCGTCCCGTGCGGGCGAGCCGGACCCGCGCGGCCGCGGGTTGGCTGGCTGCCGGTGGCCGCTTCCGCGGGCCACTAGAGTTGCTCCGGTGGTCCGTTTTCCTTCCCGTCTGCACCATTGTTCCTCCTGGGTTCCGTTCTTCACTATGGGATCACCAAATCGCCCTTGCGTCACGATTTTCCATCGCCCTCCAAATCCGCACAACCACAAATAATGATGGATGGTTGTCGGGCTGTGTTCGTTTGGCCAGCACCCTCCGCGTTAGAATAATAACAACGGTAGAATTATGCAACACTTGAAACAACAATTTTAATAAATTAAAATTGTTCATATGAATCCGGTTCTTTAATTTTTAAAGAAACGTTCACGGGAATATAAAATATTCCCAACAACCCCTACCTCGTTATGTTGCACACACGGGTTCTTCGCGGATTTGATCGTCACAGAAGGAGGGGTTCGTCGCGGAAGGAGGAGATTGTCGCAGTATCCGGCGCCCTGTCGATGAACTCCGAGGTTCAAGAACAACAGATTTAATTTTAATAATTAAATCCATCTTGAGTTAAAATCCACATAGGAATTTAAAGAAATTTGAAACTCTCACCTCAACGGATGATCGAAGGTTTTTGTCGTGGAGGAAGGAACGTCACCGAAGAACGTTGCGGGAGGGGAAACGTCGGCGCCGCGGCACACGGCGTCGCGTCGTCGATTTCCGCAGGTTTGGAGTTCTTCGTCGGAGGTCGGCGTTCTTCGCGTTCTTCGTGTTATTCGTGTTCTTCGCGAAGAAGGGTGAAGGCACTAGAACATCTGTCAAAAACCTCTCAAGGTGCAATCCTCCAAAGTCGGTGTTGGTTTTATTTTATTATTACGCCAACAAACGAATAAGAGGTAAGTAACGACCCATTAATTCACAGAATTAATTTAACGAAAGAAACTGCCCATTTAATTTACGAACAAAACTACCCAATTAAATGGTGCGTTAAGAATTTAAGAAAACGTGTCAGTTGACTTTCATAATGACGGGTTTTCGCGGTTGCGTAACTTAGCGGAAAAGAAACGGTGGGGCTCGTGCGGGCCCCACCCCACAAATTTCCTACCAAGAGGGTAGGATATTTCTGGATAGCACCCTATTCGTATCGACACAGCTTAAGCTGCTTTAAGTGGTTTCAAGTGGCTTCCAAGCGGCTTAAGTGAAATAAAATAAAGTTTGTCGTACAATTTATTTTATTTCTTAACTTTAAGGCCAAAAATTAAAAACCACACCCGAGCAAATGCAACTCCGGAAGAGGCGTTTCTAAGAAATTACCGGCGCTGCGATTCCATCGGTGCCCTCAGAATTCGATTCCGGGCACCGGTTCAAAAGTTAGAAAAACCCGCTCGTCCGTTCATTGAACATACCCAAGCCAAACTTCGGAAAATGATTTCGGGCACACCGGGCCTCGGAATCAGGTGCCGTTAGAAACTGAGTTCTTGTAAAATTCCAAAGAAAATTAAGAAAAAAAAATTTCCTTGAAATTTATGGGTCTTTACATTACTCCCACCACAGGGCTTTACGTCCCCATAAAGCTTCACCACAAACTTAGGGATACAAAGGCGGTACTGAGCACGCAACTGAGCCTCCCGCTCCAAAGTGCTCTCCTGGAGGTTCTCGTGCTACTATCTGAAGCGCACTAGAGGAATCGATCATCCACGTAGCACCCACTTCTGTCGATCCTCGATCTCCACTGGGACCTCCGCAAATGTCATCCCATCATCAGAGAACATCTCTCCATGGTCAAAGGTTTGTGTCGGGTCATGCACGTATCTCCTAAGCTGAGATACGTGGAAGACGTCGTGCACCCGGTGCAACTGAGGTGGTAGAGCCAGGCGATAAGCCACCTCGCCAATCCTATTGAGGACCTGGAAGGGTCCGATGAAGCGTGGAGACAACTTGCTGCCTCGGCCAAATCTCTGTAATCCACGTCGAGGTGAGACACCCAAGAAGACTTGGTCGCCATCCTCGAACTCTAGTGGCCTCCGCCTCCTGTCAGCGTATTACTTCTGCCGGCTCTAAGCTGTCCCCATCCGCTCATGGATGACTTGGACCTTCCTGGTCCTACAAGAGCTGCTGAGTTTTCATCCTCGCCCATAAGAGAAATCCGGTCTCATCCCCTGGATGAACCATGTTCTTTGCCTAATTATGTCAATCCCGGCATGGATGATACTAATCCATACCAAGGATGACATTGTAATGCCTCGACACTACTACCAAGAGATCCAACCGTTAATCTCGCCTCTAAGGGTTGAGTCACACTGTCGGCATCAGTGTGTGGTAACTGGGTGTCCTCTAGTAGATGTCTCACAAGTGAGGGTCAAGTCAACATTCAAAACTGGAACCTCTTAGTAACAACACAAAAGAGGACAGGAATGAAAACATCACAAGGGTATGAGTCTTTTATTATTGCAGCTCATAAAACAAAGACGCTACACAATAGCAACAAGGAACTAGATGTAAAAAGGACGTATCCACTAGTTCCGCTCCTGTCCATTTGCTCCTAGAGCTCTATGATCGAAGGCCTCAGCTACCTGAAGATGAGCTCTCCCATGTCCACCAACTCCCTGCGGTCGGGGTGGACCTCTTGGTGGTGGTGGTGGTGGCAACACCTCGAAGTTTCTCCCACCATCGGCTACCCGGCCAGCTCCTTTGCCTCGTCCGCCTGCACCCTGCGGACCACCTTGGCCGAACCTCCGTCTGGGAGGTCCCTCTACCACCTGCTGCTCATCTGTAAGACGAGTCGGGCAGTCTCGAGCCATGTGACCTCGCCCGCTACATGCGTAGCAATGCTTGCCCCTCGTGTAGTTGGCTCTCCTTCGGGTGCCCTGCACAACTGAATCTTCATCCTGAGACTGCCCATCTGATGGTCTGGCCCGTTTGAACCTCTGCGTCACCTGTCTACTGCCATCTGCAGAAGACCCTGCTACGGGCCGTCCTGCGGGGGGCCCTGTCACTGGAGCCTGCCCGGCGAGAAAACTCTCCACTAGAAGGGCTCTCTCCAATACCTCTGCCTGAGTCGGAATGTTGAGGGAGATCATAAAAGCCCTGATCTCATTCCTCAGTCCCTGCTAGAAGGTCCGGGCCCATAAGAACGGGTCTCATACCATATCTGTGGAGTATCGTGAGAGATCAGTAAATCTCGCCGAGTACTGGGCCACTGTCAAGCTGCCATGCCGCAGTTGAAGAAGCTCCTGAATTCGCACTACACGGAGGGTGGCTGGGATGAACTCGGAGCGGAAGATGCTCTCAAAGTCCGTCTAGAGAAGAGATGTCTCGTCGTGCACCTGGAGCATCAAGCTCCACCATCGGCCCACTGCTGTGTGCAGTAGGATCTCCGCGAGGATCACCATGAGGTCTGTTGGTGTCCTCACTAGCCTAAAAACTCGCACCACTGCCTCTAGCCAGTCCTCGTCTGCCGGGGGTCCGTCTCCCCGTGGTACCTGGGCGATCGCTGACGCTGAAACTCGTGCATCGTGCTAAGGCGACGTGCATCGTCAGTGGCTGGGGCTGGTAGCACCGGTGGCTCGGTGGGTAAAGGTACCGCCGGTGCCTCTGCTAACAAGGAGCCCTACACCGAGGCCTCGTCGCTCGGTGGGCTGTCATCATGCTCCACTCTCAGAACCCTAGCTGGCTGCCGTCGTGGGGCCATCCTGAAAAGAAGAAGGTGCGCCACGGTTAGAACTGTATACCTGGTGAGCTGACATAAGTAATCACAAAGAAAGCTTGAACACACATGCAATCAGTGTTTTCGTGCATTAAGTCAGAAATCAGAAGTCAGGGTCCTGGTGTACGGATACGTTGGTCGCCGCACCAACACTGGACTCCCTAGACTGATAACGACACCCAATACGCTGAACACTATTGCTTCACATAGAAGAAAGATCAGAGTCTGCAGTAGAACCGACCACCTCTGATACCAATTTGTCATGACCCGCCTCGGGCCTGTGCTGTGACTACCCCAAGCCCGCCTTCCATAGGCCAGGGGCTGGCGACTAGCACCAAGGCGTAAATCCTAGTAAAAAGGGAAGGCATTTCCTTTGAAAAGTAATCAAGCACCATAGAGTAAGAAAGCGGAAAATTGAACACTAAGTAAAAACTGTAACAAGCTGTGCTGAAAGTAAAAGGGGCTAGAAATACAAGCCCAACTGTAAAGTACAACTGAAGTGAAAAACAGCAACTGAAAAGAAAAGCCACAGCGTCGAGCCGTCCTCTGGAAGTCCCACCTGAAGGGTGGGTACAGATAGCCTCCACTGCTCCTCGGGTCCACCTGACCGCTCTGAGTACGTCTCGCCCAGTGTTCCACCTCCAGGTACCGTCCTGCTCTGCACGCCTCCACCACGATCAGCGCTGTCCGTCGTCTGCAACCAACACAACGAAGTGTGGGCATAGCCCGTGCAGGGGTGAGTATAATCTACTCAGTAGGGACCCCCGAGACCCCCCGAAGGTCTCCTGAAATCCAAAAAGTATAAACCACAACAGAAAGATACAATCACGAAATAACAACCGACACTGCTTAGGTATATGCCAATACATATACCTAAGTCATCAATCCCCGTTCGGCTCCAACGTCCGAGCCCAAGCACAACCCAGTACACACAGGAAAGCAAACGTATACCCACACAGGATAGCTCAACACAATCCACAAAGGGGAGTAAACAGTAAATCCACACAGGATAGTTCAACACAATCCACAAGGGAGAGTAAACAGTAAATCCACACAGGATAGTTCAACACAATCCACAAAAGAGAGTAACACAGTAAATCCACACAGGATAGTTCAACACAATCCACAGTGGAGAGTAACACAGGATTCAGCTTACACAGGTATACATCATCGAAAAGGTGAAAGAGATGATCAGGCATAGATACTGAATCATCTAAGCTGGGACCCACATAGGATACAAGACCAGCACAGCTAGGAACCACATAGGATACAAGACCAGCTGTCTTCATTGATTCATCTATATTTGGACCCACATAGGATATAAGACCAGTATTGAATCATCTAAGCTGGGACCCACATAGGATAGAAGACCAGCACAGCTAGGACCCACATAGGATACAAGACCAGCTGTCTTCATTGATTCATCTATACTGGGACCCACATAGGATACAATACTAGTATTGAATCATCTAAGCTGGGACCCATATAGGATACAAGACCAGCACAGCTAGGACCCACATAGGATACATGACCAGCTCTCTTCATCGTCGCAATCCACGGAGGATCTCTGCACAATCGTCATCGTCGAAGTCGCAGCCAGCACTGGGGTTCCCGCACACAGCAAGCTCGTTCGGGAGGGTCCGCTCCACGAGCCGAGAGGCTGATACATCAACTGATACAAAGTCCGAAGTTGATTTATCGAAAAGTTCCGTATCGTCAACAGGAAGTCAACGTCGCAGACGGCGCGTCAATCGGATGCCCGGTCTGAGAGTTATTGGCTTTTTCGTCCCAGGGGCCCAGTTGGTTTTTAAGGTAGAACCAACCCGACCGTACTCCACCTGCGTCCAAACCTCGGGAGGAGTGAGCCAAAAGATCCATCTCACTTAGAGAAATTCAACTATGTCGACGGCACGTCAATCGGACGTCCGTAGCTCAAGATATGAGCGTTTCTGCTCAGAGGGCCCGGTTGGTTTCGTGTACGAACCAACCCGGCCGAACCCAAAGTATTCCGAAACCTTGAGTGCCATACACCGAAACGAATGTCTCAATCCAAGGATCACGTTTCCACTGACGGCACGTCATTCGGAGGCCCGTAGCTCAAGTTACGGGTAAAAGACCGAAAATGGTCTGAAGAAGGGGGGTCCGGGCCCGGGCCGACCTGGCCTGACCCCCCCTGGGTCGGCCGAACCGGGTCGACCTGAACTGGTCCGACCCGGCTGGACCTGGTTTGGTCCGGCCAAGGCGCGGCCCGGCCGGTCGGACCAGCCTGGCTCAGCTCGGCCGAGCGGCCGAGCAGCCGGGGTGTCGCGGGGCGCTGCCCCCGCGGTTTGGAGGTGTCGCGGCCTCGCGTGGGGCCGCGCTGGATCGATCGGACGCCGCATGTCGCTGCGTCCCGTGTGGGCGAGCCGGACCCGCGCGGCCATGGGTCCGCTGGCCGCCGCTGCCACGGCTGAAGCCGCGACGGCTCTGTCCGGCCGCGGGCCACCGGAGTAGCTCTGGTGGCCCATTTTCCTTCCCATCTGCGCCATTGTTCCTCCCGGGTTCGGTTCTTCACTGCGGGATCACCAAATCGCCCTTGCGTCACAAATTTTCGTCCCCCACCAAATCCGCACAACCACGAAGAACGACGGAGGGTTGTCGGGCCGTGTTCGTTTGGCCCGCACCGTCTGCGTTAGAATAATAACAACGGGATAATTATGCAACACTTGAAACAACAATTTTAATAAATTAAAATTGTTCATATGAATCCGGTTCTTTAATTTTTAAAGAAACGTTCACGGGAATATAAAATATTCACAACAACCCATACCTCGTCAAGTTGCACGTGCGGGTTCTTTGCGGATTTGATCGTCGCGGAAGGAGGGGTTCGTCACGGAAGGAGGAGATCGTCGTGGTATCCGGCGCCGCATCGACGAACTCCGAGGTTCAAGAACAATAGATTTAATTTTAATAATTAAATTCATCTTGAGTTAAAATCGACAAAGGAATTTAAAGAAATCCGAAACTCTCACCTCAACGCATGATTGAAGGTTTTTGTCGTGGAGGAAGGAACATCGCCGAAGAACGTTGCGGGAGAGGAAACATCGGCGTCGCGTCACATGGCGTTGCGTCGTCGATTTCTGCAGGTTTGGCGTTCTTCGTCGGAGGTCGGCGTTCTTCGCGTTCTTCACGTTCTTCACGTTCTTCATTTTCTTCACGAAGAAGGGTGAAGTCACAAGAACTTTTGTCAAAAACCTCTCAAGGTGCAATCCTCCAAAGTCGGTGTTGGTCTTATTTTATTATTACGCCAAAAAATGAATAAGAGGTAAGTAACAACCCATTAATTCGCAGAATTAATTTAATGAAAGAAACTGCCCATTTAATTTATGAACAAAACTGCCCAATTAAATGGTGCATTAAGAATTTAAGAAAACGCATCAGTTGACTTTCATAATGACGGGTTTTCGCGGGTGCGTTACTTAGAGGAAAAGTAACGGCGGGGCTCGTGTGGGCCCCACCCCACAAATATCCTACCAAGAGGGTAGGATATTTCTGGATAGCACCCTATCTGTATCGACTCATCTTAAGCTGCTTTAAGTGGTTTCAAGTGGCATCCAAGCGGCTTAAGTGAAATAAAATAAAGTTGGTCGTACAATTTATTTTATTTCTTATCTTTAAGCCGAAAAATTAAAAACCACACCCGAGAAAACACAACTCCGGAAGAGGCGTTTCTATGCAATTACCGGCGCTGCGATTCCATCGGTGCCCTCAGAATTCGATTTCGGGCACCAGTTCAAAAGTTAGAAAAACCCGCTCGTCCGTTCACTAAACGTACCAGATCCAAACTTCGGAAAATGATTCTAGGCACACTGGGCCTCGGAATCAGGTGCCGTCAGAAACTGCATTCTTGTAAAATTCCAAAGAAAATTAAGAAAAAAAATTCCTTGAAATTTACGGGTCTTTACATGATTGTCTTGGGAAAATTAGGCTTATATATAACATTGAAAAAATAAAACATAAACATTATTCAATTCTTTCTTATCCTGCTTCTTAGAGCCCTTCACATTATCCTTTGTACATGTAATCACCTAAGGATATACATCAATGAATGTGGTGACCTAAAATCCCAGTAAGAGGATGAATAAGATATATAAAACATGGGTGAGCATAATCATCATCATCATAATAAAATAAGAAGATCATAACCATAATCATGATTGGAAATAGTAGATAAAGGCATGGAATGATGGAAATGCAAAAAAAAATGAAACATCATGTCTTAGTTGTCAAATACCGCATATAATTGTGAACAAAGATAGTATCTAATTGACACATATTAGTTTATCACATGTGATTAATCACATTACACAATGTATTGGAGCCATATATAATTCCAGGTTCACCCACCACATAATTACATTTACATAACCATACACGCAATATATAATATATATCAATATTGGAATAATATAAACCATGGAAAGGAATGTGTTTCCTGAGAAAACATTCATGAATAAATATTTTGTTTCAAAAAATAAAGAGGTAATAACATAATTGTTATATGATTCATCAATCTTGAGTTTAGAATAAACAATCTCAAGGGAAGTAAAACATGTGTTCTTATAATGGAGATTTCTTTTGGAAAAATAACTACATTTTTCATAAAATCATTTTGGAAGAATGTATGTACCAGAAATGAAAAGTTATAGAAAATATAATTATATTTAAGGAATAATAAAAGAATATAAACACTGAATTTTGAAAATCAAGTGGAATAACCCAATGAATGGAAATTGAGTTCGATAATCTTGTTACCTTATGCCTGATTTCTATTTCAATTTAATATCTTGGATAATCAAATATAATTCATTATTTTAAAAAATAATTACAATTTATACATGAATTTTATACATTATATTTTTATTAATTTTATTTATTGTATTTTTAATGAGTTGTAGAGTTTGATTTCACGTTCTAGAGTGTTCAGATTCTTGGTTTTCCTGATCGAGGCCCTAGTATATGAGTATCGATGTTCATGTAAAATTAGATTGATTATTCAAAATTGAAATTATATGTTATTAATTAGCATAAATAAGTGTTTTTTTTCTTATATGAAGTTTTATATTTGTTATTATAATGATTTATTAGATATAAAGTTAATGAAAATGATTCAATTTATTTAGCAAATTTTATGACATTTATGAGCTTGTATCATTTTATTGAGAATCATTCTTATATATTGGTTCCAAAACATTATATAAAATATAATATGAATAATATTATCTTATGTAATTATAATTATGATTTTATAACCATCTTTGAAGTTTTTAGTGAAAATTGAAAACGCATCCTCTATAGTGGTGGTAAATCGACACACCACGAATGAAAATTTCATTTTTAGAATAAAGGTAAAGGAAAAAGATTAGAAGAAGAATTATTCTATTAAAATAATAAAATTACTATATATAAAATATAATCGAGTGAAAATTACTCTTTTATTTATGCAGTCGATTAGAGGATAAATAAATAAATGAAATTGAAATTAAATTAAAAGGAGAAGAAAGAGGGTCTTACCTCTTTAATTTCTCCTCCTTGAGAACCTCCTTAGGGAAAAGAGTTTAGTCTATTAATGAGACCAAGAGCTCCGAGAAATGGGGTATTGGCTTGGTAATACTATTAGTTAGAACTTTTATAATAATAAAATATTTATAGGTGTAAGGAGAATTTGTGGTGAGTGGTGGTATTTATAGGGGTGGAGAGGGGTGTTTTATCATTATTTTATTGATTATTTAATTATTTTGGATCAACAATAGGAATATCTTGATTATTATCCCTAAATATATTATTATAATTAAAGGGGTTATATATTATGGTTCTTAAATAAATTGTGAATCAAATAATATATTATTTAAATTATAATGGATAAATACTGTAAATTACTGAATTTCACTATTCACCAAAAAATTCAAGTATTTTAGAAAAATACCAAAACATCATCGAATATTTTTTTTCAAAATGTATAATTAAAAAATGAACTATATTTTATTAAAACAAATTTATAAATATTAGAAACTATGTTTTTAATTAAAATCAACATTTATTTGGAAAATACCGACATTAAAATTATAACTCATTTTATAACACTTCAAAAAATTTAGTAAGGACTAATAAAATTATCTTATAATCCTATGACAAAAAAATGTTAATATTTAAATATTATTATCAAAATAAATTTTCATTTAAATCATTATATTAATTATAAATATTTATTTCAGTAATTATCACCTTAAAAAATACCTACACTTAATTAATAGTTTTTAAAACGTTTATTTATATACTCTATGATATATTTATACCATATTATCATTTATAAGATGAAAACAATTATCCATTATTTCATAGGTGAGGTTACTATTATATTGGAAAATTTACTATTTATAATGGTCATAATAATATTCCAATGTTCATGTTATTGTTTCATCGGGATCGGTTCCATAATTTCTAGAAATATTGCTTATTTCATGAAGTCTTTATTTATAAGGTTTTTATTTTGTCCACTAAGTTATTTAATGTGTTTTATACTATATGAAATAATTATAATATGGTAATTTACATTGATAAAATTTTGGTTTTTTACATAAATAAAGTAAAATATAAAATTTTTAGTCACCACGATCCTCTAGAATCATCTTCCCTGCGAACAACACTATAGGTGAGAAACCAAGAGTTGGTAATAAAATATAAATTTTGGAAATGATTTTGAACCTAAATAGATCCAAACTAAATTATAAAATGTGAGAATTATGGTATATTTATAGGATTATATGATCATTCTACATTATGAAAAATATTTAAAAATATAGTTGGTCATTATTATTATTTGTTACAAAGATGCATTTAAGTGACCCTTAGGAGTATTTAATGATATAAGAAAAGTTATATTAATTTTGGTTAAAAAAATTATTTGACATAAATTTTATTGATAAATTTATTAGTTATAAGTATAATTTATTTCATGAAATAATCATTAAAATAATTTTTAAATGATTTTATATTTTAAGAATACGTAATTAATTTTTATAATGGTATGAATGGTTACTATGGTATAAAAAATTTTATTTTCAATAAATAATGTTTTTTATTTATTGGATAAAATTAAAATATTTAGATAAATGTTTTGATAAAATAAATTACATTTTTTGACTCATAATGTCCAAATTAACCTGTGGTGAATTTTTTAGATTTTTTTTGACGAAGCTGAGTTTTTTTGAGTAAAAGTGAAAACGTCACTTTATGAGTACTTATATTTTATAAAGTCACAACAATGATTGAATGATTAAAAAATTTTAAAAAATTTCATTCAATCTAAATTTTATTTAATAAGTGTTAAATTTATTGAAAAATATTAATTTTAATTTATATATTTTTACATTACATTTTGACAGTAAAAATTTATATTTTTGAGATAAAATTTATTTTTGGTTTGTGTGTATTATTTTTAGTTTGTTTGCATTATATTTGGATTGTGTGAATTATTTTTGGATTATGTGTATTATTTTGGTTTATCTGGAATAAATGTTTCAAATTAGGGATCCTTTTAACATTGAACTACTCTCTCAAACTCTTTAATAATTCGTCAATTTTTTTTGGAATTCATTACACCCAATGTGGTTGGATTATATAATAAAAAACTTATATTTTAACTCTAAAAATCACCAATTATCAAGTATAAATACCCCAATTACTACCTCAATTTCTCCACCAAAGACTTTGATCATGATTTTTTACAATATCTCTCTCAATATTCACTTCACGGTAGTTCTGTGGTTTTACAGAGTCCCTCTAAATCTCTAAAAAGCATCCTCCCAATGTATGGGTTTCCTCAATTCTTCTATTTTATATTTAAGTTAATTAATTTTTTTATATTTTATTTTCAAAATTTCTTCTATTATACATCCATGATTATTATTCCATGGTATAATCTCCTATGTGATATATTTTAAAAAATATTGTATTTTTTCCACCTCATTATATCCTTTTCCTAAGCTATTGGTATGTCGAAACAAGGCTTCCTCACCCCTTATTTCCCATTAATTTTTATCCTTATAAATTATTTAACATTTTAATAGAAAATGTTACTATGTATTATTTTTATAATATTAATAATATTTTATAAGTGATAGATGACCATTCCCTTTCATTATACTACATCTATAAGTCATTATAACACTCAAGGATTCCAGTATCAATAAATCCGTCCTAAATTTAGTAATGAAATGTTGTTGTGGTTCTAATAGAAATTCATTACCTACTTAGGTACTACAGGTGGATGTGAGTCTAGCACAATAATAACTAGGGGTAATAACACTGAAATGGATGCATTGGTATTTGACTCGATCATCATCTTGAGTACCGAAAAAGGTCCTTGTTGCACTCCTAGTTTAACACTGCAAAGGTGTTTTATTTAGATGCTTTACCAGCACTATATGAGCCATTGTAAGTGATCAAATATTTTGGATTGATACTTAAAATAAATTGATATAACTATAACATTAATGTCATATTCATCACTTCTTGTTACAATTCGTTCAATTGAGTCACTACCATTTTCATTTGTTAACAAATAATAGTTTTCAAAGATAGTTGTTGGATATTCATAACAATTGCCACATTAATCCATTGATAGAGTTTAATTTCCACCCAACTTGTAAAGAATTTTCATGTTCTCATTCAATCTGAATATTTTTTTAATGTATTTTCACTTCCATCTACATGTCCATGTTCTTAGATACATGTGGTTTTGTGGAAATATGATCTCTCTATATAATGATCCATCACTGCCTTTGTTTTTCCTTATCAACAACAATTCATAATCATTTCTTTCAATGTGAATAACCTTGATTGCATATTTGGATTGAATTTTATTCACCAAGATACCTATACATCAATTGATTGGGAAAATTATTGACTAAACCATTTACCATTTATTTTAATATTTTAAATATCTTTTTCTTTATTATGTTAATTTATATGTATTTACCCATAAAATTACTGAATTTCATTGCATATCCTTTTAATCTACAACAAGATTATCAGGCTAAAATTATTTATAGGTTTATGAATGTCTTCCTTAGGTGTAATAGATGAATTATATAATATGAAGGGTGCACCCTGATAAAAATATAATGCATTGGGTAAAGATACCATATACAAAGGCCTTAAGAATATGTTTTATGAGACCCTTATGATTAGCTACGATGATAGGTTTATGAATGAATCATGATTATGTTATACCCACATTTCCATGTTATGCCTCATGCACTTATGATTGTTTCATGTCTCATGTATTTTTGATCTTGGTATACCTTGTTTACTCATATTCATGTTCTTAAATCATGCCACATAATTTTCTCATGATAATAATTTATGCTATGTTTTCATTATTTATCACTTACTGTGATTTATACATCACATTTTTATTATGTTTCCCCTTTTCCCTATAAATTACAATTAAAAAGTTATGTATGAGTAAATTAAAATGTTTATAATCAATGTGGATGAAATGTGTATTGTACCATGTGTTTAGTTTTTAATGTACATAGCTCCCAAAGGCATTGAACAATATATAATAGCCCATTTTTTCACACAAAAATATTATATATTAATAGATGAATATTTCATACGTAATATTTCAGTCCACACAATAAAAATAAATTTTTACAGTATTTTGAGATTAGATATATAATCCCTTTATTGTATTAAATATATTCAAAATATTCCATAAAGAGATTCCCACATACTACTCTTCATATGTATACCATACTAAAAACATCATTCATATCATGCGGAAAGAAAACATAAGAAAAGGGTGAGCTCAAATACTCAATTTGAGTAAACATCAAAGATATCATTTTATAATCATATAATATAATAAGATAATCATAAAGGCATAAGATATTCACCATGACATAAAAAATCACAAACATCGGTTATGGCATAAAATGATAACAGTTAAAAAAAATAAGAATCATAAGAATGAGAATTTATAATAACCCAATCATGAACAATAAGTTCATTCCATAAATTTATATGAAATCATAATTTGTATAGAAACTATTTCATAGGTGAATGTTAACTACCAAGACAATCAGATCAGGCATCAATACCTATTTCCCATAATGGATCAACCGCATTGGGTTTTTTTTTCCATTATGGATCAAGCACATCGACTAGTTTTCGATAAAGGATCAAGCACATCAACCTATTTCCCATAACTATGTCATGAGATATAATACATTACCCAATTAATTTGAGTGAGATATATGCCCCAAAAATCACATAATTTATAAAATACATATGTATGACATAGGATCATAAAATATTCATCATATTAGAAACTATGAAAACAAATGTTTTTCATAAAAATTTCATCATATCCTAACCCATGTAAAAGAAACGGGTTTCATAACCATTTCATATTTTCACTATAAACATAAGAAATCTAGAGAATGAAAAAATGGTGACATCCTTATATCATATTCTAATTAAAGTATAAGTCATATCAATGTTTTCATATTATATGAAAAATGATTTCAAAAGACACTACTATAAATTTTAGTTTCTCTATTTGTGGGGAGTGGGTTACCACAATTGGAATTTACTATAGAGAGAAATAGTGACCACCAACGACAGTTTCTAATGCCAAAATATAATTATCTAGATCTCTCCCACCTGTAGTGTCTTCTTCCCTAATGCACCTATTGTAACATGGCCTGGTTTTATTTGGCGGCTGCATCGTCAGTGCCACAACACCCACTATCACCCCCGACTCTCACCGATCACAACCAGACTCCCCCAAACCATTCTAAGTTGTCCTCAATCATTATCATGACATTCTCCCACAACACCTCGATGTCTGTTGGTGTACTAGCTTCCCTTTTATCACCACGTATCTTCTAGGGATGATGAAAAATCTTTGTGGTTCCTCCCCATCACCCCCATTTCTTTTTTTTCACGGAACATCAAATAGCACCCGAACATGGGTGTTTTAATAGAAACATTTATGGGGCCACTATAGGCTGTCACTATTGGTCTTTATTGGTGAAACAACTACAAATGCCAAAAAAGGTCACACAGTGGATACTAAAGGACTTTAATGGCTTTATATGGTGGTCAATAAAGCCCAATATTCTACTAGGGAGATCACTTGGAATAATTCTGGAGGATAATAAATTTTCCATTTTAAAATGACTTCTCTTAAAAAACAATAAAATTTTAAATGAAAACGTTTTCTTCAAAAATTAAGATGTAAACATGTAATATAAGATTGGAATGATTAAGGCATCATGATCATAGAAAAATATTATCAGGTTGTATTAGTTAATTTATTTCCTTTAATATTTTTTTAAAAATGATAAAAATAAGCTCATTTCGAAAATAAAAAAAAGAATCATTTCAAAAAAAAATTGTAAAAAGTCAAAAAGGGGATAAATTAATTAAAAAAATTATAGGATTAATGTAAAAACATTTTTTCGATTTTATAAAACATGTTCATGTATGAGAAATATTCACTAGTGGATTCTTAAATTCAAAAAAACATTAATCATGATGAGATTATGAAATAAACCCTTACCTCTAGTCTCACCATTCCTTGTTCATGTTCAAAAATTCTTTATAATAAATAAGGATATATTATACATTTATTACATAATGTTTATCTATCATACCAGTTATTATTTATTAATAAAACCTTATCACCTTTTTATTAATAATTTATTATTAAAATCACTATTATGGGTGATAATTAATTCATTTTACATGAATGTTTTTGTTCAGCTATCCCAGTGCTTATACCTTGATAGTGGTCCAATAATTTAAATAATTTTAATAATATTATAAATAATATATATATTAATTATAAACATATTTACTATCATTAATTAAAACTAGGGATAGAAAAATGAATTACACCATTCATGGAGATAATAGGTCGTATATACTCTTGAACGTTGTTTCCAATTTTCAATTGGTGAAATAAAAGAAATTTAAATGTTAATTATTATTTATATAATTATAATATATTCTATATATTCATAAAATTAATCCTTTATATAATCCATGTTATATATAAATGAAAAAAATAATCATATTGTATCGTGGATATGGTAGACCGACTTACGCATGAGCATGCTATCGTTTCCCAAAATATTAGATGATAAGATAGTAGAAATTATAATATCATTGAAGAAAAATAATTATTTCATACATATCATATATAAAAATTAAACCCATTGTAATTTCCATCCATAAAATATGGTGATGAAAAATAAATTGTATCACTATGTGGAGACGGCAAGTCGTACGTTCACATGAGAAATAATTTCACTTCTTATTTGATGGGAAATAGTGTATATAATAATGTTTTTGTAATGACCTGACCCCAATTACCCAGAGTCGGTGCATTATTTTAATACATTGGCATGATTACAAAGAATCAAGTCCCAAAGGACCGATCAGTTTAGCAGTCTTGGAAAATAGAATACAAACATGAATGTTACATTACACTTCATAACATACAAAACAACATAAATAATCCTTTATGAATGCCATTGTTCCCTTGTCTTAACCCTGTATATCAATCACAATATACTTCTTGGAATCCTGGGAAAAATAAAACATAGAAAGGGGTGAGCTCAAACGCTCAGTAAGGGTAAGCAATACAACGGAAACTTTCATAAATAACCATAAACATTTAAGGAAATGTATAACTAAAACAAAAGCATTTTAAACAAGAACTTCAACATAGTATGGAAAAAATTAAATAATGCCATTTACTTATTGACATGGATTTTCTACTAATCGAATAATCACATGAAATATCAAAAACCACTTTCATAATGATGGAATGCATAATTCCAGACAATCATAACTACATATCCAAGGCCTCTTTCCAAGACCAAAAATAAGATTTTGTCAAGGCCTTGTGCCAAGACACTAGTTTGTCTCATGAGACCTACTGATGCATCGAGGAGCTATAGCAGGCTCCACCCATCACATATTAAGTCCAATGCATTCCCATATGAAAAGGTTCAAATATAACATAATCATTCGTATTAAAACTAGCATACAGAATGTAAATACTTCATTCATAAATCACGAATGGTATAAGAATAAGACATCTACAGTCAAACACATCACAAAATATTCAAAACAATATGGATGTTTTGTATCATAATAAATCAACTTCAAACAAACTTAAAATTCATCAAAGGATGTTGAAATATATGAAATCAAAACTATTTAAGAGAAATATCTCTTTTTCGAAATCATTTAAAAGTCACACATTTATTAAGTAATTGAAAAGAGATTTTTGAATCATAGTGTCCCATACCACTTCAAAACATTTGAAAAGAAATATCATTTCAAAACATTCATGTCCATATAAATAAATACTTAAAATCATTTTGAAAACATGGACAATAATTAAAAATATTTAGAAATATAAATCTTTAAAACATTTAAAATTCTGATTTTGATAAAGAGTACCTTTCCGAAATTCTTAAAATATTCATTTTGAAATCATTTAAAAGTCACATAATTATAAAATAAAACATCTACTTTGAAAATATACATATAATATTTTTAGTGAATCTTTGAAAATTTTATAATGACGGAAAATAGCCGCACCCGCCGTATAAATTACATTAACCCATATTCTTGTAAATAGTAAAAATGTTTTGAAATTCGTTTTTAAGAAACATGGATGTGGATGATAAAGAAGATCCCAGTAGATTATTACATATAAACAACCTCGGATAATGAAGAGACTGTGAAATAAACCCTTACCTTGTACTTTTCCTTGGATGGGGGTAGGTTGACCTCCTGTATAATGGTGAAATAATTGTTTTTAATTTATACAAGAATCATATACGTTAATATGATATCATATATGATCTTTTAATATTGATTTGTTAATAATATCTTAGTATTATCGTTGTTTCGGTTGTTAACTTACTCGTTTTCTTTTATATGTTTTGTTATGTAAGCCATGTTTTTCATGGATAGGTTGTATCTTAATCATATCCAGAATTATATCAAGTCCTTATATACTATTATTAATCATCAAATTAGAATTATACTTGAATGGATACGATGGATAATGAATCTCATCGCGTTCGTGGAGACGGTAGTCCGTACGTACGCACGAGCGACAATATCATTCTTTTGATATTAAAATAATATATAATTGGATGGTATATCATATATAAAAAATCATTATCATGTAATATTTATTATTTAAATGAGTTACACATCATTATTATACCCATCCAAATAATAATTTACTGAATAACAATTACACCACGACGTGGAGACGGTAAGCCGTACGTACGCACTTATGGTGACATGTCATTCAAAGGATGGATATAATACTGAATATGGTTGTACCATATTTATAATAATATTACAGTATATATTATATACTGGATTCATTATTTTATAATTGGAATAACAAAGAAATAAGAAGTTGAAGAAGAAATGAATTTCAAAAAGGGTGGTGAAAACATTACCTCTTCTTTGGGTTCTTCCTTTTGATTTGATCAAAAGGGATCTTAGGTTGGATTTTGACTAAAGTAAGGCCTCTTGGATGAAGTGAGGAAAGTTGAGAGTGTGTTTGGGCAGAGTTTTGCCAATCCAAAAGACTTTGAAGGTGTGAATTAATGAGAAGGGGGAGTGCCCTTTTATAAGAGGGGTGAGGGGCACCTTTGGAAAAGCTAAAAATATTATTTTATAATAAATTCATATTCGGTTTATAATGGCTCCAAAGTGTGTTATTTAAAGTTTAAGGAGGGTATGGGTCGAAAACCACTCAAAAAATATAATTTAGACAGGTTTGGGTTAATATATTAACCTTATCATTAAGTATTAACTCTTAGTTAATTAGTCTCACTTTTACAATGTCTCTTTGTATTTTTATATTATATGGTTAATAAAAATACTATATACATCTGATAGACCCCCAAGTGTTCCATTAATGATACACCTATCATGATATAAGTCTCTTGGCTGAACCTTAGATTTTTAGCAATTTAATATCAATTAATAATATAATATTTGTTTTAAAAACTCTTTTATGTCAATTTTGACACTATTGAATAATTGATTTTTGTAAAAATCATAACTAAATTATTAATTAGAATAAAGTTACTTAAATCATTCTTAACATATCATATTAACATAGAAAATTAGTTTAATTCATAAAAGGCCTCAAATTATATTTATTTGGGTATCTACAATTTCAATCATTTTAATTGTTCACTATTATGGTAATTACTACATCACCATTGTGTCATAAATAAATTAAATTATTTAATGTCTAAAAATTATAAATAAAATACAATTATTTAGTAAATCTTTTTATATTTCTAATGAATATTTATAGTTGAAACTCCAACATATATAACCCTATTTAAAAAAAAATTTTCTAAAAGATATATGCTTGGGTCATTTTTGTATTTATTTTAACTTAATTAAAATAAACTGTCCCTATCACTTACAAGTGGCACCATGAGGTCCCAAAATCGACCCAAAAATTCCCATGGTCGGACATGTATCAATAAAAAATGTTAGGACACGTTTTCATGTAATTTTTTATTATTATAATATTATTTGTTTAACACTTATTTACCGGATTTACCCTTTAACCATGGTAAATAAAATATTTACCGAAGTAATTATTCAAAATGTCTAAAAAAAGTTACCTATTTACACAATTTGAAAATCCGGATTCCAAATATTGAATCCATTTTTCCAAATTCAAAACAAAGAATTAGCAGAAATTAATTTAAAATTAATTCCCCCTGTCAAAACAAAAAGCGTGTTTTTAAGATATAATAACTATCAAAAGATTGATACTTGTTTATGTTCGGTTTAATTTTGAAATTATGTCCAATGACCAAAATTGTATTAAATGGTAAAAATATATTCTAAATATACTTTAAAACCACTAAAATTCATAATTTATCAATATAAATTATTTGGATTAAAAAAGTTGTTTTTAATTAAAATTAATAATTTTAACTATTCATCAAAATATGAAAGTTATCTGAAACATACCAAAATTTCACCCTAAGATAATTTCGATATCATCAATACAAAAATGAAGTCCATTTAGAAAGATAAAATTTATAAAATTTCAAAAATTAGGTATTACTATTCATAATGGCTAGTTTGATTGGTTGTGGTGTGTTAGAATCTCGAAGTTGTGTACAACACACGCTATTGCATTATTCAAAGAGAAGCGTACCGTGGAATCTTGGGATGTTTCATTGTAAATTTTTGATTTACCCATTCTAAAAATTAAATTTATTTATTCAAATTGAATATATAAATGTTTAAAATATTGGATTTAAAAAGGGTTTACTATTAAATGTTTGTAAAAGTGCAATACTAAAAATGAATTTGTTCTTACATTATGTCTAAGAAACTCATAATATGGATTCTAAAATTATAAGGATTATATAAATTTTAAAATTTAGTTAATACTATTCATAACCTCTTTTGAACGGCTTGTTTGGTAAGTCATGGTGCGCTTGAACTCGGTGTTGCATGTAGTGCATGTTATTGAATTATTTTAAATAAATAACACACTATGAAATCTTAGGGTGTTACATTATCCCCTCCTTCAATAAATTGCGTCCTGAAAATTTGAAATTGTTCTTCGAAAATAAAATGTTGAATATAGAAAATATCTTTGTGAGAAAACCCACATCGGAAATTGGGATAATAAAATTTAGTCTTAATAAGAGGAAAAGAGAAATGAAAGGGTCACCACCAAATTATGATCTCTATTCAGAGAACATTGGTGGAAATTAGAGACATATAATTGGAGGAAAATGTAAATATTTATAGGTAGTGATTGAGGTCATCAATCACAAAAAAGTGTAAAATGAGGGCCTTAAATTAATCAATCTATGATGATTTAAAATACCATAGGTTCAACAAAACATATGGTATTAGGATAACACATTTTTTGTTTTAAGATCCCTTCACTATAGTATAAGAATTAATTTCTTCATTTAATAAGATAAGAAGAAAAATATATACTTGACAAGTAGAGTTTCATCCTTTAACTAATTTCTACCACAAACTCATCTTTCACTCTAAAAGATAATAGAACATAAAAATATATTCTATTTATCCTATTCGTATAGGGTTTCGAAAAAATGAATTTATAATTCATCTACCAGATCTTTTAAAAAAACTACATTACTTAATCCAGGACATCACGTGGGCCAGTGGTAGGTGATACACCATTATCGCTCTTTGGTTGTGGGTTCAAGTCTCGCGGCCTTGCCGGATGGGACAGGTTGACGCCAGACCTCCGGGTTGTCCTTTTATGGAAATCCAAAAATAATCCAAACCAGAACCATCCAAAATACTTTAGTCCAAAATTTATAAGGAAGGTAAACAAAATGAATATCCTTTTTTCCATGTAATAACATGTGAACAACTTCATCGTGTATTCTTTTAAAACACTGAAACATCCTGAATTGCCATAAAACCTTATTTATTACATTCATGATCCCTTATTCCTTAAAGAATAATAGATATACACCTTCAATCCAAAAATAGTGTAAACCCAAATAATGATAGAATATACAAATCGTTAATCAATTTCAAGGTAGTCAAGAATATCCAATATAATTTATCCAAATCAATCATGTATTATTCTAAAATCACTACCTCAGTATCAGAACCATATTATGGTTTATCATTCTCTCATCCATATATTTTCCAAAAACATTAACCTGCTATTGAGTCACTTTTCTTTGTTCCACACAATCTCAAGTCCTTAATGAAATAGTACTTCAGTACAATCCTTATTTACTCCATAATTATTATAACAAGTACATTGTTGATACAACACTCAAATAGCATAATCAACATAAGAACTCCAATCATTCCTCTTCATCTATGGTAGTATCATAACTTGATTATTATCCAATAGCATCATTTGCGGTATAGTCTGATGACTGGGACATAGGTTCGCGTAGTGTCCAAATTTCTTGAAAATGAAGCATTGTACATTTGAAACCATTTTCTTACCCTTGCAGTCACGTACTTTGTGTCCTTGTTCTCCACACTTATAACATACTCCCATTCCTTTCAATCATTTTCCAAGGTGATTCTTTCCACAGTTATCACATATGGGAAAATCCTTCTTTACCTTCTTCCTTTTATCTGTCCTTATCACTACCATCCTTTCCTTCTATGGCTTCCCTTAAAAGCCATAGGACTACGAGAATTCATTACTTATCTTATCAACACATTATACTATTTCTTCATATGATGATAATATGTGGGAGACTATTTCCCTTCTAAATTATGGATTAAGACCATGAAATATGTGATCCTCATTACTCTTTGGATCATGTGTATTGTTGGAGTTCTCATTCCTTCTATTGGGAACCATTTCTAAACAATTTAATAAACAAGATCAGTTTATGAATAAAAATACATAATTTCATAATTATAAAACACTTAACATAAATTTAACTATTTATGGATATAATCCATAATCATGAAAATGTTTTCTTTGAGGAAGTATATACTCATAAACCCTTCATAATGATTTGTAAAGAAAATGAGAGTTATCTTAAGCATATCCATCGGGAGTGTCGTAACCAAGAGTGAAGCGAGGCCCGTTGTCGTGCACCAGTCCCCATTCGAGTCTATCTCAAAGAGGTGTTTCAGGTTTTACCACTAGGTACATCTGTGCCAGAGCTTCCTCTACCTGTTCGTATCCAGACAGGGATGTATTGCTCGGAAAACTCACAAAATCTCTACAATACCAAAATTCTAGGAAGTTCTTCTATACTAATCCTCAAAGTTCATCTTAGGTGTACGTGCTCTAATCAGAGTTTATCTAAATCTATCTTCCAAGGATTTTACTAAACATCCTCTGATACCAATTGTAACGCCCCGGCCCCAGTTAGCCAGAGTCGGTGAATTTTTTTAATACATTGGCATGATTACAAGGAATCAAGTCCCAAAGGACCGATCAGTTTAGCAGTCTTGGAAAATAGATTATATACAAGAATGTTACATTACAATTCATAACATACAAAACAACATAAACAATCCTTTATGAATTCCATTGTTCGCTTGTCTTAACCCTGCATATCAATCACAATATACTTCTTGGAATCCTGGGAAAAATAAAACATAGAAAGGGGTGAGCTCAAGCGCTCCGTAAGGATAAGCAATACAATGGAAACTTTCATAAATAAGCATAAACATTTAAGGCAATGTATAACTAAAACAAAAGCCTTTTATACTTGAACTTCAACATAGTATGGAAAAAATTAAATAATTCCATTTACTTATTCACATGGATATTCTAATAATCGAATATTAACATGCAATATCAAAAACCACTTTCATAATGATGGGATTCATAATTCCAGACTATCATAACCACATAGCCAAGGCCTCGTGCTAAGACTACATATAAGATTTTGTCAAGGCCTTGCGCCAAGACAGTAGTTTGTCTAATGAGACCCACCGATGCATCGAGGAGCTATAGCGGGCTCCACACGTCACATATTAAGTCCAATGCATTCCCATATGAAAAGGTTAAAACATAATATAAACATTCATATTAAAACTAGCATATGAAATGTAAATACTTCATCCATAAACCACGAATTGTATAATAATAACACATCCACAGTCAAACAAATCGAAAAAACTTCAAAACAATATGGAAGTTTTTTATGGTAATAAATCAACTTCAAAAAACTTAAAATCCATTAAAGGATGTTGACATAGATGAAATCAAAACTATTTGAGAGAAATATCTCTTTTTTCGAAATCATTTAAAAGTCATACATTTATTAAGGAAGTAATTTAAAAGAGATTTTTGAATCAAAGTGTCCCATACCACTTTGAAACTTTTGAAAAGAAATATCATTTCTTAACATTCATGTCCATATAAATAAATCCTTAAAATCATTTCGAAAACATGGACATTAATTAAAAAGATTTAGAAAGATAAATCTTTAAAAAATTTAAAATTTTGATTTTGATAAACAGTACCTTTCATAAATTTTTAAAATATTCATATTGAAATCATTTAAAAGTCACATAATTATAAAATAAAACATTTACTTTGAAAATATCCTTATCAGATTGTAAGGGAAGCTTTGAAAATTTTATAACGGCGGAAAATAGTCGCACCCTCCTTATAAGTTAAAAAAACATTCTTACCTTAATTCTGTCGAAAAGGTTAAAAAGCACCTTGTTTGGAAAACGACGGAAAGATTCTTTTATAAAAATCTTATAAAAATTAAAAAAATGGTATAAATGACTTTAACCCATATACTTGTAAATAGTAAAAATGTTTTGAAATACATTTTTAAGAAACATGGATGTGGATGATAGAGAAGATCCCAGTAGATTATTACGTATAAATAACCTTGGATAATAAAGAGATTGTGAAATAAACCCCTACCTTGTACTTTTCCTTGGATGGGGGTAGGTTAACCTCATATATAATGGTGAAATAATTGTTATTAAATTATACAAGAATCATATACATTAATATGATATCATATATGATCTTTTAATATTTATTTGTTAATAATATCTTAGTATTATCATTGTTTCGGGTGTTAACTTACTCGTTTTGTTTTATATGTTTGGTTACATAAGCTATGTTTTTCATGGATAGGTTGTATATTAATCATATCCAGAATGATATCATGTCCTTTTATACTATTATTAATCATCAAATGAGAATTAGACTTGAATGGATACGATGGAGAATGAATCTCATCGCGTTCGTTGAGACGGTAGTCCGTACGTACGCACTAGCGACAATATCATTCATTTGATATTAAAATAATATATAATTGGATGGTATATCATATATAAAAAATCATTATCATGTCATATTTATTATTTACATGAGTTACACATCATTATTATACCCATCTAAATAATAATTTACTGAATAACAATTACACCACGACGTGGAGACGGTAAGCCGTACGTACGCATGTATGGTGACATGTCATTCAAAGGATGGATAGAATACTGAATATGGTTGTACCATATTTATAATAATATTACATTATATAGGATATACTGGATTCATTATTTTATAATTGTAATAAAAAAGAAAGAAGAAGTTGAAGAAGAAATGAATTTGAAAAATGTGGTGAAAACATTATCTCTTCTTCGGGTTCTTCCTTTTTATTTGATCAAAAGGGCTCTTAGGATGGCTTTATGACTAAATAAAGGCCTCTAGTATTAAGTGAGGGAATATGAGAGAGTATTTGGGTAGAGTTTGGCCGATCCAAAAGGCATTGATGGTGTGAATTAATGAGAAGGGGGAGTGACCTTTTATAAGCGGGGTGAGGGGAACCTTTGGAAAAGCTAAAAATATTATTTTATAATAAATTAATATTCGGTTTCTAATGGCTCCAAAGTGTATTATTTAATGGTTAAGGTGGGTATGGTTCTACAACCACTCAGCCAATAGAATTTATACAGGTTTGGGTTAATATATTAACCTTATCATTAAGTATTAACTCTTAGTTAATTAGTTTCACTTTTACAATGTCTCTTTGTATTTTTATATTATATTGTTAATAAACTTACAATATACATCCAAGAGACCCCCAAGTGGTACATTAATGATACACCTATCATGATATAAGTCTCTTGGCCTAAACTTGTATTTTTTAGGAATTAAATATCAATTAATAATATAATATTTGTTTTAAAAACTCTTTTATGTCAATTTTGACACTATTCAATAATTGATTTTTGTAAAAATCATAACAGAATTATTACTTCAAAAAGAGTTAATTAAAGCATTACTAACATGTCATATTAACCTATAAAATTATCTTAATTCAGAAAAGGTCTCAAATTATATTTATTTGGGTATCTACAATATCAATCATTTTAATATTTCACTATTATGGTAATTACTACATCACCATTGTGTCATAAATAAATTAACTTATTTAATGTCTAAAAATTATAAATAAAATAAAATTTTGTAGGAAATCTTTTTATCGTTCTAATTAATATTTATAGTCGAAAATCCAACATACATAACCCTATGTAAAAATTGTTTTTCTAAAGGATATATGCTTGTGTCTTTTTTGTAATCATTTTAACTTAATTAAAATAAAGTGTCCCTATAACTTACAAGTGGCACCATGGGGTCCCAAAATCGACACAAAGATTCCCATGGTAGGAAATTTATCAACCAATAAGGTTAGGACATGTTTTTGGGTAATTTTGTTTTATTATAATATTATTTTTTTTAACCCTTATTTACCGGATTTACCCTTTAACCATGGTAAATAAAATATTTACCGAAGTATTTATTGAAAATGTCTAAAAATAAATGTTACCTATTTACACAATTTGAAAATCCCAATTCCAAATATTGAAATCATTTTTCCAAATACAAAACACAGAAGTGGCAGAAATTAATTTAAAATTAATTTCCGCTGTCAAAACAAAAAGCGTGTTTTTAAGATATAATAACTATCAAAAGATTGTTACTTGTTAATGTTTGATTTAACTATGAAATTATTTCCAATGAACAAAATTGTATTAAATGGTAAACATATATTCTAAATATACTTTAAAACCACTCAAATTCATAATTTATCAACATAAATTATTTCGATTAAAAAAATTGTTTCTGATTAAAATTTTGTAATTTTCACTATTCATCAAAATATTTAAAGTTATCCGAAAAGTAACAAAATTTCACCCTAATATAATTTCATTTCATCAATCCAAAAATTAAGTACATTTCAAAAGATAAAATTTATTATGTTTCAAAAAGTAGGTATTACTATTCATAACGGCTAGTTTGATTGGTTGTGGTGTCTTAGAATCTCGAAATTGCGTACAATACACGCTATTGCATTTTTCAAAGAGAAGCGTACCGTGGAAGCTTGGGATTTTTCTTTGTAAATTTTTGATTTACCCATTCTAAAAAGTAAATTTATTTAGTCAAATTGAATATATAAAAGTTTAAAATATCAGATTTGAAAAGGGTTTACTATTAATTGTTTTTAAAAGTGCAATACAGAAAATGTATTTATTCTTACATTATGTCTAAGAAACTCATAATATGGATTCTAAAATTATAAGGATTATATAAAGTTTAAAATTTAGTTAATACTATTCATAACCACTTTTGAAAGGCTTGTTTGGTAAGTCATGGTGTGCTTGAACTCGGTGTTGCGTGTAGTGCAAGTTATTGAATTATTTTGAAGAAATAACACACTATGAATTCTTGGGGTGTTACAGTTTTAGAAAAAAATAACATTAAATAATATTAAGGATACATTATTTTATATTTTATGTTGAGTAATATAAATTTATATGTGGTTAATAAGAGTAGAAATATAAAATGATGGGTTAGAGAGATTACCTCTACTTCTAAATAACTCATTTAGATATCCTATAAAGGGATCTAGGGATTTAATTTTGGGAATAAAAACACCTCTATAATGTGTTTATTAAATTAAATAAGCTAATTTATTAGAGGGACTTCGATCTAGAAGGCTAAAAGTGGTGTAATTTAGTAATGTAGGTGGTGTCCTTTTATAATTCAAGTGTGGGATAGTTTTGGAATTTCTATAAAAAATAAAATATAATAAGTCTATTCTAGATCTAAATACTTAAAAATGGTCACCAATTAGAACCTAGTGTTTGATATGGTTGAAATATCACCAAAATATAAAATTTGTAGAGGTTTATGTGCTATTTTACACCATATCTTTTTGTTTAGAACATTAATTAACCTATTTTAACATTAATCGTGGTAATATATTTTTCACTCTTAAAATGTTCAAATTTTATATATAAGGAAATTTTTGACTCCTAAATAAATAAGGGATTATATTTAGACCCTATATTAACCAATTATTCCTTATTTAAGATTTAAAAAAATAAATAACTTACTAAAATATTATTTTCATAAAATATAATTGTTTTCAATTTTGGAAGTATTCATTAATTTGACTTTGATAACATCTAACAACACAAGATTTCAAATTATGTTATTTCTTCAAAATAATTCAATAACTTGTGCTACACGCAACACCAAGTTTGAGCGCACCACGACTTACCAAACTAGCTGTTCAAAAGCAGTTATGAGTTGTATTTTATAAATTTTGAATTTTATATATTCTATATAAATTTTAATGTCCATATTATGTGTTTTATAGACATAATATAAGAACAAATTCATTTTTTCAGATAAAGGAAGTATTTTTCGGAAAATTTAATTTTACCACCTTTTAATGGAGAACCCTTTTTTAAATACAATATTTAACACTTACATATTCAATTTGAAAAAATAAACTTCTTATTTAGAATCAAGACATAAAAATTAGTTTCAATAAAATTTGGTTGTTTTCTGAAAACTTTCATATCTGGGTAAATAGTGAAAAATACAAAATTTTAATTGAAAACAACTTTCTTAATCAAAAAAATTATAGTTTTAATTTATAAATTTGAATGTGTTGGAAGTATAATTAGATTATATTTTTATCATTTAACACTATTTAGGTCATTATAAGTAATTTTACATTTAAATTTGACATAAATACATGTCAATCTTTTGATAGTTTTTACTTTTAGAAAACCATTTAACGGTTTTGACAACGAAAATTAATTTTAAATTAATAAATTAAAATTATATGTCTTTAATTTGGAAAATAGACTTCGTTTTTGTATTCATAATATCAAAATTTTCTTAGGGTGATTTTTTGGTATTTTTCTGAAAATATTAAATTTTTGATGAATAGTCAAAAACACTGCGTTATTGTTTAAAAATGACATTTTATTTAAGTAATTAGTTATTTTATATTAAGTTATTTATGGTAAAAATTGATACATAATACCAATATATGTTCAATTTAATTCATTGGAGTCATTTTATAATATGTTTTAGATCTATAATATTTTATTGATCTTTTTACCGTCATTACCCCACCTTCTATGAGCAATTGAAAATTTGCATAAAATATAATTTTACTGCTTCTATGAGTGAATTTCAAAAATCTGAGAGACATTTTTAACATCCAAAAGTAAAATCTGGTTCAATAAGATGAAAATAATTTTTGGTGAATAGTAAATTTTGACATTTATTTACCACGGTTAAAAGTAAATTGGGTAATTAAGGGTAAAAATGATATTATAATAACCCTAAAACATGTCATAATTCTATTGGATAAGTTTAATTCGACTCAAAACAACCTTATAAATAAAATATGTTCCTTTATGTCCACGTGGATTAGATTAGGACATTTATTATTATTTTATTTAAAGAAGAGTTAAAAGTGTTAAATTCAAATTTTATTAACTAATACATTTTTAATATTGGGTTATACATAAGATAAATTCGTCTATATATATTCATTATATATATAAATATATTTCCTAAAAAATTGTATTTTATTTATAATTTTTAGAGATTAAATAATTAAATTTATTTATGACACAATGATGATGCAGTAATTACCTTCTTAATGAAATATTAAAATAGTTTATATTATAAATATTAAAATAAATTAAATATAGAAGTTTTGATGCCATCCACGAATTTTCTAGGTTAATATGACATTTTAGGGTTGATTTGATATATTTTTTTTGAAGTGAAAAGGTTGTTATGAATTTTAAAATAATAAAATACCAAATTGTGTCAAAATTGAAATAAATTAATTTTTAAGAAAAATACTATATTATTTTTTGATATAACATTCTTAAAAATGTATGGCTTCTCAAAAGGGCTTATATAATAATATATATTTAATTAATGAACTACTAGAGGTTCTTTTGGAAGTTTAGAGTAATTTTATTAACCATATAGTGTAAGAATACAAGAAGACACGGTAAAAGTTAATCTATTTAACTAAGTGCAGAATCTAAAAGATAAGGTTAAAATGGTAACCTAAAATTTTCTAGAACCTATTGGTTTAAATTATTTCAACCCATAACTACCTGAGTCTCGAAAAAGATTCATTTTGAGCCATTATAAACTGAATATGATTGTATAATAAATTAATATTTTAATTATTTCCTAAAGTGACCCTCACCCTTCTAATAAAAGGGAACTTCCCCATCTCTTAAAATCACACCTCCAAATCAATTTGGATCAGACATACCCTTATCATATATCCTAAAAACTTCTCAAACATAATCATATATTCCTTACTTTGATCATAAATCAAACCTAATGAGCCCTTTTGATCAAATCAAAAGGAAACACCCGACGAAAAGGTAATAATTTCACCACCCTCTTTCATGTTCTTTTCTTCTTCCACTTCATATATCTTTGTTGCTTCCATACCAAAATAATAACTCTAGTTCCTCATATATACTATGATATTATTATAAATATGGTACATCCATATTGTTTATTCTATCCATCCTATAAATGACAAAGTCACCATACGTGTGTACGTATGGCTTAACTTCTCCACGTCATGGTATAGCTTATTATTTAAACACTTAATTATTTGGATGGGTTTAATAATGAGTATAACTGATGTAAATAATAAATATAACATGTTAATGATTCTCTTTATATCATATACCATCCAATTAAATTCGATTTCACCATCAATATAATGATATTGTCGCTCGTGCGTACGTACGATTTACCGTCTCCACAAACGTGATGAGATTCATTCCCCATCATAATAATTCAAGAATAATTTTCATTTTATGATTAAAAATAATGTTTAAGAACTTAATATCTTTCTGTATATGCGTCAAAACATCCTATCCATAACAAACATGGCTTACATAACCAAGCATATAAAGGAAAAGAGATGAGATTACACCTAGAAAGATGATACTACTAAAATATTATTAACAAAACAATATTAAAAGATCATATATGATATCATATTTATGTATTTGCTTTTTTTATAAATTAATAACAATTATTTAACTATTATACATGAGGTTAACGTACCCTCGGCCAAGGAAAAGTTCATGGTATGGGTTAATTCCTCAATCTCATTATTATCCGAGATTGTTTATGAGTAAGTATTTACTGGGACATATTTATTATCAATGTCCATATTTCAAAAAAAAAATTAAAAAAGGAATATTTTAAGGTTTTTTGGAATGTTCTATATAACTATATCATCATTTTAAATGTTTTCAATATTTATTTTTCAAAATATTTTTAATTAATTTCCATGTTTTCCAAGTAATTTTAAATATTTATTTATATGGACAACATTGTTTTAAAATGTTAATTCCTTTCAAAGTTTCAAAGTGATATGGGACACTTTTATTAAAAAAATGTCTTTAAATGTTTTCCTTTCTAAATTATGTGAATTTTAAATGATTTAAAAAAAATAAAGATATATTTCTCTCAAATAGTTTTAATTTCATCTATGTCAACATCATTTGATGGATTTTACACTTGTTTGAAGTTGATTCATTATGATACAAATCTCCCATGTTGTATTTAAGGTTTTGTTATATGTTTGACTATGGATGTGTTATTTTTATAACATTCATAGATTATGGTTAAATTATTAAAATTTCATATAATATTTTTAATATGAATGTTTATGTTATGTTTCAACCTTTCATATGAGGAATTTATTGGACTTAGTAAGTGACGGGTGGAGCCCACTATAGCTCCTCAATGCATCAGTAGGTCTCATTAAACAAACTAGTGTCTTGGAATAAGGCCCTGAAAAAATATTATTTGTATACTTGCCACAACGCCTTGACTACATGGTTATGAAGTCTGGAATTATGCATTCCATCATTATGAAATTGGCTACTGATATTACATGTGATTATTCGACTAGTATAATAACCATGTGAATATGTAAATGGAATTATTTGATTTATCTTTTCCATATTATAATAATGTTTGTGTTTAGAAGGATTGATTTTTAGTTTTATACATTGACATAAATTTTTATGCTTATTTATGAAAGTTTCCACTATATTTTTATCCTTACTGAGCATATAAGCTCACCCATTTATTATGTTTTATTTTCCCAGGATTACAAGAAGTGTTTTATGATTGATAGACAGGTTTAAAAAAGGGGATTAATGGAATTATAAAATCCTCATTTATGTTGTGTTTTATTTTATAATGTGTAATGTTACGTTCATGTATGTAATCTATTTTCCAAGACTCCTAAACTGATCGGTCTTTTAGGATATGATTTCTTATATTAATTCCAATGTATTAAAATAATGCACCGACTATGGGCTTCTATGGTCGGGGCGTTACATTTGGAATCAGAAAAGTTTAGTACATAACTTGGAAACTAGATTTATAAAAACCGTGATTAGAGAACATTACCCTAAGATAGAATTTTAGGATTAGTATAGAAGTAATTATTATAATTTTGGTAATATAGGGATTTTTTTTATTTTTCATGAAAAAATTCCATGTCTGGATATGAGCGGGTTGAGAAATATCTGGCACAAATGTACCTTGGAGTGAAAACTCTGACAAGGAGGTTCAGGCTTGACTCAGGGTATCCTAGTACATGACAACGAGCCTTGTTGCACTCTTGGTTACGAAACTCTTGGGGGATATGATTAAGATAATTCAAATTTTCTTTACAAGACATTATTAAGGATTTATGAGTAAATACTTCTTCAATGAAAACATTTTATGATTATAGATTATATGCATAATCTTTTCAATTTATGTTAGGTATTTTAATAGTTTTTAATTATGAATTATAATTCATAAACTAACCTATTGTATACCGATTATTAGAAATGGCTCCTTGTAGAAGGAATGAGAATTCCAGCAATACGCATGATCGAAAGATTAAGAAGGATCATATATTTCATGGTATTAAGCCAACATTTTAAAGGGAAATAGTCTCCCACGTATTCTCATCATATAAAGAAATAGTATCATGTGATAAGTAAATAATTCTTTGAGTCTTATGGCTTTAAAGGGAATAAAGAGAATAAAAGGAAGGAAGAGAGAAAGATAGATAAAGGGAAGAGGGTAAAGAAGGATTTCCCATATGTGATAACTGTGGAAAGAATCACCTTGGAAAATGTTTGAAGGGAATGAGAGTTTGTTATAAGTTTGGAGAAAAATTACACCAAGTACGTGATTTCAAGGGTAAGAAAAAGGATTCAAATATATAATTCTTCATCTGCAAGGAATTGGGACACTACATGAATCAATGTCCAAATCATCAGAGTATACCCCAAATGCTGAAATTGGATAATAATCAAGTTATGGCAGTAACGAATATGAAGAGGAATGATTAGATTCATTATTTATTTATATTTTAATTGTGTCATTTTATTATTTTATTAATGATCTACATGTTATAATAATTATAGAGTATATAAGGATTGTATTCCAGTACTATTTCATTAAGGACTTAATACTGTGTGGAACCAAGAAAAGAGACTCAATAGCAGGTTAATTTTTTCGGAAAATATATGGTTGAGAGAAAGATAAAACATAAGATGGTTCTAATTCTAAGGTGGTGATTTTGGAATATTATATTATTTATTTGGATAAACTATATTGGATATTTCTGACTACCTTGAAAATGATTAATGATTTGTATATTTCATCATTGTTGGAGTTTACAACAATTTTGTTTAGAAAAAGTATATCCAGTATTCTGTAAGGAATAAGGGAGAATGAATGTAATAAATATTGTTTTATGGTAATTCAGGTTGTTATAGTGTTTTAAAAGAATACATGATGAAGGTATTCGCATGTTATTATGTAGAAAAAGGGATCTTCACTGTGTTTACCTTCCTTAAAAAATTTTGAGTGTGAGTTTGGAAAAAAGTAGTTTGGATAAGTCTAAAGGGTGGAATTGATTATGATTTACATTGGACACATTTGTTAAGGTTAAATATTCTCTTGAGATTATTCTTGGACTTCCATAAAAAGGACAACCCGGAGGTAGGGTGACAACCCGTCGCGTCCGGCAAGGCTCCTAGACTTGAACCAGCAACTGAAGGGTGACAAGGGTGGATCACCTAACACTGGCATACACGATGTCCTATTTTATATAATAATGTTTTTTAATAGTTTGACAAATAAGTTAAATTCATTATATTTGGAACCCTATAGGATTAGGATAAATATAATATTTTTGAATTCTATTATCTTTTGGTGTGAAAGATGACATTATGGTAGGAATTAGTTGAAGGATAAAACTCTACTTGTCAAGAATGTTTTTTCCTCTAATTATATTTATAAATTAATTCTTAAACTTTAGGGAAGGGATTATAAAACCAAAAATGTGTTATCCTAATACCTTATTTTTTAATGAACTAATGAAATTTTAAATCATTATAAATTGATTTCTTTGAGGCCCTAAATTTTACACTTGTTTGTGATTGATGTCTACAATCACTCCCTAAAAATATTTATGTTTTTCAAATTATTATGTGTCTTAAATTACCACCAATATTCTCCTAATCGTGATCATAATTTGGTGGTGAATTTTTCAGTTCCCTTTCCTTCTTATTAAGCCTAAATTTTATTATCCCAATTTTCGATGCGGGTTTTCCACATAGGTATTTTTATATTTTTAACCTTTTATTTTTGATGAACAATTTCGAATTGTGATGATGAAATTTATTGAAGGAGTGGAGAATGTAACACCCCAAGATTTCATAGTACGTTATTTCTTCAATGTAATTCAATAACTTGCGCTACACGCAACACCGAGTTCGAGCACACCACGACTTACCAAACTAGCTGTTCAAAAGCAGTTATGAATAGTATTATCTTCATTTTATATTTTATATATTCCATATAAATTTTAACATCCATATTTTGTGTTTCATAGAAATAATATAAGAGAATTTTCATTTCTTTATATAAAGGAAGTATTTTTCATAAAATACAATATTACTGCCTTTTAAGGGAGAAACCTTTTTAAATCCAATAATTGAAAATTTTATATATTAAATTTGAAAAATTATAATTATTATTTAGAATTAGGAAAAAAATATTTAATTTCGATAAAATTTTGGTATTTTTTTATAACTTTAAAATTTGGGTGAATTGTGAAAAATAATAAATTTTAATTGAAAAAAAAAATTTAATCAAAATAATTTGTAGTGATAAATTATGAATTTTAATGGTTTTGAAGAATAATTAGATTATATTTTTATCATTTAATACACCTTAGGTCATTATAAGTAATTTCACCCTTAAATTTAACAAAAACACATGTCAATCTTTTGATGTTTTTTTCTTTTTAAAAACTCACTTTTTGGTTTTGACAAAGGGAATTATTTTTAAATTAATAAATTAAAATTATATGTTTTTAATTTGGTAAAATAGACATTATTTTTTAATTCATAATATCAAAATTAGGTTATGGTAAAATTTTGGTATTTTTCTAAAAACATTCAATTTTTATAAATACTGAAAAACACTATGTTATTATTTAAATCCGACTTTTTATTTAAGTAATTAGATATTTTATATTAATATATTTTAGGTCAAAATAGATACATAATAACTATATATTTTCAATTAAATTAATTGCAGTCATTTTCTAATAAGTTTTAAATTTATAAAATTTTATTGAACTTTTTACTCTCTTTTACCCACCTTCTATGAGCATTTGAAAATTTGCATAAAAATTAATTTTACTAATTTTCTGAGTTGATTTTCAAAAATATGAGAGACACAGTTTACATAAGTAAGTAAAATGTGGTTCAATAAAGTTATAATAATTTTTTTATAATAGTAACTTTTGAATTTTATTTACCCTGATTAAAAGTAAATATGGTAATTAAGGTTAAAAATTATATTATAATTACCCTAACACATGTCATAATTCTATTGTATAAGTTTAATTATAACCAAAACAACCATAGGATAAAAATGATCCTTTAGGTCCACTTGGATTAGATTAGGACATTTATTATTATTTTATTTAAAGAAAAGTTAAATGTGTTAAATTCAATGTTTATTAACTAAACCATTTTTAATATAGGGATATACATAACATAAATTCAACTATGAATATTCATTATAAAGATTAAAATATTTCCTACATAATGGTATTTTATTTATAATTTTTAGTGATTAATTAATAAAATATATTTATGACATAATGATGATGCAGTAATTACTTTCTTAATGAAATAATAAAATAGTTTATATTATAAATATTAAAATAAATAGAATTTAAATATTTTTATGCCATACACGAATGTTTAAGGTTAATATGTCATGTTATGGTTCATTACATAATTTTTTTTAATTGATAAGGATTTTATGACTTTCATAAAAACAAAATACCAAATAGTGTCAAAATTGACATAAATTAATTTTTAAAACAAATACTATATTATAGGTTGATATTATATTCCGAAAAGATCTTAAATAATATTATATATGTCATTAATGAACCACTTAAGGTTCTCTTTATATATTAGATTATGTTTATTAACCATATAGTGTAAGAATACAAGAAGACATGGTAAAAGATAAACTATTTAACTAAGAGTTAAATATAAAAAATAAGGTTATAATGGTAACCTAAACTTGTCTAAAACCTATTGGTTTTGATTATTTAGACACATAACCACCTAAGGCTCAATATAAATTCATTTTGAGTCATTATAAACCGAATATGATTGTAAAATAAATTAATATTTTAATTTTCCCTAAAGTGACCCTCACCCCTCTTATAAAAGGGCACATCCGCTTCTCTCAAAATCACACCTCAAAATAAATTTGGCTCAACCAAACCTTGAAAAATATCCTCCCAATTTCCCTCAAATCAACTTAGAGTCTCCAATTTTATCATAAATCCAACAAAATGAGCCCTTTTGATCAACTCAAAAGGAAACACCCGTAGAAGAGGTAATAATCTCACAGCCTCTTTCAAGTTCTTTTATTCTTCCACTTCTTCTTTCATTGTGGTTTCCATACCAAAATAATAAATTCATTACCTCATATATACTTTTATATTACTATAAATATGGTACAACCATATTCTTTATTTTATCCATCCTATAAATGACAAAGTCATTATACATACGTACGTACGGCTTATTATCTCCACGTCGTGGTGTAGTTTGTAATTCAAACAATTCATTATTTGGATGGGTATAATAATGAGTATAACTGATCTAAATAAAAAATATAACATATTAATTATTATATATATATGATATACCATCCAATTAAATACGATTTCCCCATATATATAATGTTATTGTTGCTCGTGCATACGTACAGATTACCGTCACCACGAACAAGTTGAGATTCATTCCCCATCATAATCATTAATGAATAATTTTCATTTTAGGATTTAAAATAATTTTCAATAACTTAATATCATTATGGATATCAATCAAATACATTTTATCCATACCAAACCTAGCTTACATAACCAATCATATAAAGTAAAACAGACCAGTTAACACCTGAAACGATGATACTAATAAAATATTTTTTACAAAACAATATTAGAAGATCATATATGCTATCATATTTATGTATGTGGTTCTTTTATAATTTAATAAACATTATTTAACTATTATACAGGCAGTTAATTTACCCTTTACATTGGAAAATTACAAAGTAAGGGTTAATTCCTCAATCTCATTGTTATCTGAGATTGTTTATAAGTATTTACTAGGACATATTTATCATCAATGTCCATATTTCATAAAAATGTTTACAAAAGTACTATATTAAAGTTTTATGGAAGGGTCTTTTTTACTATATCATCATTTTAAATGTTTTTAATATCTAGTTTTGTTAATATTTTCAATTAATGTCCTTGTTTTCAAAATTATTTTAAGGATTTTTTATATAGACATCATTGTTTAAAATTGTAAATTACTTTTAAAGATTCAATGTGGTATAAGACACTTTGATTAAAAATGACTTTTAATGTCTTACATTCTAAAGTATGTGACTTTTAAATGATTTAAAAAAAATAAAGAGATATTTCTCTCAAATAGTTTTAATTTCATCTATGTCAACATCATTTGATGGATATTACACCTGATTGAAGTTGATTCATTATGATACAAATCTTTCATATTGTATTGAATGTTTTGTGATATGTTTGACTTTGGATGTGTTTTTTTATACCATTAATGGTTTATGGTTAAATTATTAACATTTCCTATACTAGTTTTAATATGAATGTTTATTTTATGTTTTAACATTTCATAGGATGAATGCATTGGACTAAATAAGTAATGGGTGGAGCCCGCAATAGCTCCTTGATGCATCGGTAGGTCTCATGAGACAAATTAGTGTCTAGGAACAAGGTCTTGGAAAAATATTATTTGTATTCTTGGCATAAGGCCTTGACTATGTGGTTATGATGTCAGGCATTAAGCTTTCCATCATTATGAAATTGGCTCTTCATATTACATGTGGTTATTAGACTAGTATAATATCCATGTGAATAAGTAAATGGAATTATTTGATTTATCTTTTCCATATTATAATTAATTTTAAGTTTAAAAGGCTTGTGTTTTAGTCCTATACACTGCCTTAGATTTCTATTCTTATTTATGAAAGTTTACTCAATATGTTTATCCTCACTGAGCATTTGTGCTCTCACATTTCTCATGTTTTATTTTCCCAGGCTTCCAAGAAGTGTTTTATGATTGATAATCAGGGTTAAGCTAAGGGATTAATGGCGTTATCAAAGGATCATTTATGTTTTGATTTATTTTATAATGTGTAATGTAACATTAATGTATGTAACTATTTTCCCCGACATCTACACTGATCGATCTTTCGGGACATTATTCCTTGAAATTGTGCCAATGTATTAAAATAATGCACTGACTTTGGACTTCTGGGGTCGGGGCATTGTATAACAGTAATAAACCACTTATAATTTGAACTAAATACTTTAAATCACCTTGGATATGAAATTTTAATCTATAAAATTCATGGATCACCGTAATTATCCCAAATTATAGTATATTTAATATTTGTAATATCGTTTATTTGATTTTTTATATTAATAGAAAAATTTATTCGTCAACATTGCATAAGTATTTATGTTAATTATTTTATTCTTAAAAATTATTAATAAATTACAATCATAAATATATTTTCATTAGGAAAAAAATTAATATTAATATTTGGTCATAATTACTTTTTTCCCTATGTGAATATATAAATGATATTTAAAACTAAGAGGGTAAAATTTTGTCACCTCCTTTTGTTTAAATAATATATATTTCATTTTATTGGTCAAGTTTCCATTGAATTAAAAATCTATGTACCTTAAGCTTTAAGGGTTGAATTTGATTTATCCAATAATAATTACGACGAAAAATTATAGCCTTTTCACTTATTTTTATTTCTGATTAACCAAATATACTTATTTTTTAGGGGACAAATTTTACCATGGTTAGTATTCGTATTGAATAAAAATTAAAGGGGATTAATTAAAATCAAATAAAAATCATTTTTATAAATATTAAATTAATTTTATATAATTAAACAATAATAAGTGTAAAAAATTAATTTTATTGGAAGGGCTCAAAATGTGACAAAACTAAGGTTTGGGAAAGATACATTTTTAAGCATAAAATTGTATTTATTCTTATATTATACTAAGAAAAATAGTTTTTAATGTTTAAAAACATTATCAAGAAAAAAAATTCTTAAATTCATTAAAATCGTTTTCAAATTAATATAAAATTCATAGTAAGCATACGAAATTTTTCTGAAAAACAACACTTTTATTTAAAATATATTATTTTTTAATTATAAGTATTTGGTAATTAATTAATATAATATTTAAACCAAATATTTTTCACAATTTAGTTATTACTATTAATACCCTCCAATCTATGGTCTATGTGATAAATAAAACATAATATTTTAATAATGGTATGTAGTTCATTTAAACTTGTTTTTCTGTGTAATGCAAGCTATCAAATTATTTAAAGAAAAATATTTCACAAAATTTTGGGGACTTACATTATACCCTTTAAAATGATTTTCACTCTCAAAATTTATCCCTTGGATAAGAAAATATAAGGGTACCTCAACATTATAACAACCTCAGGTACCCACATAACTTCCTCAAATTGGTGCCTTCACCCCAAAAAGTTAAGTAATTCAGTGGTCTAGTTTCCCAGAACATTCTCTCTAAGATAAAGAATATTTACTATTTTTTATTTATAAGAAATAGATTACTCTAGTTTTAAGACCTATGTGTCTAGTAAATTCGAATGATTAGGTATGTACTTCATCAAGTGAGATACATGGAACACACCACAAACTTATGATAGATTCAGTGGAAGAACCAAACAATAATCTATCTCTACGATACAATCAATAATTCTAAAGGAATAACATATATAGGGATTTCATTTTCATTATTTCAAAATCTCAACACACTATTTGAGGTAGATATTCATTGAAAACCCTTTTCATTCACTTTAAACTCCATATCTTTCTGATGATTTTCAGTACAATGTTTTTTTACTCCGAGCCACTCTTATGAGCCATTGAATGGATCTAATCTTATCTACTAGTTCATAATCTAGATCATACCCAAATATCTTTCTTTCACCAAATTAATTCCATCATGTTGGTGTTATTTACATATTACAAAATATTTTATCATAATGATCCATCATAATTCCATGACTGGATGCTATTTTTATAAGAAAGTTCTTTTAAATGCATGTGTTGATACCAAACACCTTTTAAATCCATAGATAAATCGCCCCACATGACTTATAGAGTTTAAATGGTCCTCTTATACTGAAAATCTACTTAACGATGATATAAAGTACTGAAACATAACTCTATATAAAAATATTACTAAAAAACTCTCCATAACATCGAGGTAAACCTTGAATCTCGATCAGAAACAATGGTATATGTTATTCCATGAAATCCCACCACTACCTATTTATATATTCTGGGAACTTGATGATTATATAAATGTTTTCTAATAGCAGTGATGTGTTCATGAATTCATAAGGTGCTCTACTATAACCAATATATAATTAAGGCCTTTATGTTTTTTTGGGAGTCTAACTAAAAAATCCGTGGAGGTGTTTTCCCATTTCCATTATGGTATAGTTAATGGATATAACATCTCCATAGACTTATATCTCTCATACTTAAACTTTTGTAAACCAAGAATCGAGAAATACACTCTACAATGTCTCTCTTAATTCCATCCCACCATAAGTAGTATTTCAAGTCACTATACATCTCTGAGCTCCCAATATTATGAGATAATGATGAAATATGAGTGTCATTCAATGGATGCGACAAATCTAGTATGGGTGGGAGATATACATGGTTGATTAACTAGATAATTCCATTATAATAAAGGTTTAACTCTGAAACATATCTCACTATCTTTTATAGCACTACAACATCCTTCTGAACCTCTTTTTTCCTCACTCAGATAGAAGGTATAAAATTATTTTGAGCCAAAAAAATATTTCTCACCTTCCATTAATATTTATAGGTCTATCATTTGTAAAACCTTAAATATTGGATATTTTGTGATCCTCATCATAGATAAGCTAGCAAGATTCTTTTGTCCCAAAGTATCTACCAGCTTGTTCCCATTCCTATGGTGACAATATATTGATCATGTATAATTATTAATCAACTTCCACCATGTTCTTTGGAACATGTTCAGATCATTTTGAATGAAAATATACTTTAATTTTTTTAATCTGTATATATGTCACACCTTTCTTCGTAGAGATAATTCCTTCATAACATTAATGAAAAAATTGCAGTAACTAATTCCAAATCATGATTTGGGAAATTTTACTATTCTAAATCCAATATTCATGAGTCAACATCTATTACCAAAAAAAATTTGATGAAACATTTCTTAATACCTTCATTGATGCATCACTATAGATAAAAAACCTTTAACCACTATAGGTTAGTGTGAGTAGAGGTGCGTTGACAAACCTTTTTTACATATCCTTGAAATTATATTCATATTCTTCCATCCATATTAACATTACCCCTTTATGAGTCAATATAATGATTGGATTGGATAATCCTGAAAATATTTCAAAAAATATAAATAATATCCATATAAACTAAGAAAAAAATGGATTTCAGTAATCATGGTTGTTCTAATCCATTTCTCAATAAATTCTATCTTTAGTGGATCTATTGATATACCCTCACATGAGAATATGTAACCCAAAAATGAAACATTCTGAATCTAAAATTGAAATTTGGTAAATATTTCATAATTATTTTCCTTCATTTGTATCTTCAGCACAATCCCCAAGTAATCTTTATGATCTCACTTTCTCTTTGAATATAAAAGAATGTCATCAGAAAATACTATTGTAAATTGATTAATATAGTATACAATGACTCTATTGAATAAATCCATAAATATTTTGGAGTAATTAGTAATAGTAAAAGGAATCAATATAAATTCATAGTGTCCATACATTTTATGGAATTCATTTTTGGGTATATCATCCTTCTTGACCCTCAATTGATGGTATCCTTAATTAAGACCAATCATATAAAATTATTCATATCTATATAGTTGATCAAATATGTCATCAATATGGGGAATACAATACTTGTTCTTGATAGTGATTTTATTGTTTTCTTGATAACTAATGATGAGTTGTATTGATCCAAATTTCCTCTTAACAAACAAAACACGTGCACCCCAAGGTGTCAAAATTAGTGGTACAAAACCCTTATCAATATTATCCAAGAGTTGCTTCTTCAATTATTATAACCTAAATGGGGGAATTCTCTAAATATTCTTCTAAATAGTCATATCACTAGGTATGAGATTTATTGAAAAATCAACATAACAATTCACTGGAAGACTAGGAAATTATTTTGTAAAGACAAAAAAAATACTCTAATATAATAGGTGTATCCTTAATGTTGAGTTTCTACCAAACCATCTGTGATAGATAACTTTCATGTATAATAATTAATACCCACAAGATGAAATCAATTTACTTTGGAAGTTAATATTCATCCTTGAATCGATAAATAATTTTATGTTCATTTATAATATAAAATATGACTTCCCTTACCTTTTAATTAATATAGTATCCATATGGAGAAACCCAATCCATTCTAATAATCACATTGAATTCAACTAATGGTAGAATCACAAGATTTATAGGAAGCACTTTCCAATTAAATTCAATCGGAGAATTACTATACACATGAGATTTGACCATTATGCCATTAGTAGTTCTCATAGCTTACTCAACATCTAATTGACGAGTTAATATGATGATAGCCTTAGAAAATTATTTAGAAATAATTTTGTGTGTGGATATTGAATAAAATAAGATATTAACTATTCTAAAGTGGACAATAAGTGTACCTTTCACCCCCCTCATTTTAATAATGCACTTCTACCATCATAACAACCTGAGATTTCCCTTTATCTTTGGTCTTAAGATGTTTTTGACACTGATCATTAAAAACCGTCATATTTGTGCAATGGTTTTAATAATGACCATACTAATTGCATTTGAACCATTGAAGCATGGGTGGTGCACTAGTTAGAATCTTATTTTCTTCAATTAAATTAACAGGCATATTAATTAGTTTTCAATATTAATCAGATTTATGACCAACCTTTCAATAGTTAAAGAACCTTCCAGTTCTATTCAAACACATCCCTTTATGTTTATTCCCACATTTCTCGAAAGAAGGGAGTTTTAATTTCATTCCACCGTGTAATGTTTTTTATTTTTCATGTGACTATATCTTTCATTTATTTTCAAAACCATAGGAATGCAAGGAATCTAAAATTTTCTTTTTTTACTTTGATTACAAATAAAACATTTTCTTTATAGCAAGAAATGTATCTTATAGCCAATACCATTTAGATAATTGGTTTTAGGCCAGAAAAGAATCAATCAATTTGACTTTCAGGGGTTATAATTAAACCATTGTCATACCTTACAAGCCTTTTAAATGTTTCCTCATAGGTACCAAGGGATTCCTCATCCTTCGGCTTCAACTCAAGAAATTACTTCTCTATATTTGTATGTATAATATGAGGAAATTAAATACTTAATAATATCCCCTTAAAATCATCTTATTCCATTGATTAAATTTCATTAAATTTCCTTATATTCTTGATAATATTCTATCATCAATCTAATTCTAATTATATATGATAAAAAACTAGGACAATTTTTTCATGTCCCTAGGATTGAATAAATTTTGTTTCTCAAGGGTGTTGATCTATAACGAAAATAGTAGTGAATAATCAGACCCACTACAAGAACTTGGATGTTTCCTCATGTAAGTAACATTAGTATGTTTTTACATCCTTTTATTATTTGGAAACTCAACATGATTCATATCCTGAGAAAGTTATGTGATGATAACAACAATATTCTACATTTTATGTCCCATAAAATTTTGTTTTATATGTGAAAAATAATTGAATTTAATATAACGTTCATCATTAACATGATTCCTTCATGTTAAATACATTAAATAAAAATAGAAAAACATTGTTTGAGAAATAGTAATCATAGTGTAAAGAAACATAATTCGGAAAAAAACATTTATAGACTGTCTAAATTAAAACACCTTATTCTATGAAGCCTTATGTTTAACCTGGTTCATTCATGATTATTACCAAAATTTTAGAATTTTATCATATTCTTAGACTTATATATATGGTTTTGATGAAATTTTTCTAGCCCAGATATCTAAATATTGACAAAACCCTTCTCTAATACCATTGATAACAACCCATTTTTTCATAAATAAATATTACAATTTAATAGATGAATATTCAGTAAATAAAAACACAATCCACCCAAAAATATTAAAGGTTTAGTGTCTTGGATATTAGATATATATTATTTTTTATGAAATATCTTGATCACCTCTTATAATGATATTACAATATAGTGATCTTTAGAGGAATACCCCACTAAAAACATTCTTCATATCCTTGGGAAAAAAATATAAGAAAATGTTGCACTCATATTCTCAATAAGAGTAAACATGGGATATATCATTTGATTCTCATATGAAATAATCATATAAGAATAAGGGCATGATATTTTACCATAACTTACCAAAATATAAACATGAGTTATAGAATAAAATATTAACATTTAAAAATGGCATGAATCATAAGAATAATAATTCACCATAACTCAATCACGAATGTCCCTCCAAGGGAGTTTCATCTATCACCTTCTTACATTTTCAATTTCATTATACCTTGATTCAGGTGGATTCCTCCTTTTTATGTCCTCATAATCCCCTTCCTCCCTTTTATTTCTTATCTATCCTTTGATATCTCTCCTTCCCATGAACCATAATAATCATGTGGGTTAATTTTAGAATAATTTTTTTACCGAATATTGGAACATTTTGAATTTCAATGTTGTAGATGTAATGAATTAGATCGGTTTGGAGTTCTTCTTCTTAAGTGATGACTTCAGGTTTCATATCTATTGAACTGATGTAGGTGTTTCTTTATTGCCTATTTATATTATGTGTCATTGAAAGCTCAATGGTTTGAAAGTGTTTCATTATTAAATTTATTATTATATATCTATTTGATGAGGAATAAATGAGGTTTTATAAATGTTTCTAACCATTGGAGTGTAATGGGATTCTATGCCTAGTGCTTGTAAAAATTCATAAGTGGATTTTCAAATATACGAAGTGTTTTTAAAAGGTTCTTATTAACACCAAATTGGATTTTAATTTGAAAATTTTTTCTATTGATTTTAAAACCATGTATTTTAATTATTATAATGTTTTAAAAGTGTTTAAAGGGTTATTTGATATCAAAGAGGTTAGTTAACCCATGTGAGTGTGGTTATAAAGCCTCTTTATTACCTTGTTTTATTTTGAATGTAGTTTTAAGGGAAATTTGATTTTCCAAAGGTATTTCAAGAAATATTTTAGAATAATTTATCTCAAGAATTTGTTGGGATTAGTATGAAAATAATGGAAAATGGATTTCCATTACAATCATATTTTGGAAAAAATATTATTTGTTACATCATGAGATAAGAGTTTTAATAAATAGTGTGAGACCATCTAAATACATGTATATCTATTGTCATATCAGGTTGTATGTTGATCCCATAGGGGGTATTTTATATTTATTCATCATTATGTGATTATTATTCATTGATGTGAAATTTGTGGATTCTTTAGAGTGTATAAGAGGTGAGATGTTTCTTATTTTAAATTCACTATATATTATTTATGTCATGGTCAATTTGTGATCACCTCCATTTGCCTTATAATCGCAAACCTTGGTTGTGTGCATGGATAGATTAGGTGATTCAATACCTATCCTAGGTTGGTATCTAACCATGAGATGCTTTTTTTTGATAAAGATATCCTATGGATAGAACATTAACCAAGTAGATTGAGAGAGCCCATGGAATGGATTTTTTTTAAGAGGCCAAGTGAACACATGGAATTTAAGGTCTGGTAAAGACTACGGGATAATTTGAATTTTTGTATGGTTTAAGGAAGACAGAGAGTGATTCCAATACTTCTTTATTTTAATGAGTTACTAAAGGAACTATGATTATTCTATGTCACACATGACTCCCATTGAATACCTCCCATGATACTAATATCATACTCTAGATCATTTAGGGGATTTTTTTTACTTTTTTTGTGTTACCTGTTCTAATATTACTACTTGGATTCTATAAACTATAGGTTAATTTCCATATCACGTGACTTCATCATAGTGTTTCTTTTTTGTGAATTTTCCTCCTTATTTACTTTATGGATTTCTTTTTTTGGAAAAGGGAATTGTGAAAGGTTTTGAAAGAATGAAATTGAATGTATGGTTTTAGTGTGATTTGAAACTATTTTATCAATGATTTAGGAAGGTGTTTTACTTAAACATGATAACTTTATTTCTAAATATATTTGGGGTGTTTTTATGAGAGAGTGTAAATGGGTTACTTTTGAACATTTGATGTGTGAGTCCTAAATCATTGTTTTAGGCCCTCATGCTTATTTTTATTTGGAAAATGATCTTCAATAATGATATGGAAAAACTTAAAAAAAAGATACCTATTTTGAGTAAAAAATATGTATTTTTAAAGATTATTTAAAAATATGGTTTGAATTGCCTTAAAATATGTATTCTTTCAAAGGAGGCTTTATATGGGAAAAAAGGTTTACGAAGTGATTTTATTAATTTTAAAAGAAATAAGAAAAGAGAGTTTAAAACAACTATTATGGGTTGTTATATTATTTTTTAATGTATTATGAAATTTTTTATTTTTTTATTGGATCTAAAAATATAATTTTTAGGATGTAATATAAAATAGACTACATAGATTCACTAGGTGGTGACCTACTGGACTATTTAGATAATTCACATATTTTATAGGTCCAAGTCCATTTTGGATTAATTTCATCCCATAATATTTTTTATGGAGATTTCAAATTGGACGATAGTTGTGAGTCACAAAGAGGATCTTTGTAGTAATTTGGGTCCCCTTTTGGGTATAGTACCTTATATTAGCCAATTTTTCCATGTTTATTTTTTTATCTTATTATATATCTAATTATATTTCATCATCTTTGAATCAGTTGTATCTATGGTTTGGATATCTATTTATTGTAAATTTTTTGGATGGTTTATAATTTTATTTCCATTATTGATTCATAATTTTTTTGTTAATGGGGTATTGTTCCTATGGTTTTTTACATGATTCTCATACACTAGTTTCAGACCCATGTGGATTGGGGACACCCTTTGGGACTTGTAGTGGTCCAGGTTTGGTTATAGTTTAGATGGTATCCTAGGCTAGTTTATTACACTTACAAAAGATCATACATTACAGGATGCTAAGTTATTCAGATGTTATAGTGAAGTTGATTGATGCACATGATTTGTGTATACATTTTCATATACTCTATTGTAAAATTAGAATAAGTTTTCAGAAATTACCTACTTCTTAGAGAAAAAATTCATTGATTTTGGTGGTCTTGTTCATTTTGAGAAGATTTATGGCCAAATGCACAAGACAGAGGAGAACTGAGCAAAAAATTCCAACTACGCGGTGTGTACTTATATACATGCCATGTACGTTCAAGAATAGACATGGGTTGACCCAGAAAAATACATGCCTAACTAACAGGAATGTTGTACATGTCATGTTCCATTTCTACACTCTGTGTATATCATTCTAGAAGTAGTTGGTGGCCTAGAAGAGTCTACACGCCCATGTGTCCAGCTGAAGGAGATACGTCGTGTGCCACTTATACACATCATGTATGAATTTCTTGAAGTAGTTTGTGGCCGAATTTTGAGATTACACGCCGTGTATGGCGGCGCTACACCTCGTGTACATTCACCTACCAAGAAGCGCCCTATTCCAAGTCAAAGATGGTGTGTTTGGACGCCTACCAGCGGAGAAAATGAAGCCAGAAACAGGTTTATGAAAGTACACAGATTTTAATTTTGATACACGTCATGTACATTTTTTTAATATAAAAAGAGGCCTTGGCCTCCTGACCAAGGTGTGAAATTTTGGAGGAGTATGTGGGAATATTGTGTAGAAGCCCTGAAGGAAAGATGCTCTATCGTCGTACTACCGACATTCCATTTACTGAAGAGTCATTCCTTTTTCAAAGCTCTAAGCATGATTTCATCAGGTATCAATTGTTTTGCGTTTTCCATTTTCTATATGTGTTACTAAACACCTAGTCTGTTGGGGTTGTGGGAGATGTTGAATTTTAATTTGAATTAAGTTTCTATGAATGTGTTTGTTCTAATAAACTATTCTTATTCTTCTTAAATCACCTTATATTATCACTGGAAATTCTGTACCGGACCCAGGGCATAATTTTCAGTGATTCAATAGAAGAATAATGATGAATAAATTCATGACCATTGAAAGTATTCTCTGACTCAAAATGTACTAAGACAAATAAATATATAGTCAACACTAGCTATCGGACAAAGGAGTTAGTTTCTTCAGCTCAAAATATATTGTTTACTGGACCAAAGAAACTTTATTACAAATTCAACCCAGAGTGCTGGGTTATCATGAACAACACAACCTCATAAGAAATCTGATTTAATAATAAACTTCTCATTAATCCATAACCCCAAACCATGTTTCTATTTATATTTATATGATAACCAATCTTCTCGTACTTACTTACATTTCATAAAGAAATTTTTAAAATGATGCTTAAAAACCAATTGTTCTTTTTGTACCCAAACAACCAACCAAAATCGATTCTAAATTTAGTAGACTTTACTAAAAACAAAAATACCAACTAAATTAAGAAAGATAAGATAACCTCATAGTTCCCTATGGATTGACCCCTTACTGGTGTTATACTTGTTTGGGTAAATATAATTTGGGACAACAAAAACATACCTTATGTGAAATGACTCACCAAATTTTGGTGTTGTTGTCGGGGAGATTAGAGTGAATTTTATTATTGTTTTAATTATATTTGTATCAAATTTTAGTGAAAATAAAAAATAATAATTTCACAAAAATATCTTTTCTAATCATATTTATTTTTATATTTATTTTTACTCGTTTACGCTTGGTGTTTTGTTTTTTTTTTGTGCAGTTATTTAAGTGTATGAGAAGCCACCTCATGTGTTCCAAGAAAACTGAGTCATCCGGGTTTTTCCCAACTGACCCAGAGATCGAACAAACATTTTTGTTGTGCCAACGAGCACTCACGGTTGAAAACAACCAAACCACTACACTAGCACAGAACGAGGAAGGCAACCTTGTTGTTGTCCAAGGGGTTCGACAGCAGTTACGACCAAATGAAAACTAGAACCAAAAAGTTGCACTTGCTCTAGTATATAGCCCATAGAATTTCTAAAAATTTCAACCAGAGTAGATTCCATATTTAAACTGAGGTTATGGGTCATACTATGCCCCTCAAGACAAACAATTCGTCCTAGTTACCCTTCCTTATAATCCACCTACACATCATACAATCATGGAGTATGGTTTACCATCAGTGCACGGAGCTGATACCTGCATCGTCTAACCACTGGTGAAAGAACAACCTTTTGAGATCAATCTTGCTGTCATACCACTGATCAAGAACACTGTTCAATTTGGCGGCCTGCCCAGCGAGGATCCCAATGATCAGCTCTCCAATTTTTTGGAGTTCTGCGACACGTTTCGTTACCATAGAGTGTCCACACGATTCCATTTATCTTCGTCTCTTACCCTTCTCTTAATGGGATAAGGTGAAAGATTGGATTAAAGGTTATCTACAACGATCCATCCTCACCTTGGAGGAGATAGCCCACGTGTTCCTGTCCAAATACTTCCCACCCTCAAAGATGGTGACACTATAGAATGAGATCCACAATTTCTAGCAGCATGATGCTGAATCATTGTATGAATCCTAGGAGCGCTTCAAAGAGAGGTTTCACAAGTTCCCACACCATGGACTTCCACTATGGATGCAAGTCCAAAAATTCTACGGAGTGTTGAAAAATAATACCAAGTCTGTGGTGGATGTTGCTGCTGGAGGTACGGTAATGAAGAAGTCCACTAAAGGACTCTTCAAACTTCTGGAAGATATTTCTTTGAACAACTTCCAATGGAATTCCAAATGGGGAACACAGAAATGAGGTATGGATAACATAGATGCAGCTACCATGATAGTTGTCTAGTTAGACGATGTTTCAAAAAAATGATCGACGTGCTCAATCTGAAGGGAACGTCCCAAGTACATGTAGTGAACCATATGGCATGCAGTGAATGTAGTGATAACCACATAATTGGTGAATTCTTGGGTACTGATGGAGGCCCATCAACAAGAAAGATAAGTTATGTTTCAAAAAATCGAGGTCCTAACCAGTACCAGCAGTTCCAGAACCCAGCATGGCGTGATCAGCAAAACAAAGGCTGGGGAAAACAACAGCAAAATCCACCGCCCCTCCGACCACTCGGATACAATAAGCCTCTCTATCCGAACTAGTAATAGAGGTAGAAATAGCCTCAACATGGCTCTTATCAGCAACAACGGTATCAGGACCCTCACCCACAGCAGTCGCAACAGCCATGACCGCCACCAGCTCAACAACCTCCTCATAAGGAGAACACCTCAAGGTTTGAGGATCTTATGACCAAATTCATATCTACTACTGAGACCAGATTCCAAAATCAAGAGTCATCAATTTGAGGCCTGGAAAACCAAATTGGTCTGTTGGCGAACCAACTCCTAGGAAGGCAACCCAGGACTCTACAGGGAGATACAGAGAAAACCCCATGGGAGGAAGCCCATATTGTCATACTCTAAAGTGGAAAAGAGCTCCAATAGAACCAAAAACCATATCCAAGTGTATCCACTCCCCCTAATGATGAAGAAGGTACCAATACCAACCCCTACTCATCCAAAATCCCACAGAATGAGGCTTCACAGAATAAAGTGGAGGAGGTTTTCAATCCTTTTGTACCTGCCTTAGCCTTCCCATAGAGATTAAAATAGAAAAAGCTGGACCACCAGTTAGTAAAATTCATGGACGTGTTCAAGAAGCTGCACATCAATATCCCATTTGTAGAGGTACTCATACAGATGCCTACTTATTTCAAATTCATGAAGGACATACTCTTTAATAGAAGAAAGTTGGAGGATCTGGGAACCATTTTCCTAACCAAGGAGTGTTCTGAAGTTGTCCAACACTCAATTCCTCCCAAACTCCATGATCTAAGTTGTTTTACTATTCCCTATACCATTGGACCATGGGTGTTTGTGAAGGCTCTATGTGACTTAGGGTCCAGTGTAAACCTCATGCCCCTTTGTGTTTTCCAGAAGCTCGGGCACCATGATTTGAAGCCTACCCGAGTAGCCCTTCAACTTGATGGTCTATCCATCAATCATCTAATGGGAATACTGGAGGACGTACTCATCAAGGTGGATAAGTTGATCCTTCTAGCTTATTTCATCATCCATGACATGGAGGATGACTAGTATGCACCTCTCATACTTGGAAGGCCTTTACTAGCCACTGGAAAGGTACTAACTGACGTGCACCAAGAAGAGCTTATTTTTTAGGTAGGAAATGAGAGAGTCTCCTACAATTTCCTCAAGGTTGTTAAACATGCATCATTTCCTGAGTATGAGGAATGGTATGCTATAACCACCATTGATGATCATTTGAGTGACAAAGGGAATGATCCAGTCTGTTCTTTTTTAGATACCATTATTTTTCCATACATTCCAGATGAAGGAGTGCCAGAGGACTTGCAATTCCTAGAAGTCTAGGGTGGCCACTATTGGAAACGTACAGTTTTTTTTTGATAGTCTGGAATGGGAAGAGGTGAAACCACTTGTACCTTTGATTTTGAAGGCACCTGAACCCGAACTAAAACCTCTTCCATCTTCTGTAATGTATGGGTATTTGGGACCCAATCACACTTTTTAGGTCATACATAATGCATCACTTTCACAAGAGCCGAAATATAAACTTCTGTAGGTTTTGAAATAATGGACGCACACTATTGGGTGGATAGTTGCTGATTTTAAGGGCATCAACCCTACCATTTTCACCCACAAGGTGCTACATGAAGAAGGTTCCAAGAAATCGCAGCAACCACAATGGCGCATGAATCCCCCCATGAAGGAAGATATAAAAAAAGACGTGATCAAATTGTTGGATGTAGGAATCATCTATGGCATCTCAAATAGTCTATGTGGATTACCGAAATCTTAACTATTCCACAAGGAAGGATCATTTCCCCCTGCCATTCATGGATCAAATGCTAGAGAGACTTGAAGGTCACAACTTCTATTACTTCCTTGATATTTATTCAGTCTATAACCAGATTTCCATTGCTCCCAAGGATCAGAAGAAGAGCACATTCACGTGCCCCTATAGTATATTTTCTTACAGGAGGATATCATTTGGCATGTGAAATTCCCCCACCACCTTCTAGCACTACAGGCTAGCTATCTTCCACGATAAGTCGGAATAAATCCGAGAGGTCTTTATGGATGATTTTTCCATTTACGGGAAATCATTCGTGACTTGTTTACCACACCTAGAGCTAGTTTTGGAATGTTGTGAGAACACTAACCTAGTTTTGAACTTGGAAAAGTGTCATTTGGTGGTGAAAAGTGGCATCAAACTTGGTCATGGAATCTCAGCAAAGATGATAGAGGTGGACCTGGAAATGATCGAAGTCATTTCTTGACTACCTATTTAGAATTATGTCAGAGAAATCCGCAGCTTCCTGAGGCATGCCAGTTTCTACAGGTATTTTTTCCTCAACTTCTCCAAAATAGCCCACCCCTCAACAATCTTCTAACCAAGGATTTCATATTTTAGTTCAATCAGACATGCTCCATGGATTTTGAGTATTTGAAGCAGCTTCTAGTGGAATCTCCAGTGATGATTTCTCCCAACTGGGATGAACAGTTTTAGGTGATGTGCGATGCCAGTGACTATGAAGTGGGAGTAGTATTGGGAAAATGGCTTGATCGGATTTTCTGACCCATATATATTTCCATAAGGATGCTTAATTAGGCTCAGATCAACTACACCACCACAGAGAAGGTGATGCTTGCAGTGGTTTTCTCATTTGATAGGTTCTGTTCATACTTAGTGTTGTCTAAATTTATTGTTTATACCGACCATGTGGCACTAAAGTACCTACTGATCAAGAAATATGTGAAGCCCCGATTGATCCACTGGGTACTTCTCTTACAAGAATTTGATTTGGAGATCCGAGATAAGAAGGGGAGTGAGAACATTGTTACTGACCATCTCTCCCGCCTAGATCTACCTCATTTGGAGACGGAGGATAATCAGGATATTACTGAGGATTTCCCTGATGAACACCTCTTTTCAGTTAACGGAAAGCCTAGACCATGTTATACTGATATCGCAAATTTTCTGGTTACATGTGTCATTCACCCTGACCTCTCCTTCCAGTAAAGGAAGTTATTTTTCTCTAATGTGAAAAGGTACTTCTGGGAGGATCCTCTACTATTTTGATCCTCCGCAGATGGTGTGATCCACCATTTCATCCTGCAGAATGAAGTTCATGGTGTCCTAGAGTTCTTTCATGCCTCACCAGTTCGAGGACATCGTGGACATGACCATAAAATAACGAACATCTGACAGTCTAGGTTTTTCTGGCCCACAATTCATAAGGATTCTTTGGCCCTTGTTTCATGTTGCGATCGGTGCCAGAGGACCGGTAATGTGGGACATAGAGCTGAGATGCCCCAGCACCCAATCCTGTAGGTTGAGATTTTCGATGTGTGGGGGGTAGATTTTGTGGGACCCTTTCCCCCATATTTTGGGAACACTTAAATCCTGGTCTGCGTCGACTATGTCTCCATGTGGGTGGAAGCCACCGCTACAGTACACAAAACAGGCAAGGTAGTCATGATTTTTTTAAAGAAAAGTATTTTTAGCAGGTTTGGAGTTCCACGAGCACTTATCAACAATGGAGGGACCCACTTAGACAACACACTGATGAGAGGAATATTCTAATCGTATGGCGTAAAACATAATATGGGGACACCATATTATCCCCAGTCCAGTGGACATGTAGATCTTTCCAACCGTGAGCTCAAGAAGATCTTGGAGAAAACAGTGAAAACTTCAAGGAATGACTGGTCCAAGAAGTAGATGATGCTTTGTGGGAATATCGGACTACTTTCAAAACACCAATGGGAATGTCCCCATTCGGCCTCATCTATGGAAATCCATGCCATCTACCAGTGGAATTGGAACACAAAGCCTTATGTTCCGTTAAGGCCCAGAATTTTGATCTGAAGGTAGCTGAAGAGAAGCAAAAGTTCCAACTGTCGTAACTTAATGAATTCAGATTAGAGGCGTACAAAAACACTAATCCTTACAAGGAAAAGATGAGATCTATTCACAAATGGATGATTTCACGTAAATATTTCCAAATTGGTGATTAAGTACTTCTCTATAACTCTCTTCTTCGCTTATTTCCAGGAAAGTTAAAGTCACGATGGTTGGGACCATTCCAAGTCATACACATATTCCATCATGGAGCGGTGGATATTTCTAGAGAGGATGGTCAACCATTCAAAGTGAATGGGAAATGGTTGATGTCTTACCATCACGTAAATGACATGGTGGGAACATTGACCACTATATAGCTCAGGTATGAAATGATAAGTTGGTCGAGCCAATGACCTAAAAAAAATGCGCTTCTTGGGAGGAAACCCAGAGAATACATGCTATGTCCCCTCTATATACACGGAGTGTACTTTTCCTTTTCCTTTATTTTCTAACTATTACAAATATATAGAGTATGTAAGTATAAAAAGGGATGATGCTAGTGTCGACGGTAAGGTCACTGGAGTTTATCCAAGCCGACCCCAGTTCGAATCCTCCAGACCTACCTTCGGCACGGGGTTCCCCCTTTTTATATTTTCATACACGGCATGTGTAGTAAATTTCATATATATATATATATATATATATTAGCTTATAAGAAAACCAATGATGGGGATGGGTCGGATGACCATGATCGAAAATCGGCTATAAAAGACCCGGGTTCGAATCCTGACAACTGCCCCATTTCCATCATTTACCCTTTTAATAAAACCACACTACATGTCTCCCAATATACGTCGTGTGTTCCCTATTTTCTTTCTAAAACAAAAATATAAAAAACTATTACATATAAAGTAATTCATGTTGATGAAGTTGGAAGATTGGCAATGTCTCGGCCCTGGATCTATAAGACCCACTTTCGAACTCTGCTAATCTCCATACTTCATCCCCTTCTTGTATAATTAAAACCCACACGCCGTGCATTTTATTTCTTCCTGTGTGTATAGGCTGTATAGGTTAAAGGTATATAAATGATAAATATGGGAAGAAGTACAACATTCGCTCGAGTGGTTGAGGGCTTCCATTCGGAACGGTCGATCGCTGGTTCGCCCCACACACCGGACCAAAGGTTGTACTTCTCTTTTTCCAATTTTTAAATACACGCTGTGTATTTTCCCACAACATTATGTGCATAGTTTTTTTTATTCTATAAATATATATATCCATTTTTATTATTTTTAATTAATAATTATTATTATATAGTTTACTATAATAATTATATATATATATATATGTTTTAATTAAAATTTGCGATACAAGGCATGTTATCTAGATGTACATGCCCTGTACCTCGACTATATATGTCGCAGCCACCCGACATCGGGTCGTGTCGTGCGGAGCCCTTCTTCTTCCCGTTTTCTTCTCCCGTATAACACCCGAACCCCCATTGTCCAAATCCATTAATTTGGTTCGTTTAGGGTTATTATTTCTCTTACATTGTGATCTTGAGGCCAGGTATTCCCTTCTACACCCTTTATTTCATGTTATTAGACGTGTTTAGGGTGATTTTGGGATCAGCCGACTATTCAGCTTCCGCGATACACGGCCCCGGAATGAAGAACACACGCTGTTTATTTTTGTACATGGGCACATACACAATGCTTTGCAATTTGAATATACATAGTGTGTATGTTCAGTACACACTGTGTACCTTCTCCTATCGTGCCCATGTTCCCTTTGCACACAGCCTCACACACCATTTTCACTTACACGACATGTGTGTTCTATACACGCCATGCATACCATTTATTTCGACCATCCCATGTCTAGCCCTCCACATGGCCATGTTCCTCTGCTCATATACACGTCGTGTCTTATCCATACATGGCATTTCCATTGTGATTAGAACGGTTAACACACGTGGTTGTGTCTTTACTCATACATGGCCATGCCTCCTTTTTATGAACATGGCGTGTATACATTTTACACGTCGTGTACCCTTACATGTTCTCTCCTCTGATCCCTCGGTGTGTTTATCCAAAGAACACGGGATGATACTCAGCTTGTACTACACGCCATGTACTCTAGATTTACATTCCGTGTAATTTTATTTTTTAAATTTCTCACATTTTATTTCTTTTCTTTTCTTTTCTTTTTCTTTTGTTTGGTTTTTCATTATTTTTCAGGTTATGGAAGATCGCGATTGTTCCCGTGGGAAGCGGCCCGCCTCCGCCACTGAGGGAGAGAGGCCCATTTATCATCGAATTCGACTTCGACCTCCGATGCAGCCAGACCCAGACAATACAGTATACGAGCTTCCCCCATCGGCCACCCTTCCACCCCTCACTCCTTTCACCAAGGTTGGTCTGAGCACCATCATTCCTGCTACCACTCAACCTGATATCTCCTCCTCCATAGCTGGAACTTCATCGACCGCCCCATCCAGCAACCCCCCACCTACAGCAGCCGATCCACCCCCAGAGCCAGCTCCTTCTATTATACCTCCACTAGGATTGGGACATACTGGTGTTACCTACCCATGCATGGTATTCCCGGTCACCGATCTGGAACATGACATGTTTTGGAACTTCTCTCGCCAGCCGATTCGGTTGAGTGGCTACTGCCTTGACAGTAGCATCCCATAGCAGCTCGGTATCTGCGGAGAGTTAGAGGATCTCCTTAGTCACACTCCACTACTCTCTATTTTCCTGGTTAGCACTCCTATATTCCAAAAAAAAAATTGGAATTTGCTGCCTCGTTCGAGTTCGATGGAGCTGAGTACCGGGCGACACCTGGTGATGCGGTGCCTGTGGTTCAGTTCCAGCTGGGAAGCCGATGATTTTCACTCACCATGAAAGAGTTTTGCTGAGGGTGCAGTTTCTACCCCCATCCCAAAACCCCACCCCCTATTCCTATCCTGACAAGGCTTGAACGCTCAGATCTTGTTTCCATGTGGTGGGAGATTGTTGGGCCTGAACACCGCTACACCCCTACCTCGTAGAAGAGTACCCTTATCACGGACTTCATCCTTCGTTTTACCCACCGGTGCTTCAGCGACATTCTTTTCCCCTGCCATGAGGATATGGGTGTCATGACTGGTCGTGACATGGATCTCCTTACCTGTGTAATCTGGCAGGACTACCCGGGACTACCTTACCTAGACGCCTCCTTTTTCTATGCTATGTTTGCCGACTATCAGGGAAACCTGAACGACGGGTTTTACGCCACTCTTCTCACCCACCCCCTTAGGGTTTTCAAGCCTTCTTTACCTCATGACTGGTTAGGTTCACCCCAGTGGATGGACTATATCTTTCTTATTAGCATGGGATAGGTCCGAAATTAGGGGTGCCTATGTTCTTGAACAGGCTCTAGCTT